>OZ012739.1:357265111-358467611 GCA_963859935.3 Lathyrus sativus
TACAAAACATGAATTAAATGAATCAACACAGTTTATCAGAACCCATCATTTAAGTGCAAAATGGAGGTTTCCTCACATATGTGGTTTTAAGTTCTAAGTGAATCATTCATTCAATTATGTTGCAAAAAGAACAATATTCAATTACGAAAAGAGTAAAGTTCTTCATGCATTCTAAAGTTCTAACCGAAGGTAACCATGTACCTTAGCCTTATTCACTTGCTTATTTTTATCATTGTCATCCAAGCTCGGATGCACCTTCATTGAATACTTCTTTCAGAGAGCAATCAAACTAGAAGGTTTGACCCTCAATCAACCAAAAAAATTATTAAGCAAAAGAAATTGAACCAAACACAATAGTTTAAAACAAAATGCTAAATTTAAAACATTACTTCCAAAATAAAAATGTTCATGGGGGACAAAACACCCCAAAGAGTACAACCATAATATCTGAAACATAAAATAATAAAATAAAACATAAAGAAAAAAACTTAGTCCTCTTCAGACTCATACTCATACTCCTCCTCATCACCATCATCAGCACCATCATCATCATCAACAACATCACCATCATCAGCCTCAACATCCTCAGCATCACCCGCATCAGGAGCACCCACCCCCTCTTCGAAAACATGCTTGTCCACATGCCAGCTTGCGTGCTGCAGAAACTGCTCACGCGTCATCATCGGACGCTCAACGGAAGGGTCGCGGAACTGCAGCTGCAGTACCTACATAGAGTTGTAAATATCCACCATGGCACGCTGAGTAGCCGCCATCCAATCCCAGTTGTAGTTACACACTGCCTGCTGAAAAGGGTTGAACCCTTGAGAAAAAGCGTCGGGACCATCAGTAGTCTCGGTACCAGCAGTTGCACCACTTCTGTAGTTCTTTGGCTTACAATACTTATCCACATATTTATCATCAATTGTCGGCGGGATCTTCACTAAACTGCGGGATGGAAGCTTCATCCTTGACTGTGAGCATAAAGTCATAATGAGGCAAGGAAAAGCAAGGGGGCAATTAACTCGCGCCCCCGACTTTAGACCGCTCTCAACAACTAACTTCAGCTCATTAGCAATTATCCGAGCCACACCAATCTGGACATTTGTGAGTATGCAATGGACCAGGTGTGTCACTGGGATCGGCATGGTCGATGTGTGGGATTTTGGCACGATGTTTATTAGAACCAGAAGTAAAATCAGCTGAGCTATAGAAATCATGTCCTCCCTATGATATCTCATAGGATGTCCAGATTGGTTTAGCTCAACCGATTTACCCTCTAGCAATAGTGCAGAGGAAATGTCATCTGTGTTTCTGTGCAACCTCAGGTTTCTGGTGTATGTATCCAATTCATTTTCTCCCAGATGGAGCGGTTCGCCAAGCACTCGGTTAATGGAATCCCTGTCGAAAGTGACCTGACAGCCTAACACTCTTGTTGACCACGTGAAAGGCTCGCCGTCGTTAGGTAGTGCGTTCGCGTAGAACTCACACACTATGTCAATATTGTAGCTCTCGAATGGGGAAACCAGCCTGTCCCACCTTTTACTATTAATTAGCCCCGCAAACATCCTGTATTCACCTTGTGCATCGATTATAAACCTCTTTTCAGGAAGAATCTTTCTTTTCTCTAATGCAATAAAGTGTGCCGCTTACTTTGCTCCAACAAACTTCTCTGTGTCAAACTGAATGGGCACCTGACGAGAGGTATTACCAACCTTTCTCTTTTTTCCATGACTACCCGAGGCCATCTGCACAAAACACCACAGAAAAGAACAACAACAGCAGCACGGATTAACAATCAGCACAATGCAAAATAAAATTATGTCATGTTCGCTGAATTGTTCGCTTAGCTACAGACTCGCACAAAGCAAATGCTCGCTACAGACTCGCCTAGCGAGCAAGCTAGCGAAGGCTACGGGATTTCCAAAATTCTGCCACTGTTTCGCACCCAGAAATCCATAATCCAATGTTTATCCAACATGATTCCAGAAACTAATTGATTTAACATGAAAAACATTGGTCTAAAAACACATGCAAACCTAAAAATTCTCAAATCCCTAATTTGCAGAATTTAACCTAAATTCCTCATTCTGCCACAAATTAAACAATAAAGACAAAGAGAGAAGGAGATAGATCAAACCTGGTTGCAGTAGGATAGAGAGATTGAGATACAGAAGTTAAGGCTTGCAAGAGAATAGAGAGGCAAGAACTTGTGCAATGTGAGTGTTATGTTGTAAGTGTGAGAGTGAGAACCGTGAGTGACTAAACTAACAAATTAAAAACAGATTTTGGGCCTACCAAAGTGGCCCACTAAATAAACTAAAAACTGCTAGATTCGCGATGTTCGCCTAGCGAACAGCTAGCGAACATTCGCTTTGTCCTCGCCTAGCGAACAAGCTAGCGAGCATGACAGATTTTTCAAATTTTTTAGCACAGCCAGCACAATCCCAATCAGCAAGCTTCCCACATAGAACACCAACAATACACAACAAAAAACTGAAAATACTTACAATGTTGAGGTGCCTCTCAACAAGCGCTTGTTTAACGTCGGATAAGCTTGACGATTCAAGATGCTCACACTGGAACATCCCAAAGGAAAGCATAACTTTCACGAACAATTGGACCGCCAAGATAGATCTTCAAACGTTGGCCATTCATTGTCCAACTGTCTTTTTTCTCCATGTCTTCAATGACAACAGCTCCATAAGTTTTTACCTCTATGACACGAAATGGCCCAGACCATTTGGACTTCAATTTTCCAGGAAATAACCTCAACCTGGAATTGAACAAAAGTACCAACTGTCTCGGCACAAATTCCTTTTTTTGGAGCTTATTATCATGATATTCTTTTACCTTTTCTTTGTACAACCAACTTGAGTGATATGCGGCATCGATCATTTCCTCCAGCTCAAGCAGCTGCACCTTTCTTTTTTCACCGGCCAAATCCTTGTCAAAGTTTAACAATTTCAAAGCCCACAAGGCCTTGTGCTCCAATTCAACTGGCAAATGGCAAGTTTTACCAAATACCAATTGAAAGGGAGTTAGCCCAATTGGAGCTTTGTAAGCGGTACGGTACGCCCACAATGCTTCATCCAATTTTTGTGACCATTCTTTTCTAGAATTAGACACGGTTTTTTCAAGAATTCTTTTTATCTCACGATTCGAAACCTCGGCTTGACCAATTGCTTGAGGGTGATATGGAGTTGCCACTCTATGCGATACACCGTAACGTTTTAAAACGTTTTCTAACGGTGCATTGCAAAAGTGTGACCCTCCATCACTTATCAACACTCGGGGGGTTCCAAAACGGGAAAATATATTTTTCTTCAAAAAATTTATTACCGTTTTAGTATCCGCCCGAGGTGATGCAATCGCCTCAACCCACTTAGAAACATAGTCAACCGCCACAAGCAAATATTCATTTCTGTAAGAGGGTGGGAATGGTCCAACGAAGTCGATACCCCAACAATCAAATATTTCAAGCTCTTGGATGTTTTGGAGAGGCATCTCGTCTCTCTTACCAATCCCACCGCTTCTTTGGCAACTATCACAACTTTGTGCATGGGCATTTGCGTCTTTGAAAATAGTATGCCAATAAAATCCTGACTGGAGGACTTTAGTGGCCGTTCTTTCCCCATTGAAATGTCCACCGTAAGGCGAGTTGTGACAATGCCAAAGAATACTTCGTGATTCATCGCCGGTAACACACCTTCTCAAAATGTTATCACCATCCAATTTAAACAAATATGGGTCATCCCACACGTAATATTTACAATCAGAGAGAAATTTCCTTTTTTGGTTCGGAGTTAGGTCGGGCGGCACCAAACCACTAGCCTTATGGTTCACAAAGTCCGCAAACCACGACCTAACTTGAACTTTAAAAAGTTTTTCATCAGGAAACTCTTCTCGGATTTCCTTTTCAGAAGCTGTAACCTCCACATTAACAAGGCGAGATAAATGATCCGCCACCAAATTTTTCGATCCTTTCTTATCTTTTATTTCAACATCAAATTCTTGCAGCAAGAGGATCCAACGGATGAGCCTTTGCTTCGAATCCGGTTTGGTGAGCAGATATTTAATCGCCGAGTGACCGGTATACACTATTACTTTTGAACCAATAAGGTAGGACCTAAATTTTTCAAGTGCATACACTATCGCAAGTAATTCTTTTTCAGTGGTGGCATAGTTAATTTGTGCCTCGTTAAGAACTTTACTTGCGTAGTGTATTGCATGAAATTTTTTTTCTTTTCTTTGGCCCAATACCGCTCCAATTGCATAGTCGCTTGCATCACACATGAGCTCAAAATTTAAATTCCAATTTGGAGCGACTATAATTGGAGCAGTAACCAATTTTTCTTTCAAAGTTTCAAAAGCTTGTAAACACTCATCGGTTAAGAGAAATACCTGGTCCTTGGCTAGCAAGTTACTCAAAGGCCTAGCTACCTTTGAGAAGTCTTTAATAAAGCGCCGGTAGAAACCGGCATGCCCAAGAAAGCTTCGGATTCCCTTCACATTTACCGGAGGAGGCAACTTTGTAATCACGTCAACTTTAGCTCGATCAACTTCAAGCCCTTTGGAAGAGACTTTATGTCCGAGCACTATCCCTTCGGTCACCATGAAGTGGCATTTCTCCCAATTAAGAACGAGATTCATTTCCACACATCTTTCCAACACTGTTTCCAGATTGTCCAAACATATACCAAAAGAACTTCCAAACACGGAGAAGTCGTCCATGAACACTTCCATCGTTTTCTCGATCAGGTCGGCAAATATAGCTTGCACACATCATTGGAAAGTTGTCGGTGCGTTGCACAATCCAAAGGGCATTTTTCGATATGCGAAAATTCCAAACGGACATGTAAAAGCCGTCTTTTCGTGATCGGCCGGGTCAACCGCAATTTGGTTGTACCCGGAATAGCCATCTAGAAAACAATAGTATTATTGTCCTGAAAGTCTCTCTAACATTTGGTCCATGAACGGGAGTGGGAAATGATCTTTTTGAGTTGCGGTATTCAACCGCCTATAATCAACGCACATTCTCCACCCCGTTGCCATCTTTGTCGGTATCAACTCATTTTTTTCGTTTCGAATTACGGTCATGCCACCTTTTTTCGGAACCACATGCACGAGACTCACCCAAGGGCTATCCGAAATAGGGTAAATCATTCCCGCATCCAACAATTTGACAACCTCCTTCCTCACAACTTCCTTCATAGTAGGATTTAAGCGGCGTTGAGATTGAGCTATCGGCTTAAAATCCTCTTCCATTAAAATCTTGTGCATGCAATAGAAAGGACTAATTCCTTTGAGATCGAAAAGAGTTCACCCCATGGCTTCTTGATTTTTTTCAACATATTAATCAAACGGGGTTCTTCATTTTTAGACAAAAGGTTGCTTATGATAACCAGCTTTTCTTCGGTTTCATCGAGGAATGCATACTTCAAGTTAGAAGGTAGCTCTTTCAATTCAATCGGTGGTTTTTCTTCATTTACCTCCTTCTTCAACACTTCCTCCTCAACTTCCCATGGATGTAACTCTTTAAGACTATCAAGTTCTCTTAGACATTCATCAAGGGTTAGCTCCTCTTCAATTGTGAAAACTTCAAAAGAGTCATCAAGAGCTAACTCCATAGGAGATGCCACATGAATATGTTTAGAGACTTCAAAAGTTGCCTCCTCGATCACATCTATTCGAAAGCTATCATGACTATCCTTTGAATGTTTCATTGCTTCGAATAGATCAAAAGTGACTTCTTCATTTTGGACCTGCACTTTCATCAAACCGTCATCAACGTCAATCATCATCCGTGCGGTTTTCATGAAAGGTCGGCCAAGAATAAGCGAAGCATCATCATCCTCTTCCATATCAATAACAACAAAATCAACCGGAAAGAAGAATTTATCAACTTTGACAGATACATCTTGGGCTAACCCATGAGGATGGGTAGTCGACTTATCGGCCAATTGCAAAGTCATCCGGATGGACTTCATTTCAATGTTGCCAAGCCTCTTCACAATGGACAAAGGTATTAGATTAATGCTTGACCCCAAATCAATTAGCCCTTTTCCGACATAGACATCACCAATTGTAACCGGCAAAGTAACTCGCCCCGGGTCAACCTCTTTTCTCGGAAGTTTCTGTTGAATAATTGCACTACAACTAGCATCTAGGACAATTGTCTCCGGTTCCGTGTACCTCCGCTTTTTAGTAAGTATGTCTTTCATGAATTTCGCATACTTAGGCATTTGCTCCAAGGCTTCAGCAAACAGAATATTCACTTGAAGTTGTTTGAAAATATCCATGAACCGGGCGTAATGTCGTTCATTCTCCCTTCTAGATGGAGCATGCGGATGCGGAAGGTTCTGGATAGGAGTAGCGCCCACTACCTCCTTTCCTTTCGAAACTCTAGAATTCCTTCCTCTTTTATTTTTTACTTCCTCCACCTTAGCTTCATCACTCTCATTTTTTTCAATTTCCACACTTCCTTTATTTTTAACTTCAACATTCTTTTCATCCTTTTCAACTTCTTCCTCACTCCACTCCCCAACTTCACCTTCAATTTTATCATCAATTTTTTTCTCCTCATTTTTTTTCTCATTCTCTCTTTTTTCACTCTCATCTCTTTTTTTACTCTCACTAACCAACTCCCTTCCACTTCTCGTCGTTATCGCTTTACAATGCTCCTTTGGATTTGTTTGCGTGTTCGCCAAAAAAGAAGGTCCGGGGTGTTGTTCTGCTAGTTGTTTAGCAAGTTGTCTGACTTGAGTTTCGAGATTTTTGATTGCCGCATCGTTGCTCTTTTGATTAGCCATCGACAATTGCATGAATTGTGTCAATGTATCTTCTAACTTTGAAGTCACGACAGGCGGTTGTTGAGGTTGATGAGGGTTTTGACGGCTAGAATTACCACCCCTATAACCTTGGTTATGGTGATAGTTACCCCTTGGTTGGTACCCTTGATTTGGTTGATAGTGTTGTTGTTGTTGGTTTTGAGGATGTTGTTGATACGGTTGTTGTTGTTGTTGCCTCGGTTGGTAGTCTCGTTGATTCGCCATGTAATTTACCTCTTCGAACCTGGAAGGTGGACAAAATCCGGTATCATGTTCACCCTTGCAAAGCTCACAACAAGCTTGTTAGACCACAAATTGGTTCTTAGTTATATCTCTATGATTTGATGATAACACTAACAAAATTTTGTATTAAGAAATTATATACTCTAAATTTGTTCAAGTATTTTTGCTGCAGATATTAAATTTAATATTCTTCTGAAAGTAAAAATGGATCTGAATGTTGAACTACGCAAGGCTCTGAGCGTCAGAAGCATCTCATTAGAAGACTCTGAGTGCTGCCTACAAAAGACTCTGAAGCAGAAGCTACAGAAGCATCTGAAGCATAGACTGAAGACTTTGTATGAAGAGTTTCAAGCAATGTTTTTCAGAAGACTCCGATAATACTGTTCGCTGCAAGTACTAAGGATCTAATCTCCAAACTCTGCTCTGATTAATTTCACGCTGAAGCACACTTGTTGCAACACTCTGATACAGCAAACTCTGATGACATCAAGACTCTGATCACTCAAGGTTCTGATGTTGATTGCTGTGAAATAGAAACTTGTTGAAGAAGATTATTCAAAGTTATATCTGTTGGTTATGCCAAATGACTCTTTCCTCTTTCATGCTAGATACAAGAACTCAGGCAAAAAGGATTTTTCTGAATGTTCTACTTCTAGGAAAGGTCAAGTGATGTGAAGACAAAAGGCTACTGTTGCACCCTAAAATTTGCTCAACCTTATTCCTTGGATTCATGTTTCATTATCATTAGCATTTGCATATAGAGTCATGTACATAGACTAACCATCTGCATAGCATAAGCATAGCAAGTCATTCAACAGGGGACCAATCATTATTTTCATCTCTAGAGGCCTATCAAGAGGTTATTATCCCAATTCAATCTCATTCAAGTCATCAAGAAAGAATTTGAAAGCAAAGAGTTCAGCAGATCAAGCCTTGAGTCCATCTCTTAGCTGAGGGTATCTGAGGATCAACAAGAGGGTTATGAGCTGTGAAATGAAAGCATGGGGAGCATCTAGACATCTTGAGAGACTTATAAAGTCATTTGGAGAAGAAAACAAGACATTGATGAAGGCACAAGAGCTACAGTTGAAGACAGTCAACTAGGGTTTCATCTGGGTCAACCCTAGGTCAACCCTAGGTCAATTGACTGACTTAAGAGGGCATTCAAGTCTATTGGAGAGATGTGGGGATCAACATTTGACATATGAAGAAGGATATGGAGATATGACAAGGAGAATTCAAGAGAAATCAAGGAGAAGAGGAGTTACTAAATTAGGGTTTCTCTGTAAAATCCCCTAGTTTAGGTCAAACTTCCAAGCAAGATAAGTCAAAATGCTAGCTTCAAATGGCTTCTTGGCCAACATGAAACTTGTAGAGGATCTCAAGACCTTTAATTTGAGTGGTGGAAGACCTCAAGGAGATTTATAGAACTCAAGTTATGGTCCTTACAAGTTACAGGTCATCTGGGGTGTCTGAATTTTTGTCTGTGAAAGTGACTTGACTTCCAAGCTAGTTTTGCCCCTCAAGGAGATTTCAAATGAATTCTTGGTCAACATAAGATTTGTTCCTCATTGTCTTAGCTTTCTAGAATGGTATGGCATGCCTTCATATGATGTGGAGAACTCAACTTATGGTCTTGACAAGCAAAGGGTATTTTGGGCATTTGTGAATTACAGGTCATTTTAACCTATACCCAAAACTCATACAAGGAGGCCTCAAATGGAAAAACTTACAACATCAAACTTGCTCCAAATGGGATTTTAAGTCTAGAAAGAAGGTCACAAGTTATTGGAGAAGCTCATAGCATGGAATTACACAATTGGTCAAAATATGAACTAAAAAGGCTTATAAAGTGAATAATTTCAAGTTGGAAAATGGTTTGGGAGATTTATAAGTCCAAATGGAGACTTCCAATATATGATTTTGAATGGAAAAACAATTCTAAGAACAATGGTTCACACACTTTTTTGAGTTTAGAAGAAAAAAATGAAGTTATCCATGGTTGCTTATCATTTAAGAAACATAATCAAAAATGGATCAAAATTTGAAAACAAGGGAATGTGCAAGATGGATCTAGAATGTTCATTTGGGGTCTATATATTCATGAAATGTGCATTGATCAAGGGTTGGCCTCATTTGCACCAAGAATTTCACAAAATCTCTCATACTTTTCCATAAAAGTTTCATTACAATTCTCTCAAAACCTTCAACAACTTTCATCATAATCAATTCAATTCCACTCCATCATCATCATAGATCATAATTGAAGCAAGTTTCTGGTGTGAATCATTCATTTTCGAGTGCTTTTCTCAAGATCATCAAAATCAAAAGTTCAAGTGGATTGCATGATTCAAGCAAGGAACCTCCAAGTTTGTGCATACAGAATTAAGTTCTTCAAGGATTGATCAGGATTCAACACTTGAAAACCTCAGATCTTTCATCTCCATAGCTGTTTCTCAAGATTTCTTACAAGGTAAGTTTTCAATCAAACTGCTTGATCCAGTTAGTTAGGCATGATTTTGTTAGTGTAGAATTGATCTAGGTGGTTAGGAGATTAGGTTAGATGAATTTGGAGAGTTTTGGTGATGGTTAGTGACAGGTGCCATAATCTGTTTGTGTTCGAATCTCTTGGATGAGTGTGTGATAATTGCAACTTGATAGCATGTGTTAGTCTCCATTAGATGTAGTTTAATTTAGGCTAAGTCTGAGGAAGAATGGTGAAGGTTTATACCAGTGCATTTCAATGGAGGCAGGATGTTGATTCAATCGAATTTGTTGATGTGGTGAATTTCAAAGTGAATTGATGCCCTAAGCTTGTAGAGGGAGAGATTTGGAACAGATTTCATGTTTATATCGTGTGGATTCATTGCGTGTGGAGTGAGAACAGAAAGGGAGAAAGCTGTGCGTGCATGGATGTTCATGGTGTTGGAAACCCTAGTTTCAGGCCAAGGGAAGAAGACGAAATCGTGACCCTTCGTTTAGAGTAAGACCTTTGACTTAGGGTAGGATCTAATGGTTGTTGTTTAATCTGAAATTGGAGGGAGATTACCCTGGCCCTAAACGCACCGTTTCATTAATTGAAACGGGCGGGCCTGAGTGCTGTTGATAACCACACCCCCAAGGTTGAGCCCAATACCATTTTCAACGTGGATTCGCTACTATTTTCACCCCCTGCTCGTTTTTAGTTTTTTTTTATTGTTTCTGACTTGATGCTGGGCTTAGCCAAAAGCGCTATTTGCACCCCTATATGTGGCCCATTCTGGATTTATAACTGGCGCGTGGTTACTCTTCATACCCCCTCCCTCATTTTAATTCACTTTTATTTTCTTAATTTCATTTTAATTTTCTACCAATTTTCATAAAATCATAAATAATTCATAAAAAATGTTTTTTAATCCATTCTTTTTACCATATTTTCATTAAAATGTCTAGAATATTATAGAAAAATAAAATTTCATTTTTAGTTTTATTTCATATTTTTTACATATTTTCTAAATAAATAGCATAATAAATAGTTACATTTCATGCATTATTTTTATGATTTTTGTTCTCTCACATGCTTTAATATTTTTTGATCATTCTTTTCATATTGTTTAGATGAGATATTAAACTTGTGGAAATATTTTAGTTCCCATTTTTAGAGGTTAATTTTAGGAGATTAATAAATGCTTGAATATCATGATCAAAACTAGGGTTTTAGGTGACAACTTAGGAAGTTCAATTTTCTCCCTTAGGACTTAGGGTTTGAATAGATTAGTTATGGGACTATATGGGCTATGGGTAGCTATTAGATCCCTTAGAGAAAAGTCAGGATTCCCCTACTGATATTATTACTGTCTGTATATCTGCTGTCTGGTGTGGTGTGCCCTCTGGGGATTGTTGATTGTTTGATTGGGTATTGGGTTTGTCTGGGGCCCTGGGGAAGCTGAAGATTTGTGGAGATGAAGCCATTGGAGATTCAAAGACTGAAGATCAACTGTCAGAGTTGAGGAGGAGCTTCTTGCTGGCAGATGCTGAGGAGACTAGGGTTTAGGAGCTAGGCAGAGCTCTAGATTAGAATGATTGTTTCTCAAACATGGATTGCCTTGTCTGCATCCATTCTTCTCTGTGATTCAGAGTCTCTCTAAGACACTCACCCCCTTCCTTTGGAAGGCTTGGTGATAGTGTCTATGAGATAGAACTCTTGAGAGAAACTGTCTCTTGTGTTAGAAGCAGTCTGTTCACCACCTTTGGTAGTCAACTGATTGCTTAACACCCGATTCACTCTTGTGACTAATCCCTCATCCTGGAGGTTTGAGCTTGAAGAAAAGCCATTGCAGATAGAAGACTGATGATCAAAGCCCTTGCCTGAAGGTCATGAAGATGGAGATTGATGCTTGTTGAAGCCTGTAGCTGATTGGAGATTGCTTGAAGCCAGATGTTGATTCAGAGCTGCTGATGCTGCTTCTTTTGCTGTTGTATTTCATTGCTGATGTATTGATTGGTTTTCTGGACTGTATTGTTTGCTGTTTACCCTGCTGGGTTGAAAGTGAAGCCTGTTCACTTTCGCCTATTGTTTTCTAGGTTCGAGGTTGAGTGGGACTCCCTTGCCTCGCTTGTATTGTTGCATCCATGCATTTTACTGCTTTACTGTATATATCTGATATTGTTTCTGTTTCTGCCTATCCCTTAAGATCTCTGTTTCTCTCTGCGCAAGAGAGGAGCATGATAGACACTAGGTCTTAACCCATGCATGATAACATTAGGTTAGTTTGTTTCCCTTCGCAACCGTAGGTTAGAGTTCTGTCTCTTTCTTTCTCAAAACAAACAGAAAAAACACATAAAGATTTCAAACACAATAAAAGACACTTCTTCCGTAAAAGAATGTGAAATCATCAAGACGTCATTTTTGTCCTCTTGGACTGTTAATCAGAAAAACCTTTTTCAGAAGGAATAAAATCAACCAAGGCAAGCTTGTGTCGTACGTGGCCCGAACTACGTTTGCTCTGATCTTTCATGCTGTATGAAAGTACGTAGGCATAGGATGCGATATCCTAGCGAGCAACCTTCCCCTCCTTTCCCGTAGGTAGGCGAACTACGTTGACTCTGATTTCTCGTTCCAGACGGGAATACGTAGGCATAAAGTGCGATACTTTGCCGAGTCATTTTTATTTTCATTTTATTTTCTTTTTAACCCTTGACCTATAGTTTAGATAGAATAACAATCCATACCCGAAAACAAGCGTGGATCCCGTCGAGTACGACGGACGTGAGGGGTGCTAATACCTTCCCCTTGCGTAACCGACTCCCGAACCCAGGTTTTGGTTGCGATGACCATACCTTTCCCGTGTTGTGCGAGGTTTACTCTGAGCGTTTCCTTTCCCTCCCGTGGGATAAATAACGCACGGTGGCGACTCTTCTGTTCAGCCGGCGCCGATTTTCGCAGTAGCGACAGCTGGCGACTCTGCTGGGGATCCAACGTCCCCTGGCTGCTAAGGACTGCGACGGTCCTTATGCATTTGGGATCCAACGTCCCTTGAGAGAGTCAATCCTAGCGCTTGTTTTCCCGTCGAGGATTTTGTATGGAGTTATTTTATATTTCTAACCCTGTATTTTTCAGCTTTATATATTGTTTATTATTGCTGTATTGGGGTGTGACGGGTGTTCTGATATTGAGAGATAAGCCGGACCTGGGCTTGAGTGCACCTAGAATTAGAGTAGAAATTAGTGGGCGCCCGCTTGCTTTGCTTGCTTTGGTGTCCCATGAAATCTACACTCAGACGAGGTTCCTCTGGTTGGCCTCCTGCCCCTTCCTTTGGTTGGCGTGGGTTGCTGGTTAGTTGGATTGTCGACTCTGAGGACCGATCATTTGGAAGTTGGCTGAGTGAGGCCTCTTCAGGATTTGATGATGCCACTCCTTCTGGGAATCGTATCATCAACCCTGAAAGTCTGTGACGCCGCCGACCGCATAGGATGCCGTACCTTGTGCCAGTTATAGGGCCACCCACCTGTGAGGGGATTCAGGGTTATGCAGGTAACTAGACCTCCAGATTACCGGTTATTTCTTGATCAGAGATCCTGGTTATTTATGGAGAGTTCTGAGGTCTGTCAGAGACCATTTGGAGATTTATTCTGAGGTCTGTCAGAGACCATTTGGAGATGTATTCTGAGGTCTGTCAGAGACCATTTGAGAGGTGTTTTGAGGTCTGTCAGAGACCAATTATGGATGTGATTTGAGGTCTATCAGAGACCAGGTGGAGTTATGGTTTGAGGTCTGTCAGAGACCAGTGTTGGAGTTCTATTTTAGGTCTATCTGAGACCAGGGTTTGATGACTTCTGGACGGTCTATCTGAGACCTTTCTTGATTGGGTTTAGGCTATTCAGCTGCAGCTTTGGTCCCTGTTGAATGTTACTTGCATTGCATCCCTGCATATCCATTACCATTTGCATTTCACTAACGTGTGTCTGTGCTGCAGGTGCATTCGCATTTCCCTAGTTCTAGTGCCCAGACTTCTGAGTGTTTGATCATGACTAGCCTACGGAGAACGGTTGCTTACAAATTGCCTACGCCTGATATTGTTCCTTTACTGGGGTTGATCTCTCTTGCTGACGAGGGTGTTCGTAGGAGTTTCCGGATGAGTTATGGTAGATTACTGAGATTGGTGTGCAAACCTACAGAGGTAGAGTTAGATGGGCTGTATGCTTTGTTGCAATTCTACGACCCTGCTTTGAGGTGCTTCACGTTCTCTGACTTTATTATGGGACCAACTCTGGAGGAATACGCTGAGTATGTTGAGCTGCCTGTGCAGAACCAGGTTCCATTCATTCATTATGATGCCAAGCCTAAGCCGGAGGAATTAGCAAAAGCCTTGCATGTTGATGCTTCTGAACTTGTGACTACTGTTTCCCGTGGAGTTCCAGGCTTCTCATTTCAGTTCTTAGTTGGTAAAGCCCAAGAGTACGCCAAGAATGGGTGCTGGGTTGCTTTCAATGCTGTGTTGGCCTTGTGCATTTATGGCATAGTACTGTTCCCCAATATACCAGATTTTGTGGACTTCGATGCTTTCTACTTGTTCGCCGCTGGTAATCCTGTACCTACCTTACTCGGAGATCTCTACCATTCACTGCACTACAAGAATGAGAAGGGAAGAGGGAAGAATGTTCATCTTTGTGTACCCTTATTGAGTATGTGGTTTGAGAGTCACCTTCCTAAGAGAGGATCTGCTGCAGAGACTACAATTCCAGTTGGTTGGCCGGAGCGTTTGATGAGGTTATCGTCGGAAGATATGGAGTGGTTTGATCGAGACCTGTTGGGATCGGAGCTCATCTTCAGTTGTTCTGGGTACCCTAATGTGCCATTGATAGGAAGAAAAGGGTGTATCAATTACAACCCTTCTCTATTCATTCGCCAGTTCGGATATGCGCTGAAGGATCCACCTCAGAAGGAGGAAGTGCAGGAATCTCTGTACTTCACCGGTGACGTGAAGGGGGAGTTATTAGCCAAGTTGCGACATGCTTGGACGCGTATTAACCGCAAAGGGAAGCCGTTGTTAGGAAAGAATGACTGTCAGGCCTATGCACCTTATAGAGTTTGGATTCAGGGGAGGGCTAGTCAGTTGAAGATGCCATTTCCAGATGCACCAATTCTTGATCCTATTCCGGTAGAAGAGCCGACCACTGTTTCTAGGGAAGTCTATGAACAGGTTGTGAGGGAGAAAGAAGCCCTGATGAAGATTAACGAAGGGTTAGAGCAAGAGCTAGCCCAGGCACGCAGTGAGAAGAACAAGGCCGTATATGCTTTCCAACAACAGATTGAGCTGGTAAACAGGTTAGGAGCTGAGTTGACCGAGGAAAAGAAAAAGCGCGAACGTCTGGGGCAAGAGTTCAGAAGTTCCCATGACATGCTGGAAGCCAAAAAGAAAGCGCTCGACGCGGCACACCGAGAGATATCTTCTTGCAATAAGACTTGGAATGCTACACTCACTAACAACAAGAAGAGGGAAGATAAGCTGAAGCAGCAAATTTCCGACCTCGAGGAGAAGTTGAAGTCTAGCATCAAGAGGTGTGAGGAAGAAGTGATGAACCGGTATAGTGTTCAGCATGCACTAAACAAGGCAATCAAATCTAGAGATGAAGCAGTGTCCCAGAAGCGAAAGTTAGAAGATTGCTTCGGAGAAGCAACATGGGAAGAAACTGCTGAAGACGTACGCCGTGTCCTTAAAAAGAGAAACCAGCTTGTTGAAGGGCTGCTCGATCGACCAAGCCATCCGGAGACCAAGAAGTTGATAGAGGAGTACCAGACTTTTGGGAGGATTTGATCATTTCACGTAGTAGCTTATATGCTTTATTTGCATAGTGCTGACCATCGCCAGGATTGTTGGTTGAGGTCATGCCATCTTTATATTGTACCCTGGGCTTATTGATTCTCTCTGCTATACATGAGGCTTTCTATGATTCAGCTCCGGTATTCTTATTGTCAGCACCGTCACCGCACCGGCACCTTCGCACTAGAACTGGGGGAATGAACTTCCCTAATGCACAGACACATTGCATTGCATTCATATTCATCTTGCATAACAGGTAATCTTTGAATGGTGTCTTATCTCCTGTTTTGATTCAGGTACTTAACAGGATTCCAGATCAACATCCGCACCGCTATTCTACACGATCCAACTGTCGGAAAATCATGGACCAGATTCAGAATGAGATGCAGGATGTACGCGAGAAGCTCGCCCTCTTCATGCAGACCATGGAGGCTATAGCAAAAGGGCAAGAGAATTTGCAGGCCATGGTCCAGCCTCTGTTGGCTCGCAACGCTGGTCATGGTAACGAAGATCATCAGTCTGTCCGGGTTGATACTGCTCATGGAGATGGCACTCCAACGCCAGTGGCTCCGCCTGTCGTCAATGTGAATGCTGCTAACGTCAACAACGCTACCACTGCTGTGAATGGTAACGTCGGAGTTGGAAATGAAACTGCTGTCCACAACGCTGGGCTGGGTGATGTCAATGTGGGAGATAATCTCGGAGGCAATGGTTTTGTCAACGCTGGGTTCGGATTCAACGATCAGGGATTCGACAATACTGGCAAGTATGGCTTTAATGCTCAAGGCTTTGGGCAAGATGGTTATGGTATGGTCAATCAGGGCTACGGAGGTTTTGGAAACGGAAACGGTGCTGGTTTTATGGCTGGAGGTCCTGCTGGAGGTGTTCAAGGGTACGGCAACAGAGGCCGAGTTCCGGGAATGAATCAGGTCAGAGCTGGACGTAATAATGCGTATGATGGATACGGGGCTGGAAACGGTATGTGGCAAGAGGATCAGCAGGAAGACGCCTTCTCTGGAGGGGGCTTTGAAGGGCCGATGGATGATTCTCAAAAGATTAGAATGCTGGAAGAGCAAATGAAAGGAGTCCTAAACCAGAGTGCTGTGGGTCTGGACATGGCAACTATGGGCTTGGTACCTGGGCTGAGGGTGCCAATCAAGTTCAAAGCGCCGGCGTTCGATAAGTACAAAGGAGATACATGTCCGAAGGTGCATGTACGAGCTTATTACAGAAAGATGTCTGCATACTCCACTGACGAAAGAATGCTCATGCATTTCTTTCAGGATAGTCTATCGGGTCCTTCCTTAGAGTGGTACATGGGGTTGGAGCCCACCGATATCAAGACTTGGAAGCAATTAGCGGAGGCGTTCGTAGCCCATTACAAGTATAACAGTGACCTGGCACCCAATCGGGTCCAGTTGGCCGGGCTTTCGCAGAAGAAAGGGGAGAGTTTTAAAGAATACGCGCAAAGGTGGCGCGATATGGCTGCCAGGGTCCGTCCTCCTGTGGAAGATAAAGAAATGAATGACATGTTTGTTGGTACATTCACCGGGCTGTTTCATGATATGCTGTTTCATACGTCTCTGGCCAGTTTTTCAGACCTGATTCTGATGGGTGAAAAGATTGAGCGGAACATTAAGCAAGGAAAGTTCCAAGTTGACGAGTCAGCTGCATCTGGCAGCAATAGGAAAGCTTATGGTGGGCGCCGTCAGGGCGAAGCTAGTGCGGTATTTGGAGGCCGAGGCCGAGGCCGAGGCAGGGGAAGAAATCAATATCGTCAGCAGCAGCAAGTGTCGAGTGTCACTATCCCTTATCAGCAACAACCAATCCAGCAACAACAACAGGTTCAGCAGCAACCAATGCCACAGCAGCAGCAGCCTCAGCAGGGGGCACAACAAGCTCAACGAAGATTCCAGGGTGGTAAGCCGAGAAGGGTGTTCGAGAAGCCTCCCTCTAACTATGCTGATTTATTGCAGACCTTGTTGGGATTGAATCTGGTGGAGAAAAGAACCTTGGCACCGATAACGGGAACTCCCCCGTTCGGCTATGATGCAAATAGGCGCTGCGAGTTTCATTCTGGGGCCCCGGGCCATGATATAGAAGGTTGTCACGCTTTTAAGCACGTTGTGCAGGATCTCTTGGACAACAAGTCTATCAACTTCGGAACGACCGGTGCGAATATAGTCCAGAAACCCATGCCTAATCATGGGGCGAACGCCGTTCTAACCGAGGAAGGTCTGAATCTGATTATGAATGTTGAGGATTTAAAGACGCCGCTGAGCGAAATAAAAAGCCGACTGTTGCAAGGAGGTGTTTACCCGGGTTGTAATGAGTACTGCTTAGATTGTTGGGCCCTGTCTGGGGGGTGTGAGGATCTGAAGAAAGGCATTCAGGCCTTGATTGATGAAGGTGTATTGCAGTTTGATAGAACAGCAACTGATGAGCCGGCAGGGGCAGTAGTGGATAATCGGAGTGATGTTGCCACAGTGACAATTCCTAGGAAGACGATCACTATTTCAGCACCAGCTCAGCGACCGCCGATTACTATAACTAAAGCCGGGCCAATCCCGTATGAGAGCACGAAAGCGGTCCCATGGTCATATGGGCTAGAGGTGTATTGTGACGGGATTAAAATCGATGTCAACAAGCAGTCAGCGGAGGTTGTGGATAATGTTGTGGGCTCAGGAGGCATGACGAGAAGCGGCAGGATCTTTATATCTCCTGAAGTAGAGGCCGAAAGGCTAGCGAAAGGAAAGGGGAAAGCGGTGGAGAATGTTCCGGTTCAAGCAAATGAAAAAGAAGCAGCATCTAAGGATGTCGAAGAATTCATGCGCTTAATTCGGAAGAGCGACTATAAAATCGTGGAGCATCTACAGCAGACGCCGTCCAAAATATCTATTCTGTCATTGCTGTTATGTTCAGAAGCCCACAGGAACGCTTTGCTGAAAGTCCTGGACACTTCTTTTGTACCACAGGATGTCTCCGTAAACCAGCTAGAAGGAGTATTAGCACACGTAAATGCAGGCCACAGTCTGGGCTTTACGGATTTCGACTTGACTCCGAAAGGAAGGGATCATAATATGGCATTACATGTATCTGTTGAGTGCAGAGGGTCGACAATGTCGCACGTATTGGTTGACACCGGGTCGTCTTTGAATGTGCTGCCTAAGAAGGCTATGATGAAGCTGGATGTTCGAGGGATTTTGTGCACACCAAGTGATTTGGTAGTCAGAGCGTTTGACGGCACGCGGAGAACAGTCTTCGGATCGATCACCTTGCCTCTGCAAGTGGGGCCGGAAGTGTTTGCAACGGAGTTTTATATCATGGATATACAGCCTGCGTATAGCTGCTTGCTGGGAAGACCTTGGATTCACGGGGCAGGGGCAGTCACGTCTACCCTGCATCAGAAGTTAAAGTATATGGTCGGAGACAGTGTAGTCACCGTGTGCGGAGAAGAAGACATCCTGGTCAGCCATCTTTCTTCGTTTAAATATGTGGAAGTCGACGGGGAGATCCACGAGACGCCATGCCAGGCATTCGAAGGGTTGCGCATAAAGGACAGGAGTCCCGGGCCAAGCAAAGTGCCAGAGATAGCTGTTTCTTCGTATAAAGAAGCCCAAGCGCTAGTAAAAGCAGGAGAAGCCAAAGGCTGGGGCAAAGTATTGGACATTCCGGTGAAAATGGACCGGTTCGGACTGGGGTACCGACCGTCGTCATCAACTCCTTCCGTGGGGGCCCCTCATTTCAGAAAGTCAATCACCATCTCTGCCAGTGGAGTATGCCATGAATCTGTCAATGCTGCTTCAGAATCCGACGAAGGGGACAGCGACTGTGATATGGATGCCTGGATTCAGCCAAGCACGCCAGGACAAGGACTGTGCAACTGGTCCATTCAGGAGCTTGTTCCTGTGACCTTTAAACAGTAATGCTTTGCTTTATTAATTGTTGAACAATCTGATGTCTTGCCCGGGGCATCAGGATTTGCTTAGGGCTGTGTTGTTATAAACATTGCTTCGTTAATCATTAAATAAATGGCGTTTTTTTTTCATGTGCAAATACTGTAATCCCTGTTTTTCTTGTTTTGTATTTTTCAATAAAATGGCAACGTGGTTATCCGCTTTATACGCATTTTGAAGCACTTAACCCTTTCTTTTGCAGGATAACATTTTCAGATGACATCCTTGAACCACCTATGACTCGTCCCGACTTCGAGCACCCGGTATTCCAGACCGAAGAAGAGGTTGTCAAAGATAGCGACGTTCCTGAAGAACTGTCTTGGTTGGTGAAGCAAGAGGAAAGAGCCATTCTGCCTCACGACGAGGTTATCGAGATTATCGATTTGGGGTCGGAAGGGGTTGAGAAGAATATCCGTATCGGAGCTGCACTGCAGAGTGATATCAAGCGAAAACTGGTTGAAATGCTCCGAGAGTATAATGATGTATTCGCTTGGTCGTATCAAGATATGCCAGGGCTCGATACAGATATGGTTGTGCATCGTCTGCCACTGAAAGAAGACTGCCCGCCTGTCAAACAAAAACTTCGCAGAACTCGCCCAGATATGGCAATGAAGATCAAAGAGGAGGTTCAGAAACAGTGGGACGCTGGTTTCCTGGCTGTGACGAAGTATCCCTCATGGGTTGCCAACATCGTACCAGTGCCAAAGAAAGACGGCAAGGTTCGAATGTGCGTGGATTACAGAGATTTGAATAAAGCAAGCCCAAAAGACGATTTTCCACTTCCTCATATTGACGTGTTAGTGGACAATACTGCTCAATACTCTGTATTCTCCTTCATGGATGGCTTTTCAGGCTACAATCAGATTAAAATGGCGCCAGAGGATATGGAGAAGACTACTTTCATAACGCCTTGGGGAACATTTTGCTATAAAGTGATGCCCTTTGGTTTGAAAAATGCTGGGGCAACATATCAGCGTGCGATGACAACTCTCTTCCATGACATGATGCATAAAGAGATTGAAGTTTATGTTGATGATATGATTGCCAAATCCCAGACGGAGGAAGAGCATCTGGTGAATCTGTTGAAGTTGTTTAAAAGGCTTAGGAAGTTCAGGCTGAGGCTGAACCCTAACAAATGCACCTTCGGGGTGAGATCGGGTAAACTGCTGGGGTTTATCGTAAGCGAAAGAGGAATAGAGGTCGATCCTGCTAAAATAAAAGCGATTCAAGAAATGCCGACGCCTAAAACAGAGAAAGAGGTGCGCGGGTTTTTGGGGAGATTGAACTACATTGCCCGGTTCATATCTCACCTAACTGCCACGTGTGAACCATTATTCAAGTTGCTAAAAAAGGATCAAGCTGTAACGTGGAACGAAAATTGTCAAAAGGCGTTCGACAAAATAAAGAAGTACTTGCAGGAGCCTCCTATTTTGATACCCCCGGTGGCAGGGAGACCCTTGATAATGTATTTAACGGTTCTTGAGGGAAGCATGGGTTGCGTTCTCGGTCAACACGACGAGACGGGGAGAAAAGAGCATGCAATCTATTATCTGAGTAAGAAATTTACGGACTGTGAATCTCGATACTCAATGCTGGAGAAAACTTGTTGCGCGCTAGCCTGGGCCGCCAAGCGTTTGAGGCAGTACATGCTGAATCATACAACCATGCTCATCTCGAAGATGGATCCGATCAAATATATATTCGAAAAGCAGGCGTTGTCAGGTAGAATTGCCCGGTGGCAGATGATCTTGACCGAATATGATATTCAATATGTCTCGCAAAAGGCAATAAAGGGGAGTGTGTTGTCTGAATATCTGGCGGAGCAGCCTATTGAAGAGTATCAATCGATGAGATTTGACTTTCCTGACGAGGATATCATGTATCTCAAGATGAAGGATTGCGAAGAGCCGTTACCAGACGAAGGACCAGAGCCGGGGTCCAAATGGCAGATGATATTTGATGGAGCTGTGAATGCTTACGGTAGCGGGATAGGGGCAATTATCACTACGCCACACGGGTCGCACATCCCGTTTACTGCCCGATTGACCTTTGCCGTTACCAACAATGAGGCCGAATACGAAGCTTGTATAATGGGGCTTGAAGAAGCCATTGATTTGCGAATCAAACATTTAGACGTATACGGAGACTCAGCTCTGGTGGTGAATCAGATCAAAGGGGAATGGGAGACACGGCAGCCCAATTTGATACATTATATGAATTATGCAAGGAGATTGTTGCCTTTCTTCGACAAAGTTGAATTGCATCACGTGCCACGGGCAGAAAATCAAATGGCTGACGCCCTTGCCACATTGTCTTCCATGTACAAGGTCAATTTCTGGAACGAAGCTCCCCAAATCACTATCTCTCGGCTGGACAGGCCAGCTTATGTATTTGCTATTGATGAAGCGTCTGATGGCAAACCGTGGTATTTTGATATCCTTAATTTCCTGAAGAATAAAGAGTATCCGGCTGGGGCATCCAGTCAAGATCAGAAGACTCTCAGGAGATTAGCGGGTAATTTCTATTTGAACCCGGATGGCGTCTTATACAGAAGAAACCACGACTTGGTGTTGTTGCGTTGTGTAGACGAGAAAGAGGCAAAGCTTCTCATGGAGGAAATTCACGAAGGTGCCTTTGGTACGCATGCTGGTGGGCATGCTATGACGAGAAAACTGCTGCGGGCAGGTTACTTTTGGCTGACGATGGAAACTGATTGTTTCAAATTTGCAAGAAAGTGCCACAAGTGCCAAATTTATGCTGACAAAATACACGTGCCTCCGAGTCCTCTAAATGTGATGTCATCTCCATGGCCATTCTCGATGTGGGGAATCGATATGATCGGAAAGATTGAGCCGACGGCTTCTAACGGGCATCGGTTCATCCTCGTAGCAATCGATTATTTCACCAAGTGGGTGGAAGCGGCGTCTTACGCAAATGTAACGAAGCAAGTGGTGGCTAGATTCATCAAAAGAGATATCATTTGCCGATACGGAATTCCCGAGCGGATAATCACGGATAATGGTTCTAATCTGAACAACAAAATGATGAAGGAGCTCTGTCAGAATTTCAAGATCGAACATCACAACTCCTCCCCTTACCGACCCAAGATGAATGGCGCTGTCGAAGCGGCCAATAAGAATATCAAGAAAATCGTCCAGAAAATGGTGGTGACTTATAAAGATTGGCATGAAATGCTACCTTTCGCTTTGCACGGTTATCGTACGACGGTACGCACATCAACCGGGGCAACTCCGTTCTCGTTGGTATACGGAATGGAAGCGGTATTACCATTGGAAGTTGAGATCCCTTCTCTGAGGGTATTGCGAGACGTTCAGCTGGACGAGGCAGAATGGGTAACGAATAGATTGAACCAACTGAGTTTGATGGATGAGAAGAGGCTAGCTTCTCTGGCATACGGTCGTTTGTACCAAAGACGAATGAAGAAAGCGTACGACAAGAAGATACTTCCGCGAAGCTTTCAGACGGGCGACCTTGTGCTGAAAAGGATTCTCCCGCCGCAAGCAGATCACAGGGGCAAGTGGACCCCCAATTACGAAGGGCCATACGTTGTCAGTAAGGTCTTTTCAGGAGGAGCTTTATTGTTGTCCACCATGGACGGGGAAGACTTTGCGTCACCTGTGAATTCGGACGCAGTTAAAAAATACTTTGCTTAAAATAGACCCGCTGGACAGAAAAAAGAGAGTCCAGGCAAAAATGGGGCATCCTGGCGAACCAAAAACAGAATGAAAGGTTCGGGCAAAAGTTAGGGATAAAATTGAAAAAATGTACACCCGCGAAGTTGAAAACCTACACTGGGCGGCTTCGGCAAAAAGGGGTATCCCGGTGAACTGAAAACCCGTAAAGGGCGGTTCACGCAAAAGTTAGGGATGAGAAAAGCAAATGACTGCGGTCCGAATTTGATTTTTCAATGAGCATCAATGCGGGAGAATATGTTTGAGAAGTCAGTTATCGGATACAACCTCTTCAGAAGTAGGGATACCGGGAAAGTATTAGAGTCGGACGAGTCATGGGAGGATCAGTTCGTGGTGTTCATCTCCATCCAGTTGCCGACATGTGTACAAAATTTAATTTGTCAATATTTATGCTTCTTGTGAATACTTGCATACTTGTATATTTGCTTTGTGTAGCTTCCTCTTTTCAGGAGTTACATCCCGTGTATAAAAACTCCGCCCATTCAGGGGCCCAATCAATGAAAATGTGTTATTCAGTACTTGATGCCTGTTCTTTACTGTTTTGCGCATGATAAAACGCCTAAGTTTATTGAAGCTAGCATGAGTATAACATCACTGGCCCTTGCCAACAATTGTTAAAGCTTTGAATTAACTGAGTGTAACGTCACTAACCTGAATTGATTTGATTGCATAGGCTTGTCGTGTCTTGTTTGTGTTGTCGCAGGTTTCATAACCGTACGAGGAAGATGATCAAAAGATTGCAATAGTGAAAAGCTTGATCCCCACGCAGGTCATGCATGTTTTTCCTGAAGAAGGATAGAATTCCCCAGCTAGCCATAGCTTATCCAAAGGACGTGCTCCAGAGAAGTTACTCGTCTTCAGCAGAGTTTGGCGATTCCGAGATCGTCAGGCTGTATTCAGACAGGTTCATTTCCCCCCGCAGGGTCATGCACTCTTCCCCAGTGGAGTCAGTTAATTTTCCCCAAGAGAATCCAGTCATCCCCAGCGGAGTTCTCTTTTCAGTAAATGTCCTTTCCTTCCAGTGGAATTCGAAGACTAAGACTCTCCTACGCAGAGTCGATGGTGGGTCCTGTCATTTATTTTGGCAGGAATACTGGTGATATCGGTTCATGCTCCAGCAGAAAGATCAATCATACCAGGTGCATCTGCTATTCCCCAGCAGAGTTATTATTCCCCGGCAGGGGGTTACTTCAACAAGACGTGTGGTTTGAGTTCCCAACTTCCCTACAGGGTCGGCTTCATCCTACCGGCATTTATTTTGCCGGAATAATTTTGTAGCATCAGGCTATCCCCGGCGAGTCGACGTTATCCTTCCAGCATTTATTTTGCTGAAGTAGTTTCTGTGCTCCAGTAGTTCAGGTGGAGAGAGCTCTTGCTCAAATAAATCACCAAACAGTCAAGATCTCGGCAGGAGATATTCAATGACAATGTCAGTTTCGGCGGTATTCCCCCACAGAGTTATCGTGATAAAACTCTCTTCGTCTCCAGCAAAGTCATTTATGCAAATGCATCTTATCTTCCCCAGCCAGAGTGGCCAGGATAAGAATCTCCTTATTCCCCAAGCAGAGTTTGTTTGTCATCAACGGGTCGCATGAATCAGAATTTCAGGGACCACCGCCGGTTATCAGAGCAGGCGTCCGATAGTTGGTTTTCAGACATCCCCAGTAGAGTCCGCCTCAAAGTCGCTGTCACGTCAGTGCTAAGAAGTTTATGGGTGAGGATCATTGAAGAACTAAGTCCTGACGTGGACCATTTACTCCTAGAATGACGGGGTCTCTTCAGAAGTGGGCGTCCTAACGTGGACAGGTTTGTTTACCGGATTGGTAAGGTGTGTTAATCCTGACGTGGATAGATTCGGTCTTTTGAAATTTGGAGAAAGGGAGGTCGTGACGTTGACAAAAAGATTGGTTACTCTTCGTGTTGGTATCCTGACGTGGATCATCATGTGTTTGCAGCAGATATCTTTATTCGTAATGGTGAAATGTGCGTCCTGACGTGGACAAGTTTGTAGTTCTTTGTGATGACAAGATACAAGAATCCTGACGTGGACAAATTTATCCTTCTTCGTGTTGTTGGCAAAGTGTAAGTCCTAACGCGGATATTTCCCCAGCAAGTCGAAGGCGCGTGAGTCCTTACGTGGACAAGTCTTATTTCCTCGGTGAGTCGAAGACGCCTGAGTCCTAACGTGGACAAATCAAGACGAGATCAGTGTCCTAACGCGGACAGATCAAAGAGATTTTCATTCCTAACGTGGAAAGACGGAGATTCCTAACGTGGAAAGATGTAGTCCTTACGCGGACCTATCAATAGAAGTGATTCCTAACGTGGAAATGACAGTATTCCTAACGTGGAAAGAGAAAGTCCTTACGTGGACAGATTAAGATGGTTTCCTTACGAGTTTATTCCTTACGGGAAAAGGTTGAGTCCTCACGCGGACCTATCAAGATTTATTCCTTACGTGGAAAGAAGTTGGTATTCCTTACGTGGAAAGATTGAGTCCTCACGCGGACGTATCGAGATTGATTCCTGACGTGGAAAGAAGTGGACTATTCCTGACGTGGAAGAGTTTAGTCCTGACGCGGACAGATCGAAGAAGATATTCCTAACGTGGAAGAAGAAGGAAATTAGTCCTAACGTGGACAGGTGCAAGAAAAGTTGAGTCCTGACGTGGACAAGTTCAGAAATAGTTGTGTTCCTTACGTGGAAAGATCGGAGTCCTGACGCGGACATGTCAAGTGGTATTGGAGTCCTTACGTGGATAGATTGATGTAGTTTTCCTAACGCGGAAAGAAGATTGTTTCCTGACGTGGAAAGATGAAAGGGTTAGTCCTGACGTGGACAGACGCAGAAAAGATGACTCCTAACGTGGAAGAGTTTTATTCCTAACGTGGACGATGCGGTTTATGGAAATGCAGACGAATTATCCCCAGCGGAGTTGCCGAGATTTTTCTGGGATAACAGCAAGTGAAGTCCTAACGTGGACAAGTTTCAGTTGAGATTTCTTCGTATCGACGACAGACAGAGTCCTAACGTGGACAAGCAAGCAATCTGTTATGACAGAATCCTCTTCAGAACGATGAAGACAATCCCCAGCACGGTCGTGCGAGATCAGTGGGTTACTCTAACAGTCAGATTCAGCTGATGAATGTCATTCCTCAAGCAGGAGCGTAGTTTATTTCTGCGGTTGGCAAATTTCTGGTTTCACTAGTATTCAACCGTCTCGTACCGCGAATGTCTGAAGGCTCCGGGCCATTCACCCAATCGGGTCCAAGTCGCTTGAATAGGGGCAGCTGTTGCACCCTAAAATTTGCTCAACCTTATTCCTTGGATTCATGTTTCATTATCATTAGCATTTGCATATAGAGTCATGTACATAGACTAACCATCTGCATAGCATAAGCATAGCAAGTCATTCAACAGGGGACCAATCATTATTTTCATCTCTAGAGGCCTATCAAGAGGTTATTATCCCAATTCAATCTCATTCAAGTCATCAAGAAAGAATTTGAAAGCAAAGAGTTCAGCAGATCAAGCCTTGAGTCCATCTCTTAGCTGAGGGTATCTGAGGATCAACAAGAGGGTTATGAGCTGTGAAATGAAAGCATGGGGAGCATCTAGACATCTTGAGAGACTTATAAAGTCATTTGGAGAAGAAAACAAGACATTGATGAAGGCACAAGAGCTACAGTTGAAGACAGTCAACTAGGGTTTCATCTGGGTCAACCCTAGGTCAACCCTAGGTCAATTGACTGACTTAAGAGGGCATTCAAGTCTATTGGAGAGATGTGGGGATCAACATTTGACATATGAAGAAGGATATGGAGATATGACAAGGAGAATTCAAGAGAAATCAAGGAGAAGAGGAGTTACTAAATTAGGGTTTCTCTGTAAAATCCCCTAGTTTAGGTCAAACTTCCAAGCAAGATAAGTCAAAATGCTAGCTTCAAATGGCTTCTTGGCCAACATGAAACTTGTAGAGGATCTCAAGACCTTTAATTTGAGTGGTGGAAGACCTCAAGGAGATTTATAGAACTCAAGTTATGGTCCTTACAAGTTACAGGTCATCTGGGGTGTCTGAATTTTTGTCTGTGAAAGTGACTTGACTTCCAAGCTAGTTTTGCCCCTCAAGGAGATTTCAAATGAATTCTTGGTCAACATAAGATTTGTTCCTCATTGTCTTAGCTTTCTAGAATGGTATGGCATGCCTTCATATGATGTGGAGAACTCAACTTATGGTCTTGACAAGCAAAGGGTATTTTGGGCATTTGTGAATTACAGGTCATTTTAACCTATACCCAAAACTCATACAAGGAGGCCTCAAATGGAAAAACTTACAACATCAAACTTGCTCCAAATGGGATTTTAAGTCTAGAAAGAAGGTCACAAGTTATTGGAGAAGCTCATAGCATGGAATTACACAATTGGTCAAAATATGAACTAAAAAGGCTTATAAAGTGAATAATTTCAAGTTGGAAAATGGTTTGGGAGATTTATAAGTCCAAATGGAGACTTCCAATATATGATTTTGAATGGAAAAACAATTCTAAGAACAATGGTTCACACACTTTTTTGAGTTTAGAAGAAAAAAATGAAGTTATCCATGGTTGCTTATCATTTAAGAAACATAATCAAAAATGGATCAAAATTTGAAAACAAGGGAATGTGCAAGATGGATCTAGAATGTTCATTTGGGGTCTATATATTCATGAAATGTGCATTGATCAAGGGTTGGCCTCATTTGCACCAAGAATTTCACAAAATCTCTCATACTTTTCCATAAAAGTTTCATTACAATTCTCTCAAAACCTTCAACAACTTTCATCATAATCAATTCAATTCCACTCCATCATCATCATAGATCATAATTGAAGCAAGTTTCTGGTGTGAATCATTCATTTTCGAGTGCTTTTCTCAAGATCATCAAAATCAAAAGTTCAAGTGGATTGCATGATTCAAGCAAGGAACCTCCAAGTTTGTGCATACAGAATTAAGTTCTTCAAGGATTGATCAGGATTCAACACTTGAAAACCTCAGATCTTTCATCTCCATAGCTGTTTCTCAAGATTTCTTACAAGGTAAGTTTTCAATCAAACTGCTTGATCCAGTTAGTTAGGCATGATTTTGTTAGTGTAGAATTGATCTAGGTGGTTAGGAGATTAGGTTAGATGAATTTGGAGAGTTTTGGTGATGGTTAGTGACAGGTGCCATAATCTGTTTGTGTTCGAATCTCTTGGATGAGTGTGTGATAATTGCAACTTGATAGCATGTGTTAGTCTCCATTAGATGTAGTTTAATTTAGGCTAAGTCTGAGGAAGAATGGTGAAGGTTTATACCAGTGCATTTCAATGGAGGCAGGATGTTGATTCAATCGAATTTGTTGATGTGGTGAATTTCAAAGTGAATTGATGCCCTAAGCTTGTAGAGGGAGAGATTTGGAACAGATTTCATGTTTATATCGTGTGGATTCATTGCGTGTGGAGTGAGAACAGAAAGGGAGAAAGCTGTGCGTGCATGGATGTTCATGGTGTTGGAAACCCTAGTTTCAGGCCAAGGGAAGAAGACGAAATCGTGACCCTTCGTTTAGAGTAAGACCTTTGACTTAGGGTAGGATCTAATGGTTGTTGTTTAATCTGAAATTGGAGGGAGATTACCCTGGCCCTAAACGCACCGTTTCATTAATTGAAACGGGCGGGCCTGAGTGCTGTTGATAACCACACCCCCAAGGTTGAGCCCAATACCATTTTCAACGTGGATTCGCTACTATTTTCACCCCCTGCTCGTTTTTAGTTTTTTTTTATTGTTTCTGACTTGATGCTGGGCTTAGCCAAAAGCGCTATTTGCACCCCTATATGTGGCCCATTCTGGATTTATAACTGGCGCGTGGTTACTCTTCATACCCCCTCCCTCATTTTAATTCACTTTTATTTTCTTAATTTCATTTTAATTTTCTACCAATTTTCATAAAATCATAAATAATTCATAAAAAATGTTTTTTAATCCATTCTTTTTACCATATTTTCATTAAAATGTCTAGAATATTATAGAAAAATAAAATTTCATTTTTAGTTTTATTTCATATTTTTTACATATTTTCTAAATAAATAGCATAATAAATAGTTACATTTCATGCATTATTTTTATGATTTTTGTTCTCTCACATGCTTTAATATTTTTTGATCATTCTTTTCATATTGTTTAGATGAGATATTAAACTTGTGGAAATATTTTAGTTCCCATTTTTAGAGGTTAATTTTAGGAGATTAATAAATGCTTGAATATCATGATCAAAACTAGGGTTTTAGGTGACAACTTAGGAAGTTCAATTTTCTCCCTTAGGACTTAGGGTTTGAATAGATTAGTTATGGGACTATATGGGCTATGGGTAGCTATTAGATCCCTTAGAGAAAAGTCAGGATTCCCCTACTGATATTATTACTGTCTGTATATCTGCTGTCTGGTGTGGTGTGCCCTCTGGGGATTGTTGATTGTTTGATTGGGTATTGGGTTTGTCTGGGGCCCTGGGGAAGCTGAAGATTTGTGGAGATGAAGCCATTGGAGATTCAAAGACTGAAGATCAACTGTCAGAGTTGAGGAGGAGCTTCTTGCTGGCAGATGCTGAGGAGACTAGGGTTTAGGAGCTAGGCAGAGCTCTAGATTAGAATGATTGTTTCTCAAACATGGATTGCCTTGTCTGCATCCATTCTTCTCTGTGATTCAGAGTCTCTCTAAGACACTCACCCCCTTCCTTTGGAAGGCTTGGTGATAGTGTCTATGAGATAGAACTCTTGAGAGAAACTGTCTCTTGTGTTAGAAGCAGTCTGTTCACCACCTTTGGTAGTCAACTGATTGCTTAACACCCGATTCACTCTTGTGACTAATCCCTCATCCTGGAGGTTTGAGCTTGAAGAAAAGCCATTGCAGATAGAAGACTGATGATCAAAGCCCTTGCCTGAAGGTCATGAAGATGGAGATTGATGCTTGTTGAAGCCTGTAGCTGATTGGAGATTGCTTGAAGCCAGATGTTGATTCAGAGCTGCTGATGCTGCTTCTTTTGCTGTTGTATTTCATTGCTGATGTATTGATTGGTTTTCTGGACTGTATTGTTTGCTGTTTACCCTGCTGGGTTGAAAGTGAAGCCTGTTCACTTTCGCCTATTGTTTTCTAGGTTCGAGGTTGAGTGGGACTCCCTTGCCTCGCTTGTATTGTTGCATCCATGCATTTTACTGCTTTACTGTATATATCTGATATTGTTTCTGTTTCTGCCTATCCCTTAAGATCTCTGTTTCTCTCTGCGCAAGAGAGGAGCATGATAGACACTAGGTCTTAACCCATGCATGATAACATTAGGTTAGTTTGTTTCCCTTCGCAACCGTAGGTTAGAGTTCTGTCTCTTTCTTTCTCAAAACAAACAGAAAAAACACATAAAGATTTCAAACACAATAAAAGACACTTCTTCCGTAAAAGAATGTGAAATCATCAAGACGTCATTTTTGTCCTCTTGGACTGTTAATCAGAAAAACCTTTTTCAGAAGGAATAAAATCAACCAAGGCAAGCTTGTGTCGTACGTGGCCCGAACTACGTTTGCTCTGATCTTTCATGCTGTATGAAAGTACGTAGGCATAGGATGCGATATCCTAGCGAGCAACCTTCCCCTCCTTTCCCGTAGGTAGGCGAACTACGTTGACTCTGATTTCTCGTTCCAGACGGGAATACGTAGGCATAAAGTGCGATACTTTGCCGAGTCATTTTTATTTTCATTTTATTTTCTTTTTAACCCTTGACCTATAGTTTAGATAGAATAACAATCCATACCCGAAAACAAGCGTGGATCCCGTCGAGTACGACGGACGTGAGGGGTGCTAATACCTTCCCCTTGCGTAACCGACTCCCGAACCCAGGTTTTGGTTGCGATGACCATACCTTTCCCGTGTTGTGCGAGGTTTACTCTGAGCGTTTCCTTTCCCTCCCGTGGGATAAATAACGCACGGTGGCGACTCTTCTGTTCAGCCGGCGCCGATTTTCGCAGTAGCGACAGCTACGACTACTTTGTAGTACACGGTCTTCAAGCTTGCAACGTCTTGGACTTCTTTGCCTATATAAGCAAGCCTTCAACAACTTTCTTCAGTTGACGTATTTTGACAAATTCATTGAAAACTCTCTCAAAGCTCTCATATAAATTATATTTCTTTGTTGAATAGTTTCATACATTCTTAAACTTAAGTGTAAATCACAGTTGTGATATAGCTTTCTTAGAAGCATTTCAAACACTTGTTTAGTTTACATTTGATTGTAAAAGTTCCTTAAGAAGACCAAGTTGTGGTCAGTAGTTCTTTAGAAGACTAAGCCAGTTGTTCTTAGTGGTTTATATTGTAATCAGTTTGATTATAGTTGATTAAGTCCTTGTGGAGAAAGGCAAATCACTCTTGATAGGGTGGACTGGATTAGTTGAGTTCAACGAACCAGGATAAAAATCATTGTGTTTTTATTGCCATAATATTTTCTAAATCCTTATTCAACCCCCCCCCCCCCCCCTCTAAGTATTTTCTCACCTTCAGTCGGCATCAGAGCTATGGTTCTGTGTGTGCTATCACTTCACCGTGAACAGAAAAGATCCAGTGAGAAAACTCTTGATATTTTTTGGTTGATACATTATGGTTGAAGCTTCAACATCCAACAACAACAGATATGAAGAAAGGGATAGAATCAGCACAAAACCTCATATGTTTCATAGGGAGAAGTTTGACTATTGGAAGGACATAATAGAGAGTTTCTACCTTGGTTATGATGCTGATCTTTGGGACTTAGTCATTGATGGTTATGTTCACCCCACTGATGGGGATGGCAAGAAAATTGATAGAAAATTTATGACTGAAGCTCAGAAGAAGGAGTTTAGAAATCATCACAAAGCAAGAACAGTCTTATTAAATGCTATATCTCATACTGAGTATGAGAAGATTACCAACAAAGAAACAACATTTGATTTGTTTGAGTCTTTGAAGATGACTCATGAAGGGAACTCACAAGTTAAAGAGACCAAGGCTTTGGCGCTGATCCAGAAATATGAAGCCTTTAAAATGGAAGAATCTGAATCTATAGAAGCTATGTTCTCTAGATTCCAGATCCTCACAGCTAGATTAAAAGTGCTGGACAAAGGCTATTCAACTGCTGATCATGTGAAGAAGATCATCAGAAGTTTGCCCATCAGATGGAGACCAATGGTCACTGCTCTGAAGCTAGCTAAGGATCTGAACAAGATCACATTGAAGGAACTAATCAGCTCTCTGAGGAGCCATGATATTGAAATTGAAAAAGACAAGCCTCAAAAGAAAGGTAAGTCAATTGCTTTAAAGTCTAACAAATCTGTTAAAGCATTGTAGGTGTTAGAAGAAAGTTCTGAAGAGTCTTCTTCTAAAGAAGAAGATGAATTGTCCCTGCTGTCCAGAAGGATCAACAAACTCTGGAAGCATAAACAGAGGAAGTTCAAGAACTTTAAGAAGCCAGATCAATGCAAAGAGTCCTCTGGACACAAAAGATCTGGAAAGAAAGAGGTTGTTTGCTATGTGTCGCTACTCGAAAAATACGCGCAACGACGGGGAAGGCGAAAAGGAAAAGGACAGAAGAGTCGCCACCGAATTTTATTTATCCCATGAGGGGAAAGGAAAATATCGAGAAAACCTCAAGAGAAGAACGGATAAGATGGTCTCGCGACCAAGAACGGGTTCGGAAGCCGGTTATGCGAGGGGAAGGTATTAGCACCCCTCGCATCCATCGTACTCGATGGGAACCATTTGTTTGTCGAATGTGTAAATTTATTTGCTTAAATATTATGTTATAAAAGTGTTCCACGGGACAGTGAAAAAGGGTTTAGAAACGGGGAAAGGACGTAACAGGGAAGAAGAGAGAAAGGACGGACTCGGTAGGACTTCGCGGTCCTAGGCCTACGTATTCTCGATAGACATGAGAAAATCAGAGTCGACGTAGTTCGGGGAACTACAGATATAAGGGGGAATGTGCTCGACAAGGATTGTGGCCCTCGTGCCTACGTATCTTTTCTTGAAAAAGTAAAGAATCAGAGCAGCCGTAGTCCGGCCTACGATTTGTTGACGTTTTTATGGATGATGCTATCGTACGCATTCTAGCAGTTAGGTGTATTGCTGCTCGCTTGTTGGAGACTTAGACATTACCTGTTTGCGGTAGAATGGACGTATCATATCCTTTTCGAAAGATAAGTTTTCGCCATGCGAGGCAAGATGTCACATTTGATTTGTTGAATTGTTATTTAGGGGCGAGATAGGTCCTCGGATAGTAACCCCTACGGGTAGTACCCAATTCTTTATCTCAAAGTTTTTGTTATGAAAGGGTGTGGCGAACATAGCGTCTTCGTATTGAAAGACGAGTATCAAAACCACACACACTACAGTGAGCGTCTCGATACTCGGAGAGGAAGAAGTCTACACTTAATCCTCTCTCTTTAGTTCAATACAAAGAGAACTACATTCTCTTATTAAAGTGTTTTTTTTTTGGTTTTGAATGGTAAGTGCTTTTGCGACAGAGAACCCTACGGTAAACGTCAGCACTCGAGATAGGAGAAGGCATACGCCTAACCACTCCACGACCATTCAAATTTTTGTTATGAAAAGAGTTTGAAAATGCACTCGGTGCGGGACCGAGGTTTTAGGTGTGAAAGGGTGCGAAAGGAAATTGTAGAGGGAGATAGGTGGCGGATAAAGTCACGTCTTCGTATTGAAAGACGAGTATCGAGACCACCCACACTACAGTGAATATCCCAACACTCGGAGAGGAAGAAGTCTACACTCAATCCTCTCTCTTTAGTTCAATACAAAGAGAATCGATTTATTTTGTAAGTGTTTTGAAAATGCACTTGGTACGGGACCGAGGGTTTTTTAGGGGAAAAAGGTGTGGATGAAAACATCTTCGTATTGAAAGACGAGTGTCAAAACCACCCACACTACAGTGAGCATCTCAACACTCGGAGAGGAAGAAGTCTATACTTAATTCTCTCTCTTTAGTTCAATACAAAGTGAACTTTATCCTTTTGTTAAATATGGTAAGTTGGTTTAACCATTATTTGAGAAAATCCGCTTGACGTTGGGTCAAGGGTTTAATTGCTTAAAAGGCTTGAGGTGAAGCGAACAAGGTCGATGGCGACGCACAAGGCAATCGGCTTACAAGGTCAAAAATGGCTCGATGAGAATCGAGAGTTTGCTTTTGAAAATGGTTTTTGGAATCAAAAGTCACCAAGGACAATAGCAACATTCCTACTAAAATCATACAACATATGGGATTAGTCGGCTAAAAAAAATCGGGACATGCCAATAAAAACGGTTCAAAGAGTTCGTCGTGCGAACTCTTTGAGAAAAAAATTTTTGAGGTTTTTTTTTTATATTTGAAGTCATAACAAACTGCACAAAGCCAGAAATTTCTCATTTTTTTGCAAGATTTGAAGCCATGAGTCGACCATAGGGTCAGCGCATGACTTTCAGCCTTTTCCCATGGCTCGGCGCATAAACACCATGCGTCGACCATACACTCGGCGCACACCATTTTGATAGACTGATGGGTAAGCGCCCGCCGACTCATGCGTCGACGCATACTGTAAGTTTTTTCAATTTGTCTAAAAATACAGGCTATGCGTCAACGCATGGACCTGCTATTGTCGACCGTTAGCCTGTTAAAACAGCCAAAATCCTAACTTTTTCTACGTTTTCTTTCGTTTTCGTAGTTTCTTGACAATGGTTTCTTTGTCCCTTATGGGACCTTACATGATATATACAGTTCAACAACACATAAAAGAGTAAACAAAATGAATATAAGAGCAAAGAAATAAAGAGAGAAAAGTTTGAGAAAATGGATACCCAAGAGTTTCTTCTTCTTGCAAGTCCTCCTTGGTTCTGGATGAATGTGCTCCACTCCTCACTCTATGTTGTGAAGACTCTTGCTCTTTAGTGGTTCTCTTTTTCTTTCTTCTCTTTTTTGCTGGTTTTTTTTTGTTCTCTCTATTTTTTCTGGTTTTCTCTCTTACTCTTTGCTCTCCATATCTCTATCTCCAAAATGTGTTGATGATAGTGAATGATGGTTTTATGCAGCCTCCAAGCCTCCTTATCTCCCTTTTTTCTGCTGCCTTTTCCTGCTGTACCAATGCCACACTCCTTGCACAACTTTTCACTTCAAAATTTCCATTTTTGGTAATATCTTTTACTACCTTTTTGTGCAGCCCCACTTTCACTCTACTTCTAGTATGCTTGTGCTGCATTTTTCTGCTACAACACTCTACAATGCTGTCCCTCTTTGTGCCCATTGGTCCCTTGGTTGGTCATGCTAGAATATTTCCATGTAGCCAATTATCACTACTTTTTGACAGCATTTTTGAAAACTGATTTTTTTGATGTGTAGATGTATCAAATAAGCTTATAGCCTTGGTTTTGTGACATAAAATGATTTTTTGATATGATACACATTGCCACTTCTTGCATGGGGCTGTTTTGGACCATATTCAAATTGCCCATGAATGTATGCATAGCCTTAATCTTGAGATATTCCAACATTGAATTAGCTCTTAAATATTTTCCTTGCATGTTTGTAAGCACAAAGGGGACCATGTGGACTTGATGAGGCATAGGGGATACCATGGCATGAAGTTATTTTGAATCTTGAATTAAGACTAGAAATAGCTTAATTTCCTAAGCATTATCAAGAGTTTGAAATTTGGTAACCAATGTAACATTCTTGAAAATGTCAAGAGATTTCTCTTTGTAAAAACTCTTGAATCTAGCCTTGAATTTATGAACCTTGAATTTGGAATGATGGGCCTCCCTTATGCCATTGAATTTGAAAGAAATGAAGAAATGACTCAAGCCTTGAAAGAGGGCAAATTTTGGAGTGCAACACTATGAATGCAAGGAACCTGGTCATTACAAGAATGAATGCCCAAAGCTTCAGAAGGAGAAGCCAAGAAGGAAGCCTGAGCATAAAAAGAAAGTTCTGATGGCTACATGGGATGATTCAGACGCATCTGAATCTTCATCAGAGTCAGAAGAAGAGTGTGCCAACATGGCACTGATGGCTGGTGTGGAAGATCAGGATGAAGGAACATCTGGATCTGAATCTGATTCTGAATCTGACTCAGAAGAGGTACTTTCTGATCTCTCTAGGGAAGAACTTATTGAGGTTTTATAAGAAGTTCTGAAAAACTATAACCAGATTAAGCTCAAACGCAAGAAGCTTAAATGTAATCTTGAATCTTAGAATAGTCTGTTAAAGTTAGAAGTTGCTGAGCTCAAAGAAAACAATTTAAAAATAAAAAACAATTTTGAAAAAGCTCAACAAGACTCTGAATCTGAAAATAAGTCAAAATGTAAAAATATTTTAGAAGAATATGATTATAGTTTTCAGAAGTTTCTGGCTAAAAGCATAGATAGAAGCAAGATGGCTTCAATGATCTATGGAGTTAGCAGAAACAACAGGAAAGGAATTGGATATGAATCTTCCTCTGGAAAGGATTTAAATCCAATACCTGTTGATAAACTTATCATTAAGAAGACTCCCTTATATTCTCATTTTAAGTTTGGTCATCTGAATGATATTAAACATACACGTTCTGATCAGAATGTTCCTGTGTTTAAATCGAAAGCTAGTCAGAACAAACCTGTTGTAAAAAGACAGAAGTTCAGACAAACTTTTAAGGCAACTAACCCAAAAGGACCCAAAAAGATCTGGGTACCTAAGGATAAGATAATACCTGTTGCAGATGTATTTAGCAGCAAAGTCAATACGCCAGTCATGGTACCTGGACTCTGGCTGCTCACGTCACATGACGGGAGAAAGGTTTATGTTCCAAAGCCTGGAGCTTAAATCTGGAGGAGACGTCAAGTTTGGAGGGAATCAGAAGGGAAAGATAATTGGCTCTGGTACTATTGGAAATGGTAACCTTCCCTCTATATCTAATGTTTTACTTGTAGAAGGATTAAAACATAATCTATTGTCCATAAGTCAATTAAGTGACAATGGTTATGACATAATCTTTAATCAAAAATGTTGCAAAGTTGTTAGTCAGAAGGATGGCTCAATCCTATTTAATGGAAAGAGGAAGAACAATATTTATAAAATCAATCTTTCAGAACTTAAGGTTCAAAATGTAAAATGCCTTATGTCTGTTAATGATGAGCAATGGGTCTGGCACAGAAGATTGGGGCATATTAATATGAGACGTATATCTCAGATTAATAAACTCAATCTGGTCAGGGGACTTCCTAAGTTGAAGTTCAACTCAGATGCTCTTTGTGAAGCATGTCAAAAAGGAAAAATTTCAAAATCTTCTTTTAAAACTAAAAATGTTGTTTCAACCTCAAGACCATTAGAGTTACTTCACATTGATCTGTTTGGACCAGTGAAAACTGCATCCATCAGAGGCAAGAAGTATGGATTAGTCATTGTTGATGACTATAGCAGACGGACATGGGTGAAATTCCTAAAACACAAGGATGAGTCACATTCTGTGTTCTTTGACTTTTGCAAACAAGTCTAGAATGAAAAAAATTTAAAATTGTTAAAGTCAGAAGTGATCATGGTGGCGAATTTGAAAACAAATTTTTTGAAAAATATTTTAATGAAAATGGCATTGCTTATGATTTCTCCTGCCCTAGAACTCCACAACAGAATGGAGTTGTAGAGAGGAAAAATAGAACTTTGCAAGAAATGGCCAGAACCATGATCAACGAGACTAACCTGGCAAAGCATTTTTGGGCATAAGCAATAAACACAGCTTGTTATATTCAGAACAGAGTGTCTGTAAGACCTCTTCTTGAAAAGACTCCCTATGAATTGTGGAGGAACAGAAAGCCCAACATTTCTTATTTTCGTCCTTTTGGATGTATATATTATATGTTGAACACTAAAGAGAATCTGAACAAGTATGATTCTAAAGCACAGAAGTGTTTCATGCTTGGCTATTCTGAACGCTCTAAAGGCTACAGAGTATACAATACTGAAACACAAATTGTGGAGGAATCTATACATGTTATATTTGATGATAAGCTTGGCAATCAAAAGCCAAAGCAGTTTGAAAGTTCTGCAGATAGAGAAGTAATTCTCACAGACTCTGAAGATTCAGAGGTAGATAAAGCTAAAGTGAAAGAGCCAGAAGCAACGCCAGATGCAACTCCTTTGGTTACTCAAATGAACAACTTGAATATTTCTGAAGAACTTAATGTTAGAGGATCATCTTCCAGAATCAAGGCCTCTCACCCATAGGATGTGATCATTGGAAAGAAGGATGATCCTATAAGAACAAGATCCTACCTCAGATCATCTGAAGCGTCATTATTTGGTTTGGTGTCAGTTATTGAACCAGTGTCTGTGGATGAAGCTCTGCAAGACAATGACTGGATAATTGCCATGTAATAAGAGCTCAATCAATTCACAAGAAATGACGTTTGGGATTTGATTCCAAGACCAAAAGGATTCAAACATTCGAGGTAAAAGGTGATTGAATACAAAAGAACCCAAAAATTTGTCAACTGCAGAATGAAACCTCTGACATCTCCGTCAGGCACCTATATCAGGTAGAACATCTGACTTCGCCATCAGTCCTCCATATCCTTTGATTTCGCCATCAACTTACAACATAACATGACTTCATCGTCAATTAAAATCATCTGACTTCGTTGTTATTTCTCAAACCATTCTGACGTCGCCGTCAACCCTCTACATGATCTGACTTCGCCATCAATTCTCACATAAAATTTAGAAAGACACCTGACTTCGCTGTCAGTCCTTAACATCAAATTGGTAGGACACCTGATTTTGCCGTCAATTTTTAATAATCTAACTTTGCCGTCAACTCTTTACATAATCTGACCTCGTCGTCGATTCCCAAAATGGCTTGACTTCGTCGTCAATTCTCTTCATAATTTGACTTCATCGTCGATTCTCTTCATAATCTGACCTCTTCGTCAATTCATAATCTGACCTCGTTGTCAATTTTCTTCATGATCTGACCTCGTCGCCAATTTTCTTCATGATCTGACCTCGTCGTTGATTCCCAACTTGGCTTGACTTCGTCGTCAATTCCCTTCATAATCTGACCTCATCGTCAATTTTCTTCATGGCTTGACTTCGTCGTCAATTCCCTTCATAATCTGACCTCGTCGTCAATTCTTCATGGCTTGACTTCGTCGTCAATTCCTTTCATAATCTGACCTCGTCGTCAATTCTCTTTATAATCTGACTTCGTCGTCAATTCATAATCTGACCTCGTCGTCAATTTTCTTCATGATCTGACCTCGTCGTCGATTCCCAACATGGCCTGACTTCGTCGTCAATTCCCTTCATAATCTGACCTCGTCGTCAATTATCAAAATCATTTGACTTCACCGTCAACTCATTTTGCTAAAAGCGAGCATCGGACCCAAAGGTCAGCTCAACCCTAAGTTCAGAAGAACATTCGTCGATTCACCATCTGGGTGAAGAAATCCGTTGGGGAAACATGAACTTGAATAAGTAGACTCCGCTAGGGAGACCGATAAGATGGACACACTTGTCAATGACCTGGCTGGAGGTCTGGATACCACGCAGTATTGAGAAATATACTGATAACCGCTGGAGATACGCTTGAAAACAAAGGGGTGGCAACCCGGCTTATGTTTTACATGCACATGTTTGAATATGGCGTAATGCTCCATACGAAATGGAAATGCTACGCGTTTGGGAGGATGTTATGCATGATGCAAATGCAAAGGAAACACTTTAGCAAAATAAATGCCAAAGAGAAAGGATTAATTCCGCCGGGGAAGAGACTAGACACGTCTAGTACAAATGTTGGGGAAAACGAACCCTGGATGGTCGTCTGAGCAAACTTCTGGGTAAAATTGTTCCGATAAGAGCAAATCCAACCTGCTGGGGATTAGACAATGAGGGAACCAACATCAATCTTTGCTTGGGGGTGTGAGCAATAAACTCAACAAATACAACTTCCGCTTGAGGAATGAGTCAATGACCTAGACTCTGAGGGGAAAAGGAGCCAATTGTCCAAACTCTATGGGGAAAAACAAATTTCTGAACTCGTTCCACTACTGAGGGATAAACCCGCACCCGCTTACTGGAAATGATCCTGCTCTGCTGGAGATGTCAATCTTGACCTGCTGAGGATATCCTTTGATTGTCAAGGTTTCAAACTGCTGGGGATGAGAACCCACTTAAACTGCACACTTCCTTTAGATGAGGAACTTCTGGAGAAGCCTTGAGGAAAGTTTTTCTTGCAAATAAATAAACAAGTATGTTTTATGCAGCAGATACCATCTCAATTATCACTTAAGACGTTATTTAAGCAAATACAATGCTTCAATTATAGATAGCAAAGCCCACAAATTTATGTATGCAAAGTTTTATCAAAAACATCAGGCGTCTTTTGCAAACAAAACGGTAAAAACAAAACAAAAGGTTTTTTGGATAGTATGTTTTATTGATAAATGGCCTGTAAATAGGCAAATTTACAAGGGACACAACTCCTGAAATGAGAAAGCTGCGTAAGAAATATACAAAAATGCACAAGAATATCAAAATGTCGGCAATGTGGTACAGACAACCACCATAGAACGACTCAACTATGACTCGCATGACTTCGAAACCTTTCTGATGCTTCGTCTTCTGAAGAGATTGATTTGAACGACTGCTTCTCGAGTTCTCCCATAATCCACTATGCTTTAAAGATCAATGTGCAGGCCGCAGTCATTTGCTTTTCAAATCCCTAACTTTTGCCTGAATCGCCCTTGCGGGTTTTCGATTCACCGGGATACCCATTTTTGCCAAAGTCGCCCTTTCAGGTTTTCAACTTTGCGGGTTTACATTTTTTATTTTTATCTCTAATTTTTGCCCGAACCTATCCTTTTATGGTTCGCCAAAATGCCCCATTCTTGCTTGGATTTTCTTTTTCTTTCCAGCGGGTCTATTTCAAGTAAAGTATCTTTTGACTGCGTCCGTGTTCACAAGGGACGTAAAATCTTCACCATCCATGGTTGAAAGTAGCAAGGCTCCTCCAGAGAAGACCTCCCTTACAACATACGGACCTTCATAATTGGGAGTCCATTTGCCCCTATGATCGTTCTGTGGTGGGAGAATCCGCTTCAACACCAGATCGCCTGTCTGAAAGCTTCGAGGACGCATCTTCTTATCGTAGGCTTTCTTCATCCTACTCTGATACAGACGACCGTATGCAAGAGACGCCAACCTCTTCTCATCCATCAAACTGAGTTGATTCAACCTGTTCTTCACCCATTCTGCTTCATCCAACTTGACGTCAGCCAGAACTCTCAAAGATGGGATCTCGACCTCCAGTGGCAGAACAGCCTCCATGCCATATACCAACGAGAAAGGAGTTGCCCCAGTCAAAGTACGCATCGAAGTGTGATATCTATGCAAAGCAAAAGGCAACATCTCGTGCCAATCATTATAAGTCACAACCATCTTCTGTACTATCTTCTTAATGTTTTTGTTAGCCGCTTCCACAGCGCCATTCATTTTCGGACGATAGGGAGAAGAATTGTGATGCTTGATTTTGAAATTCTGGCACAGTTCCTCCATCATCTTGTTATTCAGGTTAGAACCATTATCAGTAATGATCCTCTCGGGTATTCCATATCGACAGATGATGTCCCTTTTGATAAACCGGGCTACGACTTGCTTCGTGACATTGGCGTAAGAAGCTGCTTCGACCCATTTGGTGAAATAGTCGATGGCTACTAAGATGAAGCGAGGTCCATTAGATGCAGTTGGCTCGATCTTACCAATCATATCGATGCCCCACATGGAGAAAGGCCATGGGGATGACATGACATTCAGAGGACAAGGTGGCACATGAATCTTGTCGGCATAAATCTGGCATTTATGGCACTTTTTGGCGTACTTGAAGCAATCCGACTCCATAGTTAACCAATAATAGCCCACCCTTAATAATTTTCGAGACATGGCATGCCCACCTGCATGTGTTCCAAAGGCACCTTCATGGACTTCTTCCATAAGCAAACCTGCTTCTTTTTCGTCCACACATCTTAGCAGCACCAAGTCAAAGTTTCTCCGATAGAGTACACCGTCTGGATTCAGATAGAAGTTACCAGATAATCTTCTCAAGGTCTTCTTATCCCGGGCCGATGCCCCAGGCGGATATTCTTGGTTCTTGAGAAAGTTCTGGATGTCATAAAACCACGGTTTACCATCAGAAGCTTCTTCTATTGCGAAAACAAAAGCCGGCCTATCGAGGCGTGAGATGACAATTCTCGGTGCATCGTTCCAGAAGTTTACTTTGTACATCGAGGACAATGTAGCCAAAGCATCAGCCATCTGATTTTCTACCCTCGGTACATGGTGAAACTCTACTCGGTCAAAGAAAGGTAGCAACCTTCTGGCGTAATTCATGTAAGGGATCAGATTAGGCTGGCGGGTCTCCCACTCTCCCTTGATCTGGTTTACCACCAAAGCTGAATCTCCATAGATATCAAGGTTCTTTATCCTTAAATCGATTGCTTCTTCGATACCCATGATACACGCTTCATATTCAGCCTCATTGTTGGTGCATGGGAACGTTAGTCTTGCAGTGAATGGTATATGGGAGCCATGGGGAGTCGTAATGATTGCCCCAATCCCGCTACCGTAGGAGTTAACAACACCGTCAAAGATTAATTTCCACTGGAAACCCAACTCTGGACCTTCATCTGGAAACGGCTCATCACAATCCTTCATCTTTAAATACATAATGTCCTCATTAGGAAAATCAAACTTCATTGGCTGGTAGTCATCGACTGGTTGCTCTGCGAGACATTCTGACAGGACACTACCTTTAATTGCTTTCTGAGGCACGTACTGGATGTCGTATTCTGTCAGAACCATCTGCCATCTAGCAATCCTTCCTGATAGTGCTTGCTTTTCGAATACGTACTTAATAGGATCCATCTTTGAAATTAACATGGTTGTGTGGTTTAGCATATACTGTCTTAGGCGTTTGGCGGCCCAAGCGAGTGCGCAACAAGTTTTCTCCAACATTGAGTATCTGGATTCACAGTCTGTGAACTTCTTACTCAAGTAGTAAATTGCATGATTTTTTCTTCCAGTCTCGTCGTGCTGACCGAGAACACAACCCATGGAATTCTCAAGAACTGTTAAGTACATTATCAACGGTCTTCCAGCCACCGGAGGTATCAGTATTGGAGGTTCTTGTAGATACTCTTTTATCTTCTCAAACGCTCTCTGGCAACTCTCATTCCAGATAATCGTCTGATCCTTTTTCAATAGCTTAAACAATGGCTCACAAGTGGCTGTGAGGTGAGATATGAACCTTGCGATGTAGTTCAATCTACCTAAGAAACCACGAACCTCCTTCTCGGTCTTTGGCGCTGGCATTTCTTGAATTGCCTTGATCTTCACAGGATCGACCTCAATACCTTTCTCACTGACAATGAACCCCAACAGCTTTCCTGATCGTACGCCGAAAGTACACTTATTCGGGTTCAACCTCAATTTGAACTTTCTCAACCTCTCAAACAACTTTAGAAGATTCACCAGGTGCTCCTCCTCCGTTTGGGATTTCTCAATCATATCATCAACATAGACCTCAATCTCATGATGAATCATATCGTGAAAGAGAGTGACCATTGCTCGCTGATAAGTTTCCCCTGCGTTCTTCAACCCAAAAGGCATTACTTTATAACAAAACGTCCCCCAAGGTGTGATAAAAGTCGTCTTCTCCATGTCCTCCGGTGCCATCTTGATCTGGTTATATCCGGAGAAACCATCCATGAAGGAAAACACTGAGTATTGTGCGGTGTTATCAACGAGAACGTCAATATGGGGGAGCGGGAAATCATCTTTTGGGCTCGCTCTATTCAGGTCCCTATAGTCAAGACACATCCTGGCTTTTCCGTCCTTCTTAGGCACGGGAACGATGTTAGCGACCCAAGGAGGGTAGTTGGCCACAGCAAGAAATCCAGCATCTAGTTGCTTCTGGACTTCTTCCTTGATCTTCACTGCCATATCTGGCCTGGTTCTTCTCAGTTTCTGTTTGACAGGAGGACACTCTTCACGCAAAGGCAGGCGATGGACTACAATATCTGTGTCGAGTCCGGGAATATCTTCGTATGACCAAGCAAAGACATCCTTATACTCTTGGAGTAACTCAATCAATCTGTGCTTGATATCATTCTGCAGCGCAACCCCTACTCTGACCTCCTTTTTATCCTCTTCTGTTCCCAGGTTGACGACTTCAACTTCCTCCTAATGAGGCAGGATGACCTTCTCCTCTTGTTTAACAATCTGGCAAGCTCTTCGGGCAGGTCTTCGTTTTCGTCAATCTCTCCTTCCGCTTGAAAGATCGGATTGTCAAAGTCACACAGAGTCATAGTCGAGTCTGAATCGGTGGTATCTGAAATGTGCAACCTGTAATGATGATGGTTTTATGCTTAAATGATATGCAAACAAATAAACACAAACCACATTGCCATTTTATTGTTGTAAATAAAAATAAGAAAAACAAGGATCACAAAGTTTTGAATGAAAAGACGCTTTTTGATTGATAATGATAAAAGGGTTGTTCGCACACATAAAAGATAAGGCCCAACAAATAAAGACCATTATGCCCCGGGCAGAGCACGTGGCAATACATTAATCAAAACAAAATAATTACTCTTCATAAGTCGCAGTGATAACTTCTTCCATGGTCCAATTCTTCAAGCCTTGGCCGGGGACGCATGGCTGGATCCATGCATCCATGTCACGGTCACTATCTCCTTCTTCGTCAGATACGGCGTTGATCTCTTCGAACACCACCCCAACACTGGTGAATTGGACATGTCCTTTGTAGCGAGGAGCGCTTGAAGAAGATGCGTATGGGCTATACCCTAGCCCGAACTTGTCTTGTTTGTTGGGGACGCTTATCACCTCCCCCCATCCTTTCGCTGATCCAGACTTCACCACAGCCTGGGCTTCCTTGTAGGATGACATAGCAACTTCTGGCGCCTTGGCTTCAACTGTTGCTTTCTCTTTGATTTGGACGGTCTCAAAGGCTTGGCACAGGGTTTCGTGAATTTCACCATCGACCTCCACATACTTGAATGAGGACAGATGGCTTACCATGATGTCTTCCTCTCCACAAACAGTCACAATGTTATCACCCACCATATACTTTAGCTTCTGGTGTAGGGTTGACGTCACCGCTCCTGCTGAGTGTATCCAAGGCCGACCCAAGAGACAACTATATGCCGGCTGGATATCTATTATATAGAAAACCGCATCAAAAACCTCAGGACCGACTTGAATTGGCAAGGTTAGCTCTCCAAACACGGACCTTCTTGTCCCATCAAAAGCTCTGACCACCATATCGCTTGGCGTACATATTATCCCTCGAGTGTCTAGCTTCATGAGGGCTTTCTTGGGTAGCACATTTAATGACGACCCAGTGTCTACCAATACATGAGACAAGATGACACCTCTACATTCCATAGAGATATGCAGAGCCAAGTTATGATTCCTTCCTTTCGGTGTCAAATCACGGTCAGTGAATCCCAAACCATTCCCTGCATTGACATGGGCCACTACTCCTTCCAACTGATTGACGGATATTTCTTGTGGCACATAAGCATTATCCAAGACTCTGAGAAAAGCGTTCCTATGAGCCTCGAAACATAACAACAACGACAAGATAGAAATTTTTGAAGGCGTCTGTTGTAGATGATCCACGATTTTATAGTCGCTCTTCCTTATTAGGCGCATGAACTCTTCTGCGTCTTTCAGCACGACCTCTTTTTCTCCAGCCTGAGAGCTTTCCTCTGCTACTACCTTCCCTTTACCTTTATCAGCTCTTTCTGCACTTACTTCGGGAGGTGCAAATATCCTTCCACTCCGAGTCATTCCCCCGGTTCCCACCAAGTTGTCAACTGAGTCCAATGGCAAGCTCTTTAATTCCTGCTTCTGTCCATTGCAGTAGACTTCCGCTCCATAGTTCCAAGGGATTGCCTTGGAGTTTTCATAAGGTATAGGTCCTGCCTTCGTAAAGATGATGGTAGGTCGCGTTGGCGGCGCAGAAATAGTGATTGTTTTGTAAGGGATAGAGATGGTGGCCACCTCATCCTCTTTCTTACTGACTATCTTCTCATTCTTTTTGTCACAGATCTTGTCAAACTGCAGAACACCTTCGTCTATCATACACTGTATATAACTCTTCAAACTCTCACACCCTTCAGGATGGGCGGCACAATTTTCACAATCCTTTTCACACCCGGGAAACACCCCACCTTCTAACAACTTGCATTTTACAAAACTTAAAGGAGTCTTCAATTCTTCAACATCATATACCAGATCTAAATCCTCCCCTTCAACGACAGCATTTACTCTACCTGCTCCATGATTTGGCATAAGGTTCTGATCAACATTCGGCGCATCATGGTTGAAATTAATGGCCCTACTATCAACAAGGTCTTGTACCTTGTTCTTGAAGGCTTTGCAATTATCAATATGATGGCCGGGAGCGCCAGAGTGGAAGTCACACCTAGTGTTGGCGTCATACCCGGGTGGTGGTGAGCCATTTAGGGGGGCCATCGTCCTTTTCTAGACCAACTGAAGTTGCAATAAATGTTGTAGTAGCTGAGAGTAAGGCATTGGTGGTGCGTCAAAGTGCCTATCTACCATCCTTCTTCGGTCTTGATATGGTCTTGGTGCGTAATTCTGTTGTTGTGGTTGTTGTCGTTGCTGTTGTTGCTGTTGACGTGGTTGTTGCTGAGGCTGTACTGCCGGGATGGCAATACTAGCTACTTGTGGTTGTTGTTGATAGTACAGTCGTGGGCGATACTGATTCTGATTCTGGTTCCAATTTTGATTCTTAAAACCTGATATTGCATTGGTCTCATTCTCCTTTCTTTTAATACCGAAGTTCTTTCTTCCACCTCCAGATGAGGTCCCTTCTCCTGCTTGTATTTTACCCAATTTAATCCCATTTTCTACTCTCTCGCCTGTGATGATAAGATCTGAGAAACTTCCAGACATGTTTCTTATCAATTTCTCATAATACACACCAGGTAGTGTAGCTACAAACAATTCGATGAGTTCTCTCTCCACCATTGGAGGTTGAACCCTCGCAGCCAACTCGCGCCACCTCTGGGCGTACTCCTTGAATCCTTCATTGTTCCTTTGCGATAGGTTCTGTAACTGTACACAATTCGGTGCTAGGTCACTGTTATACTGGTAGTGTTTGACAAAAGCCTCTGCCAAATCCTTCCAACTTCTGATATGGACCGACTCCAATCCCATATACCATTCTAAAGATGGTCCTGGCAAGCTATCTTGAAAGAAGTGCATCAGCAACTTCTCATCATCGGAGTATGCAGACATCCTTCAGAAATAGGATCGAAGATGCACCCTTGGACATGTTGTTCCTTTGTATTTATCGAAATCTGGCACTTTGAACTTTGGAGGAATCCTAAGTCCCGGAATCAATCCCAGATTGGACATGTCAAGACCCATAGTATTCTGGCCTTCAAGAATGCTCCTCATCTTTTCTTCGATTGCATCGAACCTTCTATTAGCGTCAGATCGTAATCCTGCCCCAAGGTCTCCCATGGAGAAGACGTCATCTTGCTCATCTTGGTTCCACTGAGGACCATTGTTAATAGGCACGGCGCCCGCCGCAACTGGGATGGGAATTCCATCTTGGTTTTCTCCACCCGGAATATTGACTACAGTTGGACCACCATTGGCCTGCGAAGTGCTACCATTAGCCGGAGGAGGAACATCAGTAGTTCCTCCATGCAAAACACCACTGCCATCCACTCGAGCTATTAGTGGTTGAACCAGCGTTCTCAATTGTTCCTGCCCATTGGCTACCCCTTGCATTGTTTCCATGAATTGCGTCATCTTTTCCCTAAACTCCTGCAACTCTTGTTGTACTTGATCCATGACTCTTCGTTGGTTCCCTCTTGTGTTGTATGAACGTTGAGGAGTCAGCTTGCTCTTTCTCTTTCTTTCCTTCTGAAATGGCAAGCGGTGTGAGGTCGGGTTTCAGGGAATGCAAACATGATGCGTGGGTATATGCAATGCTCGAATGATGTTCAAGGGACTTTCAATATTTATGATTATCAATGGTATTATGGAACTATAAATGAATAGTAAAGAATGTACAATTTAAGCCAAAAAACAAACTTTCATTAATTTTGAGGGAAGATTCGATACAACTGATTGTTCGATAAGCTGCAAAATAAAAACTCATGCTACAAGAAAATACTGAATGAACTAAAAATCTTTCTTCCGAAGACGTTCTTCAAGCTTTTTCGTCTCAGACATGAATCTTCTAACCATTTGGTCGCAGAGCCGGATAAAGTGATGGATGGAAGGAGGAATATCATTTCCTTCCAAGTCTTGAATTGCGCTTTCCAACCTCCATGGGATATCCCGGATCATAAGGTTGCAATGCTCCACTAGATTGTTATACCTAGCGCGACACATGTCTAGGGTCGGCTTGTAATAACAAAGAGAATCCTCATACGTATCCAAAAGTTCGTTGAGTTGAGCTTCCTTCTTCAACCATAGTGAACTATGCTTCTGCAGGGCCTCGAAACGGTCTTTCCACAAGGTGGTTGTTTCCTGAGCGGTCTTCAATTCTGAGCATTTGTTGTGCCATACATCAGAGGTGACATATGAAGCTCTCAATGCTTCTTCTTTGAGTTGTCGCTCGCTTTCGGCTAGAATTAAGGCACCCCTCAACTCCTTTTCAAGAACATCAATATCGGCCTCAAGTTCCTCCCTTGTCTTCTTTTTTTTCAGCAGAGGCTATCTCGAAGAATCTCCACGCTTTATCACAAGAGGCCTTGGTTTCCTTCAGGCGTTGCCGGAGGGCTTTTACCGATGCATCAGCTCCTTCAAAACCTTCTTGATACCTGACCCTCAGATCTGCTTCTAGCTTCAGCTTCTTACTACTCTCAGCCGCTTGGTCTTGTTCGAACTCCACTTTCCTCTTATATTGGCCATTCTTCACTCCTGCTTGGTGAACCTCAGCCTGAAGGTCTTGATTTTCCTTTGTCAACCTTTCTATCACTAGCTTCAGTTTCTCATACTCCTCCATGGATACATGAGTAGGAGCAGGAAGTTCTTCTCGCATGGATGGTTCGGAGGGAAATGGAAGCAACCTTTCGGCCACTCTAGCTTGCAACCATCGGTTGTAGGGCTCCTTAGCCACACAGTTCTTCGCCTTTAACTCTTTCCTCCCCTTCGTATGAACCTTGGCCCATGCTTTAACAATATTCCTGACAAACGCAGGATCGTCTGTTGTGGCTAGCAAAAAGAAACTCTGAACCTTCTCTGCTTCGGGCTCATCTTCCATAGCATAGCCCAACTGACACAGCGCCATGACAAAGTTGTAGTTGATGCACCCAGCCCGACTGATTAGAGGTACATTACCAAAATTCCCACAACTAAAGATGATCTCCACGTCGTAATACTCATGAAAGTACCAAGCAATATCGCTGGCCTCTAGAGACATAATGCGTTGAGACCATTTCAGTTTCTTCTTGTTTTCCACAAACGGCCCTTTCTTCGGCAGGTGGGAAGCGTACCATTTGAACGGTAGATGAGAACAGCATTGGACCATTCCTGTCTTCTTTTCACTTCTACAATGAATGGAGTGGTAAACATCAGCAAGGAGGGTAGGGATAGGATTCTTTTGCATGAAGAGAATGATAGCAGTGATGTCTATGAAGTTGTCCACATTTGGAAAGAGGACAATCCCGTAAATCATTAGAGCAACGACAATGCCAAAACCTTCCCAATCCCCATTGGTCTTGTACTGATCGGCTTTATCTAGCAAAAACCTCAAAGGAAAGCCTTGAGTACCTCCCTTATTGGTTAGACCATCTTTAACCTCTTCCTCAGTCATACGGAGAGCGAGAGCAATGAAAGAAGACTTTGGCTCTTCTTCTAGGCCGGTATAAATAGGTTGATCCTTAATCTTGATATTCAAAAGGTGGGAATATTCTTCAAGAGTAGGAGCCAACTGATAATCTTGAAAGGTGAAGCATCTGAGAGGCGCATCATAAAATTGAGCCATAGCGAACAAAGCCCATGTATCGACCCCAGAATGGAGAAGGTCAAGCAATTTCCCATATTTCCCTTGAAAGTTAATTTTGATAGCTTTTGGCACATCAATCAAAAGAACTTGGATTGGTCCCAACTTCGGTTCTCTGAACTTCAAGGAATTTGTACTTCTTTTCCTTTGGTCATTCATCTTGTTCTTCAATACCTATGATAATCACAGTCTCTTAAGTCCCTTGATATGCAACAATGCTATGAAATGCAATGCTTCATGGATGCATATGAGAATGGAAACACAAAAGCCACAGATCTTGCAGGGTATTGTAACAAAATATCTCTCACCACGGGTGGGCAATCTATTGGTTTATAAGAAAGTTCTGAAGAGTCTTCTTCTAAAGAAGAAGATGAATTGTCCCTGTTGTCCAGAAGGATCAACAAACTCTGGAAGCATAAACAGAGGAAGTTCAAGAACTTTAAGAAGCCAGATCAATGCAAAGAGTCCTCTGGACACAAAAGATCTGGAAAGAAAGAGGTTGTTTGCTATGTGTCGCTACTCGAAAAATACGCGCAACGACGGGGAAGGCGAAAAGGAAAAGGACAGAAGAGTCGCCACCGAATTTTATTTATCCCATGAGGGGAAAGGAAAATATCGAGAAAACCTCAAGAGAAGAACGGATAAGATGGTCTCGCGACCAAGAACGGGTTCGGAAGCCGGTTATGCGAGGGGAAGGTACTAGCACCCCTCGCATCCATCGTACTCGATGGGAACCATTTGTTTGTCGAATGTGTAAATTTATTTGCTTAAATATTATGTTATAAAAGTGTTCCACGGGACAGTGAAAAAGGGTTTAGAAACGGGGAAAGGACGTAACAGGGAAGAAGAGAGAAAGGACGAACTCGGTAGGACTTCGCGGTCCTAGGCCTACGTATTCTCGATAGACATGAGAAAATCAGAGTCGACGTAGTTCAGGGAACTACAGATATAAGGGGGAATGTGCTCGACAAGGATTGTGGCCCTCGTGCCTACGTATCTTTTCTTGAAAAAGTAAAGAATCAGAGCAGCCGTAGTTCGGCCTACGATTTGTTGACGTTTTTATGGATGATGCTATTGTACGCATTCTAGCAGTTAGGTGTATTGCTGCTCGCTTGTTGGAGACTTAGACATTACCTGTTTGCGGTAGAATGGACGTATCATATCCTTTTCGAAAGATAAGTTTTCGCCATGCGAGGCAAGATGTCACATTTGATTTGTTGAATTGTTATTTAGGGGCGAGATAGGTCCTCGGATAGTAACCCCTACGGGTAGTACCCAATTCTTTATCTCAAAGTTTTTGTTATGAAAGGGTGTGGCGAACATAGCGTCTTCGTATTGAAAGACGAGTATCAAAACCACACACACTACAGTGAGCGTCTCGATACTCGGAGAGGAAGAAGTCTACACTTAATCCTCTATCTTTAGTTCAATACAAAGAGAACTACATTCTCTTATTAAAGTGTTTTTTTTTTGGTTTTGAATGGTAAGTGCTTTTGCGACAGAGAACCCTACGGTAAACGTCAGCACTCGAGATAGGAGAAGGCCTACGCCTAACCACTCCACGACCATTCAAATTTTTGTTATGAAAAGAGTTTGAAAATGCACTCGGTGCGGGACCGAGGTTTTAGGTGTGAAAGGGTGCGAAAGGAAATTGTAGAGGGAGATAGGTGGCGGATAAAGTCACGTCTTCGTATTAAAAGACGAGTATCGAGACCACCCACACTACAGTGAATATCCCAACACTCGGAGAGGAAGAAGTCTACACTCAATCCTCTCTCTTTAGTTCAATACAAAGAGAATCGATTTATTTTGTAAGTGTTTTGAAAATGCACTTGGTACGGGACCGAGGGTTTTTTAGGGGAAAAAGGTGTGGATGAAAACATCTTTGTATTGAAAGACGAGTGTCAAAACCACCCACACTACAGTGAGCATCTCAACACTCGGAGAGGAAGAAGTCTACACTTAATCCTCTCTCTTTAGTTCAATACAAAGTGAACTTTATCCTTTTGTTAAATATGGTAAGTTGGTTTAACCATTATTTGAGAAAATTCGCTTGACGTTGGGTCGAGGGTTTAATTGCTTAAAAGGCTTGAGGTGAAGCGAACAAGGTCGATGGCGACGCACAAGGCAATCGGCTTACAAGGTCAAAAATGGCTCGATGAGAATCGAGAGTTTGCTTTTGAAAATGGTTTTTGGAATCAAAAGTCACCAAGGACAATAGCAACATTCCTACTAAAATCATACAACATAAGGGATTAGTCGGCTAAAAAAAAAATCGGGACATGCCAATAAAAACGGTTCAAAGAGTTCGCTGTGCGAACTCTTTGAGAAATATTTTTTTGAGGTTTTTTTTTATATTTGAAGTCATAACAAACTGCACAAAGCCAGAAATTTCTCATTTTTTTGCAAGTTTTGAAGCCATGAGTCGACCATAGGGTCAGCGCATGACTTTCAGCCTTTTCCCATGGCTCGGCGCATAAACACCATGCGTCGACCATACACTCGGCGCACACCATTTTGATAGACTGACGGGTAAGCGCCCGCCGACTCATGTGTCGACGCATACTGTAAGTTTTTTCAATTTGTCTAAAAATGCAGGCTATGCGTCGATGCATGGACCTGCTATGGTCGACCGTTAGCCTGTTAAAACAGCCAAAATCCTAACTTTTTCTACGTTTTCTTTCGTTTTTGTAGTTTCTTGACAATGGTTTCTTGGTCCCTTATGGGACCTTACATGATATATACAGTTCAACAACACATAAAAGAGTAAACAAAATGAATATAAGAGCAAAGAAATAAAGAGAGAAAAGTTTGAGAAAATGGATACCCAAGAGTTTCTTCTTCTTGCAAGTCCTCCTTGGTTCTGGATGAATGTGCTCCACTCCTCACTCTATGTTGTGAAGGCTCTTGCTCTTTAGTGGTTCTCTTTTTCTTTCTTCTCTTTTTTGCTGGTTTTTTTTTTGTTCTCTCTATTTTTTTCTGGTTTTCTCTCTTACTCTTTGCTCTCCATATCTCTATCTCCAAAATGTGTTGATGATAGTGAATGATAGTGAATGATGGTTTTGTGCAGCCTCCAAGCCTCCTTATCTCCCTTTTTTCTGCTGCCTTTTCCTACTGTACCAATGCCACACTCCTTGCACAACTTTTCACTTCAAAATTTCCATTTTTGGTAATATCTTTTACTACCTTTTTGTGCAGCCCCACTTTCACTCTACTTCTAGTATGCTTGTGCTGCATTTTTCTGCTACAACACTCTACAATGTTGTCCCTCTTTGTGCCCATTGGTCCCTTGGTTGGTCATGCTAGAATATTCCCATGTAGCCAATTATCACTACTTTTTGACAGCACTTTTGAAAACTGATTTTTTTGATGTGTAGATGTATCAAATAAGCTTATAGCCTTGGTTTTGTGACATAAAATGATTTTGTGATATGATACACATTGCCACTTCTTGCATGGGGCTGTTTTGGACCATATTCAAATTGCCCATGAATGTATGCATAGCCTTAATCTTGAGATATTCCAACATTGAATTAGCTCTTAAATATTTTCCTTGCATGTTTGTAAGCACAAAGGGGACCATGTGGACTTGATGAGGCATAGGGGATACCATGGCATGAAGTTATTTTGAATCTTGAATTAAGACTAGAAATAGCTTAATTTCCTAAGCATTATCAAGAGTTTGAAATTTGGTAACCAATGTAACATTCTTGAAAATGTCAAGAGATTTCTCTTTGTAAAAACTCTTGAATCTAGCCTTGAATTTATGAACCTTGAATTTGGAATGATGGGCCTCCCTTATGCCATTGAATTTGAAAGAAATGAAGAAATGACTCAAGCCTTGAAAGAGGGCAAATTTTGGGGTGCAACACTATGAATGCAAGGAACCTGGTCATTACAAGAATGAATGCCCAAAGCTTCAGAAGGAGAAGCCAAGAAGGAAGCCTGAGCATAAAAAGAAAGTTCTGATGGCTACATGGGATGATTCAGACGCATCTGAATCTTCATCAGAGTCAGAAGAAGAATGTGCCAACATGGCACTGATGGCTGGTGTGGAAGATCAGGATGAAGGAACATCTGGATCTGAATCTGATTCTGAATCTGACTCAGAAGAGGTACTTTCTGATCTCTCTAGGGAAGAACTTATTGAGGTTTTATAAGAAGTTCTGAAAAACTATAACCAGATTAAGCTCAAACGCAAGAAGCTTAAATGTAATCTTGAATCTGAGAATAGTCTGTTAAAGTTAGAAGTTGCTGAGCTCAAAGAAAACAATTTAAAAATAAAAAACAATTTTGAAAAAGCTCAACAAGACTCTGAATCTGAAAATAAGTCAAAATGTAAAAATATTTTAGAAGAATATGATTATAGTTTTCAGAAGTTTCTGGCTAAAAGCATAGATAGAAGCAAGATGGCTTCAATGATCTATGGAGTTAGCAGAAACAACAGGAAAGGAATTGGATATGAATCTTCCTCTGGAAAGGATTTAAATCCAATACCTGTTGATAAACTTATCATTAAGAAGACTCCCTTATATTCTCATTTTAAGTTTGGTCATCTGAATGATATTAAACATACACGTTCTGATCAGAATGTTCCTGTGTTTAAATCGAAAGCTAGTCAGAACAAACCTGTTGTAAAAAGACAGAAGTTCAGACAAACTTTTAAGGCAACTAACCCAAAAGGACCCAAAAAGATCTGGGTACCTAAGGATAAGATAATACCTGTTGCAGATGTATTTAGCAGCAAAGTCAATACGCCAGTCATGGTACCTGGACTCTGGCTGCTCACGTCACATGACGGGAGAAAGGTTTATGTTCCAAAGCCTAGAGCTTAAATCTGGAGGAGACGTCAAGTTTGGAGGGAATCAGAAGGGAAAGATAATTGGCTCTGGTACTATTGGCAATGGTAACCTTCCCTCTATATCTAATGTTTTACTTGTAGAAGGATTAAAACATAATCTATTGTCCATAAGTCAATTAAGTGACAATGGTTATGACATAATCTTTAACCAAAAATGTAGCAAAGCTGTTAGTCAGAAGGATGGCTCAATCCTATTTAATGGAAAGAGGAAGAACAATATTTATAAAATCAATCTTTCAGAACTTAAGGTTCAAAATGTAAAATGCCTTATGTCTGTTAATGATGAGCAATGGGTCTGGCACAGAAGATTGGGGCATATTAATATGAGACGTATATCTCAGATTAATAAACTCAATCTGGTCAGGGGACTTCCTAAGTTGAAGTTCAACTCAGATGCTCTTTGTGAAGCATGTCAAAAAGGAAAAATTTCAAAATCTTCTTTTAAAACTAAAAATGTTGTTTCAACCTCAAGACCATTAGAGTTACTTCACATTGATCTGTTTGGACCAGTGAAAACTGCATCCATCAGAGGCAAGAAGTATGGATTAGTCATTGTTGATGACTATAGCAGACGGACATGGGTGAAATTCCTAAAACACAAGGATGAGTCACATTCTGTGTTCTTTGACTTCTGCAAACAAGTCTAGAATGAAAAAAATTTAAAATTGTTAAAGTCAGAAGTGATCATGGTGGCGAATTTGAAAACAATTTTTTTGAAAAATATTTTAATGAAAATGGCATTGCTTATGATTTCTCCTGCCCTAGAACTCCACAACAGAATGGAGTTGTAGAGAGGAAAAATAGAACTTTGCAAGAAATGGCCAGAACCATGATCAACGAGACTAACCTGGCAAAGCATTTTTGGGCATAAGCAATAAACACAGCTTGTTATATTCAGAACAGAGTGTCTGTAAGACCTCTTCTTGAAAAGACTCCCTATGAATTGTGGAGGAACAGAAAGCCCAACATTTCTTATTTTCGTCCTTTTGGATGTATATATTATATGTTGAACACTAAAGAGAATCTGAACAAGTTTGATTCTAAAGCACAGAAGTGTTTCATGCTTGGCTATTCTGAACGCTCTAAAGGCTACAGAGTATACAATACTGAAACACAAATTGTGGAGGAATCTATACATGTTAGATTTGATGATAAGCTTGGCAATCAAAAGCCAAAGCAGTTTGAAAGTTCTGCAGATAGAGAAGTAATTCTCACAGACTCTGAAGATTCAGAGGCAGATAAAGCTAAAGTGAAAGAGCCAGAAGCAACGCCAGATGCAACTCCTTTGGTTACTCAAATGAACAACTTGAATATTTCTGAAGAACTTAATGTTAGAGGATCATCTTCCAGAATCAAGGCCTCTCATCCAGAGGATGTGATCATTGGAAAGAAGGATGATCCTATAAGAACAAGATCCTACCTCAGATCATTTGAAGCGTCATTATTTGGTTTGGTGTCAGTTATTGAACCAGTGTCTATGGATGAAGCTTTGCAAGACAATGACTGGATAATTGCCATGCAATAAGAGCTCAATCAATTCACAAGAAATGACGTTTGGGATTTGATTCCAAGACCAAAAGGATTCAACATTATTGGAACGAAATGGGTCTTCATAAACAAGTTAAATGAAAAAGGAGAAGTTGAAAGAAACAAAGCAAGGCTTGTTGCTCAAGGTTATAGCCAGAAAGAAGGAATTGATTACACAGAGGCTTATGCTCATGTGGCCAGGTTAAAGTCTATTCGTTTACTCATTTCTTTTGCTGCACAAAATAACATCACTCTATATCAGATGGATGTTAAGAGTACATTTTTAAATGGGATTATAGAAGAGGAAGTGTATGTTCACCAACCTCCTGGTTTTGAAAGTGATAAATTTCTAGAACATGTTTTTAAACTTAAGAAATCTCTTTATGGTTTAAAACAAGCTCCCAGAGCTTGGTATGAGAGATTAAGCAATTTTCTTCTGGAGAAATTTTTTATCAGAAGCAAAGTGGACACAACTATCTTCTGTAAAACATTTAAGAAAGATCTGCTAATTTGTCAAATATATGTGGATGATATTATATTTGGATCTACCAATGTTACGCTGGGAAAGGATTTTGCTCAATGTATGCAGGCTGAATTTGAGATGAGCATGATGGGAGAATTGAGATTCTTTCTGGGAATTCAAGTCAACCAGACTCCAGATTGCACTTACATTCATCAGACTAAATATGTAAAAGAGCTTCTGAAGAAGTTCAACATGATTGATAGTAAGTTAACAAAGACTCTAATGCATCCAACAAGCACTCTTGGTAAGGAAGAGGTAAGTAAGAAAGTAGATCAGAAACTCTACAGAGGTATGATTGGATCTCTTCTATACTTAACTGCTTCTAGACCTGACATTTTATTCAGTGTATGCTTGTGTGCTGGATTCCAATTAGATCCTAGAGAATCAAACTTAACAGCTGTTAAGAGGATTCTAAGGTATCTGAAAGGTACTACTAATGTGGGTTTATGTTACAGAAAATCTGATAAATTTAAACTAGTTGGATTTTGTGATGTTGATTACGCTGGAGACAGAGTTGAAAGAAAAAGTACTTCTGGAGGTTGTCAATTTCTGGGAAGTAATTTAATCTCCTGGTACAGCAAGAAACAACCTACAATTGCTCTATCAACTATAGAAGCAGAATATATTGTTGCTGCTGGATGTAGCACACAGATGCTCTAGATGAAAAGTTAGCTAGAAAACTATTAGATCTTTGAGAGTAATATTTTTATATTCTATGATAATACTTCTGCTATATGCTTATCTAAAAATCCAATTTTACACTCTAAAGCTAAGCATATAGAAATTAAACATCACTTCATTAGAGACTATGTTCAGAAGGGTATTATAAATCTAGACTTTGTTGATATAGATCATCAACGGGCTGATATTTTCACAAAACCCCTTGCTGAAGATAGGTTTAAGTTTATTCTGAAAAATATTGGTATGGAATTTTATCCAGAATAATATTTATCAGAAGCAACTCTCTCAGATGCAAAATGTTTAAACTCTGAAGTATTTCATCTGTCATTTATTTAATCTCTTGAATTATTAATTATGTGTGTATCTGAACTAACAAGTCTCAGAGGATCTGAACGTTGACTAACGTTTCATTTCTCAAAGAGTTTTCAAAAGCACATGCAAGCAAACACGTGTAACTCAGAATCTGAAAAGATGGAGTGCACAATACTGAAAAGACGTTTGAGGTACTGTTTGAATATTTGGTTTCTCGTTCCCCCCCCCCCCCCCCCAATTGCCAGAATCATTAATTGTTTGAAATGATTAATTTCTTTTTATTAAATGCCATTAAATGCTAAATGTGTACGTGCTGAACGTGTGACCTTTAGTGTGCCCTAAATTTCCTCTATAAATTCCACAAATCTCAACATTTCACACTTTTCACTCTCACAAACACTTATATGCATTTTTGCTCGTTCTTTTGCCTTCATCTAAACCCAAAACCCAAATCTGTTCGTAAACCTAATTCTTCAACATCTTCAACAATGGCTACTTCATCTTCAACCTCAACTCAGTTCCAATCTACAATGGTTGTTGTTTCTTCATCAAACATGGGTGTTGTCCCTTTTAAAGAACCTATCAGAACATTACTCACACCTGTTGACAAGTTGGAAGTCTTGTGTGAATCTATTATCAACTTTGAATCGTTATCTGAAAATGGGTATGATCTTCGTCCCATTATTGATGCACAGTGTTGGACCAAGTTTTTTGACAGGCTAATGGGACCAGTTTACCCTCGTCTGGTAAAGGAATTTTGGATACATGCTTCTTGTTGCCCTAAGTTCATAGTGTCATTTGTTCTGGGCAAAGAAATCATCATTACTGAAGCTTTGATAAGGAAACTCATAGGATATGAGGAGACTGATGGAGTCACTAATCTACCATCTGGGCGTGTGGACATGACTGAAGTATATAGAGAAGTTTACTCATATGGAGTAGCTTCTAACAAGGTTAAGGATCTGAAGCCAGTTTACAGGATCTGGGCTAAGATTTTCATGAGCTGCATTCATCACAGAAAATCTTTCAATTCTCCAGATTATGTTAACACTGATCAACTATACTTCATGTATTGTCTGAGTCAGAGCACCAAGGTGGATCTGCCATATCTTCTGTTTAATCATATGTGGACACATGTTAAACAGTCAAGGGAAGAGGTCAGAACCAAACACCAGAAGCTGAGGAACTGGATTCCAATGGGAAGACTTATCTCAGACATTCTGACTGAGAATGGTCTTGTTAGTCATCTGGTTGAAGCTGGAATGAAGAAAGAATTATCCTTTGCAGTTGGAAAACCTTTGAACGGGAAGAGTCTTCAGAGGATGAAAGTTGTAGAAGAAGTTACTTCTGCTCCAAAGAAATTCAACACTGAAGAGGTCACTCAAAGAAGAGTTTCAGTTGCAAATTTTCCTATATTCTTTGCTAATGAACCAAGGGAGATTGTTCTGAATTACATCACAGATTGTCTGAATGAAGGAATTCCTCTACCAGTAAATTTGGTTCAGAAGGCAGGTGAACCTGCTCCGGATCTTTATGAGGCCAGACACAAGAAGAAGAGAAAGGTTGCTACAGAAGAACCTTCTAAACCTAAGAGGAAGGCTACTGGTGAAGCTGCTGCTGTCAAGCCTAAGAGAGTCAAGAAACCAGAGATCAATCCTCCAGAGGCAAGTCTAAACGAGATTCTGGAAACTGTAAATAAGGTATTAACGTCTGATCAAACTCTTCATGAACCTATACCATCACCCTCACCTTCTCCTCCTCGTGTTTCTAAACCTAGGAAACCCTCTGTTACAACTTCTTCTGTACCCCAACCTCAAGCAACTCCATCTGAAAAGTATCCATCTGAACCAACACCTTCTAAAACATTTGATATTCCCTCATCTGACAAACAAACCCCTGCACCACAATCATCTAAAATTCCCCCTCCAGAACCACAAACTTCTAATCCACCAGAACCAACACCAGCAAAACCAAACCAACCAGAACCAACTCCACAAGAAACAGAACAACAACCACAACCAGAATCTATCCAACCATCTGAACCACCAAAATCTATACCTTCTATTCCACAACCTAATCCTCAACCTGAGCAACCCAAACCAACTGAATCATACATATCTGATTCTGAGGTTCTGGATGTCCAACCCCTCAAAACTCTGTTTGATGTGTCTTCCACATCTTGTCCTTCTTCTACCTCATTTAAATCTGATGTTCACCCAGAAGTAATCTCACCCCATATCTTCATAGCTATGAACCTAAACAACCAGATACATCTATTTCATCTGATGCTATCATTCCAAAACCCACTCCAAGAAAATCTGAGTTTGTTTCATTTGTATCTTTGAAACCTTCTCCATTTGATCCCCTTCCCTCTGGACTCAAACTCAAACACTTCTTTTTCAAACCCAAACAATCAACTTTTGTTCCATACTTTGATGAGCCAAGAGTTGTTATTCCATCCATTCGCAGAATAAAACCATTCTTTCGCCTCATGCCTGCTCAAAAGAAACCATCATATCCCAGTCCTCTGATCATTATTCCAACTTTTACTTTACCATCCTCATCTGACCAACCTCAACCACCAACTCTGGAAACCTACATTAAACCTAAATCCAGATTAGATGTTAATGCTCTATTTGCTAGTTTCAAGAAGAAACTCTGTGGAGGAGAAATGTCTCTCAAGCATCAATCCAGAAGCTTCTGAAGAATGTTAGAATAAGTTCATTGCCAGATTCAACACTGTTGCTTCAAATCTGAAGAGTGTCTGCTCTGATGATGCGAAGATCATATTCGCTGAGCTTACCAGAACAATGCTTTGGAATGTGACCAGATCTCCTACATTGCTTCTTCAGAATGCACCTTCATCTTCTGGAGTGTCTGCTACTTCTGAGACTATTGAAGGATCTGCTTCTGAAGTCATTCTAGAAGACAATCCCTTAGCTCTGATGATTGTGGACAAATCATATGAATCTGTGCTTCCAGAATCTGCAACTCCAATGGATATTGACTCTGCTCCTACTCCTGCATCAGAATCTGCTTTGTCTACTTCTTCTAAGATAAAGAGAGAGAACCCAAACTTAGAAGATAAGATTGCTGTGCTGGAAGCTGGTCAATCTGAGATAAAGTCCTGGATGGCAAGGCAATATCAGAAGACTAACAACATTGAGAAATGGATGTCCAAGCAAGAAGAATCTTCTTCTGAGATCACCCACCTTCTGAAGATGCTTCTCTCTAAACAATCTTAGTTTTATGTTTTCTTTATCTGATGTTTGAGAACTTGTTTTGAATTTCTCATCTGATGTTTTGTCTATCTGAATATTTCTTAATGACTGAATCTGAATTTTTCTCTATATGATTATATCTTTTCTCTCTGTTTCCTTTCGTTTGTCTTTAAAAGTTTTTCTTTTTGATTATGACAAAAGGGGGAGAAAATGAAATTCTGACTATTCAAATAAACTTTACCTTAATGGAATTCAGACATATCAAATCATAACTAACATGAATTTTTAGTCTTTCAGAACTATAATGATAAATCTGACAAAATTCTTTATAATAACTCTGAGATCCCCAAATCAAGATTAACCAATCAGGCTCTGATTCTGAAACGTTCATCCAAATCAAGCTCTAATTTTGAACATTCAGGCTCTGATTCTGAAAAGAATACTCATGCAAAAAGGGAAGTTTCTATTCTTTCTTAGTATTCAATTCAGGGGGAGTTATATTTATCTCTTTATTGAACAAAATTTCCTATGTTTTTGTCATCATCAAAAAGGGGGAGATTGTTAGAACACAAATTGGTTCTTAGTTATATCTCTATGTTTTGATGATAACACTAATGAAATTTTGTATTAAGAAATTATATACTCTAAATTTGTTCAAGTATTTTTGCTGCAGATATTAAATTTAATATTCTTCTGAAAGCAAAAATGGATTTGAACGTTGAACTACGCAAGGCTCTGAGCGTCAGAAGCATCTCGTTAGAAGACTCTGAGCACTGCCTACAGAAGACTCTGAAGCGTAGACTGAAGACTTTGTATGAAGAGTTTCAAGCACTATTTTTTAGAAGACACTGATAGTACTGTTCGCTGCAAGTACTGAGGATCTGATCTCCAAACTCTGCTCTGATTAATTTCACGCTGAAGCACACTTGCTGCAACACTCTGATACAGCAAACTCTGATGACATCAAGACTCTGATCACTCAAGGTTCTGATGTTGGTTGTTGTGAAATAGAAACTTGTTGAAGAAGATTATTCAAAGTTATATCCGTTGGTTATGCCAAACAACTCTTTCCTCTTTCATGCTAGACACAAGAACTCAGGCAAAAAGGATTTCTCTAAACATTCTACTTCTAGGAAAGGTCAAGTGATGTGAAGACTAAAGGCTACAACTACTTTGCAGTACACGGTCTTCAAGCTTGCAACGTCTTGGACTTCTTTGCCTATATAAGCAAGCCTTCAACAACTTTCTTCAGTTGACGTATTTTGACAAATTCATTGAAAACTCTCTCAAAGCTCTCATACAAAATATATTTCTTTGTTGAATAGTTTCATACATTCTTAAACTTAAGTGCAAATCACAGTTGTGATATAGCTTTCTTAGAAGCATTTCAAACACTTGTTTAGTTTACATTTTATTGTAAAAATTCCTTAAGAAGACCAAGTTGTGGTTGTCGCGGTGAAATTTGGATACCAAACTATTGATTAGTTTGAATCTTTAATTCATTTTGCAACCGAACTTTGATTTGTCCAAAGGAAGGGATAAAGATCGAAATTCCCACAATGCAATGCAAATGCAAGCTAGATTGTTTTAGGTTCGGGGGTTGGTTAAACTTAGGGAAGGTACTAGCATCCTAAGTTTCTGTAGTACTCTACAGGAACCTTTTGTTTTATGTTTGTTTATTGCTAAGTGTTTATCTGCTTTAAGGATTAGAGACCCTAGTGGTTTATTTCTAAGTATACTCGATAAGATGTTGCATCTTATGCCTACATATCCTTACGGGAGTGGAATCAGAGTACTTGTAGTTCACCCTAAAGGGTTTGAGGAGACCTTTGACTGTGGTCAAAGTTCCTACGGGTTTAGGGTAGTTGTTTTGATTGGGTTTAGGAGAAGAGACGAGTCTTCATCTTAAGGGAGAGATAACCACCACAAATGTAAGGGGGGGGGGGGTTGTAGGAAAATGGTATTTGCATCGTCTTAAGAAAAGGGCTTAAGTACTCGGATTGTTTGACGAGTGTGCCTTTATCGCTCTTAAGGCAAAGTCCCTACATGTTTGATTGTATTGTTGTGGGGGTGGAGATTATATCTCACTTAAGATGATTAACATCTATTCTCTATTGTGTTTAAAAAGTTGTATTGTTGATTGTTTGTTTGTCTAAGTTGTAGAGATGATGGTCCTTCCTATGGGGTAGGATCTATCTTAAGCGATCAACTTGAATGGAATCAAGGATCGTGGGGAAATGATGCAAATGACGTGCACTACACACAAGTGTTAACTCATGTGTAGGTTTTTCCATTTGACGAAATGCGATGAATATAAATGGCGATAATTGTAAATGGCTGTAAGGTAAATTGCGGAAATGTAAACCATACACACGCATGAAAGCGCTGGGTGTAGGTGAGTTGTGGATAAGTAAAAGCAAAAATAAAAAGTATACACATGAAAGCGCTAGGTGCACAAGTGTGAGTGAATGTGTTAGTGCACAATTTAGGTTGTATTTTGCGCCATTGATTGTTTGGTTAAATTGATTTTAGGCGAAGTTGTTTTATTATTAAATTACTTTGAAGGGTAAGATTGATCTTTTTGAGAAAAAGTTGTATTGATTATTAACAGTGAGATAGACTAATTTGGTTAAACTACTTATGAGAAAATATATTTAGTGAAATTAATTGAGAATAAATTGTGATTATGTGAATTGATTTGTGAGAAAAAGTTATTATAAGCTGATTGGTATAATAAAAAAGATTTATTTATCTATTATCAAATAAAGGTTAAACTAAACAAAATATAAAGAAACAAAATAATTTTAATTAAAGGTATTGAATAAGATTTATATATAAAAAAAAGTTAATAAATAAATAAGTTTTTCTTTACAAAAGGTTCACCAATTATAAATAAGAAGGTTGATTATAAAAAAAAATTGAGTTGATATTAGTAATCCAAGAAAGTTTATTAAATTTAAATTAAAAGGATTTAATTAATTATTTTAATGAAAAGATTAATTTACTGACTTAGGATTAATTAGGTTTTTGATTATCGGTAAAAAAACTAATAATTAAACTTGATTAAAAATAAAAAGGTGGTTAGTTTTATTTTAAAAGGGGTTTATTATGGTTATGACTAATTAAATAAGACGGATTAAGGGTGATTAACGATTTTTAGGGGGTTTGGTGCATGGTTAGTGTAAGTGTGTGTGATTAGTGTGTGTTTAATATAATTACTTTACCATAATACACAGATAATAAAAATCATGACAAAACAACAAAAAAGGATGGGAAACGTCAGGATGGGACCCTAGGTTCCTCCCCCCCCCCCCCCCGCGACGGCGCATCCCTCTCTCACGATAAATTTTTGTACCTGAAAACAAACATCAAAACATAAGTCATTCAAGAAATTCAATTTGAAGAAGAAGGTTACCGAAGGCTGGTATAGCAGTGAAGACGCGTGCGGAGGAGCGGCGGTGATAGCGATTTGAGACAGTGAAGGTTGAAACGGCACCGACGTCAACGGCTTTCCCCCCGAGGCTTGTAGCGGATAAGTTTTCTCTTTCACTTTTTTTTAGGTTTACGATAGTGATCTCCTCCTCCTCCTCTTTCTTGTTCACTGGCCTCTATATATAGGCTTTAATTTGGGATTCTGGATTGAATTTGCTTGATGTCGTTTGAATGCTAATTGATTTGGTTTAGGGATTTCCTTTTTGAGTTTATCCGATTTTGAAAAGTTTCCTCTTTCATTCGATTGCAATGATGGTTTGATTAATTGATGTTCAAATCTTGTGATTCAGATGAGATGGGATTTGATTGTAGGATATTCTATCTGTGGAATATGCTTTAACCGTTAGTTTTTTGTTGACTCTGAGTGTGACTTGGCAGGTACAGGTGGCAATTAAGTTTGGGCCAAAGAGGAACTTGCATCCCATAGCAAATATGGTGAAAGGGCAGGTGTACGTGAAGATGCTCAAATTTCTCTCTTGCGAACAAGAGAAAGAAGAAGAGCGAGGTTATGTTCTTGATTACAGTTACTGACGTGTCCGGGTATTTTCTACGTTGGATCCTGAACATTGGTTGATGATTGTTGCCTTCATTCGTGGATTGAGAAGTAAAGGCATGGGGTGAATTTGTTTCAGGATGCATTGTTGCCAGGGTAACTTGCCTCTTAGTCTGAAGCTGATGAGCTGGTGGTTTCGCAGCAAAAGAGACCCTTCTGACCGTGCTTCTTAGCAGGCTGCGTAATCTGCTATTAAGCTGTTTGAGGTATCTAGTTTTTTTATTTTTTAGCAATAGCTCAATGAGCTCAACCATACGAAAGCTTAAAAATGCTCATGATTTTGATATATGCTTGCTGAGTTTTCTTTGCTAACAAAATCTGCAATACTCTAACAGGACCAATGTTTTAATTATGATCAGGTGGAAGTATAATGCCCAATGTCTGGTATCTTGACGGGTCAAAGCGTTAGCGCCTTCGAGAGCTTCGTGTGATTTATGACCAGTTCACGGTTGATGCTTGTGCCAAGCCGGTAATGGGCTGCTGTTGCTGCATACCTGCTCCGTAGGTGACGTCCTTTTGTTCAGGGTCTTTTGACATGGATTCATAGGGCGTGGATTCGAGAACCAATTTGCTGTTGTAGGTCTGGTTTTGTTCTTATTATTACTTCTCGTCTTCTTTTCGAAAATTGTCGATTATTAAGAAGAATGTGATTTTGAGCTTGCTTGTGGTGTAACAGGAACAAACAAAAAGGCACGCAGATGAAAGTGACTAGTAGAATGAGGATCTAGGAACGATGGATCCAAAGGGGCAAAGTTTTTAATCCAAGCTGCCTGCTTAGTAAACTCATTGTAGTATCAAAGCTGCTAGCACCTGTATGATCGGCAGCAAGAAATGACTTCTGAGCCCGTGTCTGGTTAAACGCCATCCCAGGTGCTGGCGCCACAACAACTGATGACTGTGTAGATTTGTTATGCTAGCACTAATTATCGACTCATAGCCATTCTCTTCTATCAAACTGGCTGGTTGCAGCTGATACCAACGGGTATGATGCGCGAGACTTTGTTTTGATCATCCCCTTGTTTGTCTTGTATGTTGTATACCGCTGTTACGATGTTGATGTTTGCAGATGGTGCACTGGCATTGTGATGCTTCGCTATTGTGAAGCTATTCCGTCGTGTTTTGCTCTTCTGCAGGTGTTGCGGATGTGCCTTAGTCATGATTGTTATGAATTGTTAAAGTACTTGTTATTTGCTTTGCTAGTGTGGCTGTTATGCCATTGTGGATGCTTGCTCGCATCTGTCATTATAATGCTGTTTGTACTACTATCTGCAGCTGACATGTTGAAACTACCGTGGCATATTGCTTGCGAAATCTAAAATATGTGCTGCTGTCACTTGCGAACATTTTGCCTGTTGTTGTTTGCAGCTGATATGCTTCCTCTTCTTCTTCCAGGACACCGTTAGCGGTTCCGAAAATGCCGGTTCTATGCCACTGCCGGGAAAGGTTTCTGGTGGGTTCGGTGACAAATAAAGGAAGAGCTCAAATGCAGCCAGGACGCGGTAGCTTGAGAAGGCTTCAATCCTTGATTTTAGGTGTAGGACGTATGTTTATAAAATGTAGTAGACGTTGATGATTTTAAGAGGTGCCGAGGAAAACCAATAAAACCCCACAATCATTCTGAAACAGGCTCAATTGACCACGTCGTGGAGTATTTTAAAATGGGAAGAATGGATATTATCTCCGTCTGAAATCATTGCATCTGCACGATTTGGTTAGCGCAATAAACATATACAAAAGTAACATGATAAAACACACAAGGAGGTGGGATCTTATGGTCAAAAATTAGGGTGTGACAGATGCCCCTATTTAAGTTACTTCTATCCGGAGATATGTAGATCGAAATCTTCGTCTCGACGAGATAGGAGGTGTCGCTACTGCAAAAATCGGCGCCGGCTGAACAGAAGAGTCGCCACCGTGCGTTATTTATCCCACGGGAGGGAAAGGAAACGCTCAGAGTAAACCTCACACAACACGGGAAAGGTATGGTCATCGCAACCAAAACCTGGGTTCGGGAGTCGGTTACGCAAGGGGAAGGTATTAGCACCCCTCACGTCCGTCGTACTCGACGAGATCCACGCTTGTTTTCGGTCGAAAAGATTGTTACTTCTATCTATACTAAGGGTTAAGGGTTAAAAGAAAAGAAAATGACTCGGCAAAGTATCGCACTTTATGCCTACGTATTCCCGTCTGGAACGAGAAATCAGAGTCAACGTAGTTCGCCAACCTACGGGAAAGGAGGGGAAGGTCGCTCGCTAGGATATCGCATCCTATGCCTACGTACTTCCACACTGCATGGAAGATCAGAGCAAACGTAGTTTGGGCCACGTACGACACAAGTCTGTTTTGGTTGATTTTATTCCTTCTGAAAAAGGTTTTTCTGATTACTGGTCCAAACGGACAAAAATGAAATTTTGATGAGTTCACATTCTTTTACGAAAGAAGTGTCTTTTATTGTGTTTGAAATATTTATTGTGTTTTTCTGTTTGTTTTGAGAAAGAAAGAGACAGAACTCTAACCTACGGTCGCGAAGGGAATCAAACTAACCTAATGTTATCATGCATGGGTTAAGACCTAATGTCTATCATGCTCCTCTCTTGTACAGAGAGAAACAGAGATCCTAAGGGAATAGACGGAAACAGAAACAATAGCAAATATATACAGTAAAGCAGTAAAATGCATGGATGCAGCAATACAAGCGAGGCAAGGGAGTCCCACTCAACCTCGAACCTAGAAAACAATAGGCAAAAGTGAACAGGATTCACTTTCAACCCAACAAGTTAAACAGCAAACAATACAGTCAGGGAAAACCAATCAATACATCAGAAATGAATAACAACTAAAATAAGCAGCCACAGCAGCTCTGCATCAACATCTGACTTCCAACAATCTCCAATCAGCTACAAGCATCAATCTCCATCTCCACAGCCTTTCAGCAAGGTCTTGATCATCAATCTTCCATCTGCAATGGCTTTTCTTCCAGTCCCAATCTCCAGGATGAACATCAATCAGCAAGATGAAGTGAATGAATGTTAGACAGTCAATTACCTACCAAGGGTGGCTCATTAACTGTTAACATTATACAGACAGGTTTCTCTCAAAAGTTCTATCTTTCAAATACATTCACTGATCCTTCCAAAGGAAGGAGGTGGATATTTGAAAGAGACTTTGAATCATAGAGAAAGGATGGATGCAGACAAGGCATTCCATGTTTGGGAAACAAACTTTCTAATCTAGAGCTCTGCCTAGCCCCTAAACCCTAGTCTCCTCAACAGCTGCTAGCAAGCATCTCCTCTTCAACTCTGGAGGTTGGTCTTCAGTCTCTGGATCTCCAATGGCTTCATCATCACAAGTCTTCAGCTCTCCCAATTCCCCAGCAATCCCAATGCCCACACAAACAAACAATAATCCCCAGAGGGCACACCACACCAGTCAAACAAAGATAGGCAGTAATAATAGCAGTAGGGGAATCCTGATAATTTCTAAGGGATCTAATAACTACCTATAGTCCCTATAGTCCCATACCCCAAACTTTCAACCTCTAACTCCTAAGGGAAATGATTCAATTCTCCTAAGTCATTACTTAAACCCTAATTTTGTTCATGTTATTCACACCTAAACTAATCACCTAAAATTAAGTCCTAGAAATGGGAACTAAATTTTATATACAAGCTAACAATGTCTACTAATCAACCTAAAAAGAATGGACAAAAAATATTAAAGCAACTATGCAAACAAAAATCACCAAATTCATGTATCAAACAAAATATTATTTACACCTAATTAAAAGAAAAATATACCAAAAATATAAAAATGAAATGAACTATTAATTTTTTTGTATGACAATTTTCTTGACAAAATTAATAAAAGAATGCAAAAACAACCAACGAAAAATATGCATTTTATGATTTGTTATGATTTGTTGAAGATTTAATGTTTTTTTAAAAAGAAAATAAAATGAATTAATAAGATGGAGGGTGCACCAAGAAATTAAAATCAGTTAAGAGGAAGAACTGGGCTAGACAGGGGGTGTTAATATCACATACGCGCGAGGCCCAAAAAGCATCAGAAAATAAGCAAAAATTAAAAAACGAGAACGGTATGAATAGCAGTTATTCACGTTCATTTGAGTTGGGCTTGGTTTGAGGGGGTGTGTATAGCAAGCGAATTTGAAGCCCAATCTGATAGAATAAATGAAACGACGCGTTTCATGGTTTGAATTCTCCCTCCGTTTTTTGCTTTAATCGTGGCCGTTGATTTCACATTCCAGTCAAAGTCCAAATGGGGATCGTGTGGCTCCCAGTCTTTCTTCAACCTCCAGCCAACCCTAACCCCTGAAAACCCTAACCATGCAAGCCTCTTCCATCGTTCTGTTCTCTCTCATTTCACCATGAATCCCCTCGACTCCAAGAGCAAAGTTACTCTGCAAACTTCCCTCTACACAGCCATGCCAATAGTTCATCCTAAAACTCACTCAATAAACCAACTCGAAGAGAATAACAGTCCTGATCCACCATTAATACCTGTGATCAATTGCTCTAATTCTCACCAATTCTTGTCCTAAACTCATCTACACCTTATGCTGATCACAACATGCTATTCAACCAAGATTTTCGTGCATTGAATCATGAGATATCAATCCAAACAGATTTGGTACACTTATGGCAAACTCCATGAAAGCTCTCCAAACTCACCAAACTCAGTCATCTATCCTAGCTTAACCTTTCTATGCTATCCAAACCTAGTAATTCTACCTAAAACAGCCAATTCGAATGAGAAACATACCTGGTGCAATTGATGAAAACAGATACTAAATCCTCTTGATCCAAGGCTTGAAGTGAGTGGAAAATGATCCAAGAACTTGATGATGAGTTCTGTATGCAACCAATGATACTCCAAAGCTTTGAATCTCTCAATTCCAAAATTCTTACTTCTTGAATGGTCAACTTGCACAGCTCAAATCTTCCTCCAATTTCACCAATCTTGATGTGAATTATGATCCTTGGATGATGATGATGAAGATCCAATCAGAAAATGTGAAGATTGATGAGAATTTGAGAGAGTTTGGATTGATTTTGCAATTTGAAGAAAGTGTGTGAAACTTGTGTTTATGAGCAAATGTGATCACCAACCCTTGCATGAACCTCTTCATACCAATATATACATGACATTAGAACCTCCTAGAAACTTGGAGAAACTTCCCTTGCACTCTTTCCTTACATTTTGGATTATGTTTCTTCCTTTGTAAGCAACCTTGAATAACTCTCAAAATTTTAACTAACCTCAAAATTACACTTTAGCCAATGTTCTCAAAATGACTTTTCCATTCAAAATGACCTATAATTTTGTCCCATTTGGCCAAAATATGAAAAATCTCATTTTTAAGTCCTTTTTTATTCATTAAATCCAACAATTTTGAAACCTTGTGCTATGAATCTTTACAATCTTTCATGGTCACTTTTCTAGACTCAAAATGTCATTTGGAACAAGTTTGATGTTGTAAGTTTTTTCATTTGAAGCTTCCTTGTATGAGTTTTGGGCATAGGCTTGAAATGACCTGTAATTCTCAGATGACCAAAATACCCTTTGCTTGACAAGACCATAAGTAGAGTTCCATAAATAATATGAAGGCATACCATACCATTATAGAAAGCTAAGACAATGAGGAACAATTCTTATGTTGACCAGAAATTCATTTGAAATCTCCTTGAGGGGTAAAAATAGCTTGGAAGTTAAGTCACTTTTACAGACAAAATTTCAGATACCTCAGATGACCTGTAACTTGCAAGGACCATAACTTGAGTTCTATAAATATCCTTGATGTCTTCCACCACTCAAATTAAAGGTCTTGAGAGATCCTCTACAAGTTTCATGTTGGCCAAGGATCCATTTGAAGCTTGCATTTTGACTTATCTTGCTTGGAAATTTGACCTAAATTAGGGGATTTTACACAGAAACCCTAATTTAGAAACTCCTCTTCTCCTTGATTTCTCTTGATTTCTTCTTAGCACAACAACATATCCTTCTTTACATGTCAAATGATGAACCCCACATCTCTCCAATAGCCCTTAATGCCTTTCAATCAGTCATTTGACCTAGAGTTGACCTAGAGTTGACCCCAGATGAAACCCTAGTTGACTGTCTTCAACTGCAATACTTGTGATCATATCAATGACTTGTCTCCTTCTCCAACTGACTTTCTAAGTCTCCCATGATGTCTAGATACTCTCCATGCTCAGCCCACAGCTCACAATTTCTTTGATGATCCCTAGATACCCTTAGATAGGAGATAGATGGCTTGCTTGATCCACTGACTTCTTTAGCTTTCAAATTCTTTCTGATGACTTGAAGGAGCTTGAATTTAGAGAATAACCTCTTGATAGGCTCATAGAGATGAGAATAATGCCTGGTCCCCTGTTGGATGACTTGCTATGCTTATGCTATGCAGATGAGTAGACTATGTACATGACTCTATATGCAAATGCTAATGATATTGAAACATAAACCAAGTGAATAAGGTTGAGCAAATTTTAGGGTGCAACAGCTGCCCCTATTCAAGCGACTTGGACCCGATTGGGTGAAGATCCCGGAGCCTTCAGACATTCGCGGTACGAGACGGTTGAATACTAGGAACCCGGAAATTTGCCAACCGCAGAAATAAACTGCGCCCCTGCTTGGGGAACAACATTCATCAACTGAATCTGATTGTTACGACAACCAACTGATCCATTAGCGACCGTGCTGGGGATGACTCGTCTGCCTTTCATCAGGAATAAATCGTCCATGTTAGGAATAAACTCTTCCACATTAGGAATATATGTCCACGTCAGGACCCACCTTTCCACGTAAGGAATATATCGCTTTTCCACGTAAGGAAACCATCCATTGTCTTGATTTGTCCACGTAAGGACTCAACTTTTCCACGTAAGGAATGCATCTCTCAATCTGTCCCCGTAAGGACTCCAATCTTTCCACGTAAGGAATACAATTTTCCACGTAAGGAATGCCATCTTTCTACGTAAGGAATCACAATCTTATCTTAGTTTGTCCACGTCAGGACTCCAATCTTTCCGCGTAAGGAAACACAACCTCGATCCGTTCGCGTCAGGACTCCAACTGGATATGTCCACGTAAGGACTCAATCTTTCCACGTAAGGAATCAAATCTTCTTTTCCACATAAGGAATCAATCTTTCTTTCCACGTAAGGAAACCACAATCTTCCTGATTTGTCCACGTAAGGACTCCCTTCTTGGTATGCCCACGTAAGGACTCAATCTTTCCACGTAAGGAATAAACTCATATTTCCATGTAAGGAATACTTCTTAAAACTCTTTCCACGTAAGGAAACATTTTCTTTTGATTTGTCCATGTAAGGACTCAACTTTCACCTTGCTTTGTCCACGTAAGGCCTCCGATCTTTCCACGTAAGGAATACAATCTTTCCACGTAAGGAAACGCCTTTCTTCTTGATTTGTCCATGTTAGGACCCACCTCTTGACTTGCTGAGGAAATAAAACCTTGTCCACGTCAGGACTCATGCACCTTTGACCCACTGGGGAAGTGAGACTTGTCCACGTCAGGACTCACATCTCAACCTATTGAAGTAATAGAACCTGTCCACGTCAGGACTCGCGCGTCTTCGACTTGCTGGGGAAATAAAACTCGTACGCGTCAGGACACACATTTTGCCAACAACACGAAGAAGGGTAAATTCATCCGCGTCGGGACTCTCGCGTCTTGTCATCACAAAGAACCACAAACTGGTCCACGTCAGGACGTACATTTCACTATTACGAATAGAGATATCTGCTGGAAATAAATTGTCCACGTCAGGACACCAACACGAAGAATAATCAACTTTGTCCACGTCAGGACTCCACACTCGATCAATACCAAGAACTCGAATCTGTCCACGTTAGGACCAATACATCTCGTCCCCTGTCCACGTTAGGACTAACACATATCGTCAAACTGAGGAAATCAATCTGTCCATGTCAGGACTTCACTTCTCTATCACGAAGAAAACTTGTCAATAGCATTGTCCTCGTCAAGACTCATCCTTCCGTTGATCCCAAACCACAAACTTCTTAGCACTGACGTGACAGCGACTTTGAGGCTGACTCTATTGGGGATATTTGGAAACCAAACTTCCGGACGCCTGCCCTGATAACCGGCGGTAACCTCTGAAATTCTGATTCATGAACTTGTTGATGACAAATAACTCTGCTTGAGAAATAAGGAGAAATTTGCCTACTCACTCCGGCGGGGAAAACATGAGAAATGTACACAAATAGCTCTGTGGGGAATAATGCCAAAGCTGATATTTCGTTGAATGTCTCACGTCGAGACCTCGACTGTTTATTGGTTTATTGAAGCAAGAACTCTCTCTACCTGCAAGAGAAACAATACTTGAAACAAACGGTTAGCCAACCTAGTTTATGTTTCAAAAATGCGTATGTTTGATAACGATGCAATGCTCCCTTCGACATGGAAACGCTGCGCTTTTATTTGGGGGATGTAAATATGACACTATATGCCAATGCAGATGCAGACTCGAACTGCCGAGATATAGGAACTTGCTTCAGCAAAATAAATGCTGAAGATAATGCCAATTCCGCTGGGGATAGCCAGATGCTACAGAATTATCCCAGCAAAATAAATGTTGGAAGAGTGAAGTCAACTCAGCTGGGAAATTGGGAACTTGAACCGAACATCTCATTGAAGTAACACCCTGCTGGGAATACAACTCTGCTGGGGAATAGCAGATGCGCTTGGTATGATCGGACTTATGCTGGAGAGTGAACGGATATCACACGGTATTCTGACAAAATAAATGCCAATGCGCCACACCAACTCTGCCGGGGAGAGTCTTAATCTTCGAATTCCACTGGAAGGAATGAAAACACTCGCAAAGAGAATTCCGCTAAGGCTGGAACGATTCTCTCGGGAAAATCAACTGACTCCGCTGGGGGAGAGTAAATGACCCTGCGGGGAAAGGTAAACTGTCTGAATATAGTTCACAAATATTAATCTTCCGCGGCTAAACCACTCTGCTTGAGATGCGCTGTCTGAATACAGCCTTATAATCTTGGAATCGCCACGCTCTACTGAGGATGAATGACTTTGCTGGAGCATGTCCTTTGGATAGGCTACGGCTAGTTGGGGAACTCGATCCTTCTTCAGGAAGACCGTGCATGACCTGCGTGGGGGTCGAGTCTTTCATTACTGCAATCTTTTGATCGTCTTCCTCGTACGGCTATGAAACCTGCAACAACACAAACAAGACAAGACAAGCCTATGCAACCAAATCGATTCAGGTTAGTAACATCATTTTCAGTTAATTCAAAGTTTTAGCAATTGTCGGCAAGGGCCAGTGATGTTATACACATGCTAGTTTCAGTAAACTTAGGCGCTTTATCATGCACAAAACAGTAAAGAACCAGCATCAAGTACTGAATAACATATTTGATTGATTGGGCCCCTGAATGGGCGGAGTTTTTGTACACGGGATGTAACTCCTGAAAAGAGGAAGCTACGCAAAGCAGATATACAAATATGCACAAGAAGCATAAATATATTGACAAACTAAATTTGTACACATGTCGGCAACGGGATGCAGATGAACACCACGAACTGATCCTCCCATGACTCGCCATACTCTAATGCTTTCCCGGTATCCACACTTCCGAAGAGATTGTATCTGATAATCGCCCCCTCAGGTATATTCTCCCGCACTGATACTCACTGTAATATCAAATTCGGACCGCAGTCATTTGCTTTTCAAATCCCTAACTTTTGCGTGAACCGCCCTTTACGGGTTTTCAGTTCACCGGGATACCCTTTTTTGCCGAAAGCCGCCCAGTGTAGGTTTTCAACTTCGCGGGTGTACATTTTTTCAATTTTATCCCTAACTTTTGCCCGAACCTTTCATTCTGTTTTTGGTTCGCCAGGATGCCCCATTTTTGCCTGGACTCTCTTTTTTCTGTCCAGCGGGTCAATTTTTAAGCAAAGTATTTTTTAACTGCGTCCGAATTCACAGGCGACGTAAAGTCTTCACCGTCCATGGTGGACAACAACAACGCTCCTCCCGAAAAGACTTTCCTGACAACGTATGGCCCTTCGTAGTTGGGGGTCCACTTGCCCCTGTGATCTGCCTGCGGCGGGAGAATCCTTTTCAGCACAAGGTCGCCCGTCTGAAAGCTGCGCGGATGTATCTTCTTATCATATGCTTTCTTCATTCGGCTCTGGTACAAACGACCGTATGCTAGAGAATCTAGCCTCTTCTCATCCATCAAACCCAATTGGTTCAACCTGTCTTTCACCCATTCTGCCTCGTCTAGCTGAACGTCTCGCAATACCCTCAGAGAAGGGATCTCAATTTCCAATGGTAATACAGCTTCCATTCCGTATACTAACGAGAACGGGGTTGCTTCGGTTGATGTGCGTACCGTCGTACGATAACCGTGCAAAGCAAAAGGTAGCATCTTGTGCCAATCCTTGTAGGCCACCACCATTTTCTGAACGATCTTCTTGATATTCTTATTGGCCGCCTCGACAGCGCCATTCATCTTGGGTCGGTAAGGGGAGGAGTTGTGATGTTCGATCTTGAAATTCTGACAGAGCTCCTTCATCATTTTGTTATTCAGGTTTGAACCGTTGTCCGTGATTATCCGCTCGGGGATTCCATATCGGCAAATGATATCTCTCTTGATGAATCTGGCCACCACTTGCTTCGTTACATTTGCATATGACGCCGCTTCTACCCACTTGGTGAAATAATTGATTGCTACTAGAATGAACCTGTGCCCATTAGAAGCCGTCGGCTCGATCTTTCCAATCATATCGATTCCCCACATCGAGAATGGCCATGGCGATGACATCACATTTAGAGGACTTGGAGGCACATGGATCTTATCAGCATAGATTTGGCACTTGTGGCATTTCCTCGCAAACTTGAAACAATCAGTTTCCATAGTCAGCCAAAAATAACCTGCCCGCAGCAGCTTTCTCGTCATAGCATGCCCACCCGCATGCGTACCAAAGGTACCCTCATGTATTTCCTCCATGAGCAGCTTTGCCTCTCTTTCATCTACGCAATGCAACAGCACCAAGTCGTGGTTTCTTCTGTATAAGACACCGTCCGGATTCAGATAGAAATTACTCGCCAGTCTCCTGAGAGTCTTCTGATCTTGACTGGATGCCCCAGCCGGATATTCTTTATTCTTCAGGAAATTAAGGATATCAAAATACCACGGTTTATCATCGGATGCTTCATCAATAGCAAATACGAAGGCTGGTCTATCAAGCCGAGAGATAATGATTCGGGGAGCCTCGTTCCAGAAGTTGACTTTGTACATGGAAGACAAAGTGGCCAGGGCGTCAGCCATTTGATTCTCGGCCCGCGGTACATGATGCAATTCAACCTTGTCGAAGAAAGGCAATAATCTCCTTGCATAATTCATGTAATGTATCAAATTGGGCTGACGTGTCTCCCATTCCCCTTTTATCTGATTCACGACCAGAGCTGAGTCTCCGTATACGTCCAGATTCTCGATTCGCAAATCAATGGCTTCTTCAAGCCCCATTATACAAGCTTCGTATTCGGCTTCATTATTAGTAACTGTGAAGGTTAATCGGGCAGTAAACGGGATGTGCGACCCGTGTGGCGTAGTGATGATTGCCCCTATTCCGTTACCGTAAGCGTTCACAGCTCCATCAAATATCATCTTCCATTTGGAACCCAACTCCGGTCCTTCGTATGGCAGCGGCTCTTCACAATCTTTCATCTTTAGGTACATGATATCCTCGTCAGGAAAATCAAACCTCATCGATTGGTAATCTTCAATAGGCTGCTCCGCCAGATACTCAGACAGTACACTCCCCTTTATAGCCTTTTGCGAGACGTATTGAATGTCATATTCAGTCAAGACCATCTGCCAACGGGCAATTCTCCCTGACAACGCCTGCTTTTCGAATACATATTTGATCGGATCCATCTTCGAGATGAGCATGGTTGTGTGATTCAGCATGTATTGCCTCAAACGCTTGGCGGCCCAGGCTAGCGCGCAACAAGTTTTCTCAAGCATTGAGTATCGAGATTCACAATCTGTAAATTTCTTACTCAAGTAATAAATTGCATGCTCTTTTCTCCCTGTCTCGTCGTGTTGACCGAGAACACAACCCATGCTTCCCTCAAGAACTGTCAAATACATGATCAAGGGTCTCCCTGCCACTGGGGGTATCAAAATAGGAGGCTCCTGCAAATACTGCTTTATTTTATCGAACGCCTTTTAACAATTTTCGTTCCACGTTACAGCTTGATCTTTCTTCAACAGCTTGAATAATGGTTCACACGTAGCCGTTAGGTGAGAGATGAACCGAGCGATATAGTTCAACCTCCCTAAAAACCCGCGCACCTCTTTCTCTGTTTTTAGGCGTCAGCATTTCTTGAATTGCTTTTATTTTAGCAGGATCGACCTCTATTCCTCTTTCGCTTACGATAAACCCCAGCAGTTTACCCGATCTCACCCCGAAGGTGCATTTATTAGGGTTCAGTCTCAGCCTGAACTTCCTAAGCCTTTTAAATAACTTCAGCAGATTCACCAGATGCTCTTCCTCCGTCTGGGATTTGGCAATCATATCGTCAACATAAACTTCGATCTCTTTATGCATCATATCATGAAAAAGAGTCGTCATCGCACGCTGATATGTTGCCCCAGCATTTTTCAAACCAAAGGGCATCACTTTGTAGCAAAATGTTCCCCAAGGCGTTATGAAAGTGGTTTTCTCCATATCCTCTGGCGCCATTTTAATCTGATTATAGCCTGAAAAGCCATCCATGAAGGAGAATATGGAGTATTGAGCAGTATTATCAACTAGCACGTCGATATGAGGAAGTGGAAAATCGTCTTTTGGGCTTGCTTTATTCAAATCCCTATAATCCACGCACATCCGAACCTTGTCGTCTTTCTTTGGCACTGGTACGATGTTAGCAACCCATGAGGGATATTTTGTCACAGCCAAGGAACCAGCATCCCACTGTTTTTGAACTTCCTATTTGATCTTTACTGCTATGTCTGGTCCAGTTCTGCGAAGCTTTTGTTTGACCGGTGGGCATTCCTCTTTCAGTGGCAGACGGTGCACAACCATATCTGTATCGAGCCCTGGCATATCTTCATACGACCAAGCGAATACATCACTATACTCTTGGAGCATTTCAACCAGTCTTCGCTTGATATCGTTCTGCAGCGCGGCTCCGATACGGATATTCTTCTCAACCCCTTCCGACCCCAAGTTGATAATTTCGATGACCTCTTCGTGAGGCAGAATGACACGCTCTTCTTGCTTCACCAACCAAGATAGTTCTTCAGGAACGTCGCTATCTTCGACAACCTCTTCTTCGGCCTGAAATACCGGGTGCTCGAAGTCGGGACGAATCATAGGTGGTTCTAGGATGTCATCTGAAAATGTTATCCTGCAAAAAGAATGGTTAAATGCTTCAAAATGCGTATAAAGCGAATAACCACGTTGCCATTTTATTGAAAAATACAAAACAAGAAAGACAGAGATCGAAATATTTGCATATGAGAAAACGCCTTTTATTTAATGATAAACACGCAATGTTCATAACAACACAGCCCTAAGCAAATCATGATGCCCCGGGCAAGACATCAGATTATTCAACAATTAATAAAACAAAGCATTACTGTTTAAGAATCACAGGAACAAGCTCCTGAATAGACCAGTTGCACAGTCCCTGTCCTGGCGTGCTTGGCTGAATCCAGGCATCCATATCACAGTCGCTGTCTCCTTCGTCAGACTCCGAAGCAGCATTGATGGTTTCACGACATACTCCACTGGCAGAGATGGTTATTGGCCCTCTGAAACGGGGTGTCCCCACGGCAGGTGTTGATGACGACGGTTGGTACCCCAGCCCGAACCGGTCCATTTTCACAGGAATATCCAGCACTTTGCCCCAGCCTTTTGCTTCTCCTGCCTCTACCAGAGCTTGGGCTTCTTTATACGACGAGACGGCTATCTCCGACACTTTGCTCGGCCCGGGACCTTTGTCCTTGATACCCAACCCTTCAAATGCCTGGCAGGGTGTTTCGTGGATCTCTCCGTCGACCTCCACATATTTAAATGACGACAGATGGCTGACCAGGATGTCCTCTTCTCCGCATACGGTGACCACGCTGTCTCCGACCATATATTTCAACTTCTGATGCAGGGTAGACGTGACTGCCCCAGCCCCATGAATCCAAGGTCGTCCGAGCAGGCAGCTATATGCAGGCTGTATATCCATGATATAGAATTTAGTAGCAAACACCTCCGGCCCCACCTGCAGAGGCAATGTTATCGATCCGAAAACTGTTCTCCGCGTGCCATCAAACGCTCTAACTACCAAGTCACTGGGCGTGCACAGGATTCCTCTGACATCTAGCTTCATCATCGCTTTCTTGGGCATCACATTCAAAGACGATCCGGTGTCGACCAATACATGCGACATTACTGATCCTCTACACTCAAAAGATATGTGCAGCGCCATATTATGATCTCTCCCCTTCGGGGTCAAATCGAAGTCAGTAAAGCCCAAGCTGTGACCTGCATTCACATGTGCCAACACTCCCTCCAGCTGATTCACGGAGACGTCTTGGGGTACGAAGGAAGTATCCAAGACTTTCAACAAAGCATTTATGTGAGCTTCAGAACACAAGAGCAACTACAGGATGGATATCTTTGAAGGCGTCTGTTGCAGATGCTCCACAATCTTATAATCACTTTTTCGAATCAAGCGCATGAACTCTTCTACCTCTTTCGATGCCGATGCTTTTTCGCTTGCTTGCACGGGGACATTCTCAACCATCTTTCCCTTCCCCTTCGCCAGTCTTTCGGCCTCCACCTCAGGCGATATGAAGATCCTACCACTCCTTGTCATGCCTCCTGAACCAACAACGTTGTCCACAGTCTCGGCTGTCTGCTTGTTAACATCAATCTTTATTCCGTCACAATACGCTTCCAACCCATATGACCATGGGACTGCTTTTGTGCTCTCGTACGGGATTGGTTCGGCCTTAGTTATGGTGATCGGCGGTTGCTGAGCCGGTGCTGTTATAGTGATTGTCTTTCGAGGAATCGTTACAGTGGCCACATCACTCTGATTATCTGCTACTGCCCCTGCAGGCTCTTCAATTGCTGCTCGGTCAAACTGCAATGTGCCGTCATTAATTAAAGCCTGGATGCCTTTCTTCAAATCATCACACCCCCCAGCTAGGGTCCAACATTCCAAGCAATACTCGTCACATCCTGGATAAACACCCCCTTGCAACAATCTGCTTTTTATCTCTCTCAGCGGCGTCTTTAAATTATCGACATTCATAATCAGATTCAACCCTTCCTCAGTCAGAATGGCGTTTGCCCCATGATTAGGCATGGGCTTCTGCACTATATTCGGACCTGCCGTTCCGAAATTGATAGCCTTATTATCCAAAAGATCCTGCACAACGTGCTTAAAAGCATGGCAACCCTCTACATCGTGGCCCGGGGCCCCAGAATGAAACTCACAGTGCCTGCTTGCATCATAACCATACGGAGGAGTTCCCGTTATAGGTGCTAGAGTTCTCTTCTCTACCAAATTTAGACCCAACAGCGTCTGCAACAAATCTGCATAGGTTGAGGGAGGCTTCTCAAACACTCTTCTTGGTTTACCACCCTGGAATCATCGCTGAGCCTGTTGTGCCCCCTGCTATGGCTGCTGCTGCTGCTGTTGTTGTTGTTGCACTGGCTGCTGCTGAAACGGTTGTTGTTGTTGAAATGGTATAGTAACACTCGCCACCTGCTGCGGCTGATGATATTGGTTCCGACCTCTGCCTCGGCCTCGGCCTCGACCCCCAAAGACTGCGCTTGCCTCGCCCTGACGGCGCCCACCAAAAGCCTTCCTATTACTGCCAGATGCAGTGGATTCCTCAACTTGGAATTTTCCCTGCTTAATGTTACGTTCAATCTTTTCTCCCATCAGAATTAAGTCTGAGAAACTGGCCAGAGATGTATGAAACAGCTTGTCATGGAACATGCCTGTGAATGTGCCGACGAACATGTCATTCATTTCCTTGTCTTCTAAAGGAGGACGGACTCTAGCAGCCATGTCACGCCATCTTTGCGCGTACTCTTTAAAGCTCTCATCCTTTTTCTGAGACAGCCCTGCCAATTGGACCCAATTGGGCGCCAAGTCGCTGTTATACTTATAGTGAGCTACAAATGCCTCTGCCAGCTGCTTCCATGTCTTTATATTAGTTGGCTCCAACCCCATATACCATTCTAGGGAAGGGCCTGATAGACTATCTTGAAAGAAATGCATTAACATTCTCTCATCAGTGGAGTACGCAGACATCTTTCTGTAATAAGCCCGCACGTGCACTTTCGGACAGGTGTCCCCTTTATTCTTATCAAACGCAGGAGCTTTGAATTTGATTGGCACCCTCAAGCCAGGTACCAGACCCATTGTTGCCATGTCTAAGCCTACAACACTTTGGTTCAGGACCCCCCTCATCTGCTCTTCTAGCATTCTGATCTTCTTGGAGTCATCCATCGGCCCTTCGAAACCTCCGTCGGAGAAAGCGTCCTCCTGCTGATCTTCTTACCACATACCATTCCCAACTCCATACCCATCGTATCCATTATTGCGGCCAGCTCTAATCTGATTCATCACCGGGCCTCGCCCTCTGTTGCCGTACCCCTGAGCAACTCCAGCAGGTCCAAAAGCCATTAACCCAGCGCTGTTTCCATTTCCGAAACCTCCGTAACCCTGATTGGCCACACCATAACCATCTTGCCCAAAGCCTTGAGCATTGAAACCGTACTTCCCAGCGTTATCGAATCCTTGATCGTTGAACCCGAATCCAGCATTGCCGAAGCCGTTGCCTCCCATATTATCACCCAAGTTGACATCACCAAGCCCAACGTTATGGACAGCAGTCTCGTTCCCCACTCCGACGTTACCATTCCCAGCAGCGGTAACGTTGTTGACATTAGCAGCAGGTATATTGACTACAGGTGGAGCCACTGGCGTGGGAGATCCATCTCCATGAACAGTGTCGACTCGCACAGACTGATGATCCTCATTACCGTGACCAGCATTTCGGGCCAACAGAGGTTGTACCATGGCTTGCAAATTCTCCTGACCTTTTGCAATAGCTTCCATGGTCTGCATAAAGAGAGCTAGCTTCTCGCGCACATCTTGCATCTCGTTCTGCATTTGATCCATGATTCTTCGACAGTTGGTGCGAGTGGAATAGCGGTGCGGGTGCTGATCTGCAATCCTGAAAATACCTGGTACAGAGCAGGGAATAAGATATCATCCCATAATTACCTGTAATGTAATATGAATATGGATGCAATGCAATGTGTGTGTCTGTGCATTAGGGAAATTCATTCCCCGATTCTAGTGTGAAGGTGTCGGTGCAGTGACAGTGCTAGCAATACAAAGATTGGAGTTGAATCACAGAAAGCCTCATATATTGCGGAGAAACCAATAAGCCAAGAATACAATATCACTGAGTACAAAGAGAAGGCATGACCTCAACCAACAATCCTGGTGATGGTCAGCACTATGCAAATAAACCATACAAGTTACTACATGAAATGATCAAACACTCCCATAAGTCTGGTACTCTTCTAGCAACTTCTTGGTCTCCGGATGACTTGGTCGGGTAAGCAGCCCTTCAACAAGTTGGTTTCTTTTCTTAAGAACACGTCGCACGTCTTCAGCAGTTTCCTCCCATGCCCCTTCTCCGAAGCGATCCTCTAGTTTACGCTTCTGAGACACAGCTTCATCTCTGCCTTTGATGGCCTTGTTCAGTGCATTCTGGAGACTATACCGGGCCATCACTTCTTCTTCACACTTCTTGATGCTAGACTTCAACTGCTCTTCGAGGTCGAAAATTTGCTGCTTCAACTTATCTTCCCTCTTCTTATTGTTGGTGAGCGTGGCATTCCAAGTCTTATTGCAAGAAGAGATCTCTCGGTGAGCGATGTCAAGTGCTTTCTTTTTGGATTCAAGCATGTCATGGGAGCTTCTGAACTCTTGCCCCAGACGTTCGCGCTTCTTCCTTTCCTCAGTCAACTCAGCCCCTAATCTGTTCATTAGCTCGATCTGCTGTTGGAAAGCATGCACGGCCTTGTTTTTCTCACTGCGTATCTGGGCTAGCTCTTGCTCTAACCCTTCATTGATCTTCATCAAGGCTTCTTTTTCTTTCACCACTTGCTCGTAGGCCTTCCTAGAAACAGTAGTTGGCTCTGCTACCAGAATGGGAACAAGGACTGGTGCATCTGGAAATGGCATCCGCAACTGACTTGCTCTCTCCTGGATCCAAACTCTGTAAGGTGCATAGGCCTGACAGTCGTTCTTCCCTAACAACGGCTTCCCCCTTCGGTTAATACGCGTCCAGGCATGCTGCAGCTTGGCTAATAACTCCCCCTTCAAATCACCGGTGAAGTACAGAGATTCCTGTACTTCTTCCTCCTTTGGTGGGTTCTTCAGCGAATATCCGAACTGACGGACCAACAGGGATGGGTTGTAATTGATACACCCTTTTCTTCCTATCAGCGGGACATTAGGGTACCCAGAACAACTGAATATAAGCTCAGCCCCTAGCAGGTCTCGATCAAACCATTCAACGTCTTTAGAGGATAGCCTCATCAGGCGCTCTGACCAGCTAGCTGTGGTTGCACTCTCCACAAAAGATCCCTTCATGGGAAGATGACTCTTGAACCACATATTCAACAAAGGCACACAGCAGTAAACAACCTTTCCCCTTCTGTTTTCATTCTTGTAGTGCAAGGAGTGGTAGAAGTCTCCGATCAACGTTGGCACTGGATTGCCGGCAGCAAATAGATGTAAAGCGTCCAAGTCTACGAAATTGGGCAAGTTAGGGAACAACACAATTCCGTAAATGCATAGAGCCAAAATAGCATTGAAAACCACCCAACATCCGTTCTTGGCATACTCCTAAGCTTTGCCAACCAGGAAATCAAGAGAGAAACCTGAAACTCCAAGCCAAGAAGTCACTAACAGTTCTGCAGCGTCCATATGCAAGGCTTTAGCTAAGTCCTCCAACTTGGGCTCGGCAGCAGAGCGAATAAAGGGAACCTTGTTCTGCACTGGTAGCTCAGTAAACTCCACATACTCCTCAATGGTAGGCCCTAGAATGAAGTCAGCAAACGTAAAACATCTCAATGTGGGGTCATAGAACTGCATCAAGGTGTACAGCCCATTCATCTCATCAGCAGTGGGCTTGCAGACTAACCTCAGTAATCTCCCATGACTCATTCTGAAGCTTCTCCTAACCTCCTCATCAGCAAGAGATATCAGACCAAGCAAAGGAGTAATATCAGGTGTCGGCAGCTTATACGCAATTGTTTTCCTCAAACCGGCCATAATCAATACAGAAGTCTGGGCACTAGAACCGGGGGATATGCAAATGCACCTGCAGTACAGACACACGTTAATGGGATGCAATGATAATGGGTTTGCAAACAATGCAATGCAAGTAACATGCAACAGGGACCAACTGCCGTAGCTGAATAGCCTGAACCATATCAAGAGGTCTCAAATAGACTCTTTTAGAAGTCCTCAACCCTGGTCTCAGATAGACCTAAAACAAAGCTCCAACAACGGTCTCTGACAGACCTCAAACCATAACTCCAACTGGTCTCGGGTAGACCTCAGATCATATCTCCCACTGGTCTCTGACAGACCTCAGAACTCTCCAACTGGTCTCTGACAGACCTCGGAACTCTCCAACTGGTCTCTGACAGACCTCAGAACTCTCCAACTGGTCTCTGACAGACCTCAGAACTCTCCATAAATACCCAGGATCTCAGATCAAGAAACAAACCGGTAGTCTGAAGGTCTAGTTACCTGCATAACCCCAAACCCTCTCACAGGTGGATGTCCTAGTAACTGACAAAGGTATGACATCTTATGCGGTCGTCGGTGTCACAGACTTTCAGGGTTGATGATACGATTCCCAGGAGGAGTGGCATCATCAAATCCTGAAGAGGCCTCACTTAGCCAACTTCCAAATGATCGGTTCCCGGAGTCGACAATTCAGCTGACCAACAACCCCTTCGACCCAAAGGGTAGGAAAAGAAGCCAACCAAAAGAACCTCGTCCGAGTGTAGATTTCATGAGACACTAATGCAAGCAAAGCCGGCACGCGCCCACTACTTTCTACTCTAATTCTAGGTGCACTCAAGCCCAGGTCTGACTTATCTCTCAATCATAGAACCACCCATCACACCCCAATACAGCACTAATAATCAATATATATAATGCTGAAAATAAAGGTCAGAAATATAAATCCATACAAAATCCTCGACGGGAAAACAAGCGTTAGGATTGACTCTCTTAAGGGACGTTGGATCCCAAATGCATAAGAACTATCGCAGTCCTTAGCAGCCAGGGGACGTTGGGTCCCCAGCAGAGTCGCCAGCTGTCGCTACTGCGAAAATCGGCGCCGACTGAACAGAAGTGTCGCCACCGTGCGTTATTTATCCCACGGGAGGGAAAGGAAACGCTCAGAGTAAACCTCGCACAACACGGGAAAGGTATGGTCATCGCAACCAAAACCTGGGTTCGGGAGTCGGTTACACAAGGGGAAGGTATTAGCACCCCTCACGTCCGTCGTACTCGACGGGATCCACGCTTGTTTTCGGTCGAAAAGATTGTTACTTCTATCTATACTAAGGGTTAAGGGTTAAAAGAAAAGAAAATGACTCGGCAAAGTATCGCACTTTATGCCTACGTATTCCCGTCTGGAACGAGAAATCAGAGTCAACGTAGTTCGCCTACCTACGGGAAAGGAGGGGAAGGTCGCTCGCTAGGATATCGCATCCTATGCCTACGTACTTCCACACTGCATGGAAGATCAGAGCAAACGTAGTTCGGGCCACGTACGACACAAGTCTGTTTTGGTTGATTTTATTCCTTCTGAAAAAGGTTTTTCTGATTACTGGTCCAAGCGGACAAAAATGACATTTTGATGAGTTCACATTCTTTTACGAAAGAAGTGCCTTTTATTGTGTTTGAAATATTTATTGTGTTTTTCTGTTTGTTTTGAGAAAGAAAGAGACAGAACTCTAACCTACGGTCGCGAAGGGAATCAAACTAACCTAATGTTATCATGCATGGGTTAAGACCTAATGTCTATCATGCTCCTCTCTTGTACAGAGAGAAACAGAGATCCTAAGGGAATAGACGGAAACAGAAACAATAGCAAATATATACAGTAAAGCAGTAAAATGCATGGATGCAGCAATACAAGCGAGGCAAGGGAGTCCCACTCAACCTCGAACCTAGAAAACAATAGGCAAAAGTGAACAGGATTCACTTTCAACCCAACAAGTTAAACAGCAAACAATACAGTCAGGGAAAACCAATCAATACATCAGAAATGAATAACAACTAAAATAAGCAGCCACAGCAGCTCTGCATCAACATCTGACTTCCAGCAATCTCCAATCAGCTACAAGCATCAATCTCCATCTCCACAGCCTTTCAGCAAGGTCTTGATCATCAATCTTCCATCTGCAATGGCTTTTCTTCCAGTCCCAATCTCCAGGATGAACATCAATCAGCAAGATGAAGTGAATGAATGTTAGACAGTCAATTACCTACCAAGGGTGGCTCATTAACTGTTAACATTATATAGACAGGTTTCTCTCAAAAGTTCTATCTTTCAAATACATTCACTGATCCTTCCAAAGGAAGGAGGTGGATATTTGAAAGAGACTTTGAATCATAGAGAAAGGATGGATGCAGACAAGGCATTCCATGTTTGGGAAACAAGCTTTCTAATCTAGAGCTCTGCCTAGCCCCTAAACCCTAGTCTCCTCAACAGCTGCTAGCAAGCATCTCCTCTTCAACTCTGGAGGTTGGTCTTCAGTCTCTGGATCTCCAATGGCTTCATCATCACAAGTCTTCAGCTCTCCCAATTCCCCAGCAATCCCAATGCCCACACAAACAAACAATAATCCCCAGAGGGCACACCACACCAGTCAAACAAAGATAGGCAGTAATAATAGCAGTAGGGGAATCCTGATAATTTCTAAGGGATCTAATAACTACCTATAGTCCCTATAGTCCCATACCCCAAACTTTCAACCTCTAACTCCTAAGGGAAATGATTCAATTCTCCTAAGTCATTACTTAAACCCTAATTTTGTTCATGTTATTCACACCTAAACTAATCACCTAAAATTAAGTCCTAAATATGGGAACTAAATTTTATATACAAGCTAACAATGTCTACTAATCAACCTAAAAAGAATGGACAAAAAATATTAAAGCAACTATGCAAACAAAAATCACCAAATTCATGTATCAAACAAAATATTATTTACACCTAATTAAAAGAAAAATATACCAAAAATATAAAAATGAAATGAACTATTAATTTTTTTGTATGACAATTTTCTTGACAAAATTAATAAAATAATGCAAAAACAACCAACAAAAAATATGCATTTTATGATTTGTTATGATTTTTTGAAGATTTAATGTTTTTTTAAAAAGAAAATAAAATGAATTAATAAGATGGAGGGTGCAGCAAGAAATTAAAATCAGTTAAGAGGAAGAACTGGGCTAGACAGGGGGTGTTAATATCACATACGCGCGAGGCCCAAAAAGCATCAGAAAATAAGCAAAAATTAAAAAACGAGAACGGTGTGAATAGCAGTTATTCACGTTCATTTGAGTTGGGCTTGGTTTGAGGGGGTGTGTATAGCAAGCGAATTTGAAGCCCAATCTGATAGAATAAATGAAACGGCGCGTTTCATGGTTTGAATTCTCTCTCCGTTTTTTGCTTTAATCGTGGCCGTTGATTTCACATTCCAGTCAAAGTCCAAATGGGGATCGTGTGGCTCCCAGTCTTTCTTCAACCTCCAGCCAACCTTAACCCCTGAAAACCCTAACCATGCAAGCCTCTTCCATCGTTCTGTTCTCTCTCATTTCACCATGAATCCCCTCGACTCCAAGAGCAAAGTTACTCTGCAAACTTCCCTCTACACAGCCATGCCAATAGTTCATCCTAAAACTCACTCAATAAACCAACTCGAAGAGAATAACAGTCCTGATCCACCATTAATACCTGTGATCAATTGCTCTAATTCTCACCAATTCTTGTCCTAAACTCATCTACACCTTATGCTGATCACAACATGCTATTCAACCAAGATTTTCGTGCATTGAATCATGAGATATCAATCCAAACAGATTTGGTACACTTATGGCAAACTCCATGAAAGCTCTCCAAACTCACCAAACTCAGTCATCTATCCTAGCTTAACCTTTCTATGCTATCCAAACCTAGTAATTCTACCTAAAACAGCCAATTCGAATGAGGAACATACCTGGTGCAATTGATGAAAACAGGTACCAAATCCTCTTGATCCAAGGCTTGAAGTGAGTGGAAAATGATCCAAGAACTTAATGATGAGTTCTGTATGCAACCAATGATACTCCAAAGCTTTGAATCTCTCAATTCCAAAATTCTTGCTTCTTGAATGGTCAACTTGCACAGCTCGAATCTTCCTCCAATTTCACCAATCTTGATGTGAATTATGATCCTTGGATGATGATGATGAAGATCCAATCAGAAAATGTGAAGATTGATGAGAATTTGAGAGAGTTTGGATTGATTTTGCAATTTGAAGAGAGTGTGTGAAACTTGTGTTTATGAGCAAATGTGATCACCAACCCTTGCATGAACCTCTTCATACCAATATATACATGACATTAGAACCTCCTAGAAACTTGGAGAAACTTCCCTTGCACTCTTTCCTTACATTTTGGATTATGTTTCTTCCTTTGTAAGCAACCTTGAATAACTCTCAAAATTTGAACTAACCTCAAAATTCCACTTTATCCAATGTTCTCAAAATGACTTTTCCATTCAAAATGACCTATAATTTTGTCCCATTTGGCCAAAATATGAAAAATCTCATTTTTAAGTCCTTTTTTATTCATTAAATCCAACAATTTTTAAACCTTGTGCTATGAATCTTTCCAATCTTTCATGGTCACTTTTATAGACTCAAAATGTCATTTGGAACAAGTTTGATGTTGTAAGTTTTTTCATTTGAAGCTTCCTTGTATGAGTTTTGGGCATAGGCTTGAAATGACCTGTAATTCTCAGATGACCAAAATACCCTTTGCTTGCCAAGACCATAAGTAGAGTTCCATAAATCATATGAAGGCATACCATACCATTATAGAAAGCTAAGACAATGAGGAACAATTCTTATGTTGACCAGAAATTCATTTGAAATCTCCTTGAGGGGTAAAAATAGCTTGGAAGTTAAGTCACTTTTACAGACAAAATTTCAGATACCTCAGATGACCTGTAACTTGCAAGGACCATAACATGAGTTCTATAAATCTCCTTGATGTCTTCCACCACTCAAATTAAAGGTCTTGAGATCCTCTACAAGTTTCATGTTGGCCAAGGATCCATTTGAAGCTTGCATTTTGACTTATCTTGCTTGGAAATTTGACCTAAATTAGGGGATTTTACACAGAAACCCTAATTTAGAAACTCCTCTTCTCCTTGATTTCTCTTGATTTATTCTTAGCACAACAACATATCCTTCTTTACATGTCAAATGATGAACCCCACATCTCTCCAATAGCCCTTAATGCCTTTCAATCAGTCATTTGACCTAGAGTTGACCTAGAGTTGACCCCAGATGAAACCCTAGTTGACTGTCTTCAACTGCAATACTTGTGATCATATCAATGACTTGTCTCCTTCTCCAACTGACTTTCTAAGTCTCCCATGATGTCTAGATACTCTCCATGCTCAGCCCACAACTCACAATTTCTTTGATGATCCCCAGATACCCTCAGATAGGAGATAGATGGCTTGCTTGATCCACTGACTTCTTTAGCTTTCAAATTCTTTCTGATGACTTGAAGGAGCTTGAATTCAGAGAATAACCTCTTGATAGGCTCATAGAGATGAGAATAATGCCTGGTCCCCTGTTGGATGACTTGTTATGCTTATGCTATGCAGATGAGTAGACTATGTACATGACTCTATATGCAAATGCTAATGATATTGAAACATAAACCAAGTGAATAAGGTTGAGCAAATTTTAGGGTGCAACAGGAGGGACTTAAATATAAACATTGCACGAATTTTTGGCCCTAAGAGCCACCAAATGCAAAATGATATGCACGGATATGGAAATGCAAGACACAAGAATTATGTGCGGAGATGAGGTTACGGGGGGGATGAACTGGACACAACATGCTAGACCAAAGAGCAACAGACCCAACGAGGCGGGACTCCCCGAGGACAGGAATTAATCACCAATGGGACATCTCCAGAAGTGCATCAATCACTCGCACACCGAGGATGCGGTAATTTAGGCAATTTTGTGGTCGAAAGATGTGTTTACTACTAGAGTGGTGGTTAGTAGTAACTCCAAATGGATCTTCTTGATTGGGGTGCAATGTATTCTTTTCTTTTCTTTTTCATTTTTTTGTATATTATTTTATTATTTTGGTAATCCGACTGAAAATAGTAAAATGTATGAACCTCCCCGAGCGTCATGGTACGGGGACCATGGGCTGGTCTCAGTCTCTGATGTCATTGTAGTTGTAGATGTTATTGTGGTTGTAGAACTTCCCCTTGCATCGTGGTATGGGAACCATGAGCTGGTCTCAGTTTCTGAAGTAGAACTTCCCCTTGCATCGTGGTATGGGAACCATGAGCTGGTCTCAGTTTCTGAAGTAGAACTTCCCCTTGCATCATGGTATGGGAACCATGAGCTGGTCTCAGTCTCTGATGTCGAACTTCCCCTTGCATCATGGTATGGGAACCATGAGCTGGTCTCAGTCCCTGCCCAAAATGATGGAAACTCGTGAGAGCATCTTCACAAGAGAGGGGTTGTAGATTTGTTGTAGATTTTCGGCTGTGAGCCATAGTGTCATTGTAGATTGTATGTTGTGATTTGTAGAACTGTAGAATTGTAAATGTAAATATTGTCGATGTAATTTGTAGTTGTGTAACTTTGTAGATGTAATCTTGTAAATGTAGCATTTGTATATGTAGTTTGTATTGTATTGGCAATTTGTAGAATATGCACCGGGGATGCTCAAAGGAGTTGTAAGCCGGTTGATCTGTGGAGTGTCCTCTTGTACGGAGATATGTCGTTGATAGTACTCGTAAACTCTCTGGGAAAAATCATTTTTTGAGGCGTATCTTTGTTGTAATTGTAAGATATGTGAAATTGTTGTAACATAAATCCTCAAATGGGGAAGTATCTGTAATGTCCTTTGCTTTGACTTGATAATCTTGAGATAATCCACTAGGGATGGACAGATTGTCTTGAGGAAATTGTTGTTTATCGTTTTGAGTGTGGATCAGCCGAAGAACGGATTGCTCAAATAAAGAGATCTTCTGTCATTCAGCTGTAAGTTGTTGAGGAAATCTTGTAATATTGCTGAAGAGATGTCCCGTCTTCACTGGTGATCCTCATAATGTCAAAGTGCAAAATAAATGCACTCTTGACTTGTGTTCAAAAGCTGGAGATGTTCATAGCGTGATTGCCAAAGACCGAAGTTCAATTTGGGGAGTAACCGAAGAGAAATTGTCAAGCAAGACTCGACCATAGAGGTATAAACTCCAATGGGAATGTATTGAAACGACCGTCTTCCACGAGGATCGAACTTCGTGGGGAAATAGAAATATTGAGCTTTTTTCTGCTTAGGACTGACAACTCTATTTGGAAGGAATAAGACACGCCTAAATACCCAAGGGTAAACGCGATCGAAGAGATAGAGTAAAACAAACAAAGGATGCAAAATGCACATGTTATGCTTTCTACTTATATGATATGTATATGTTAATGTTTGTGCTGACAAGTCGAGAGGGACACAGTATATATGCATGGGGAAATGCTCGAGCCCTGTCTCCACAGATCCTTCGAACGAGAGTGACCTTCACTCTCGGATGGCATAAGTGTCAATAGTCTAGTCACCTCTCTGTGAGTAAGAGTGAGCATTGGGGGTCATCCTTTCGTTATTCATATATCAAGTAGAACAAATTTTGAAAAGGTTTAAATCAATTAAGATTTTGCTAGCTGTCGCTACTGCGAAAATCGGCGCCGACTGACAGAAGAGTCGCCACCGTGCGTTATTTATCCCACGGGAGGGAAAGGAAACGCTCAGAGTAAACCTCGCACAACACGGGAAAGGTATGGTCGTCACAACCAAAACCTGGATTCGGGAGTCGGTTACGCAAGGGGAAGGTATTAGCACCCCTCACGTCCGTCGTACTCGACGGTATCCACGCTTATTTTCGGGTATGGATTGTTATTCTATCTAAACTAAGGGTTAAGGGTTAAAAGAAAAGAAAATGACTCGGCAAAGTATCGCACTTTATGCCTACGTATTCTTGTCTGGAACGAGAAATCAGAGTCAACGTAGTTCGCCTACCTACGGGAAAGGAGGGGAAGGTTGCTCGCTAGGATATCGCATCCTATGCCTACGTACTTCCACACATCATGGAAAGATCAGAGCAAACGTAGTTCGGGCCACGTACGACACAAGTCTGTTTTGATTGTTTTTATTCCTTCTGAAAAAGGGTTTTTTTGATTAACAGTCCCAGCGGACAAAAATGACGTTTTGATGAGTTCACATTCTTTTACGGAAGAAGTGTCTTTTATTGTGTTTGAAATCTTATTGTGTTTTTCTGTTTGTTTTGAGAAAGAAGAGACGGAACTCTAACCTACGGTTGCGAAGGGAATTAGACTAACCTAATGTTATCATGCATGGGTTAAGACCTAGTGTCTATCATGTTCCTCTCTTGCGCAGAGAGAAACAGAGATCCTAAGGGATAAACGGAAACAGAAACAATAGCAGATATACAATAAAGCAGTAAAATGCATGGATGCAGCAATACAAGCGAGGCAAGGGAGTCCCACTCAACCTCGAACCTAGAAAACAATAGGCAAAAGTGAACAGAATTCACTTTCAACCTAACAAGTTAAACAACGAGCAATACAGTCAGGGAAACCAATTCATACATCAGAAATGAAATACAGCAAAGATAAACAGCATCAGCAGCTCTGAATCAACATCTGACTTCAAGTAATCTCCAATCAGCTACAAGCATCAATCTCCATCTCCACAGCCTTCCAGCAAGGTCTTGATCATCAGTCTTCCATCTACAATGGCTTTTCTTCAAGTCTCAAACTCCCGGGAGGAATATCAGTCAATCAGATGAAGTGAATGAATGTTAGACAGTCAATTACCTACCAAGGGTGGTTCATTAACTGCTAACATTATATAGACAATCTTCTCTCAAAAGTTCTATCTTTCAAATACATTCACTGATCCTTCCAAAGGAAGGAGGTGGATATTTGAAAGAGACTTTGAATCATAGAGAAAGGATGGATGCAGACACGGCATTCCATGTTTGAGAAACAAGCTTTCTAATCTAGAGCTCTCCCTAGCTCCTAAACCCTAGTCTCCTCAACAGCTGCTAGCAAGAATCTCCTCTTCACTCTGGAGGTTGGTCTTTAGTCTCTGGATCTCCAATGGCTTCATCATCACAAGTCTTCAGCTCTCCCAATCCCCAAGCAATCCCAATACCCACACAGACAAATCATAATCCCCAGAGGGGCACACCACACCAGTCAAACAAATACAAACAGTAATAATAGCAGTAGGGGAATCCTAATGATATCTAAGGGATCTAATAACTACCCATAGTCCCTATAGTCCCATATCTAAAATATTCAATCTCTAAGTCCTAAGGGAAATGATTCAATTCTCCTATGTTATCACTTAAACCCTAATTTTGTTCATGCTATTCACATCTAATCAAATCACCTAAAATTAACTTCTAAAATTGTGAATTAAATCCTATGTACAAGATACATGTCTAGCCTAATCAACCTAAAAAGAAGGGATTAAAAATGCTAAAGCATCTATTAGAACGAAAATCATCAAATTTAAGCATCAAACTAAACTTAACAAAATGCTATTTACAAGAAAAATGCATGAAAAATATTAAAACAAAATAAAATGTCAATTTTATTTTTTGGTATTTTTCTAGACAGAATAATGGACCTATAGAAAAAAGAAGGAATTAAAAATATTAATTTTCCCATTTTTTATGATTTTTTAAAGATATCAAAAATATTAAAGGAATTAAAATAACAAAATAAGAAATAAGAGGGGAGGGGTGTCAGAAGTAAACTCGCCCAGTTGTATTCTCCATTGGGCCAAGAACCAGGGGTGCAGATATCAATTCTACTAAGCCCAACACGCTCAGAAAAAATCAAATAAAAAATGCCAGAAAAAGAAATAAATCTGCGGTGTGAAAAGTAACAATATCACGTGTAAAACATTGGGCTTGTCAACTGGGGGGTGGGGATAGTGATTTGATCCAAAGCCCAACGTTTCATTTTAAATGAAACGCGGCGTTTCACATGAGTCTCTCCCTCCGTTTTTCAATTTGAATAATGGCCACACGATGCGATGAAAAGGTCAACAAATCAGGACAATCGGACGGCCCCTGGTCATCGTCCCCAAACTAAACCCTAGAATTCAGAAAATCACCCTCCATGCAGCCATGTTCGAGCTCATCATTCTCCCTCCACAGGCCATGAAATCACACACTTCAAAACCCAAAATCACTCCATTTCTTCCCCTCTACAAGACTATGCTCTTAGTTTTGTCTAAAATTAACTCCATAATAAAACCCGATAGGTGGAACTTCATAGCATACCAACTGCACTCACCAATGGAGCCTCACAATTCTCCAATTCAACTGTCCTATCTTGTTCACCATGTTACCCTGATCTCATCAAGCCAATGCACGCTCATTAATACTCAGTATGCAACCTTTCCTTGATCATCAAAGTTTCAACACTCTGCCATGGAACCTCACAGAAATCTCTCCACTTCTCAGGAATCAAACACCTATGGTCTCTAAGCATTTTGATCCTAACCAGTCCATCTAATACTACCTAGATGAAGAGATATAGATTGAAATGCATACCTTGCAATTTGATGAAACAGTGGTGGAATCGTGCACTTCAAGGCCTGGCAAGCTTCACTAATGATCCTTGGGAGATGTTGGTCCTACTGTATGCAAAAGAAATGGATGAAGAAACTTGGATTCTTGGCTGCAGTTCTGATATGCCTTCTTGCAATGTGAACCCTAACTCCTCAATCCTCCATTGTTGGACCTTGCTCCATGCTCATTCCCACTCACAAACTTCAATGGATGATGAATGAAGAAAAGAAGTGATCAGAAATGGAAGATTATGGTGATTCTTGCACTTTCTTACAATGGAAGCAACTATGAAGTTCTCTCTTTTCTCTACTTCAATGCACCAACCTTTTGCACAACTGGCTTCAATTCATTATATAGATGATGACTAACAGCTTGAGAAGTTTCTAGATGGCTCTTGGAGGATTCTAGAAACTTGTGGAAATTTCATGAATTTCTCATGCCATGATACTTTGAATTCTCATGATATCTCTCCTTTATCCCTTAACAACCCCCTAACCATGAGTGAATATCTCCTTGCATGACAAATTGGAATGATAAGAGAGCTTACATGCCTTTAATTTTGCTTTATGTTGAACTTCTCATGTGTATCTTATTATGCAAGTAACAAAATAACAAAGCAAGTCCAAAAATTAACCCTTAACTCAAACAAGTGGCTGAACCAATGTCTCTAAAATGATGTTTGGAATTAATTTGGTATATTGGATGACCCACATTGGATTTGTAGATCTCTCAAACCAATTTTTTATTTCAACTTTTTCAACTTATATGCCTTTTTTAGGTCATTTTTCACCAACTTTGGTCAAGTCTCATTCTATGCATTTACAAACTTTCATGACTTCTTTTCTTGACTTAAAATGGCATTTTGAGAAACTTTGATGTTGTGAAGTTTTTCATTTGGAGCTTCCTTGTATGAGTTTTAGGCATAGGCTAAGAATGACCTGTAATCCTCAGATGACCAAAATACCCTTTGCTTGCCAAGACCATATGTATAGTTTCACAAATCATATGAAGGTATACTATACCATTCTAGAAATCTAAGACAATGAGGAACAACTCTTATGTTTACCAGAAATTCATTTGAAATCTCCTTGAGGGGTAAAAATAGATTGGAAGTCAAGTCACTTTCACAGACAAAATCTCAGATACCTCAGATGACCTGTAACTTGCAAGGACCATAACTTGAGTTCTATAAATCTCCTTGATGTCTTCCACCACTCAAATTAAAGGTATTGAGATCCTCTACAAGTTTCATGTTGACCAAGGATCCATTTGGAGTTTGCATTTTGACTTATCTTGCTTGGAAATTTGACCTAAACTAGGGGATTTTACACAGAAACCCTAATTTAGAAACTCCTCTTCTCCTTGATTTCTCTTGATTTCTTCTTAGCATATCACCATATCCTTCTTTATATGTCAAATGATGAACCCCACATCTCTCCAATAGCCCTTAATGCCTTTCAATCAGTCATTTGACTTAGAGTTGACCTAGAGTTGACCCCAGATGAAACCCTAGTTGGCTACCTTCAGCTGCAATTCTTGTGATCATATCAATGACTGGTCTCCTTCTCCAAATGACTTTCTAAGTCTTCCATGATGCCCACATGCTCTCCATGCTCAGCCCACAGCTTACAATTTCTTTGATGATCCCCAGATACCCTCAGATAGGAGATAGATGCAGTGATTGATCCATTGACTTGATACCTTTCAAATTCTTTCTGATGACTTGAATAGGATTGAATTTGAATAATAACCTCTTGATATGCTCATAGAGAGGAGAATAATGATTGGTCCCCTGTTGGATGACTTGTTATGCTTATGCTATGCAGATGAGTAGATTATGTACATGACTCTATATGCAAATGCTAATGATATTGAAACATAAACCAAGTGAAGTAGGTTGAGCAAATTTTAGGGTGCAACAGCTGCCCCTATTCAAGCGACTTGGACCCGACTGGGTGAAGAGAGAACGACCTTCAAACATTCGAGGTGCGAGACGGTTGAATACCAAGAACCCAAAAATTTACCAACCGCAGACATGAACTACATTACTGCTTGGGGATTATTTCGCCAGCCCGAAAAGCTTCTATCATTGCAAGAATAAAACTTTGTCCATGTTAGGACGCCTGTGTCGTCAACACAAAGCACTCTCAATCTAAACTCGCCCACGTTAGGAAAAATCTCGACAGCTTCACTGGGGGATGGCTCGTCTGCCCCTCATCAGCAATGAATCGTCCACGTTAGGACTAAACTCTTCCACATTAGGAATAATATTTTTCCACGTTAGGAATACCCCTGCTTTCCTACATCTGTCCCTGTCAGGACTAAACTTTCCACGTAAGGAATGCCATCTGCTTGACTGGTCCACGTAAGGAATCATCATCTTCTTTCCACGTAAGGAACCAATCTTTCTACGTAATGAAACTAACTTCTTTCCTTTCCACGTAAGGAAACACAATCTTTCTGATTTGTCCACGTAAGGACTCGAAGCTTGATATGTCCACGTAGGGACTCACTCTTTCCACGTAAGGAACGAACTCATCTTTTCCACGTAAGGAAGAAATCTAATATGTCCACGTGAGGACTCAATCTTACCCCGTAAGGAATGAATCTTCTTTGTATCTGTCCACGTTAGGACTGAACTCTTCCACGTTAGGAATACATTTTCTTTTGATTTACCCACGTAAGGACTCAACTTTCACCTCGCTTTGTCCACGTAAGGACTCCAATCTTTCCACGTAAGGAATACAATCTTTCCATGTAAGGAATTCAATTTTTCACTCCACGTAAGGAACTAAAACTTCTCATTCCGCGTAAGGAAAAAACCTGTCCACGTCAGGACTCACGTTTCGTCTTAATTTGTCCACGTCAGGACTCGCCTCTTGGCTCGCTGAGGAAATAGAACTTGTCCACGTCAGGACTCATGCACCTCTGACCCATTGGGAAGTGAGACTTGTCCACGTCAGGACTTGCGTGTCTTCGACTTGCTGGGGAAATAGGGCTTGTCCACGCCAGGACTCATACTTTGTCCACAACACAAAGAAGGATAAATTTGTCCACGTCAGGACTCTCGCGTCTTGTCATCACGAAGAACTACCAACTTGTCCACGTCAGGACGCATATTTCACCATTACGAATACAACTATCTGCTAGAAATGAATGGTCCACGTCGGGACACCAATACGAAGAGTAACCAACTGTGTCCACGTCAGGACTCCACCTTTGATCAATACCAAAAAATCAAATCCATCCACGTTAGGACTAACACATACCGTCAAACTGGAAGAAATGTCCGCATTAGGACTCCATATTCCAACAATTCTGAGAAATCGAACCTGCCCACGTTAGGACTGGTACATATCGTCGCCTGAGGAAATCAATCTGTCCACGTTAGGACCCACCTCTTCTCTAACACAAAGAAAACTTGTCAATAACATCGTCCTCGTCAGGACTCATCCTTCCATTGGCCTTAAACCACAAACTTCTTAGCACTGACGTGACAGCGACTTTGAGGCAAACTCTACCGGGGATATTTGGAAACCAAACTACTGGATGCCTGCTCTGATAACCGGCGGCAACCTCTGAAATTCTGATTCGTGAACCTGTTGATGACAAACAACTCTGCTTGAGAAATGAGGAGAAATTTGCCTACTCACTCCGGCGGGGAAAACATGAGATTCACAAATAATTCTGCTCGGAGACAAAGAGAACTTCATCGTGAAAAATCTATGGGGAATGATGCCAAAGCTGACACTTCATTGAATGTCTCATGTCGAGACCTAGAATGCTTGATACCTCATTTGAGCAAGAGCTCTCTCTACCTGCAAGAGATACAGTACCTGAAACAAACGGTTAGCCAACCCAGTTTATGTTTCAAAAATGCGTATGTTTGACAACGATGCAATGCTCCATTCGACATGGAAACGCTGCGCTTTTATTTGGTGGATGCAAATATGACACTATACGTCAATGCAAATGCAGACCCGAACTACTGAGATACAGGAATTCGCTTTAGCAAAATAAATGCTGAAGATAATGCCGATTCCGCTGGGGATAGCCAGATGCTACAGAATTATTCAGCAAAATAAATGCTGGAAGAGTGAAGTCAACTCAGCTGGGAAATTGGGAACTTAAACCAAGCCCCTCATTGAAGTAACACCCATGCTGGGGATGTAACTCTGCTGGAGACTAGCAGATGTGCTCGGTATGATTGAACTTCTGCTGGAGGGTGACCGGATGTCACACGGTATTCTGGCAAAATAAATGCCAGGACACACAACCAACTCTACCGGGGAGAGTCTTAATCTTCAAGTTCCACTGGAAGGAACGAAAATACTCGCAAAGAGAATTCCGCTGGGGATGGGATGATTCTCTTAGGGAAAATCAACTGACTCCGCTGGGGGAGAGTAAATGACCCTGCGGGAAAAGGTAAACTGTCTGCATACAGTTCACAAATATTAATCTTCTGCGGCTAAACCACTTTGCTTGTGATAAGGGAATCCTCCCGGGGAACACCACACTGTCTGAATACAGCGTACAATATTTGAATCGTCAAACTCTGCTGAGGATGAATGACTTTGCTGGAGCATGTGCTTTGGATAAGCTACGGCTAGCTGGGGAATTCGATCCTTCTTCAGGAAGCGCATGCATGACCTGCGCGGGGGTCGAGTCCTTCGTTACTGCAATCTTTTGATCGTCTTCCTCGTACGGCTATGAAACCTGCAATGACACAAACAAGACAAGACAAGCCTATGCAACCAAATCAATTTAGGTTAGTGACGTTACTTTCAGTTAATTCAAAGCTTTAGCAATTGTCGGCAAGGACCAGTGATGTTATACACATGCCAGTTTCAGTAAACTTAGGCGTTTATTATGCACAAAACAGTAAAGAGACAGCATCAGGTACTGAATAATGTATTTTATTAATTGGGCCCCTGAATGGGCGGAGTTTTTGTACACGGGATGTAACTCCTGAAAAGAGGAAGCTACGCAAAGCAAATATACAAGTATGCACAAGAAGCATAAATATATTGACAACTAAATTTGTACACATGTCGGCAACGGGATGCAGATGAACACCACGAACTGATCCTCCCATGACTCGCCCGATTCTAATGCTTTCCCGGTATCCACACTTCCAAAGAGATTGTATCTGATAATCGCCCCCTCAGGTATATTCTCCCGCACCAATGCCCAACGCAGTATCAAATTCGGACCGCAGTCATTTGCTTTTCAAATCCCTAACTTTTGCGTGAACCGCCCTTTACGGGTTTTCAGTTCACCGGGATACCCTTTTTTGCCGAAGCCGCCCAGTGTAGGTTTTCAACTTCTCGGGTGTACATTTTTTTCAATTTTATCCCTAACTTTTGCACGAACCTTTCATTCTGTTTTAGGTTCGCCAGGATGCCCCATTTTTGCCTGGACTCTCCCTTTTTTTTTTGTCCAGCGGGTCAGTTTTAAGCAAAGTATTTTTTAACTGCGTACGAATTCACAGGCGACGTAAAGTCTTCACCGTCCATAGTGGACAACAATAAAGCTCCTCCTGAAAAGACTTTCCTGACAACGTATGGCCCTTCGTAGTTGGGGGTCCACTTGCCCCTGTGATCTGCCTGCGGCGGGAGAATCCTTTTCAGTACAAGGTCGCCCGTCTGAAAGCTCCGCGGATGTATCTTCTTATCATACGCTTTCTTCATTCGGCTCTGGTACAAACGACCGTATGCTAGAGAAGCTAGCCTCTTCTCATCCATCAAACTCAGTTGGTTCAACCTATCCTTCACCCATTCTGCCTCGTCTAGCTGAACGTCTCGCAATATCCTTAGAGAAGGGATCTCCACTTCTAATGGCAGCACTGCTTCCATTCCGTACACCAACGAGAACGGGGTTGCCCCGGTTGATGTGCGTACCGTCGTACGATAACCGTGCAAAGCAAAAGGCAGCATCTCATGCCAATCCTTATAGGTCACCACCATCTTTTGAACGATCTTCTTTATATTCTTGTTGGCCGCTTCAACAGCGCCATTCATCTTGGGTCGGTAAGGGGAGGAGTTGTGATGTTCGATCTTGAAATTCTGACAGAGCTCCTTCATCATTTTGTTGTTCAGGTTTGATCCGTTGTCCGTGATTATCCGCTCAGGGATCCCATATCGGCAAATGATATCTCTCTTGATGAATCTGGCCACCACTTGCTTCGTTACATTTGCATAAGACGCCGCTTCCACCCACTTGGTGAAGTAATCGATTGCTACCAGAATGAAATGGTGCCCGTTAGAAGCTGTCGGCTCGATCTTTCCAATCATATCGATTCCCCACATCGAGAACGGCCATGGCGATAACATCACATTTAGAGGACTCGGAGGCACATGGATCTTATCAGCATAGATTTGGCACTTGTGGCATTTCCTCGCAAACTTGAAACAATCAGTTTCCATAGTCAGCCAAAAATAACCTGCCCGCAGCAGCTTTCTCGTCATAGCATGCCCACCAGCATGCGTACCAAAGGTACCCTCATGTATTTCCTCCATGAGCAGCTTTGCCTCTCTTTCGTCTACACAACGCAACAGCACCAAATCGTGGTTTCTTCTGTATAAGACACCATCCGGATTCAAATAGAAATTACCCGCTAATCTCCTGAGAGTCTTCTGATCTTGATTGGAGGCCCCAGCCGGATACTCTTTGTTCTTCAGGAAGTTAAGGATATCGAAATACCACAGTTTGTCATCGGATGCCTCGTCAATAGCAAATATGAAGGCAGGCCTATCGAGCCGAGAGATAATGATTCTGGGAGCCTCATTCCAGAAGTTGACTTTGTACATGGAAGACAAAGTGGCCAGGGCGTCAGCCATTTGATTCTCTGCCCGCGGTACATGATGCAATTCAACTTTGTCAAAGAAAGGCAACAATCTCCTTGCATAGTTCATGTAATGTATCAAGTTGGGCTGACGTGTCTCCCATTCCCCTTTTATCTGATTCACCACCAGAGCCGAGTCTCCGTATACGTCCAGATTCTTGATTCGCAAATCAATGGCTTCTTCAAGCCCCATTATACAAGCTTCGTATTCGGCCTCATTATTGGTAACTGCAAAGGTCAATCGGGCAATAAACGGGATGTGCGACCCGTGTGGAGTAGTGATGATTGCCCCTATTCCGCTACCGTAAGCATTCACAGCTCCGTCAAATATCATCTTCCATTTGGAACCCAACTCTGGTCCTTCGTCTGGCAATGGCTCTTCACAATCTTTCATCTTTAGGTACATGATATCCTCGTCAGGAAAATCAAACCTCATCGATTGGTAATCTTCAATAGGCTGCTCTGCCAAGTACTCAGACAGTACACTCCCCTTTATAGCCTTTTGCGAGACATATTGGATGTCATATTCAGTCAAGACCATCTGCCAACGGGCAATTCTCCCTGACAACGCCTGCTTTTCGAATACATATTTGATAGGATCCATCTTCGAGATGAGCAGGGTTGTATGATTCAGCATGTATTGCCTCAAACGCTTGGCGGCCCAGGCTAGCGCGCAACAAGTTTTCTCCAACATTGAGTATCGAGATTCACAATCTGTAAATTTCTTACTCAAGTAATAGATCGCATGCGCTTTTCTTCCTGTCTCGTCGTGTTGACCGAGAACACAACCCATGCTTCCCTCAAGAACTGTCAAATACATAATCAAGGGTCTACCTGCCACTGGGGGTATCAAAATAGGAGGCTCCTGCAAATACTGCTTTATTTTATCGAACGCCTTTTGACAATTTTCGTTCCACATTACAGCTTGATCTTTCTTCAACAGCTTGAATAATGGTTCACACGTAGCAGTTAGGTGAGATATGAACCGAGCGATGTAGTTCAACCTCCCTAAAAACCCATGCACCTCTTTTTCTGTTTTAGGCGTCGGCATTTCTTGGATCGCTTTTATTTTAGCAGGATCGACCTCTATTCCTAGTTCACTTACGATAAACCCCAGCAGCTTACCCGATCTCACCCCGAAGGTGCATTTATTAGGGTTCAGTCTCAGCCTGAACTTCCTAAGCCTTTTAAATAACTTCAGCAGATTTACCAGGTGCTCTTCCTCCGTCTGGGATTTGGCAATCATATCGTCAACATAAACTTCGATCTCTTTATGCATCATATCATGGCAAAGAGTCGTCATTGCACGCTGATACGTTGCCCCAGCATTCTTCAAACCAAAGGGCATCACTTTGTAACAAAATGTTCCCCACAGCGTTATGAAAGTAGTCTTCTCCATGTCCTCTGGCGCCATTTTAATCTGATTATAGCCTGAGAAGCCATCCATGAAGGAGAATACGGAGTATTGAGCAGTATTATCAACTAGCACGTCGATATGAGGAAGTGGAAAATCATCCTTTGGGCTTGCTTTATTCAAATCCCTATAATCCACGCACATTCGAACCTTTCCATCTTTCTTTGGCACTGGTACGATGTTAGCAACCCATGAGGGATATTTTGTCACAGCCAAAAAACCAGCATCCCACTGTTTCTGCACCTCTTCTTTGATTTTCACTGCCATGTCTGGTCTAGTTCTGCGAAGCTTTTGTTTGACCGGTGGGCATTCTTCTTTCAGTGGCAGACGGTGCACAACCATGTCTGTATCGAGCCCTGGCATATCTTCATACGACCACGCGAATACATCACTATACTCTCGGAGCATTTCAACCAGTCTTCGCTTGATATCGCTCTGCAGCGCGGCTCCGATACGGATATTCTTCTCAACCCCTTCCGACCCCAAGTTGATAATTTCGATGACCTCTTCGTGAGGCAGAATGACATGCTCTTCTTGTTTCATCAACCAAGACAGTTCTTCAGGAACGTCACTATCTTCTACAACCTCTTCTTCGGCCTGAAATACCGGGTGCTCAAAGTCGGGACGAGTCATAGGTGGTTCAAGGATGTCATCTGAAAATGTTATCCTGCAAAAAGAATGGTTAAATGCTTCAAAACGCGTATAAAGCGAATAACCACGTTGCCATTTTATTGAAAAATACAAAACAAGAAAAAAAAACAGGGATCGCAATATCTGCACATGAAAAACGCCTTTTATTTAATGATAAACACGCAATGTTCATAACAGCACAGCCCTAAGCAAATCCTGATGCCCCGGGCAAGACATCAGATTGTTCAACAATTAATAAAACAAAGCATTACTGTTTAAGAGTCACAGGAACAAGCTCCTGAATAGACCAGTTGCACAGTCCCTGTCCTGGCGTGCTTGGCTGAATCCAGGCATCCATATCACAGTCGCTGTCTCCTTCGTCAGACTCCGAAGCAGCATTGATGGTTTCATGACATACTCCACTGGTAGAGATGGTTATTGGCCCTCTGAAACGGGGTGCCCCCACAACAGGTGTTGACGACGACGGTTGGTATCCCAGCCCGAATCGGTCCATCTTCACAGGAATATCCAGCACTTTGCCCCAACCCTTTGCTTCTCCTGCCTCCACCAGAGCTTGGGCTTCTTTATACGACGAGACGGCTATCTCTGATGCTTTGCTCGACCCGGGACCTTTATCCTTGATACGCAACCCTTCAAATGCCTGGCAGGGTGTTTCGTGAATCTCTCCATCAACCTCCACATATTTAAATGACGACAGATGGCTGACCAGGATGTCTTCTTCTCCGCATACGGTGACTACGCTGTCTCCGACCATATCTTTCAACTTCTGATGCAGGGTAGACGTGACTGCCCCAGCCCCATGAATCCAGGGTCTTCCGAGCAGGCAACTATATGCAGGCTGTATATCCATGATATAGAATTCAGTCGCAAACACCTCTGGCCCCACCTGCAGAGGCAATGTTATCGATCCAAAGAATGTTCTTCGCGTGCCATCGAACGCTCTAACTACCAAGTCACTGGGCGTGCACAAGATTCCTCTGACATCCAGCTTCATCATTGCTTTCTTGGGCAGTACATTTAAGGACGAGCCGGTATCGACCAATACATGCGACATTACTGATCCTCTACACTCGACAGATATGTGCAGCGCCATATTATGCTCCCTCCCCTTCGGGGTCAAATCGAAGTCTGTAAAGCCCAAGCTATGGCCTGCGTTCACATGTGCCAACACTCCCTCCAGCTGGTTTACGGAAACATCTTGGGGTACGAAGGAGGTATCCAGGACTTTCAGCAAAGCATTTTTGTGAGCTTCAGAACACAATAGCAATGACAAAATAGATATCTTGGACGGCGTCTGTTGCAGATGTTCCACAATCTTATAATCACTTTTCCGAATTAAGCGCATGAATTCTTCTACCTCTTTCGATGCCGATGCTTTTTCGCCTGCTTGCACTGGGACATTCTCAACCATCTTTCCTTTCCCCTTTGCCAGTCTTTCGGCCTCCACCTCAGGCGATATGAAGATCCTACCACTCCTTGTCATGCCTCCTGAACTGACCACATTCTCTACAGTCTCGGCTGGTTGCTTATTAACATCAATCTTTATTCCGTCACGATACACTTCCAACCCATATGACCATGGGACCGCTTTGGTGCTCTCGTACGGGATTGGTTCGGCCTTAGTTATGGTGATCGGTGGTCGCTGAGCCGGTGCTGTTATAGTGATTGTCTTTCGAGGAATCGTTACAGTGGCCACATCACTCTGATTATCTGCTACTGCCCCCGCGGGCTCTTTGATTACTGCTCGGTCAAACTGCAGTGTGCCGTCATCAATTAAAGCCTGAATGCCTTTCTTCAAATCATCACACCCCCCAGCCAGGGTCCAGCATTCTAAGTAATACTCGTCACATCCTGGATAGACACCCCCTTGTAACAATCTGCTTTTTATCTCGCTCAGCGGCGTCTTTAAATCATCAACATCCATAATCAGATTCAACCCTTCCTCAGTCAGAATGGCGTTTGCCCCATGATTAGGCATGGGTTTCTGCACTATATTCGGACCTGCCGTTCCGAAATTGATAGCTTTATTGTCCAATAAATCCTGCACAACATGCTTAAAAGCATGGCAACCCTCTATATCGTGGCCCGGAGCCCCAGAATGAAACTCACAGTGCCTGCTTACATCATAACCATACGGAGGAGTTCCCGTTATCGGTGCTAGAGTTCTCTTCTCTACTAGGTTCAAACCCAATAACGTCTGTAACAAATCAACATACATTGAGGGAGGCTTCTCAAACACTCTTCTTGGTTTACCACCCTGGAATCTTCGTTGAGCCTGCTGTGCCCCCTGCTGCGGCTGCTGCATTGGCTGCTGCTGCTGCTGCATTGGCTGCTGCTGCGGCTGCATTGGCTGCTGCTGAAACGGTTGTTGTTGTTGAAATGGTGATTGTTGATATGGCATAGCAACACTCGCCACCTGCTGCGGCTGATGATATTGGTTCCGACCCCTGCCTCGGCCTCGGCCTCGGCCTCCAAACACTGCGCTTGCCTCGCCCTGACGGCGCCCACCAAAAGCCTTCTTATTACTGCCAGATGCAGTTGATTCCTCAACTTGGAATTTTCCCTGCTTAATGTTACGTTCAATCTTTTCTCCCATCAGAATTAAGTCTGAGAAACTGGCCAGAGAGGTATGAAACAACTTGTCATGAAACATGCCTGTGAATGTGCCGACGAACATGTCATTCATTTTGTTGTCTTCTAAAGGAGGACGGACCCTGGCAGCCATGTCGCGCCATCTTTGCGCGTACTCTTTAAAGCTCTCATCTTTCTTCTGAGATAGCCCTTGCAATTGGACCCGGTTAGGCGCCAAGTCGCTGTTATACTTATAGTGAGCTACAAATGCCTCTGCCAGCTGCTTCCATGTCTTTATATTAGTTGGCTCCAACCCCATATACCATTCTAGGGAAGGGCCTGATAGACTATCTTGAAAGAAATGCATTAGCATTCTCTCATCAGTTGAGTACGCAGACATTTTTCGATAATAAGCCCGCACGTGCACTTTCGGACAGGTATCCCCTTTATACTTATCAAACGCAGGAGCTTTGAATTTGATTGGCACTCTCAAGCCAGGTACCAGACCCATTGTTGACATGTCTAAGCCCACAGCACTTTGGTTCAGGACCCCCCTCATCTGCTCTTCTAGCATTCTGATCTTCTTGGAGTTATTCGTCGGCCCTTCGAAGCCTCCGCCGGAGAAAGCGTCCTCCTGCTGATCTTCTTGCCACATACCATTCCCAGCTCCATACCCATCATATTCATTATTACGGCCAGCTCTGATCTGATTCATCACCGGGCCTCTCCCTCTGTTGCCGTAGCCCTGAGCAACTCCAGCAGGTCCAAAAGCCATTAACCCAGCGCCGTTTCCATTTCCGAAACCTCCGTAACCCTGATTGGCCACACCATAACCATCTTGCCCAAAGCCTTGAGCATTGAAACCATATTTCCCAGCGTTATCGAATCCCTGATCGTTGAACCCGAATCCAGCATTGCCGAAGCCGTTGTGTTGCACCCCAAAATTTGCCCACCGGTTTTCCGACTTTGACTGGCTTTTGCTTCGTTTCTCATCTGCATATCATTTTCGCATTTTGCCCGTATTATCAGCCGGATTGAATTTGTCAGGATTTTAGCCGCTTTACTCGCGTTTCAGGCGAATCAAATTAATTCAAACGAAAAGCTCAGTGTCAAAATCGAGCGAAAGTCGCTCTCCTCTTGATAATTCAATCCATGTTGATAATATCAGCACATTTCGGTGCTCGCCCGTTTTCCCATGGCAATTGGCATTTATTTATTATTTTTTTGCTTTATTTAATCATTTAGAATAGTTATTTATTTCTTTCTTTAGAATAGATTTTATTTTTATAAGTTTTTATATAGAAGTTTAATTTATTTGAATTTTTATTAGAAATAGTTTTTTTCTTATTTAGGATAGAAATAGATTATTTTTATAAGCATAGAATTAATTTGTTTTTAGAGTCATTTTAGGATTTTAGAACTAAATTAGTATTGTTAGAGATATTTTAGGATTTAAATATTTTTTTAGAATATTAAATAGTTTTGAATAGATTTTTATTTTCATATAGAAATTATTTTATTTTGTTTTAATAGTTTTTAAATATTTTTGTTTATAAGTTGTTTAGAGTTATATATTAAATAGGTTTTTTTAATATTAGGATTTATTTGTAATTAATTTTATTTAATAGTTTTGTTAGAATTTTCTTTTTAAAGTTATTCTCATTTTATTATATTAAAATTAGTTTTAGTATAGAATATTTTATTAAATTTTATTATTATTTTATTAGTTTAAAATAGTTTTTATTAATTAATTGTGTTTTTTTTAATGTTTACGTAATATATATTTGTTTGTGCGTGAGAATTAATGAATGTATGTGTGTTCCAGTGGTTGAATTCGCGAGAGTGGGCTTGAAGGTTGGGGGTTTGAATCCTGGCCCCAGCCTTTTTGTTTGTTGGGGTTCGATTCCCACCAGGCCTTTTGTGTTTTTTTTGTTTTTTTTATTATTTTGTTTTAACTTTATTTTGTTTTAATTTGTCAATAGTTTAGGATTATTTTATTTTTGTTTTTTTAATTAGATTATTATTATTATAAACATTTTGTACATATGTATTGTATATATATATTATTTTTTTTATATATTATATTTTAATTTTACCTATTTTTATATATTATTATGTTTTATAGAAAAAAGGCTCTATTTTCCTTTAACCCCTCCAGCTGCCACGTGGCAGCCCTATATAGGGTGTGCCACTATTCACCATCTCCCAACCTCAGGACCAACAACCCTAATCTGAAAGGGCAGCCTCTAAACCTGAGGACACAACCCTAACAGTGGCCTCCAAACCCTAACCTCAGCAGCCACCTTCATCAAACAATCCCCAACCCTAGCAACAGTAACAAGCGCTTCCATCTCCTTCCGTCCAACACGACCTCACACAAAACCTCCTCCTACTCCATTTTTTTTGCATCTCATTGAACCAACAATCAACACCCAGCAAAAAGCTTCTAAACCATATGTTATACCTACTGTGCCTATCATAACCGTCTTTAAGGTCTTCTTCTAAACTCGAATAGTAGCTCGACCTCCACCCCTCTCACTATCATAACAATAACCCCAGCTCCACCATGTAAACCGCCGCCGCTCTCATGCCTTATACCGCCGACCATGGTAAATCCATCCACTTCGCAAAATCACCCGCAAATCGCGAAACCTTTTTTAACCCATTTTTTCGAATAAAACTCATACGAACAAAACTCAAACTCGCTTCAATCATCTTCCAAAACCCAACACAAACACAAATGAAACCATGATCTTCATATCCCAAACTTTTGAACAATAAATCTCCCCAAACTAACGACAAACCCAGTAAACGAACAACTCATATCCAAACGATTCACTCAACCAGAAAACCCAGATTTCATAAAACGTTCATCATCAAAACCCATTTCGTTCACTCTCCTCAAACCTCCGAAATCCATAACTGTTCGAAACCCTTTTACAGAAATCACCTCAGATACCCATTTCCAAAAGGGGAGAGCGTTGTTTAACCGAGAATCGCGAGAGGAAGTTTGTGAGAGAGAGTTGAAAACAGAAGAACAAACTGTGTTGCTTTTCCATCCTCTTTTCACGTTTTTAATAACATGGTTTTGGACCTCTGTTTCTTTCTTGGTTCTCTGGGCTGATATTTGAACCACCCGTTTCTTTTCTTTTTTTTTAGGAAATATTATTTATTTAATAATGTAAATATTATTATTATTATTATTATTATTATTATTATTATTATTTTATATTTCTGTTTTGATTTTCTTTTTGTAAATGTGTTATTATTTTTATATTATACTTTTATATATTTTTTTGTAAATAAATCCTATTTATATTTTATATTGTTTTCTTTAGAGTTTATATATATATACATATATATTTCATTTAGAAGTTTTTATCAACTTTTTCTTTTTACAGAGTTTTAAAGTTTATTTTATATTTTAAAGTTGAATCTTATTTGTCTTTTGTTATTGGGCTTTTTTGACCCATTTTTTGGGTCGATGACGAGACCTCCGTAATTCATTACCAGTCAAATTATTGATAAGTAATGTTGGATCTGAGACCATATTTTTTCTCTCTTCGTCACCTGTCCCGACTCGATTCAAAAACATTGTCAAACAATCTTCAAAATCAAATTATCTTTGTATTGAATTAAAAAGAGGGGATTAAGTGTAGACTTTCTTCCTCTCCGAGTGTTGGGATGCCCACTGTAGTGAGGGTGGTTTCGGCACTCGTCTTTCAATGCGAAGACGCTTCCCATCCATTTTCAAATCTCATCTCCTTTAAATCAATTCTTTGTATTGAATTAAAAAGAGAGGATTGGGTGTAGACCTCTTCTTCTTCGAATGTTGGGATGCCCACTGTAGTGAGGGTGGTCTTGATATTCATCTTTCAATACGAAGACGCGACTTTATCCGCCATCTCGCTTTCACAACTTCCTTCCACAATTTTCACACCTAAAACCTCGGTCCTGTACCGAGTGCATTTTCAAATTATTTTCATAACAAAAACTTGAATGGTCGTGGAGTGGTTAGGCGTAGGTCTTCTCCTATCCCGAGTGTTGACGTTTACCGTAGGGTTCTCTGTCGCAAAGCACTTACCATTCAAAACCAAAAATATTTTAATAAGAGAACGAAGTTCTCTTTGCATTGAACTAAAGAGAGAGGATTGGGTGTAGACCTCTTCTTCTTCGAGCGTTGGGATGCCCACTGTAGTGAGGGTGGTTTCGATGCTCGTCTTTCAATACGAAGACGCCTTGTTCGCCACACCCTTTTATAACAAAAACTTTGAGATAAAGAATTGGGTACTACCCGTAGGAGTTACTATCCGAGGACCTATCTCACCCCTAAAAAACAATCCAATCAATCAAACGTGACTTCTTGCCTCGCGTGGCGAAAACTAATCAATCTTTCAAAAAAGGATATGTTACGTCCGTTCTACCGCAAACAGGTAATGCCTAAGTCTGCAACGAGCGAGCAGCAAAACACCTAACTGCTAGAATGCGCACGATAGCATCATCCGTAAAGACATCAACACACTGTTAGCACGAACTAAGTTTGCTCTGATTTCTCATGTCAGATGAGAATACGTAGGCACAAGACGGCGATGTCTTGGCGAGCTCTCTTTTTCACCTTTCACCCGTAGTTGGCCGAACTACGGCTGCTCTGATTTCTCATGCCAGATGAGAATACGTAGGCACAAGACGGCGATGTCTTGGCGAGAACAATCCCCCTATCACCCGTAGTTTCCCGAACTACGTCGACTCTGACTTTCTCATATCTGTTGAGAATACGTAGGCCTAGGACCGCGAAGTCCTATCGAGTCCTTTCTTTCCCTCGTCACCCCTTGTTTCCCGTTTCTAAACCTTTCCCTTAACCCTTTTGAAACACACTTCTTATAGCATAATATTTAAGCAGATAAATTCACACATCGACAAACAAAAGGTTCCCATCGAGTACGATGGATGCGAGGGGTGCTAATACCTTCCCCTTGCATAACCGGCTTCCGAACCCGTTCTTGGTCGCGAGACCATCTTATCCATTTCTTTCTTAAAGGTTTTCTCGATATTTTCCTTTCCCCTCATGGGATAAATAAAGTTCGGTGGCGACTCTTCTGTCCTATCTTTTTCGCCTCCCCGTCGTTGCGCGATGCATTTTTCGAGTAGCGACACGTTGCCTCCCATATTATCACCCAAGTTGATATCACCAAGCCCAACGTTATGGACAGCAGTCTCGTTCCCAACTCCGACGTTACCGTTCCCAGCAGCGGTAGCGTTGTTGACATTAGCAGCAGGTATATTGACTACGGGTGGAGCCACTGGCGTAGGAGTGCCATCTCCCTGAACAGTGTCGACTCGCACAGACTGATGATCCTCATTACCGTGACCAGCATTTCGGGCCAACAGAGGTTGTACCATGGCTTGCAAATTCTCCTGACCTTTTGCAATAGCTTCCATGATCTGCATAAAGAGAGCTAGCTTCTCGCGCACATCTTGCATCTCGTTCTGCATTTGATCAATGATTCTTCGACAGTTGGTGCGGGTGGAATAACGGTGCGGGTGCTGATCTGCAATCCTGAAAATACCTGCTTCAAAACAGGAGATAAGATACCATCCAATGATTACCTGTAATGCAATATGAATATGAATGTAATGCAATGTGTGTCTGTGCATTAGGGAATAGCATTCCCCGATTCTAGTGTGAAGGTGTTAGTGCTAGCAATACAAAGATCGGAGCTGAATCATAGAAAGCCTCATATATTACAGAGGGAACCAATAAGCCAGGAATACAATGTCACTGAGTACAAAGAAAGGCATGACCTCAACCAACAATCCTGGTGATGGTCAGCACTATGCAAATAAAGCATACAAGCTAATACATGAAAGGATCAAACACTCCTATAAGTCTGGTACTCTTCTATCAACTTCTTGGTCTCCGGATGACTTGGTCGGGTAAGCAGCCCTTCAACAAGTTGGTTTCTTTTCTTAAGAACACGTCGCACGTCTTCGGCAGTTTCCTCCCATGCCCCTTCTCCGAAGCGATCCTCTAGTTTACGCTTCTGAGACACAGCTTCATCTCTGCCTTTGGTGGCCTTGTTTAGTGCATTCTGGAGACTATATCGGGTCATCACTTATTCTTCACACTTATCGATGCTAGACTTCAACTGCTCTTCGAGATCGGAAATTTGCTGCTTCAACTTATCCCCCCTCTTCTTATTGTTGATCAGTGTGGCATTCCAGGTCTTATTGCAAGAAGATATCTCTCGGTGTGCCGCGTCGAGTGCCTTCTTTTTGGATTCAAGCATGTCATGGGAGCTTCTGAACTCTTGCCCCAGACGTTCGCGCTTCTTCCTTTCTTCAGTCAACTCAGCCCTTAGTCTGTTTACTAGCTCGATCTGCTGTTGGAAAGCATACACGGCCTTGTTTTTCTCACTGCGTACCTGGGCTAGCTCCTGCTCTAACCCTTCGTTGATCTTCATCAAGGCTTCTTTTTCTTTCACCACTTGCTCGTAGGCCTCCCTAGAAACAGTAGTTGGCTCTGCTACCGGAACGGGAACAAGGACTGGTGCATCTGGAAATGGCATCCGCAACTGACTTGCTCTCTCCTGGATCCAAACTCTGTAAGGTGCATAGGCCTGACAGTCATTTTTCCCTAACAGCGGCTTCCCTCTTCGGTTAATACATGTCCAGGCATGCTGCAGCTTGGCTAACAACTCCCCCTTCAAATCTCCGGTGAAGTACAGAGATTCCTGTACTTCTTCCTCCTTTGGTGGGTTCTTCAGCGCATATCCGAACTGACGGACCAACAGAGATGGGTTGTAGTTGATACACCCTTTTCTTCCTATCAGCGGGACATTAGGGTACCCCGAACAACTGAATATAAGCTCAGACCCTAGCAGGTCTCGATCAAACCACTGTATGTCTTTAGAAGATAGCCTCATCAGGCGCTCTGACCAGCTAGCTGTGGTTGCACTCTCCACAAAAGATCCCTTCATGGGAAGATGACTCTTGAACCACATATTCAACAAAGGAGCACAGCAGTAAACAACCTTTCCCCTTCTGTTTTCATTCTTGTAGTGCAAGGAGTGGTAGAAGTCTCCGATCAACGTTGGCACTGGATTGCCGGCAGCAAATAGATGGAAAGCGTCCAAGTCTACGAAATTAGGTAAGTTAGGAAACAGCACAATCCCATAAATGCATAGGGCCAAAATAGCATTGAAAACCACCCAACATCCACTCTTGGCATACTCCTGAGCTTTGCCAACTAGGAAATCAAGAGAGAAACCTGAAACCCCAAGCCAAGACGTCATTAACAGTTATGCAGCGTCCGTATGCAAGGCTTTAGCTAAGTCCTCCAACTTGGGTTCAGCAGCAGAGTGAATAAAGGGAACCTTGTTCTGCACTGGTAGCTCAGTAAACTCCACGTACTCCTCAATGGTAGGCCCTAGAATGAAGTCATCAAACGTAAAACATCTCAATGCGGGGTCATAGAACTGCATCAAGGTATACAGCCCGTTCGCCTCATCAGCAGTGGGCTTGCAGACTAATCTCAGTAATCTCCCATGACTCATTCTGAAGCTTCTCCTAACCTCCTCATTAGCAAGAGATATCAGACCGAGCAAAGGGGTAATATCAGGTGTAGGCAGCTTATACGCAACTGTTTTCCTCAAACCAGCCATAATCAATACTCGGAAGTCCGGGCACCAGAATCGGAGGATATGCAAATGCACCTGCAGCACAGACACACGTTAATGGAATGCAATGATAATGAGTATGCAAGCAATGCACTGCAAATAACATGCAACAGGGACCAAATGTCGTAGCTGAATAGCCTGAACCATATCAAGAAGTCTCAGATAGACTCTCTAGAAGTCCTCAAACCCTGGCCTCAGATGGACCTAAAACAAAGCTCCCACACTGGTCTCTGACAGACCCACAGCATAACCCTGACTGGTCTCTGGCAAACCTCATATCACATCTCCAACTGGTCTCTAACAGACCTCAGAACTCTCCAACTGGTCTCTGACAGACCTCAGAACTCTCCAACTGGTCTCTGACAGACCTCAGAACTCTCCATAAATACCCAGGATCTCTGATCAAGAAACAACCGGTATCTGAAGGTCTAGTTACCTGCATAACCCCAAACCCTCTCACAGGTGGATGGCCTTATAACTGGCACAAGGTACGGCATCCTATGCGGTCGTCGGCGTCACAGACTTTCAGGGTTGATGATACGATTCCCAGAAGGAGTGGCATCATCAATCCCTGAAGAGGCCTCACTTAGCCAACTTCCAAATGATCGGTTCCCGGAGTCGACAATTCAGCTGACCAACAACCCCTTCGACCCAAAGGGTAGAAAAAGAAGCCAACCAGAAGAACCTCGTCCGAGTGTAGATTTCATGAGACACTAATGCAAGCAAAGCCGGCACGCGCCCACTACTTTCTACGCTAATTCTAGGTGCACTCAAGCCCAGGTCCGGCTTATCTCTCAATCATAGAACCACCCATCACACCCCACTACAGCAATAATAATCAATAATATAAAGCTGAAAATAGAGGTCAGAAATATAAAATAACTCCATACAAAATCCTCAACGGGAAAACAAGCGTTAGGATTGACTCTCTTTAGGGACGTTGGATCCCAAATGCATAAGAACTATCGCAGTCCTTAGCAGCCAGGGGACGTTGGATCCCCAGCAGAGTCGCCAGCTGTCGCTACTGCAAAAATCGGCGCCGGCTGACAGAAGAGTCGCCACCGTGCGTTATTTATCCCACGGGAGGGAAAGGAAACGCTCAGAGTAAACCTCGCACAACACGGGAAAGGTATGGTCGTCGCAACCAAAACCTGGATTCGGGAGTCGGTTACGCAAGGGGAAGGTATTAGCACCCCTCACGTCCGTCGTACTCGACGGTATCCACGCTTATTTTCGGGTATGGATTGTTATTCTATCTAAACTAAGGGTTAAGGGTTAAAAGAAAAGAAAATGACTCGGCAAAGTATCGCACTTTATGCCTACGTATTCTTGTCTGGAACGAGAAATCAGAGTCAACGTAGTTCGCCTACCTACGGGAAAGGAGGGGAAGGTTGCTCGCTAGGATATCGCATCCTATGCCTACGTACTTCCACACAGCATGGAAAGATCAGAGCAAACGTAGTTCGGGCCACGTACGACACAAGTCTGTTTTGATTGTTTTTATTCCTTCTGAAAAAGGGTTTTTCTGATTAACAGTCCCAGCGGACAAAAATGACGTTTTGATGAGTTCACATTCTTTTACGGAAGAAGTGTATTTTATTGTGTTTGAAATCTTATCGTGTTTTTCTATTTGTTTTGAGAAAGAAGAGACGGAACTCTAACCTACGGTTGCGAAGGGAATTAGACTAACCTAATGTTATCATGCATGGGTTAAGACCTAGTGTCTATCATGTTCCTCTCTTGCGCAGAGAGAAACAGAGATCCTAAGGGATAAATGGAAACAGAAACAATAGCAGATATACAATAAAGCAGTAAAATGCATGGATGCAGCAATACAAGCGAGGCAAGGGAGTCCCACTCAACCTCGAACCTAGAAAACAATAGGCAAAAGTGAACAGAATTCACTTTCAACCTAACAGGTTAAACAACGAGCAATACAGTCAGGGAAACCAATTCATACATCAGAAATGAAATACAGCAAAGATAAACAGCATCAGCAGCTCTGAATCAACATCTGACTTCAAGTAATCTCCAATCAGCTACAAGCATCAATCTCCATCTCCACAGCCTTCCAGCAAGGTCTTGATCATCAGTCTTCCATCTACAATGGCTTTTCTTCAAGTCTCAAACTCCCGGGAGGAATATCAGTCAATCAGATGAAGTGAATGAATGTTAGACAGTCAATTACCTACCAAGGGTGGTTCATTAACTGCTAACATTATATAGACAATCTTCTCTCAAAAGTTCTATCTTTCAAATACATTCACTGATCCTTCCAAAGGAAGGAGGTGGATATTTGAAAGAGACTTTGAATCATAGAGAAAGGATGGATGCAGACACGGCATTCCATGTTTGAGAAACAAGCTTTCTAATCTAGAGCTCTCCCTAGCTCCTAAACCCTAGTCTCCTCAACAGCTGCTAGCAAGAATCTCCTCTTCACTCTGGAGGTTGGTCTTCAGTCTCTGGATCTCCAATGGCTTCATCATCACAAGTCTTCAGCTCTCCCAATCCCCAAGCAATCCCAATACCCACACAGACAAATCATAATCCCCAGAGGGGCACACCACACCAGTCAAACAAATACAAACAGTAATAATAGCAGTAGGGGAATCCTAATGATATCTAAGGGATCTAATAACTACCTATAGTCCCTATAGTCCCATATCTAAAATATTCAATCTCTAAGTCCTAAGGGAAATGATTCAATTCTCCTATGTTATCACTTAAACCCTAATTTTGTTCATGCTATTCACATCTAATCAAATCACCTAAAATTAACTTCTAAAATTGTGAATTAAATCCTATGTACAAGATACATGTCTAGCCTAATCAACCTAAAAAGAAGGGATTAAAAATGCTAAAGCATCTATTAGAACGAAAATCATTAAATTTAAGCATCAAACTAAACTTAACAAAATGCTATTTACAAGAAAAATGCATGAAAAATATTAAAACAAAATAAAATGTCAATTTTATTTTTTGGTATTTTTCTAGACAGAATAATGGACCTATAGCAAAAATAAGGAATTAAAAATATTAATTTCCCCATTTTTTATGATTTTTTAAAGATATCAAAAATATTAAAGGAATTAAAATAACAAAATAAGAAATAAGAGGGGAGGGGTGTCAGAAGTAAACTCGCCCAGTTGTATTCTTCATTGGGCCAAGAACCAGGGGTGCAGATATCAATTCTACTAAGCCCAACACGCTCAGAAAAAATCAAATAAAAAATGCCAGAAAAAGAAATAAATCCGCGGTGTGAAAAGTAACAATATCACGTGTAAAACATTGGGCTTGTCAACTGGGGGGTGGGGATAGTGATTTGATCCAAAGCCCAACGTTTCATTTTAAATGAAACGCGGCGTTTCACATGAGTCTCTCCCTCCGTTTTTCAATTTGAATAATGGCCACACGATGCGATGAAAAGGTCAACAAATCAGGACAATCGGACGACCCCTGGTCATCGTCCCCAAACTAAACCCTAGAATTCAGAAAATCACCCTCCATGCAGCCATGTTCGAGCTCATCATTCTCCCTCCACAGGCCATGAAATCACACACTTCAAAACCCAAAATCACTCCATTTCTTCCCCTCTACAAGACTATGCTCTTAGTTTTGTCTAAAATTAACTCCATAATAAAACCCGATAGGTGGAACTTCATAGCATACCAACTGCACTCACCAATGGAGCCTCACAATTCTCCAATTCAACTGTCCTATCTTGTTCACCATGTTACCCTGATCTCATCAAGCCAATGCACACTCATTAATACTCAGTATGCAACCTTTCCTTGATCACCAAAGTTTCAACACTCTGCCATGGAACCTCACAGAAATCTCTCCACTTCTCAGGAATCAAACACCTATGGTCTCTAAGAATTTTGATCCTAACCAGTCCATCTAATACTACCTAGATGAAGAGATATAGATTGAAATGCATACCTTTCAATTTGATGAAACAGTGGTGGAATCGTGCACTTCAAGGCCTGGCAAGCTTCACTAATGATCCTTGGGAGATGTTGGTCCTACTGTATGCAAAAGAAATGGATGAAGAAACTTGGATTCTTGGCTGCAGTTCTGATATGCCTTCTTGCAATGTGAACCCTAACTCCTCAATCCTCCATTGTTGGACCTTGCTCCATGCTCATTCCCACTCACAAACTTCAATGGATGATGAATGAAGAAAAGAAGTGATCAGAAATGGAAGATTATGGTGATTCTTGCACTTTCTTACAATGGAAGCAACTATGAAGTTCTCTCTTTTCTCTCCTTCAATGCACCAACCTTTTGCATAACTGGCTTCAATTCATTATATAGATTTTTTATGATTTGTTATGATTTTTTGAAGATTTAATGTTTTTTTAAAAAGAAAGTAAAATGAATTAATAAGATGGAGGGTGCAGCAAGAAATTAAAATCAGTTAAGAGGAAGAACTGGGCTAGACAGGGGGTGTTAATATCACATACGCGCGAGGCCCAAAAAGCATCAGAAAATAAGCAAAAATTAAAAAACGAGAACGGTGTGAATAGCAGTTATTCACGTTCATTTGAGTTGGGCTTGGTTTGAGGGGGTGTGTATAGCAAGCGAATTTGAAGCCCAATCTGATAGAATAAATGAAACGGCGCGTTTCATGGTTTGAATTCTCCCTCCGTTTTTTGCTTTAATCGTGGCCGTTGATTTCACATTCCAGTCAAAGTCCAAATGGGGATCGTGTGGCTCCCAGTCTTTCTTCAACCTCCAGCCAACCCTAACCCCTGAAAACCCTAACCATGCAAGCCTCTTCCATCGTTCTGTTCTCTCTCATTTCACCATGAATCCCCTCGACTCCAAGAGCAAAGTTACTCTGCAAACTTCCCTCTACACAGCCATGCCAATAGTTCATCCTAAAACTCACTCAATAAACCAACTCGAAGAGAATAACAGTCCTGATCCACCATTAATACCTGTGATCAATTGCTCTAATTCTCACCAATTCTTGTCCTAAACTCATCTACACCTTATGCTGATCACAACATGCTATTCAACCAAGATTTTCGTGCATTGAATCATGAGATATCAATCCAAACAGATTTGGTACACTTATGGCAAACTCCATGAAAGCTCTCCAAACTCACCAAACTCAGTCATCTATCCTAGCTTAACCTTTCTATGCTATCCAAACCTAGTAATTCTACCTAAAACAGCCAATTCGAATGAGAAACATACCTGGTGCAATTGATGAAAACAGGTACCAAATCCTCTTGATCCAAGGCTTGAAGTGAGTGGAAAATGATCCAAGAACTTAATGATGAGTTCTGTATGCAACCAATGATACTCCAAAGCTTTGAATCTCTCAATTCCAAAATTCTTGCTTCTTGAATGGTCAACTTGCACAGCTCGAATCTTCCTCCAATTTCACCAATCTTGATGTGAATTATGATCCTTGGATGATGATGATGAAGATCCAATCAGAAAATGTGAAGATTGATGAGAATTTGAGAGAGTTTGGATTGATTTTGCAATTTGAAGAAAGTGTGTGAAACTTGTGTTTATGAGCAAATGTGATCACCAACCCTTGCATGAACCTCTTCATACCAATATATACATGACATTAGAACCTCCTAGAAACTTGGAGAAACTTCCCTTGCACTATTTCCTTACATTTTGGATTATGTTTCTTCCTTTGTAAGCAACCTTGAATAACTCTCAAAATTTGAACTAACCTCAAAATTCCACTTTAGCCAATGTTCTCAAAATGACTTTTCCATTCAAAATGACCTATAATTTTGTCCCATTTGGCCAAAATATGAAAAATCTCATTTTTAAGTCCTTTTTTATTCATTAAATCCAACAATTTTGAAACCTTGTGCTATGAATCTTTCCAATATTTCATGGTCACTTTTATAGACTCAAAATGTCATTTGGAACAAGTTTGATGTTGTAAGTTTTTTCATTTGAAGCTTCCTTGTATGAGTTTTGGGCATAGGCTTGAAATGACCTGTAATTCTCAGATGACCAAAATACCCTTTGCTTGCCAAGACCATAAGTAGAGTTACATAAATCATATTAAGGCATACCATACCATTATAGAAAGCTAAGACAATGAGGAACAATTCTTATGTTGACCAGAAATTCATTTGAAATCTCCTTGAGGGGTAAAAATAGCTTGGAAGTCAAGTCACTTTTACAGACAAAATTTCAGATACCTCAGATGACCTGTAACTTGCAAGAACCATAACATGAGTTCTATAAATCTCCTTGATGTCTTCCACCACTCAAATTAAAGGTCTTGAGATCCTCTACAAGTTTCATGTTGGCCAAGGATCCATTTGAAGCTTGCATTTTGACTTATCTTGCTTGGAAATTTGACCTAAATTAGGGGATTTTACACAGAACCCTAATTTAGAAACTCCTCTTCTCCTTGATTTCTCTTGATTTCTTCTTAGCACAACAACATATCCTTCTTTACATGTCAAATGATGAACCCCACATCTCTCCAATAGCCCTTAATGCCTTTCAATCAGTCATTTGACCTAGAGTTGACCTAGAGTTGACCCCAGATGAAACCCTAGTTGACTGTCTTCAACTGCAATACTTGTGATCATATCAATGACTTGTCTCCTTCTCCAACTGACTTTCTAAGTCTCCCATGATGTCTAGATACTCTCCATGCTCAGCCCACAACTCACAATTTCTTTGATGATCCCCAGATACCCTCAGATAGGAGATAGATGGCTTGCTTGATCCACTGACTTCTTTAGCTTTCAAATTCTTTCTGATGACTTGAAGGAGCTTGAATTCAGAGAATAACCTCTTGATAGGCTCATAGAGATGAGAATAATGCCTGGTCCCCTGTTGGATGACTTGTTATGCTTATGCTATGCAGATGAGTAGACTATGTACATGACTCTATATGCAAATGCTAATGATATTGAAACATAAACCAAGTGAATAAGGTTGAGCAAATTTTAGGGTGCAACAGGAGGGACTTAAATATAAACATTGCACGAATTTTTGGCCCTAAGAGCCACCAAATGCAAAATGATATGCACGGATATGGAAATGCAAGACACAAGAATTATGTGCGGAGATGAGGTTACGGGGGGGATGAACTGGACACAACATGCTAGACCAAAGAGCAACAGACCCAACGAGGCGGGACTCCCCGAGGACAGGAATTAATCACCAATGGGACATCTCCAGAAGTGCATCAATCACTCGCACACCGAGGATGCGGTAATTTAGGCAATTTTGTGGTCGAAAGATGTGTTTACTACTAGAGTGGTGGTTAGTAGTAACTCCAAATGGATCTTCTTGATTGGGGTGCAATGTATTCTTTTCTTTTCTTTTTCATTTTTTTGTATATTATTTTATTATTTTGGTAATCCGACTGAAAATAGTAAAATGTATGAACCTCCCCGAGCGTCATGGTACGGGGACCATGGGCTGGTCTCAGTCTCTGATGTCATTGTAGCTGTAGATGTTATTGTGGTTGTAGAACTTCCCCTTGCATCGTGGTATGGGAACCATGAGCTGGTCTCAGTTTCTGAAGTAGAACTTCCCCTTGCATCGTGGTATGGGAACCATGAGCTGGTCTCAGTTTCTGAAGTAGAACTTCCCCTTGCATCATGGTATGGGAACCATGAGCTGGTCTCAGTCTCTGATGTCGAACTCCCCTTGCATCATGGTATGGGAACCATGAGCTGGTCTCAGTCCCTGCCCAAAATGATGGAAACTCGTGAGAGCATCTTCACAAGAGAGGGGTTGTAGATTTGTTGTAGATTTTCGGCTGTGAGCCATAGTGTCATTGTAGATTGTATGTTGTGATTTGTAGAACTGTAGAATTGTAAATGTAAATATTGTCGATGTAATTTGTAGTTGTGTAACTTTGTAGATGTAATCTTGTAAATGTAGCATTTGTATATGTAGTTTGTATTGTATTGGCAATTTGTAGAATATGCACCGGGGATGCTCAAAGGAGTTGTAAGCCGGTTGATCTGTGGAGTGTCCTCTTGTACGGAGATATGTCGTTGATAGTACTTGTAAACTCTCTGGGAAAAATCATTTTTTGAGGCGTATCTTTGTTGTAATTGTAAGATATGTGAAATTGTTGTAACATAAATCCTCAAATGGGGAAGTATTTGTAATGTCCTTTGCTTTGACTTGATAATCTTGAGATAATCCACTAGGGATGGACAGATTGTCTTGAGGAAATTGTTGTTTGTCGTTTTGAGTATGGATCAGCCGAAGAACGGATTGCTCAAATAAAGAGATCTTCTGTCATTCAGCTGTAAGTTGTTGAGGAAATCTTGTAATATTGCTGAAGAGATGTCCCGTCTTCAATGGTGATCCTCATAATGTCAAAGTGCAAAATAAATGCACTCTTGACTTGTGTTCAAAAGCTGGAGATGTTCATAGCGTGATTGCCAAAGACCGAAGTTCAATTTGGGGAGTAACCGAAGAGAAATTGTCAAGCAAGACTCGACCATAGAGGTATAAACTCCAATGGGAATGTATTGAAACGACCGTCTTCCACGAGGATCGAACTTCGTGGGGAAATAGAAATATTGAGCTTTTTTCTGCTTAGGACTGACAACTCTATTTGGAAGGAATAAGACAAGCCTAAATACCCAAGGGTAAACGCGATCGAAGAGATAGAGTAAAACAAACAAAGGATGCAAAATGCACATGTTATGCTTTCTACTTATATGATATGTATATGTTAATGTTTGTGCTGACAAGTCGAGAGGGACACAGTATATATGCATGGGGAAATGCTCGAGCCCTGTCTCCACAGATCCTTCGAACGAGAGTGACCTTCACTCTCGGATGGCATAAGTGTCAATAGTCTAGTCACCTCTCTGTGAGTAAGAGTGAGCATTGGGGGTCATCCTTTCGTTATTCATATATCAAGTAGAACAAATTTTGAAAAGGTTTAAATCAATTAAGATTTTGCTAGCTGTCGCTACTGCGAAAATCGGCGCCGGCTGACAGAAGAGTCGCCACCGTGCGTTATTTATCCCACGGGAGGGAAAAGAAACGCTCAGAGTAAACCTCGCACAACACGGGAAAGGTATGGTCGTCACAACCAAAACCTGGATTCGGGAGTCGGTTACGCAAGGGGAAGGTATTAGCACCCCTCACGTCCGTCGTACTCGACGGTATCCACGCTTATTTTCGGGTATGGATTGTTATTCTATCTAAACTAAGGGTTAAGGGTTAAAAGAAAAGAAAATGACTCGGCAAAGTATCGCACTTTATGCCTACGTATTCTTGTCTGGAACGAGAAATCAGAGTCAACGTAGTTCGCCTACCTACGGGAAAGGAGGGGAAGGTTGCTCGCTAGGATATCGCATCCTATGCCTACGTACTTCCACACAGCATGGAAAGATCAGAGCAAACGTAGTTCGGGCCACGTACGACACAAGTCTGTTTTGATTGTTTTTATTCCTTCTGAAAAAGGGTTTTTCTGATTAACAGTCCCAGCGGACAAAAATGACGTTTTGATGAGTTCACATTCTTTTACGGAAGAAGTGTCTTTTATTGTGTTTTTCTGTTTGTTTTGAGAAAGAAGAGACGGAACTCTAACCTACGGTTGCGAAGGGAATTAGACTAACCTAATGTTATCATGCATGGGTTAAGACCTAGTGTCTATCATGTTCCTCTCTTGCGCAGAGAGAAACAGAGATCCTAAGGGATAAACGGAAACAGAAACAATAGCAGATATACAATAAAGCAGTAAAATGCATGGATGCAGCAATACAAGCGAGGCAAGGGAGTCCCACTCAACCTCGAACCTAGAAAACAATAGGCAAAAGTGAACAGAATTCACTTTCAACCTAACAGGTTAAACAACGAGCAATACAGTCAGGGAAACCAATTCATACATCAGAAATGAAATACAGCAAAGATAAACAGCATCAGCAGCTCTGAATCAACATCTGACTTCAAGTAATCTCCAATCAGCTACAAGCATCAATCTCCATCTCCACAGCCTTCCAGCAAGGTCTTGATCATCAGTCTTCCATCTACAATGGCTTTTCTTCAAGTCTCAAACTCCCGGGAGGAATATCAGTCAATCAGATGAAGTGAATGAATGTTAGACAGTCAATTACCTACCAAGGGTGGTTCATTAACTGCTAACATTATATAGACAATCTTCTCTCAAAAGTTCTATCTTTCAAATACATTCACTGATCCTTCCAAAGGAAGGAGGTGGATATTTGAAAGAGACTTTGAATCATAGAGAAAGGATGGATGCAGACACGGCATTCCATGTTTGAGAAACAAGCTTTCTAATCTAGAGCTCTCCCTAGCTCCTAAACCCTAGTCTCCTCAACAGCGGCTAGCAAGAATCTCCTCTTCACTCTGGAGGTTGGTCTTTAGTCTCTGGATCTCCAATGGCTTCATCATCACAAGTCTTCAGCTCTCCCAATCCCCAAGCAATCCCAATACCCACACAGACAAATCATAATCCCCAGAGGGGCACACCACACCAGTCAAACAAATACAAACAGTAATAATAGCAGTAGGGGAATCCTAATGATATCTAAGGGATCTAATAACTACCTATAGTCCCTATAGTCCCATATCTAAAATATTCAATCTCTAAGTCCTAAGGGAAATGATTCAATTCTCCTATGTTATCACTTAAACCCTAATTTTGTTCATGCTATTCACATCTAATCAAATCACCTAAAATTAACTTCTAAAATTGTGAATTAAATCCTATGTACAAGATACATGTCTAGCCTAATCAACCTAAAAAGAAGGGATTAAAAATGCTAAAGCATCTATTAGAACGAAAATCATTAAATTTAAGCATCAAACTAAACTTAACAAAATGCTATTTACAAGAAAAATGCATGAAAAATATTAAAACAAAATAAAATGTCAATTTTGTTTTTTGGTATTTTTCTAGACAGAATAATGGACCTATAGCAAAAAGAAGGAATTAAAAATATTAATTTTCCCATTTTTTATGATTTTTTAAAGATATCAAAAATATTAAAGGAATTAAAATAACAAAATAAGAAATAAGAGGGGAGGGGTGTCAGAAGTAAACTCGCCCAGTTGTATTCTCCATTGGGCCAAGAACCAGGGGTGCAGATATCAATTCTACTAAGCCCAACACGCTCAGAAAAAATCAAATAAAAAATGCCAGAAAAAGAAATAAATCCGCGGTGTGAAAAGTAACAATATCACGTGTAAAACATTGGGCTTGTCAACTGGGGGGTGGGGATAGTGATTTGATCCAAAGCCCAACGTTTCATTTTAAATGAAACGCGGCGTTTCACATGAGTCTCTCCCTCTGTTTTTCAATTTGAATAATGGCCACACGATGCGATGAAAAGGTCAACAAATCAGGACAATCGGACGGCCCCTGGTCATCGTCCCCAAACTAAACCCTAGAATTCAGAAAATCACCCTCCATGCAGCCATGTTCGAGCTCATCATTCTCCCTCCACAGGCCATGAAATCACACACTTCAAAACCCAAAATCACTCCATTTCTTCCCCTCTACAAGACTATGCTCTTAGTTTTGTCTAAAATTAACTCCATAATAAAACCCGATAGGTGGAACTTCATAGCATACCAACTGCACTCACCAATGGAGCCTCACAATTCTCCAATTCAACTGTCCTATCTTGTTCACCATGTTACCCTGATCTCATCAAGCCAATGCACGCTCATTAATACTCAGTATGCAACCTTTCCTTGATCATCAAAGTTTCAACACTCTGCCATGGAACCTCACAGAAATCTCTCCACTTCTCAGGAATCAAACACCTATGGTCTCTAAGAATTTTGATCCTAACCAGTCCATCTAATACTACCTAGATGAAGAGATATAGATTGAAATGCATACCTTGCAATTTGATGAAACAGTGGTGGAATCGTGCACTTCAAGGCCTGGCAAGCTTCACTAATGATCCTTGGGAGATGTTGGTCCTACTGTATGCAAAAGAAATGGATGAAGAAACTTGGATTCTTGGCTGCAGTTCTGATATGCCTTCTTGCAATGTGAACCCTAACTCCTCAATCCTCCATTGTTGGACCTTGCTCCATGCTCATTCCCACTCACAAACTTCAATGGATGATGAATGAAGAAAAGAAGTGATCAGAAATGGAAGATTATGGTGATTCTTGCACTTTCTTACAATGGAAGCAACTATGAAGTTCTCTCTTTTCTCTCCTTCAATGCACCAACCTTTTGCATAACTGGCTTCAATTCATTATATAGATGATGACTAACAGCTTGAGAAGTTTCTAGATGGCTCTTGGAGGATTCTAGAAACTTGTGGAAATTTCATGAATTTCTCATGCCATGATACTTTGAATTCTCATGATATCTCTCCTTTATCCCTTAACAACCCCCTAACCATGAGTGAATATCTCCTTGCATAACAAATTGGAATGATAATAGAGCTTACATGCCTTTAATTTTGCTTTATGTTGAACTTCTCATGTGTATCTTATTATGCAAGTAACAAAATAACAAAGCAAGTCCAAAAATTAACCCTTAACTCAAAAAAGTGGCTGAACCAATGTCTCTAAAATGATGTTTGGAATCAATTTGGTATATTGGATGACCCACATTGGATTTGTAGATCTCTCAAACCAATTTTTTATTTCAACTTTTTCAACTTATATGCCTTTTTTAGGTCATTTTTCACCAACTTTGGTCAAGTCTCATTCTATGCATTTCCAAACTTTCATGACTTCTTTTCTTGACTTAAAATGGAATTTTGAGCAACTTTGATGTTGTGAAGTTTTTCATTTGGAGCTTCCTTGTATGAGTTTTAGGCATAGGCTAAGAATGACCTGTAATCCTCAGATGACCAAAATACCCTTTGCTTGCCAAGACCATAAGTTGAGTTCCACAAATAATATGAAGGCATAATATACCATTATAGAAATCTAAGACAATGAGGAACAACTCTTATGTTGACCAGAAATTCATTTGAAATCTCCTTGAGGGGTAAATATAGCTTGGAAGTCAAGTCACTTTCACAGACAAAATCTCAAATACCTCAGATGACCTGTAACTTGCAAGGACCATAACTTGAGTTCTATAAATCTCCTTGATGTCTTCCACCACTAAAATTAAAGGTCTTGAGATCCTCTACAAGTTTCATGTTGACCAAGGATCCATTTGGAGTTTGCATTTTGACTTATCTTGCTTGGAAATTTGATCTAAACTAGGGGATTTTACACAGAAACCCTAATTTAGAAACTCCTCTTCTCCTTGATTTCTATTGATTTCTTCTTAGCATATCACCATATCCTTCTTTATATGTCAAATGATGAACCCCACATCTCTCCAATAGCCCTTAATGCCTTTCAATCAGTCATTTGACTTAGAGTTGACCTAGAGTTGACCCTAGATGAAACCCTAGTTGGCTACCTTCAGCTGCAATTCTTGTGATCATATCAATGACTGGTCTCCTTCTCCAAATGACTTTCTAAGTCTTCCATGATGCCCACATGCTCTCCATGCTCAGCCCACAGCTTACAATTTCTTTGATGATCCCCAGATACCCTCAGATAGGAGATAGATGCAGTGATTGATCCATTGACTTGATACCTTTCAAATTCTTTCTGATGACTTGAATAGGATTGAATTTGAATAATAACCTCTTGATATGCTCATAGAGAGGATAATAATGATTGGTCCCCTGTTGGATGACTTGCTATGCTTATGCTATGCAAATGAGTAGATTATGTACATGACTCTATATGCAAATGCTAATGATATTGAAACATAAACCAAGTGAAGTAGGTCAAATTTTAGGGTGCAACACTATCAAGATCACAGATTTATGGTAAATGAAAAACTTTTTATTGAACGGCGGTCAGCGGAAAAGCGTGACCCGATATTACAGTGTTGGAAAATAATATCGATTACATAAAGGGAATAATGTCCTGCTTCTCCTAAACAAAGTATTTCTTGACAGCGTCCGTATTCACGGAGCGAGTGATCTCTTCTCCATCCATTGTTGCTAACATCAAAGCGCCTCCTGTCAAGACCCTTTTGACTACATATGGTCCGTCATAATTCGGGGTCCATTTTCCTCTGATGTCAGTGAGGAAAGATTGGATTTTCTTGAGCACAAGGTCACCTTCCCTGAATACCCGGGGTCGAACCTTCTTGTCAAATGCTTTCTTCATCTTCTGCTGATACAACTGCCCATGGCATAGCGCGGCCATCCTCTTTTCTTCGATTAAGTTCAACTGATCATACCTATTCTGACACCATTATGCTTCTGATAATTTTGCCTCTACTAAAATTCTCATAGAAGGAATCTCAACTTCTATCGAGAGTACTGCTTCCATACCGTAGACAAGTGAAAATGGAGTTGCCCCAGTCGACGTGCGTACCATCGTACGATATCCATGTAAGGCAAGTGGGAGCATTTCGTGTCAATCCTTGTAAGTAACGACCATCTTCTGAATGATCTTCTTGATATTTTTGTTGGCGGCTTCAACAACCCCGTTCATCTTTGGTCTGTAAGGGGAAGAGTTATGATGCTCAATCTTGAATTCTTCGCACAACTCTTTCATCATCTTGTTATTCAAATTGGAACCGTTGTCTGTAATGATCCTGCTTGGCACACCATATCGGCAAATGAGCTGGTTTTTGATAAATTTAACAACCACATGTCGAGTTACATTAGCATAGGAAGCCGCCTCGACCCACTTGGTAAAATAATCAATGGCTACTAAGATGAATCGGTGTCCATTAGACGCTTTCGGCTCTATCATTCCAATCATATCAATTCCCCACATGGAGAATGGCCACGGTGATGAGATAACATTAAACAAAGTCGGAGGCACGTGAATTTTATCTGCGTAAATCTGGCACTTGTGACACTTTCTAGCAAACTTGTAACAATCTGATTCCATTGTGATCCAATAATAACCAGCCCTTAAAAGCTTCTTAGCCATAGCATGTCCGTTGGCATGCGTGCCAAAAGACCCTTCGTGAATTTCTGACATTAACAAACCTGCTTCTTGTTTGTCAACACATCTCAGCAAGACCATGTCAAAATTACGTTTGTACAACACATTGTTACTCAGAAGAAAATTTCCGGCCAACCTTCTCAAAGTTTTCTTGTCTTTGTTGGAAGCTCCCAGAGGGTATTCTTGAGTTCTGAGAAACACTTCGATGTCATGGTACCAGGGTTTGCCATCTTCCACTTCTTCGACAGCGAAGATGTAGGCGGGTCTGTCAAGACGCTTTACTTCAACCCGAGGGCACTCGTTCCAAAAGTTTACCACAATCATCGAGGCCAGAGTTGCCAATGCGTCTGCCATTCTGTTCTCATCACGAGGGATATGATGAAACTCAATTCGGTCAAAGAATGGTAACAGTCTTCTAGCATAATCCCTGTATGGGACCAAATTATCATGTCGAGTTATCCATTCTCCAGTAATTTGGTTGATTACTACTGCAGAATCACCAAACACATCTAAATTCTTAATTCTCAAATCGATTGCTTCTTCGAGACCCATGATACATGCTTCGTACTCAGCTTCGTTGTTAGTACATTGGAATGTTAATCTGGAGGTAAATGGGAAATGGGTCCCTTGAGGAGTCACAATAACAGCACCTATCCCTTTTCCGTGAGCATTGACAGCTCCATCAAAGATTAAACCCCACTAAGAACCTGGCTCTGGTCCTTCACCGTGTACGGGTTCTTCGCAATCTTTCATCTTTAAGAACATAACATCTTCATCAGGAAAGTCATCGTTGGAGGGTTGATGATCCAAAATAGGTTGGTGAGCCAGATGATCAGCCAAAACGCTTCCTCTAACAGCTTTCTGAGTATGGTACTCGATGTCATACTCGGACAATAACATCTGCCATCTGGCAATTCTCCCAGTCAAAGCGGGTTTCTCAAAAATATACTTGATAGGATCCATCTTTGAAACCAACCAAGTAGTGTGGTTCAACATATACTGGCGTAAACGCTTAGCGGCCCACGCTAGAGCGCAACAAGTCTTCTCTAGCATAGTGTACCTGGTTTCACAATCGGTAAATTTCTTGCTCAGGTAATAAGTGACATGATCTTGCTTTCTCGTGTCATCTCGCTGGCCAAGTACACAGCCCATTGAATCCTCTAGAACAGTCAAATACATAATCAAAGGACGCCCTTCAACCGGTGGTATCAGGATAGGCGGTTCGAGCAAATATTCTTTGATGCTATCAAAAGCCTTTTGACAATCTTTAGTCCAAACGTACCCTTGTTCTTTCTTCAGGAGCTTGAAAATAGGTTTACATGTAGCAGTCATGTTGGATATAAACCTGGAGATGTAGTTCAAACGCCCTAAGAATCCTCTGACTTGTTTCTCAGTGGCGGGAGCTGGCATTTCCCGGATAGCTTTCACTTTGTCAGGGTCCACTTCAATCCCTCTTTGACTGAAAATTGTAAGAACAGAGTATGCCTAAGAGGGGGGGGGGGTGAATTAGGACTTTTGAAATTTTTCCGGTTTTTATATGGTTCTTGGAAATATACTGGATGGTGTTCTTGGTTATGGAAAGCAGTAAATCAACAGAAAGAAAAAAAGACACAGGATTTATAGTGGTTCCCCTCACAATCCGAGAGTACTCCACTCCCCTTTCAACATGAAAGAGAATTTTTACTATTGTTTTAAAACAGTACAACCTATCACACCATCAACCGGTGAGGCCTACTATCAAACAATAAAATCTCACAAGTGTACAAGAACAATCCTCTTGTAAACACTCACCCTTGTGTCCAACAATCCTGGATCACAAGTCAAATACAAAATAATTGTAATGAATTTGGATTGAGTATAATTGTCAAAGTGATCTTCTTCAATGAATCAAAATTCACTCTTTGTAATTTTTTCAATACAAGTGTTCAATGAATGTGAAACTTTCAATGCAGGTATGAACACTTTTTGAAAAAATTTGATTCTAAGACAATTTTAAAAAAATGAGTATTGGTTTTCTGTTGGTGTGTTTTTCAAAATGAAAAACTCAGAATTTATATGAGTAAAATAACCTTTCACAAAAGGTATGATTTTAAAAGATTCAAACCATGAAAAGGTATGATTTTAAAAAATAATTTTGAACTCAAAACAAAGCAATTTTTCACTGCACGTTCAGTGTTAATCGGTTAACCCATATGGTTAATCGGTTAACACTGGTACGTTAGCCCAAAAAATTCAAAATTCAAAATGGTTAACCGGTTAACCCATATGGTTAATCGGTTAACACTGCTAATTTTCAGAAAAAAGCTTTTTAAAATTAATGTTATACCATTTTTAAAGTTTCAAAAACATGTGTATGTATTATGCACAAAAGATTGATGTTTTTGAACACTTGTATATCAAAATTAAAAAGGTGGATTTGATATACCAGTAATGCAGGCAAGTCTGGAAGAATCAGTTCCATATAGCTTGACTTGAAAGATAGCTTGACTTGATCTTAATGACTTTGAACGGATTGTCTTTTTGCAATCAAGAGATATTAACTTTGAGTAGAATTGACATCATCAAAACTTGAGACTGAAGCATGCTTCTACATTCTCCCCCTTTTTGATGATGGCAATCAAAAAATGTTGTGCGATATCTCTTGGTTCTTGATCTGGTTCTCCCCCTATGTCTAGCACTCCCCCTATCTTAACAGAGGACAAAAAATCTGCACACAGAGAGATATTAACAGAACCAAGCTCTTCTCCCCCTTTGACATCAGCAAAAAGGAAGAGCTTTCAAAGAAACCACAAGATAGCAACAAATATAGTAATAAGCACATGCAAAGCCAAGTAAACACAAAGCACAAACATAGTACATATAAAATGCAGCAAATAGAAATTGTACTGGTTACAATAAAACATAGTTCAAATGAGAGCATAAAAACTTATAACTAGAAAGCAAAGCAATAAAAACAACAGCAGCAGCATATTCTCTAAACATCCTCATCCGCCATATCCTCCTCCTCTTCTTCTTCATCACTATCAACCTCTTCTTCAATCTCGTCGTCCACAACTCGGGTGCTGGAATGAGGAGGGTTAAGTATGAGGTTTCTAAGGGAGGCAATTGCTCGGGAGGTCTCTCTATGCATATTCATGGATTCTCGATGCTGGTTCATCATGGTTGTGTAGAGAAACTCACTGGTCAGACCCCCTTCAGGCATTGGATAAGCGTGATGCACAGGACCATCATCAGTATACCTGTAGGTACCGTCAGCCGCCTTGATGATTCCAGTATTCTTCACAATATTAATCTCATTGATCTCATTCGTTGTAGGTTTCATCTTGGAGGATGGTTCTCTGTTGAGGTCAAGTTCAGTTAATTCCAGAATTCTAGAAACCAAGCGAGCATACGGCAGCCGGGTAATGCAATGAAGTTGTTGCTGCAGATGATACATAATAGTCAAAATCCAATTGACTCTGATGCGATTCTTAATAGCAAAGATCAGCTGCATTTCCAAGTCGTTGATCTGAGAGTGATTTGAGTCCTTTGGAATGAGGACATAGCAGATAATGTAGTGAAGCATTCGATCAGATACTGTCAGATTCTTGGCATAGCATAGCATACGAGCAGTGCGAGAGTTTGCAATAACGGTTTCTTTTGGGAACCTGCAAATCTGATAGTAATACTCCATTTTATCATAGTTTGCCCAGGGTCCATCTACATGGTTTACACCTTTTCTCAGAAAGCATCCCTTTGATGGGATCTTAAGGTGTCTAGCAAGGGTGGATAAATTCTCAACAAACTCATGATCTCTAATGGTGGACCGGATCATGTGGTTCTCATCCATATCCAGATATACAGACATTTTATTCATAAAAGCTTTAACCAGATCAGGATAGATAATACCAGAGTCGGTGACGAACTTGTCGATACGCTGATATTCCAACAGAGTAGGAAAATCAAAAGATATTGCAGGAAAAGCTCGAAGATTCACATACTTTACCGGCATAAGTTGACGAACACGCACTTTGAAATCCATCTGTCTCTTCTTGGTGGTTTCCATTGGAATACTGTCGTCATCTGATTCTGATGCAGAATGGTGTTCTGGAAGTTTTCCCTTGCCGCGGTTTGATGCTGAAGCCATGGATGGAGGTTTGAGAGAAACTGGGGTTGTGGGTTCTGAGGAAGTTAGGGTTTGAGAAGTTATGGGGAGTTTTTCCAACTTTTAAGAGTGGGAGAGAGAAGTTAGGATTTAAGAGGGAATGTGGATTTTGGATATGGATGTGGATATTTAAAAGAATATGAACCACACAAAACATATAAAGAAAAATATAAAATTTTCAAAAATTAATATAATTTTCGTTTCTGATTTTTTTGAAAAATTTACAGTGTTAATCGGTTAACCATATAGGTTAATCGGTTAACACATTAAAAAATTTAATCAGAATTGAAAATTTAACAGTGTTAATCGGTTAACCCATATGGTTAATCGATTAACATGCTCGAATTTTTTGAAAAATATAAAAACAGAATGCATATACATGAAAACATATCACAATTAATGCATATATAAACTAGAGATAAGGATCAGATGTCACCTTCATCAAGAATCCCAAGTTCTCTCCGAATTTTGTAGAATGATTCTTTTGCCAAAGGCTTGGTGAAGATGTCGGCGAGTTGGTTGTGTGTGTCGACGAAAGTAACATCAACATCTCTGTTTAATACGTGATCTCGAAGGAAATGATGCCGGATATCAATGTGCTTTGTTCTGGAATGCATAACCGGATTCTTTGTGATATTTATGGCACTAGTATTGTCACATCGTAGAGGAATGCAACCGAGGTCAACACCATAATCCAGAAGTTGTTGTTTCAGCCATAAAATCTGTGCACAGCAACTTCCTGCGGCGATGTATTCTGCTTCGGCGGTGCTGAGTGCTACACAAGCTTGCTTCTTGCAGGCCCATGATACTAGAGCATTTCCAAGAATATGACATGTACCACTTGTACTTTTTCTATCGGTTTTGCATCCTGCATAGTCAGCGTCAGAATAACCAACTAAAGAACAAATACTACCTTTAGGATACCATAATCCAACGTTGGTCGTTCCTTTGAGATACTTGATAATTCTCTTCACAGCAGTGAGATGCGATTCCTTCGGATTTGCTTGGAAGCGCGCACACAAACAAACACTAAACATAATGTCAGGACGGCTTGCCGTCAAATATAGTAATGAACCAATCATACCTCGATATTTAGTAATATCAACTGGAGTACCAGATTCATCTTGATCAACATACGTTCCGGATCCCATAGGAGTAGACATCATCTTGCAACTATCCATATCGAATTTCTTTATTAATTCCTTACAGTACTTGGATTGGTTGAGGAAGATTCCATCCTTGGTTTGCTTGATTTGTAGTCCAAGAAAATAATTTAACTTTCCCATCATGGACATCTCGAATTCTTCTCGCATCATGAGTGAGAATTCTTCGCACAGTTCTTTGTTTGTTGATCCAAATATGATGTCGTCGACGTAGACTTGTACTAACAAGGTGTTACCCTTGATCTTCTTTATAAATAGCGTCTTGTCAACCTTTCCTTTTGTAAATCCTTTCTCACATAAGAAGTTGCTAAGGCGATCATACCATGCTCGTGGTGCTTGTTTTAAACCGTAGAGAGCCTTCTTCAGTTTGAAAACATGTGAGGGATTTTTGAAGTCTTCAAAACCCGGAGGTTGTTTGACGTAGACTTCCTCATTAATGTATCCATTCAGGAAAGCGCTTTTGACATCCATCTGGAATAACTGAAAATTCATAGAACAAGCGTAAGCAAGTAGTAATCTAATTGCTTCTAACCTTGCTACCGGAGCGAATGTTTCATCAAAATCAATTCCTTCCTCCTGGTTGTAGCCTTGTGCGACCAATCTTGCCTTGTTACGAACTATAATCCCATTCTCGTCAAGTTTGTTCTTGAACACCCATCTGGTTCCTATAATATGCTTATTGTCCGGCCTTGGTACAAGGGTCCAAACTTGATTTCTTTCGAACTGATTAAGTTCTTCTTGCATTGCTATAATCCATTGGTCGTCGCCTAAAGCTTCATCGATCTTTGATGGTTCAATCTGAGATACAAATGCCATGTTGAGACACGCATCCTTTAAGTTAAGTCGAGTTGCCACGCCTTGACTAATATCACCAATAACTTTATCAATTGGGTGATCTCTGTGTGTTCTCCATTCTTTCGGAAGATCTTGATTTTCTTGAGTAACATCTTCTTGTAATATTGTTTGATCTTTTGAAACAATTTCTTCATTTTGTGAAGTATCTACAAAATCATCATCATCATCCAAAACAATATTATCCTCTTTCGAGGGGTTAGTCTCATCAAACGAAACATGAATGGACTCTTCAATGGTAAGAGTTCTTTTATTAAAAATTCTAAAAGCTTTACTATAAAATGAGTAACCAAGAAATATACCTTCGTCGGACTTCTCATCAAACTTACCGAGATTGTCCTTATTGTTGTTGAGAACGAAGCATTTGCAGCCAAATATGTGGAAGAATGATATATTCGGTTTCCTTCCCTTGAACAACTCATACGGAGTCTTTTTGAGTAGCGGTCGAATATTCACGCGGTTGCTTACAAAGCATGCCGTGCTTACTGCTTCTGCCCAGAAATATTTTGGAAGATTTGTGTCGCTGAGCATTGTTCTAGCAAGTTCAACTAGTGAGCGATTCTTCCGTTCTACGACGCCGTTTTGTTGAGGAGTTCTTGGTGCCGAAAAATTATGAGAAATTCCATTTTCTTCGCAAAATTCTTCAAAGTCTGAATTTTGAAATTCTCCACCGTGGTCGCTTCTTATGGAGGCTATAGTGAGTGACTTCTCGTTTTGAATTTGTTTTGCATACTTTTTGAATGCTTTAAATGCATCATTTTTCTGCACTAAAAACATTGTCCAGGTATATCGAGAGAAATCATCAACAATAACTAAAGCATAAATACTACCTCCAAAGCTCTTCGTTCTTGATGGACCAAAAAGATCCATGTGCAACAATTGAAGTGGTCTTGATGTAGAAACCACTTGCTTGGATTTGAAAGTTGTCTTGGTCTGTTTTCCCTTTTGACATGCATCGCATAATTTATCCTTGATGAATTTTATCTTCGGAAGCCCAACAACCAGATCATGCTTGATTAATTTGTTCAAATGCTCCATGTGAATGTGAGCAAATCTTTTATGCCAAAGTCATGCCTCGTTGTTGTTCGCCATAAGACATTTTACCTTCAAAGAAGAATCATCAAAAGAAATCATAAAAATATTATTATATCTTCTACCTTTTAGCAGAATCTCATGAGTGACTTCGTGTTCGATCAAGCATTCCTCCTTTGTGAAGTTGATTTTGAACCCTTTGTCACACAGTTGACTGATGCTAAGCAGGTTATGCTTAAGGCCTTCAACAAAAAGAACGTCTTCGATGATGGTACATGGAGGTGCACCAATGGTTCCAACTCCAAGAATTTTTCCTTTATTATCATCACCGTAAGTGACGTATCCTTTGGCCTTTAATGATAGACTTGAAAATTTGTTTATATCTCCCGTCATATGCTTCGAGCAACCACTATCAAGATACCATTCATTTGTGGTTGTCTTCAAGCATACCTACAAAACAAAATTAGGTAGTGTTAGGTACCCAAGTTGCTTTGGGTCCTTGATAGTTAGTACCTTTTTCCACCCACACATAATGCCCCTTTGCAACACCAATATTACGTACATAGCAAGCATTAGGTGTGTGCCCTTTAATACCACAATAAAAGCATGTAGGTTGAAAATGACTTCTATATCTAGGAATATAATTCTTTTTCTTATTAATTCTTTTCTTGTTTTGATGCTGAGTTTTAGAAGTGCTTGTCTCTTTCTTCACAATTTGTTCACTTGCTCTTATAAAAATGGTCTTATTGGTGCTTGGTTTTGAAAGTTTAGAATATCCCAATCCACTTTTATCATTAGGATACCTTTGATGTTTAAGAATCTCTTCCAAGCCAATTTGACCCTTTTCGTATCTTTCTAAAACTCTTTTAAGTTGAACAATTTGAAAAGACAAAGACTCACAATTCTTACATACAAGACTTTGTTTTTCATCCATCACTTTTTGCTTTTCATCTTCAATATTTTTCAAGAAATCGGAATTTTGTTTTTCTAAAAGTAAAATTCTTTTCTTTTGTGATGAGATGTCTTTATACAAAGTCTTGCACTCTTTTAGAAGTTCATCTATAACTTCTTGTGCATCATTATCATAGACAGAAAAATTACTACTAACCTCATTTTCGTCATCGGAGTGGTGAGAGGCCATTAAGGCAATATTTGCACATTCATCACTATCTGATTCTGATGATGAACTCACTTCGTTGTCGTCCCATGCGACATAAGCCTTCTTTGTTTTGAAATCCTTCTTGCCCTTGAATTTTCCTTTATTTGCGAGTTTTGGGCAGTCTGGCTTTATGTGACCTTGTTTTCCACATTCATAACATGTAATTTCTTGGTTTGATGTGGATGCCTCCTTTTTCCTGAAATGTCTATTCTTTTTAGAAAAAGAAGAAGTTTTATTATTATTGAAAAACTTACCAAGCTTCTTTACTAGAAGCATGAAATTTTCGTCTTCGGAAGATTCGTCAATTTTGTCATCCTTTGTGTCAGTCTTCAAGGCAATTCCTTTGGACTTCTTGTCTTGACTTTCATGTTTCTCAAGCCTTCCAAGTTCCAGTTCATGCTCTTGAAGTTTCCCGAATAATGAAGCGGATGTCATCGTTGAAAGACTTTTCTTTTCCGAAATGGCGGTCACCTTTGGTTGCCATTCTCTTGTCAAGGATCTTAGGACTTTTAAGTTGAGATCATCATTGGTGAAGGTCTTCCCAAGAGCAATCAGGTGATTTGTCAGATGAACGAACCTCTTTTGCAAGGCAACAATAGATTCACCGGGCTGCATACGGAACATCTCATATTCTTGACTTAACGTGTTAAGTCTTGATCTTTTTACTTCTGTTGTTCCTTCATGCGTTTCTACCAAGGTATCCCAAATCTGTTTTGCCGATTGACACTGTGATATGCGAAAGAATTCATCCATACTGAGAGCGCTTTGAAGTATGTTGATTGCTTTCTTCTCATTCAAGATTCTCTTCTTGTCATCTTCATCATATGAGGATTTGATCTTTGGGGTTCCAACACCATTTACCACACTTGTAGGAACATGTGGACCAGTTTCAACGGTTTCCCATATACCATCTCCTTGAGCCTCAAGATGTGCCTTCATACGGATTTTCCAAAAATCAAAGTATTCTCCAGAAAAGAGTGGTGGTTTGTTACTACTTCCACCATCTTTGAAAACCGGGTTGGTACTTGCGGAAGCCATACTGAATCGTTAGGAACAGGTTACCTTAACCTGCTCTGATGCCAATTGTAAGAACAGAGTATACCTAAGAGGGGGGGTGAATTAGGACTTTTGAAATTTTTCCGGTTTTTATATGGTTCTTGGAAATATACTGAATGGTGTTCTTGGTTATGGAAAGCAGTAAATCAACAGAAAGAAAAAAAGACACAGGATTTATAGTGGTTCCCCTCACAATCCGAGAGTACTCCACTCCCCTTTCAACATGAAAGAGAATTTTCACTATTGTTTTAAAACAGTACAACCTATCACACCATCAACCGGTGAGGCCTACTATCAAACAATAAAATCTCACAAGTGTACAAGAACAATCCTCTTGTAAACACTCACCCTTGTGTCCAACAATCCTGGATCACAAGTCAAATACAAAATAATTGTAATGAATTTGGATTGAGTATAATTGTCAAAGTGATCTTCTTCAATGAATCAAAATTCACTCTTTGTAATTTTTTCAATACAAGTGTTCAATGAATGTGAAACTTTCAATGCAGGTATGAACACTTTTTGAAAAAATTTGATTCTAAGACAATTTTAAAAAAATGAGTATTGGTTTTCTGTTGGTGTGTTTTTCAAAATGAAAAACTCAGAATTTATATGAGTAAAATAACCTTTCACAAAAGGTATGATTTTAAAAGATTCAAACCATGAAAAGGTATGATTTTAAAAAATAATTTTGAACTCAAAACAAAGCAATTTTTCACTGCACGTTCAGTGTTAATCGGTTAACCCATATGGTTAATCGGTTAACACTGGTACGTTAGCCCAGAAAATTCAAAATTCAAAATGGTTAACCGGTTAACCCATATGGTTAATCGGTTAACACTGCTAATTTTCAGAAAAAAGCTTTTTAAAATTAATGTTATACCATTTTTAAAGTTTCAAAAACATGTGTATGTATTATGCACAAAAGATTGATGTTTTTGAACACTTGTATATCAAAATTAAAAAGGTGGATTTGATATACCAGTAATGCAGGCAAGTCTGGAAGAATCAGTTCCATATAGCTTGACTTGAAAGATAGCTTGACTTGATCTTGATGACTTTGAACGGCTTGTCTTTTTGCAATCAAGAGATATTAACTTTGAGTAGCATTGACATCATCAAAACTTGAGACTGAAGCATGCTTCTACAAAAATAAAACCCAATAGTTTCCCTGATCGTACTCCAAATGTGCACTTGTTGGGGTTCAAACGAAGTTTGTATTCCCTCAAACGAACAAACAGCTTAGCCAGATGTTTAACATGATCATCTTCGGTCTTTGACTTAGCTATCATATCATCCATATACACCTCAATCTCTTTGTGCACATATCGTGGAACAAAGTAGTCATAGCTCTCTGATATGTTGCCCCCGCATTCTTTAATCCAAATGGCATAACTTTGTAACAAAAGGTGCCCCAGGGCGTTATGAATGACGTCTTCTCTCTGTCCTCGGGAGCCATTCTAATTTGGTTGTAACCTGAAAAACCATCCATGAAGGAGAAAACCTCATATCTTGCAGTACTGTCCACCAAGATGTCAATGTGAGGTAATGGGAAATCATCTTTCGGGCTGGTTTTATTCAAATCCCTGTAATCTACACACATGCGAACCTTGCCATCCTTCTTCGGAACGGGTACAATGTTAGCCAACCATAGTGGATATTCGGCAATAACAAGGAAACCTGCATCAATCTGTTTCTGTACCTCTTCCTTAATCTTTAGAGCCATATCAGGTCGAGTCCTTCTGAGCTTCTGTTTTATCGGCGGGCATTCTGGCTTTAAAGGTAAATGATGTTCAACTATAGTCGTGTCCAATCCTGGCATATCCTGATATGACCAAGCAAACACATCGACAAACTCTCCGAGCAAATCAATCAGCTGTTTATTCACATCTAGTTTGAGCAGAGCTCCAATTTTCACTTCTCTACGGATCTCCTCTAATCCCAAGTTGATTACCTCCACCGGCTCTTGATGGGGTTGGATAGCTTCTTCTTCTTTCTCAAGCAGTCTAGAAATTTCTTCTGGGATATCATCTTCTTCGTCCTCGGCTTCGTATACAGGAAACTCAAAATTCGGAGAAGGTAGTGGATCATAATTCCCAGTTTGTAATTTATGTAGCAATCTGCGCAAGTGATGTGATTTTAATAAGTTTTTGTTTTGTAAAGTGGAAAGTGTGTGTACGCAAGATGCTACTTATTATTTTCCAACATCGTGAATAAAATTCAAAAACAGATGTAAATGAAAGTAGTTTATTGATGATAGCAAAACCGAAAAGACACGCCCAACAAAGTCACCTTTGCCTTGGGCAGAGCAAAGGGAATTATTAAAAGTATGCCCTAATAAATGCAGTTTCGCCTTGGGCAGAGCGAAAATTTTAAACAAATGCTTTACTTAGATATATGAATGGCGGTAGGAGCTTCAACCACACTCCAATTCTTGACCACGACACCTGGAGTCACAAAGTCTGGGATGTCTTCATCTGGCTCTTCCTCGGTGATGGCGTAAACTCCAAAGGTATAGTCGAATTCATCTGACACGTAACCTGGATCTTCCATATAGGGCTCGTAGTCTTCGTAAGGAATGGAGGACCTTGTAGAACCGTCTGATATGTAGCCCTCGAGTTCATCTTCTAACACATCATTAACCTGAGGATGATGGACGATCCTTCCACTACGGAACACTTCACTGATCAGCGGAAACCCTTGATTCTTGGTGCCTTGTTGAGCAGAACTGCTGGTGAAACCGAGACCCTCCTTGTTCTTGTTCTCTGGCAAAGACAACACCCTTCCCCACATTGATTGGTGACCACTGTTTACTACTCGTTGTGCGTCTTTAAATGATGACATGGATGTCTGAGATCTCTGAGTACCCTCACCCACAATAGACAGAGCTTGAAACTGCGTGCCAATTTCTTCTTCAGCTTCGACGTATGAGAATGATGACAAGTGACTTACCACCAAAGCTCTTTCTCCACAAACTGTAACTACTTTCCCTTCAAAAACATATTTTAACTTATGATGCAGGGTAGAAGTAACTGCTCCAGCTTCATGTATCCATGGCCTCCCTAGCAAACAGCTATAGGCGGCACGGATGTCCATGACCTGAAACGGGATCATAAAAGTCTGTAGTCCAATAGTCATGGGCAAATCAACCTCACCAATTACTGTTTTCCTTGACCCATCGAAAGCTTTGACAATAACGCGACTTGGCCTCATCGGTGGTCCCTGATACGACAGCTTAGATAGGGTAGTCCTAGGCATCACATTTAGAGATGATCCAGTGTCAACCAGCACACTGGACAGAGAGTCATTTCCACAGTTCACATAAATGTGCAAAGCCATGTTATGTTTCCTCCCTTCTTCTGGGAGATCGTCTTCATTGAAACCCAGATTATCACTCGAAGTAATATTGCCAATGATGTTATCGAATTGTTCCATAGTTACATCCTGCTCGACATAGGCTTGTTCCAAAATCTTCTGAAGTGCTTCTCTATGAGCCTCGGAACTCATCAACAATTGTAGCACAAAAATCTTTGACAGGGTCTGTAAAAGCTGATCTGCAACCTTATACTCGCTTCTCTTGATTATTTTCAAACATTCATCGGAGTTGGATAAGTTAGACCCACCAAATTGCCCCACATTTGGGTCTTTTGAGCCTGATGGTTCGAACAAAACCTCTTTTTCTTTCGGTGGCACAGTCGGGTAGATTCGACCGCTTCTTGTCACTCTACTAACATCTGCAATATTAACGATTGAGGGTATAGTGGGCAGAGGCACCTCTTTCCCATCCTCTAACATAGTAGCATTGTATCTGTAAGGGATGGCCTTACTAGAGGTATAAGGGACAGGTCCAGGCACATTGATTACTAACGGAGTAACAGTTGGCTTCTTGCTATTGTAAACGATCTCTATACGTTCCACTTCCTTAAAGTGGGGTACTATGACACAAACTTCTTCAACCTCTTCACTTGAAACCTCTTGATCATCATTTTCTAAACAATCTTCAATCATATTGACAGAGGGCGAACCATGTGGTGGTAATGGATTCTTCTGTACATTAGGGTCGGAATCCCTAAAAGACAAGATCCTGTTTTTTATGAGCCTCTGGACATCCATCTTCAGACCGAAACAACTCTCAATATCATGTCCTGGAGCACCCTGATGGTAAGGACAAAACTTATCAGCTCTATAAGAAGGGGGAGGATTCGTGGGAGCCGGAGGTGGAGCTCTCGTCTGAATGTGACCCTTTTTAATCAAGGCGGGGAATAAATCAGTATATGTCATTGGGATCGGATCAAAATTTATTTTTCTGTACACACGACCCTGATTGCTAGGTGGCCGATTATGCTGAGGATACTGTGGACTCTGCTGAAGTTGGGGTTGTTGAGCAATGGGAGACTGAGGTTGTTGATAGGGTTGTGGAGACTGTAGCTGATAAGCCGGAGCATTAAACACTGGCGATACCGCCGCGACTTGGTGTGGTGGCATATACCTCTTTCTGAATTGTCCCTTTTGAATAGCATTCACACCTTGTTCCTTTTTCTTCACAAAACTGCTCCCGTACCTCTTAGGAGCGCTTTCTTCTTTGGTCAATCTTCCCTCGCGAACACCTTCTTCTAAACGCATTCCCATGTTGACCATCTCGGTAAAGTCACTGGGCGCGCTGGCTACCATCTTCTTATAAAAGAAAGGACCCAGAGTCTTCAGAAAAATTTTGGTCATCTCTTTTTCTTCTAAGGGTGGTGTGACTTGTGCGGCCAACTCGCGCCAACGCTGAGCATATTCTTTGAAGTTCTCCTTATCCTTCTGTGCCATTGCTCTTAATTGATCTCGGTCGGGCGCCATGTCCACATTGTACTTATACTACTTGACAAAGGCTCCTCCCAGATCATTGAAAGTTCGAATTTTCGTACTGTCCAACCCCATATACCACTTGAGTGCGGCGCCTGTCAAACTGTCTTGGAAATAGTGGATGAGTAATTGATCATTATCAGTTTGGGCAGACATCTTCCTGGCGTACATAATGAGATGACTCTGAGGGCAGGTATTCCCCTTGTACTTTTCAAAATCGGGGACTTTGAACTTCGGTGGGACCTTAACGTTTGGAACCAAACACAGCTCAGAAGCACTCTTACCAAATAGGTCTTTCCCACGAAGGGCTCTCAATTCCTTTTGTATTTCAGAAAACTGGTCTTGGAATCCATCCATCTTCTCTTCTAAACCCACGGTTTCGGTTGGCGACCCATGTAAAATTGGTTCATCCAGAATATACAGAACAGCATTCACATGCGGAGATGCGGTAGTCATCACAGCAGAAACAACAGGAGCAGCTTGAACAGTGGTCACAACAGGGGTCTCAGACACAGGCGGACGGTAACCAGCCGGAGTAAAATAAGGAGGCATCCCCCACGGGAAACCTTGAGGCATACTGTAAGATACTTCAGCAACAGAAGACACCACTGGGATCGGTGTGGGTATCACTTCGGATACGACAGTCCTTGGAACTTCTTGGTTGTTGATCGAGATTTGACTGGACAAAGCTTCCACTAGGCCATTCAACTTCTCCAAACTCTCCTTCATACTTGCAACTTCATCACGGAGCACCCTGTTCTCTTGCTCTAGTTGATCCATCTTCTGACGTTGACTAGCTCGAGTGTTGTATCGGTGATTCAGCTTGTTCTGCGGAGATGAAGTAAGAGTAAGACCCTGGAATGCAAATGATGCTATGCTTATGTAAAATGCAAATGAGTGTGAAACTTTCAAGAAACTCAAATTATTATGGTATTGTAACCTTGAAAGAAACTTATTTTATTTGGATGATTTAAGCATTACAAAAATGGAGTATTCTTTTAAGAGTTTATTACATTAAATCAAAAGCAAAAAGAGAAACTCGAGGATCTACTCCTTATGCTCCCTCTGTGCGCGAAGTTCTCTTTCCAACTGATTGATGTATTCTTGCAACTTGGCCTTCTCTCTGATGAGTCGGTCGACACACTCCTTCCAAGCTATAGTATCTGGGGGAAGAGCATCACTGGTGATGGTACTTGAAGAGGCGTGAGAGGAAAATAAATCCCCTTGCGCTTTTCTTTTCCTTGCGAGTTCAACTTCTGGTAGCTTCTGGGACTTTTCTTGCTCTACCTTAAGCGTAAAAAACTTGTTCTTCCAAGCGGCCTTCAATTTTCGAGCTTCATCCAAAGCAGCCTTCAATTGATCTACTTCACTCACATCAAACCAATCTGGGTCATGGAAGGCCAACACCATAGGTTCATGGAAAGGGAACGACATTTTGAGGTCGAGAGCTCTTGCTCGCACCCAATGTAGGTATTCTTCAGATACAGTACAATTGGGGTATCCTAAAGCAGCTTTCCCTTCTTTATTGATGTATTCCCATGAGTAAATTATGACGGTCTTCAGGTCTGGGTCTTCTCCTTATTTGAGAAAGATTCCTTCTAACAGAGTCTGGTCAGGTACTTCAATCATGGGATGCCCAAATTGGAGACGGGCCAGAGCAGGGTTGTAGCTTATGCATCCTTCTCTCGCAATAAGTGGTATGTTAGCAAATCCTCCAATGCTATGGATCATACATATACCCCCATAGGTAGGGCCATACCATACAATGTCAGAGTGAGTAAGGGCCATAACTATCGCAGGCCAACGAGGCGATTCTTCCTCTTCCCAAATAGACGGGTGCCGAGTCAGACGAGCGATGAACCATGAGTACAGCAGAGCGGTGCAACAGGTGATATGTCCTCCTCCTTCGACGTTCTTCGAATGGATCGAAAAGTATGTGTCAGCGAGTAAAGTAGGAACGGGATTCTTAAGTATGAACAGTTTAATTGCGTTCATGTCAACAAAATCATCGATCTTTGGGAACCAGAAAATCCCATAAACCAACAGAGCAAAGGTGGCTTCCATGATAAGGACTTCCTTTCTTTCAGCATGGTAGCGAACTTTTTCAATCAAAAAGTCAGCAGGGAATCCAAGGACTCCTTCCTTGGTGGTTAGGTGCGCTTGCACGTCTGCCAAACTGAGGTGAGTGGCATTGGCAATTTCTTGATGACCGGGTGTGTCTTCCTGGCCGGTGAATATGGGACGGGCCGTTACAGGCATCCTCAGGAAATCAGAATACTCTTCCAACATCGGCATCAACTGGTAATCTGGAAAAGTGAAGCAGTGGTACAATGGGTCATAGAATTGAATGAGGGTCTCCAACAACCCTTCCTTCATCTGGAGTTCGAGGAAACGGAAGACTTCTCCATATTCTGCTGCGAAGGCGTACCGATTCTCGATTAGGTCAGCTAGCTCTCTCAAGCTTTCAATGCTAGGGCTCTGAAAAGTGTACTCCAAGGCTTCTCTTTTGAAATCCATGGTTACAATACCTGAGAAATAAAGTTGAGTTTCTTGAAATGAATAGAGAAAGAATGTAATGCAATATGAGTAGGACTTCATGGGATCCCAGCTATTTATAAACATTGTAGTAAAAGAAAACGTTTTTTATTAATTTCGAAACGGAATACAAATAATTGCTTTTAAAAGTCCCAAATAAAAGCTAAATAAAAGCTAGTAAAGACACTAAGGAAGTTTCAAATTTTGTTGCTTGAGCTGCTCTTCTAACAGCGTCTTCTCACGGATAAGGTTGTCCACAATTAGTTTCCAAATAGTACATTGCGGGTCGGAGTAAAATAAATCCTTTATGACCTTCCTCTTCTTGCAGGGGAGTAACTCTTCATCCTTTAACTGTAGCTGCTTCTGAAGTTCCTCTTTCTCTTTCTGGAGTTGGTCAATCTCTGCAACAGACACTTGATACTTGTTCTTCCATGACTCCACCTCTTGTCGCAATTTCCTCATAGCAACCTCTGACTTCTCAGTTTCAGACATGAAAACATAAGTGGGTTCCCTCCTTGGGGGTATGGGGTCTTGGCGAGAGTAAGGCATCTTCAGCTTGATCGCCCTATTCCTCACCCACTGGAGATATGGTTCCATAGACACACAATTGGGCCTCCCCAAACTATTCCTATCTTTCTTATGCAAAGGCTTCCAAGCCTCCACGATCTTCTCTCGGAGTTCTCGATTATCCTCAAAGAAGACACTCTCAACTTGTATGCTTTTAGGTGGTTCCTTCAATGGATATCCCAACTGTCGGCGGGCTAAAATCGGATTGTAACTGATCCCTCCACCAAAGCTGAGTAAAGGTACATTAGCGAAATCCCTACATCCATCAACAATCAAAATTCCATCATACTCACAGCTATACCAATCGATGTCAGCATGAGTCAAAGCCATAATCTTTTCTGACCAACGCTTACCATTGAGGTGCCAAAAGGAAACATATTTGGGCAAATGGGTAAGGAACCATTTATATAATAAAGGCACACAACATGTGATCATTCCTCCACCACTAAGGTTTCGGAGATGTATAGAGTGGTAGGTGTTACCTAATAGAGTCGGCACTGGATTGTTCTTCATGAAGATCTTAATGGCATTAAGGTCCACAAACCCCTCAAAACTGGGAAATAGAAACACCCCATAGACAAGTAAAGCGAAGATTGCCTTGAATGGAGCCTTATTCATAAAATTAGTATAAAATGAGGCCTTCTTGAATAAAAAATCTGTAGTCAAACCAAAGGTCCCATTTTTAACAACCATGTTGGCCTTAACGTCAGATACCTTGAGATAAAGAGCCTTAGCGATGTCTCTTTCTTCGGGATCCTTCTCCAAGAAAGGAAAAGGAGATTCTTCTAGAATGGGTAACCCTACCAAAAAGGAGTACTCTTCCAAAGTTGGCAACAACTGATAATCTGGAAAAGTAAAGCAGTGATACATTGGATCATAGAACTGTAACAAAGCGGAAAGCAGGTCTTCATTTGCCTTACGTCTTAACAAAGATAGTAACTTCCCATATTTACTCTTGAACTTCTCTTGGTCTTCAATCAAAGCTCCTAACTCCCTTAGGTCATCCAATTCGGGACTTTTAAAGGTATATTTTAGAGTATTTCGTCTATCCATAATGTCCTACAATGTTCATAAATAAAGGGTAAGTCCCATGAGGTCCAATGTAGTATGATGCTATATGAATGCAACAAACACAAGTAAACACATATGGGCACAAAAAACAAACAAAGGTCCTAGGTTTGCAACGAGCATGGAGCCAAGGGTATACCCATTCCCAAAGGATAAGGACTAAAGGTGGATGGTACCTGCAGAACCGGGTTCTAAAAGGTCCCAAAGTCATTAGTCCATCTATTGGATATTATCAATCTCCCAACTAACTTGAGGATTAATAATATTCTCAAGAGAACTTCTTTTGAGTGTAGTTTCGCGTAGCACTATTTCGGGACTTACTCCCTTATAGCCTTGCACTACGTCCTAATAAAGGCCAAAGTGGGGTTAAAGTTAGCTACGGTCCTTAGTATCATGGACTCCAATTGAGAATAGTAAAAGTTTTCACGACTAAACTCGTTCAACCGAACCATTTTCAAAAGGGTCTCAACTAAGTGGGATTCTCGAATCAACTTAGTCGGGACTCATTCCCTATAAGCCTCATCGAATATATCACCATCCTATCTTAATTTCTCTCAAGTCCGGGTGTAGGACTTTGTCTCACCACTCAAGGATCATAGCCCCAAAGAAATAAAAAACAAATAAGCAAGTAGGAAAATAAGCAAATATGTAAAGCAATAAAGAAAAACAAGATAGGGAGACCCACTGAGCATCTCCCCAGTGAAGTCGCCATTTCTGTCGTGGTGAAATTTGGATACCAAACTATTGATTAGTTTGAATCTTTAATTCATTTTGCAACCGAACTTTGATTTGTCCAAAGGAAGGGATAAAGATCGAAATTCCCACAATGCAATGCAAATGCAAGCTAGATTGTTTTAGGTTCGGGGGTTGGTTAAACTTAGGGAAGGTACTAGCATCCTAAGTTTCTGTAGTACTCTACAGGAACCTTTTGTTTTATGTTTGTTTATTGCTAAGTGTTTATCTGCTTTAAGGATTAGAGACCCTAGTGGTTTATTTCTAAGTATACTCGATAAGATGTCGCATCTTATGCCTACATATCCTTACGGGAGTGGAATCAGAGTACTTGTAGTTCACCCTAAAGGGTTTGAGGAGACCTTTGACTGTGGTCAAAGTTCCTACGGGTTTAGGATAGTTGTTTTGATTAGGTTTAGGAGAAGAGACGAGTCTTCATCTTAAGGGAGAGATAACCACCACAAATGTAAGGGGGGGTTGTAGGAAAATGGTCTTTGCATCGTCTTAAGAAAAGGGCTTAAGTACTCGAATTGTTTGACGAGTGTGCCTTTATCGCTCTTAAGGCAAAGTCCCTACATGTTTGATTGTATTGTTGTGGGGGTGGAGATTATATCTCACTTAAGATGATTAACATCTATTCTCTATTGTGTTTGAAAAGTTGTATTGTTGATTGTTTGTTTGTCTAAGTTGTAGAGATGATGGTCCTTCCTATGGGGTAGGATCTATCTTAAGCGATCAACTTGAATGGAATCAAGGATCGTGGGGAAATGATGCAAATGACGTGCACTACACACAAGTGTTGACTCGTGTGTAGGTTTTTCCTTTGGACGAAATGCGATGAATATAAATGGCGATAATTGTAAATGGCTGTAAGGTAAATTGCGGAAATGTAAACCATACACACGCATGAAAGCGCTGGGTGTAGGTGAGTTGTGGATAAGTAAAAGCAAAAATAAAAAGTATACGCATGAAAGCGCTAGGTGCACAAGTGTGAGTGAATGTGTTAGTGCACAATTTAGGTTGTATTTTGCGCCATTGATTGTTTGGTTAAATTGATTTTAGGCGAAGTTGTTTTATTATTAAATTACTTTGAAGGGTAAGATTGATCTTTTTGAGAAAAAGATGTATTGATTATTAATAGTGAGATAGACTAATTTGGTTAAACTACTTATGAGAAAATATATTTAGTGAGATTAATTGAGAATAAATTGTGATTATGTGAATTGATTTGTGAGAAAAAGTTATTATAAGCTGATTGGTTTAATAAAAAAGATTTATTTATCTAATATCAAATAAAGGTTAAACTAAACAAAATATAAAGAAACAAAATAATTTTAATTAAAGGTATTGAATAAGATTTATATATAAAAAAGTTAATAAATAAATAAGTTTTTCTTTACAAAAGGTTCACCAATTATAAATAAGAAGGTTGATTATAAAAAAAATTGAGTTGATATTAGTAATCCAAAAAAGTTTATTAAATTTAAATTAAAAGGATTTAATTAATTATTTTAATGAAAAGATTAATTTACTGACTTAGGATTAATTAGGTTTTTGATTATCGGTAAAAAAAACTAATAATTAAACTTGATTAAAAATAAAAAGGTGGTTAGTTTTATTTTAAAAGGGGTTTATTATGGTTATGACTAATTAAATAAGACGGATTAAGGGTGATTAACGATTTTTAGGGGGTTTGGTGCATGGTTAGTGTAAGTGTGTGTGATTAGTGTGTGTTTAATATAATTACTTTACCATAATACACAGATAATAAAAATCAAGACAAAACAACAAAAAAGGATGGGAAACGTCAGGATGGGACCCTAGGTTCCTCCCCTCACCCCCCCCCCCCCCCCCCCCCGCGACGGCGCATCTCTCTCTCATGATCGCATCCCTCTCTCACGATAAATTTTTGTACCTGAAAACAAACATCAAAACATAAGTCATTCAAGAAATTCAATTTGAAGAAGAAGGTTACCGAAGGCTGGTATAGCGGTGAAGACGCGTGCGGAGGAGTGGCGGTGATAGCGATTCGAGACAGTGAAGGTTGAAACGGCGCCGACGTCAACGGCTTTCCCCCCGAGGCTTGTAGCGGATAAGTTTTCTCTTTCACTTTTTTTTAGGTTTACGATAGTGATCTCCTCCTCCTCCTCTTTCTTGTTCACTGGCCTCTATATATAGGCTTTAATTTGGGATTCTGGATTGAATTTGCTTGATGTCGTTTGAATGCTAATTGATTTGGTTTAGGGATTTCCTTTTTGAGTTTATCCGATTTTGAAAAGTTTCCTCTTTCATTCGATTGCAATGATGGTTTGATTAATTGATGTTCAAATCTTGTGATTCAGATGAGATGGGATTTGATTGTAGGATATTCTATCTGTGGAATATGCTTTAACCGTTATTTTTTTGTTGACTCTGAGTGTGACTTGGCAGGTACAGGTGGCAATTAAGTTTGGGCCAAAGAGGAACTTGTAGCCCATAGCAAATATGGTGAAAGGGCAGGTGTACGTGAAGATGCTCAAATTTCTCTCTTGCGAACAAGAGAAAGAAGAAGAGCAAGGTTATGTTCTTGATTATAGTTACTGACGTGTCTGGGTATTTTCTACGTTGGATCCTGAACATTGGTTGATGATTGTTGCCTTCATTCGTGGATTGAGAAGTAAAGGCATGGGGTGAATTCGTTTCAGGATGCATTGTTGCCAGGGTAACTTGCCTCTTAGTCTGAAGCTGATGAGCTGGTGGTTTCGCAGCAAAAGAGACCCTTCTGACCGTGCTTCTTAGCAGGCTGCGTAATCTGCTATTAAGTTGTTTGAGGTATCTAGTTTTTTTTATTTTTTAGCAATAGCTCGATGAGCTCAACCATACGAAAGCTTAAAAATGCTCATGATTTTGATATATGCTTGCTGAGTTTTCTTTGCTAACAAAATCTGCAATACTCTAACAGGACCAATGTTTTAATTATGATCAGGTGGAAGTATAATGCCCAATGTCTGGTATCTTGACGGGTCAAAGCGTTAGCGCCTTCGAGAGCTTCGTGTGATTTACGACCAGTTCATGGTTGATGCTTGTGCCAAGCCGGTAATGGGCTGCTGTTGCTGCATACCTGCTCCGTAGGTGACGTCCTTTTGTTCAGGGTCTTTTGACATGGATTCATAGGGCGTGGATTCGAGAACCAATTTGTTGTTGTAGGTCTGGTTTTGTTCTCATTATTACTTCTCGTCTTCTTTTCGAAAATTGTCGATTATTAAGAAGAATGTGATTTTGAGCTTGCTTGTGGTGTAACAGGAACAAACGAAAAGGCACGCAGATGAAAGTGACTAGTAGAATGAGGATCTAGGAACGATGGATCCAAAGGGGCAAAGTTTTTAATCCAAGCTGCCTGCTTAGTAAACTCATTGTAGTATCAAAGCTGCTAGCACCTGTATGATCGGCAGCAAGAAATGACTTCTGAGCCCGTGTCTGGTTAAACGCCATCCCAGGTGCTGGCGCTACAACAACTGATGACTGTGTAGGTTTGTTATGCTAGCACTAATTATCGACTCATAGCCATTCTCTTCTATCAAACTGGCTGGCTGCAGCTGATACCAACGGGTATGATGCGCGAGACTTTGTTTTGATCATCCCCTTGTTTGTCTTGTATGTTGTATACCGCTATTACGATGTTGATGTTTGCAGATGGTGCACTGGCATTGTGATGCTTCGCTGTTGTGAAGCTATTCCGTCGTGTTTTGCTCTTCTGCAGGTGCTGCGGATGTGCCTTAGTCATGATTGTTATGAATTGTTGAAGTACTTGTTATTTGCTTTGCCAGTGTGGCTGTTATGCCATTGTGGATGCTTGCTCGCATCTGTCATTGTAATGCTTTTTGTACTACTATCTGCAGCTGACATGTTGAAACTACCGTGGCATATTGCTTGCGAAATCTAAAATATGTGTTGTTGTCACTTGCGAACGTTTTGCCTGTTGTTGTTTGCAGCTGATATGCTTCCTCTTCTTCTTCCAGGACACCGTTAGCGGTTCCGAAAATGCCGGTTCTATGCCACTGCCGGGAAAGGTTTCTGGTGGGTTCGGTGACAAATAAAGGAAGAGCTCAAATGCAGCCAGGACGCGGTAGCTTGAGAAGGCTTCAATCCTTGATTTTAGGTGTAGGACGTATGTTTATAAAATGTAGTAGACAAAGTGTAAATGGAAAATGTTTAGAGGTTGTATTGTTTTATCTTCTCCAATGATAACTATGCAAGCTCGTTAGCATCAATAAAATAAAAGAGATGCTCTTATTTCATATGACGGGGACACGTGTTCGTGGAGGTGTATTAAAAATGAAATCTTGTTAACCAAAAAGGCCTGATATGTTTTTCAACACGGCTTAATGAGTATTTTCTCAAACCATCTTTGCATGTAATTGAATGCTTGGTTGGTGATGACAAAATACCAAACTTTGGACTTGAATAAACCACCTCGCCGTTAAATCTCAGGAAACTCACAAACAACTTAGGCCAAATCCTTCAACCAAATAGAATGCTTATGAACTTGATGCCGCTTGAAATTACTCCCGAATCACGAACCCATTAGTTAGTCACAAATTAATTATATTCATTTTGATAAGATCCCCATCTATAATCAGTGTGAAGCACTTTTGTCTTAATGAAGCTTTAAATGACTACGATTAGTCCTCAAATGAATATGCCAAAAAAAAATCCCACTTCTCCTCAGGGGTAGGTGTTGATGATTTTAAGAGGTGCCGAGGAAAACCAATAAAACCCCGCAATCATTCTGAAACAGGCTCAATTGACCACGTCGTGGAGTATTTTAAAATGGGAAGAATGGATATTATCTCCGTCTGAAATCATTGCATCTGCACGATTTGGTTAGCGCAATAAACATATACAAAAGTAACATGATAAAACACACAAGGAGGTGGAATCTTATGGTCAAAAATTAGGGTGTGACAGTGGTCAGTAGTTCTTGAGAAGACTAAGACAGTTGTTCTTAGTGGTTGATATTGTAATCGTTTGATTATAGTGGATTAAGTCCTTGTGGAGAAAGGCAAATCACTCTTGATAGGGTGGACTGGATTAGTTGAGTTCAACGAACCAGGATAAAAATCATTGTGTTTTTATTGCCATAATATTTTCTAAATCCTTATTCAACCCCCCTTCTAAGTATTTTCTCACCTTCAAAGCTATTTGTTTAGCTTTTGAAGGCTCTTTCATCTCTTTGATTTGTTGAGTTAAGAGTTCAAATTGTTGTGAAATGAGTTTATTTTGGGCAAGAATAACATCGTTTGTCCCAAGTTCAAGCACTCCCAGTTTCTTCAAAGTGTTACCTCTAATTTGACTTTGGAGGTCATTTAGAGCCATACGGTTACTGATATCAGTAGCTTCATCGGCGCTTTTAGACAACAAAGAACCACCCGCAGTGGCATCCAATAAAGTCTTACAATTTGGTTGAAGGCCGTTTTTGAAAATGTGGATTTGCGTGAATTCATCAAAACCATGACCATTGCACTTTCAAAGCATGGACTTAAATCTTTCCCATGCCTCGTTCAATGATTCGTTGGCTCCTTGAGAAAACACGGAAATAGCCGTTTTGGATTCCATGAACCGGTTGTGGGAGAAAAATCTTTCAATGAACTTCTCTTCCAACACGTTCCAATTCGTCATGACTGCAGGTGTTTGATCTAAGTACCAATCTTTGGCTTTACCGAGCAAAGCATGAGGAAAAAGTATTTTGAACAACGGTAGCTCTTGAGCTTGATCAACTCCGGCCGCCAATGCTATCTTGTAAAATTTGGTGAGAAAAGCAAAGGGGTCTTCATGGTCCATTCTGGTGAATGGACTTCCGTATAGCAAAGTAAGAGTTCCCGTCTTCATCTCGGCTTGCCTTCCCGTGTGGTTGGCAAACTGAGCAGTGTTTCTCGGACTGTTGACACATGGTGTGGAAACGGGCGGTGGTGGTGGATCCATGATAGGTATGAAAGGTGGTGGTGATGGTATTGTAGAATAACTTTCTCCTTGTTCTTGTCATTGTCTAGCAAGTTGCCTTCTCCATCTCGTTCTGCTATTTAGTCTCCTTGCAGTTCTTTCGATCTCGAGATCAAAAAGAATTTGGTCCTTAGGAATCTGCCCTCGCAAAAAACAAAAGTTGCACACTAAACCAAACAAATTAACAAGCACAAGTCAAACAATTTAGAAGTTAAAAATTCAACAACTATTGCGATGCTCGCAATATCAATTCAAACTCCCAGGCAACAGCGCCATTTTGTTGGTGCAGTAAAGCAGCAAGCAAAAAATATTAAGAACCCAGTTTTGTTGTCTCCACAGGGATTAGTGCGATATGAACGCCGTTCAACGACCTCTACTTTTCTAAGCTTATTGTTCAAAAGTTTTGGTTTAAAAGGTTCAAGGAACCACAAATAAAAACAGAAAATATAAATAAAGACTGAAATATAAACGGAGTCTTGTTGGGATTGGATTTCATCAATTGATAACACATGCATTCTTCTGATCAAATTAAACACAACGCAGTCATTCGTCTAATATCCTCACGTATCACTCACGACAGAGCTTATCTCTAATGCAATGTCGAGAAAACAAACCATGTCATCTCATTGGTGATCTCTCTACCAACAAAACACAACACAGAGCATTAAGATCTGATACTCAAGCAAATGCTAGGCCAAAATCTATCCCTAGTATTTAGGACCTAACAGGTAATCATCCTAGATCCAGATCCGAAAAGTATATTTCTATCACGACTCAAATCGAAGATAAACAAGTAAGAAAAGATGATACCCAAATCAGATAAACGATTGTTTTGCATAAAACACAATGATCAAAATACGTACACACGCTTAACCCTTTTTACATGTATTCATCTAATCCTCCAAATGTCGGTGAACATCATTCTTCATCACTATTATCACATACCCACACAATATCATATTGATCATAGCCATGCTACCCATGCTACTTAATCAACACAACACCATAGAAGATAAAATGAATATCAACTTGAAAACCATGTCAAAAGTTTGTTCATTGATAGAAGAAAATTTGAAATCAAAGATGTGAAAAGGTTTTGTCAAGACCCACAAATAAACAATCAAAGATAATCAATCAATAGAGAATCTAAACTAGTTAACAAACATATATTAGATGAAATACATAAGGTATAAAAGATTACAATCCAAACCCCAACAAGAGGTCGAAGATCTTACCTCCTCTCTCTTAGGGTTTTGAGTTTCTCTCTCTAGAAGAAATGAAGAAAAATAAGTTACGATGTCTAGAATGGAAAAAATACAAGTAATCCTTTAAAAAAGCAAGAAAAACACTTAAATATACATTCGGGATCTGTCACGTTCGCCTAGCGAACAACTAACTTTTGGTACTTTCAGATCTGTCCAATTCTGGGCTCGTTCGCTACCTGCTTACCTAGCGAGCAAGCTAGCGAGTTATTCGCTACCTGTACGCCAACTACTCGCCTAGCGATCATGACAGCATTTTGCCACTGGAAGTGTTCGCTGGAGACTCGTTGCGCCTTCGCCTAGCGAGTGCTCGCTACTCCCTCGTTGCATCTTCGCCTAGCGAGCTTGCTGTTTGTTTGCTTGCTTTCTTGGTTCCTTTGCCCATTTCTTGTGTCTTACTTTTCACTTGTTTTGTGCCTAATTCTTGCACAATAGCACGCAAATCAAAGGTACCAAGAGATTTTCACACTATATTGCAAACCAAACAAAACAAGAGTGGTTTTCAACACTTTCTTGACGAAATTGAGTGAAAGATGCCAACTTTTGATAGATCAAATAAGTGAAATTTGGCATCTAACAACAGGCATTGTTTCAAATTCCTAAACACCGGAGATATAAGGAAGATAATCCCTTGTCAACCCCTTTGAGCCTAGTAGTAGGAGTTTCTTTCTAAAAACGAAAAACCCTCAATCTTAACTCGGGGCAAGGTAGGTGTCAGTTATTTTGACTGAGCGTCCAAATTGCAAAAGGAGTGTTCCCGTTCGAGGGCCAATCACACCTCTATAGGTCGTGCCTAAAAAACCACAGTGGTTATCCATTACTTACCAAGGAGTGAAATAGTCACAATCCCTTTAACAAGTCAGACAAGCCGGTGTCACACAATTTGTTCAAAAAAAAAGAGGATCAGAAGAAAAATAAAGAAAAGAAGCAAAAGAAAAAGCCCGCTAAGTCAATAACTTGACGCTTAGGCAAAAATTGGGGCATCCCGCTGGACTTTGAAAAAAATATACTCAAAAGATTTAGTCCCGGCAAAAATAGGGAGATATAAAAATGACGAAAAGCAAGTCGTGTGACTTCAGGCACCAAAGACGATGATCGAGTGACTGTCACTCCAAAAACTTATGGTTTCCTGAACTATCACTCCTGTCATTCAACCTTTAAGAGGTGAGTGCTTGTGTCAAATTAGCTGAACATAGGATTGAAGAACATTAAGGAGAGTGGGTGGGTTAGGCAGAACTTTGAGCCTGATATCCTTTCTTTTTAACCGTGAACCTGACCGTGTTACAACCTTCAAAAGTCCTAATTGAAGCAGGTTTGTTTCGAAAGCATACTTCGGTAAATATCATGTCGAAACTGACTCCTAAAAGGATTCTTCTTACCATGTTGCTATTGATATTGACATTCTGATAAGTGATTCATTCACTATATGTCACAACTTTTTTCCAGTGAACAGACTTGGATTCCAAAACTGTTATATGCATTGCATTAATGTTATCTTTTGTAAAGCGATTGTTTTACTTGTGAGTAAGCACTTGACATCAGGAAGGTTTCTACAGTGGAAAGTTTTGTGTAGAGCGCTCGAGTACTCCGTTGAGCAGGGGCAAGCCATATCAAATGATCATGTCAAGACAATCAGCCATCCAAAGATGCAGCTAATCTAGGGAAATCAGGTCGAGATTCGATAAATCTCTTGAAGTCAGACAGAGACACTTCTTCATAGATTACCCAATCAGGGACAAAGTCATTTCAAGGCCGGGGCAGGTCACCCCGAGAGCTATCCTTATTCAGAAGGCGATAAATTCGAAGCACCTCTCTGAGGTTCATGATGCTGAGGCCATTCATATCTAACCATCAGGGTACAAAAATTTCAGTTTTCCTTTCGAGGAAAATTTCTAGACAAATCCCACAGGTGTTAGATGCTAAATTTCACTTATTTGATCTATCAAAATTTGGCATTTTTCACTCATTTTCGTTAATTAAGTGTTGAAAACCACTCTTGTTTTGGTTGGTTTGCAACATTATGAAAAAATCTTTTGGTACCTTTGATTTGTGTGTTATTGTGCAGGAATTAGGCACAAAACAAGTGAAAAGAAATACACAAGAAATGGGCAAGGAAAACAAGACAACATGCAAAACCACCAAAATGCTGTCATGCTCGCTAGGCGAGCTGGTAGCGAGCGTGCTAGCGAGCGCTCGCTACCTGCTCGCTAGGCGAGCAGGCCAGCGAATGCGCCCAGAATTGGACAGTGCCAAAAGTACCAAAAGTTAGTTGTTCGCTAGCTGCTCGCTTAGCGAACAAGGCAGATTCTGAGTGGGGTATTTAATTGTTTTTAGTGTTTTTTAGGTCATAACTTCCATAACTTGTATTTTTTCCATTCTAGACATCAGAACTTATTTTTCTTCATTTCTTCTAGAGAGAGAACCACAAAACCCTAAGGGGGAGGAGGTAAGATCTTCGATCTCTTGTTGGGGTTTGGATTGTAATCTTTTGATACCTTATGTATTTCATCTAATATATGTTTGTGAACTTATTTTGGATTCTCTATTGATTGATTATCTTTGATTATGTATTTGTGGGTCTTGACAAAACCTTTTCACATCTTTGATCTCAGATTTTTTTCTATCAACGAACAAACGTTTGACATGGTTTTGAAGTTGATATTCATTTTATCCTCTCTGGTGTTGTGTTGATTAAGTAGCATGGGTAGGATCAATATGATATTGTGTGGGTATGTGATAATAGTGATGAAGAACGATGTTCACCGACATTTGGCGGATTAGATGAATACATGTAAAAAGGGTTAAGCGTGTGTGCGTATTCTGATCATTGTATTTTATGCAAAACAATTGTTTATCTGATATGGGTTTCATTCTTGTTTACTTGCTAATCTTTGATTTGAATTGTGATAGAGACATACTTTTCGGATCTGGATCTAGGATGATTACCGGTTAGGTCCTAAACACTAAATATAGATTTAGGCTTAACATTTGCGTGAGTATCAGATCTTAATGTTCTGTGTTGTGTTTTTGTTGGGTGAGAGATCACCAATGAGACAACACACTTTTTCTCTCGATGCCGCGTTAGAGATAAGATTTGTCGTGAGTGATACATGAGGATATTAGACGGATGACTGCGTTGTGTTTAATTTGATCAGAAGAATGCATATGTTATCAATTGATGAAATCCGATCCCAACAAGGCTCCGTTTATATTTCAGTCTTTATTTTATATTTTTGTTTTTATCTATGGTTCTTTGAACCTTTTAAAATAAACCTTTTGAACAATAAGCTTAGAAATGTAGAGGTCGTTGAACGGCGTTCAGTTCGCACTAATCCCTGTAGAGACGACAAAACTGGGTACTTAATATTTTTTGCTTGTTGCTTTACCGCACCAACAGAATGGCGACGTTGCCGGGGATTGGTGTTGAGATTTTGAAGTGCATTGCAACGGTTCTATATTTTTAAGGTTTGTATATTTTGTATATATTTGTTTCTTTTTATTATTTTTCTAGTGTGTTCAGGAATGACGAAAACTCCTTATAGAGTGGTTGCTATCGGTATAAAAGTATTCAATGAAGCTTCGACCGAATTTGGATGGCGATGATAGTATGAAACAAGTGAATGTTGTCAAGGTACATGGTCTCTTTTGTTTAGAATTTTAGAATGCTTAAGAACTTAAGTCTTTGTGCAAATGAAATTTGTTCTTTTGGCAACTTGTTTGAATGATTGTTTCACTTAGGACTAAAAACCACAATTTGTGAGAAAGCTTCCATTGTTTACTAAATGTTGGATTTCTGATAAACTTTGTTGATACGTATGATTCATGCTTTATATTGTTATCATTGTAAATTTTTGGAAGCATTAGAAATGATCAAGGCACTTGTTTTTATTGAGCACAACCAGTTTCAAATGCAACTTACCCGTGAGTAGAGAGAATTCGTTAACTCCTTTGAGCCTAAACCATGTGAATCTCATTCTTAATTTTGAGAAATTCTAAAATATTTCTTGAACCCTTGAATTTGTTTTAATTGTCATCTTTGCCATAAAAATCCAAGAGCATTCACTTGAGGGTTGAGTAAAAGTTAAGTTGGGGCGAACGAAAAAGGAAGATAGTAGGTTGCTACGACTTTTGAAAATTTCAAGCAAGCACCAAAAAAATTGTGTAAATATGAAAAAAGAAAAGAAAAAAAAAAGAGAAAAGAAAAAGAATGCTTGCTTGGAAAAGAAAAATAGTGAAAGAATAAGTTGTGAAATAAGGTTTGTGAAGGTTTGCAACTAAGAAACAAATGGAATGAAGTTGAGGTGTGTAAATAACGTGTTCGGTGAATGTCTCTTTTGCATCGGCGATTTCGTTTCAATGGCCCTAGAAATGTCCCTTGTTTGTAAACCCGACCAAGCTACAAACTTAAAGACCTTAGTGATCTTCTTGCTTCCATATTTTCGCTTTTCATTGTTAGATTTTGTATGAATTGAATTGATATTGGCATTGTTTGTTAGTTGAGTGAAATTGTCCCCGCAGTTGCAAACGCGTAACTTCTTCAATTCTTATTCGAAGAGGAGAGTTAGGGTGATTCATTCACGAAAAACATAGTTGTTGATTGATACATGTCTTAATATTTGTTTTAAAAATTTAGTTCTTGTGCATTGTTTGATTCTAAACATTTGAAACCATGGCTTGTTTGCATCATTTGTGTTTGAGCCAAATTTATCCATTCTTGGGTGAATGCTAGTCTTGAGCAAATCCTCTTGTTGCGAAATGAAAGGCATACTTTGCTTGAGTACAAGCAAAAAGCTAGTTGGAGCGAGTTGTTAGATGCCAAATTTCACTTATTTGATCTATCAAATTTTGGCATTTTTCACTCATTTTCGTCAATTAAGTGTTGAAAACCACTCTTGTTTTGGTTGGTTTGCAACATTATGAGAAAATATCTTGGTACCTTTGATTTGTGTGTTATTATGCAGGAATTAGGCACAAAACAAGTGAAAAGAAAGACACAAGAAATGGGCAAGGAAAACAAGACAACATGCAAAACCACCAAAATGTTGTCATGCTCGCTAGGCGAGCAGGCCAGCGAACGTGCCAGCGAGCGCTCCCTAGCTGCTCGCTAGGCGAGCAGGCCAGCGAACGCGCCAAGAATTTGACAGTCCGAAAAGTACCAAAAGTTAGCTCTTCGCTAGCTGCTCGCTTAGCGAACAAGGCAGATTCTGAGTGGGGTATTTAATTGTTTTTAGTGTTTTTTAGGTCATAACTTATATTTTTTCTATTCTAGACATCAGAACTTATTTTTTTTTCACTTCTTCTAGAGAGAGAAACACAAAACCCTAATGGGGAGAAGGTAAGATCTTCGATCTCTTGTCGGGGTTTGGATTGTAATCTTTTGATACCTTATGTATTTCATCTAATATATCTTTGATCTCAGATTTTCTTCTATCAATGAACAAACTTTTGACATGGTTTTGAAGTTGATATTCATTTTATCCTCTATAGTGTTGTGTTGATTAATTAGCATGGGTAGCATGGGTAGGATCAATATGATATTGTGTGGGTATGTGATAATAGTGATGAAGAACGATGTTCACCGACATTTGGCGGATTAGATGAATACATGTAAAAAGGGTTAAGCGTGTGTACATATTTTGATCATTGTATTTTATGCAAAACAATTGTTTATCTGATATGGGTTTCATTCTTGTTTACCTGTTAATATTTGATTTGAATTGTGATAGAGATATACTTTTCAGATCTGGATCTAGGATGATTACCGGTTAGTTCCTTAACGCTAGAGATAGATTTAGGCTTAGCATTTGCGTGAGTATCAGATCTTAATGCTTTGTGTTGTGTTTTTGTTGGGTGAGATATCACCAATGAGACAACACGGTTTTTCTCTCGACGCCGCGTTAGAGATAAGCTTTGTCGTGAGTGATACATGAGGATATTAGACGAATGATTGTGTTGTGTTTAATTTGATCAGAAGAATGCATATGTTATCAATTGATGAAATCCAATCCCAACAAGGCTCCGTTTATATTTCAGTCTTTATTTTATATTTTTTGTTTTTATCTATGGTTCTTTGAACCTTTTAAACCAAACCTTTTGAACAATAAGCTTAGAAATGTAGAGGTCGTTGAACGGTGTTCAGATCGCACTAATCCTTGTGGAGACGACAAAATTGGGTACTTAATATTTTTTGCTTGCTGCTTTACCGCACCAACAACAGACTGGGGCATAATTGGAAGCAAAGGAACTGTTCCTCCCCATATCTTCAGAGCTATTCAAGCAAAATCAGTCAACCTTCAAGTTCAAGACGAATGTCGGGAAGTCATGTTAACCATCTCCTGACCCTTCAACCATAAACCTTGTATCCAGACAAGACATTTTCATATGCCTTGTATTCAGACGAGCCATTTTCCAACCCTGTATCCAGACGGAACATTTCCCAACGTCAGCCGTACCTGACTTTTCACAGAAAACCCAAAGTCCAATCCCTATTGGCAACCACCAAAAAGCCCAATCCCTATTGGCGCCTCATTCCAAAATCCAATTCCCATTGGTACCCAGGAAAATTTCACCTCTTTTCCCCCAACAAAGTCCAATCATACTTGGCACATCCGGTTATCCCCAGCGGAGTTGGCTTCAGCATTTATTTTGCTGGAGTGTTCATCCAGCTTTCCCCGGCAGCCCGAGCCTGCATCTGCATGTTTGCATATAGTTATCATATTTGCATCATCTTTGCATTTCATCCTCAAATGCGTAGCATTTCCATTTCGTATGGAGCATTACGCCATAGTAAAAAATTTCAAACATATGCATGTGAAGCATAAGCCAGTTTTTGTTAGTCTTCTGTGGCAACCTGAATCAACTCTTCAATCAAGACAGTGATATATCAATAGCCTGGTTTAATCGGCTCATCTGCTTGCTTTCTTTTGGGTTTCAGATCATACGTAGGTCATGCTTTGTCCATCAGCCCTCTGATGTTGACATCTCCAAGCAGATTTTTTGTCCGTCATCCCTATGATGATGACATCTCCAAGCAAATTTTCTTTATCCGTCAGCCCTCTGATGATGACATCCCCAACAAGTTTTCTTTCTGTCGATCCCTATTGACGAAGTGGTTCTGAGGTTCACCGAGGTGTTCTTTGGATTTTTTTTTCTTCCCGTCTACCATTAGACGATGTGAGTGTTGGATATTTCTTTCCATCTACCCTTAGACGACGTGGTTCCTCGGATATGGATATTTCTTTCCGTCTACCATTAGACGGTGTGGATTTTGGATATCTCTTCCCGTCTACCTTTAGACGATGTGATATTTTGGATATGAATATTTTCTTTCCGTCTACCATTAGACGATGTGAGCTTTGGTTATGATTTTTCTTTTCGTCTACTCTTAGACGATGTGATTCCGGATATTGTTTTCTCTCCGTCTATCCTTAGACGATGCGAGGTTTTAATGTGATTTCGGATATGGTTTGCCTTCCTGTCTACCTTAGACGATATGACTATGGTATTTTCTTCCCGTCTACCCTTAGACGATGTGGATTTTTGAATTTTTTATTTCTTCCTGTCTACCCCTAGACGATGTGGATTTTGGTTATGGTTTTATCTCCGTCTATCCTTAGACGATGTGAGATTTAGATTACTTTCCCTCCGTCTATCCTTAGACGATGCGAGATTTGGATTGTTTCTTTCCGTCTACCATTAGATGATGTGCTTTCGAACAGGTTTGCTTCCCGTCTACCCTTAGACGATGTGACTTTGGTTTTGGTTTTCTCTCCGTCTATCCTTAGACGATGCGAGTTTTGGATAAGATCTTCTCAACTTTGGGTTGAGCCGGCCTTCGGGTCCGATACCTGTTTTTATTTAACAGATGCCTGACGGTGAGGTCAAGTGTTTTTCCAAATTGATGCAGAAGCCTGACGGCGAAGTCAGGGGTTCCTTATCCGCTACGTGATATCAGACAATCTTTCCTACTTAGTGTCGATGATTTGAAATTGGTAATCAGTTTGCTTGTTACTGGTGCAACTATCAGTTCAGTTACCTCCGGAGATTCTTATCCTTATCAGAGTTTGTAGTTTTGTTTTTGCGGTTGGCAAATTTCCGGGTTCTTTGGTATTCAACCATCTTTTACCTTTGAATGTTTGAAAGTAGTTCGCTTTTCAACCCTTCAGGTCCAATTCGCTTGAATAGGAGAAGTTGTTGTACCCTAAAATTTGACCAACCGTTTCTAGCAATTTGGCTTATGTTTCGTTTCATTTGCATTTGCATCTGCTTATCACATATTGTGGATTTTTTTCCAGCCGGATTTATGTTATCGGGATTACAACCCCTTTGCTCACGTTTTAGACGATTTAAACCAGTTCAAATAAGGAGGTTTATTTTGGAATTTGTGCTCTTCCCGGTGATTCAGTTTGTGCCGTTATCTTTGGGGATATTTCGGTGTCCGTCTTGTTACCGTTTATTTCGCTGCATTCTTGCATTTTATATTCACTGATTTAATTTTCTAGAATTTATTTCGTTAATTGTGGCATAGAAATTAGAGTTTTTTTAAATAGTTTTTTAGATTTAATTTATCTATTTTAGATATTTTAGTATTTAATAGATTTTAAATAGTATTTTCTAGAAATTAATTGTTTATTAGAATATTAGTTTTTATTTTAAATTGACTTCATTTAAATTGACTTCATTTAGATTAATCTTTAATGGATTTTGAGTTTCAATTAATAGTCAGATTTTCTAATTAGGATTTTAGTAGATTCTTCTGCATTAACCATTAGATAGATTTTTAATCCACGTTGCATTAATCAGCTTTTATTATTGTTGGCTTTATTGAATATTAGTTAGTTTAATATTATTTAACTTCTAAGCATTTATTATTAAGTCAGCTTTATCATTAATTCATCAGCTTTAATTAATTAATCTGCTAGCTTTTTTGTAACTAATCAGTCCTAATCAGATTTTCGCAGGCCAGGTGTCGTTGTGTCAGACTATAAATCGTCCTGTTTACACTCTCTCTCATGGATGGACAGGTTTCCCAAGTAAACCCTAGAGTAGTCCACTAGAAAAATCAACAGCATCCAAACCTTGCCGGAAAACTCATCGATCTTCAACGGAAACTTCATATGATCTTTATCAGCTTCATATCATTTTTCCAGATCCATACGAACTACCACCATTTTCATCAACATTTTTCCAGAAACATTCAAACACTCATCACAATCGTTCAGAAATTCATATCATCCGTCATGAACAATTCATCATTTGTATGAATAGTTACCCAAATCTTCATCATATCTTCATCATCTTAACTTTCAACAATTCATCAAACTTCATCTGAAACTCCAATCAACCTCAGATCTGAACTCAACTTCATCTGAATTCACCATTACCTCAACCTTCACATCTTCATTGTCATGAACGCATTTCCAGATCTTATTCAACAATCTTCACTACAAATCTCCAAATCAAACACCTCCAAACAATTCTTCAGAAACCCTCCGCCAATTTCAAACCCTCAGATTTTGTGATTCAACAAGATCTGAGCCCAGATCTTCAACATGCAAACCACAATCCATTAACATTTTCAAGCAACTTCATCATAGATCATCCGTTAAACATTTTTCCAAATCCATAGATCTTCAACTCGCCTCAAGTGATACGAGCGTTCCTTCGTGAAACCTCCTTCAACATCCATCAAGCTTACACCTATCAGATTCCATGTATCTCCATCTTGATCGTTATGATTTTGTTGGTTCGTCTGGTTTTATAGGTGATGTTTGAAGGGGACGAGACTGAACCGAGAGGGAGAGAAGTTTTTGTTGGAAGAATTTTTGGAAGAAGCAGATAGGCGGACGAAGGAGTAACGACCAAGCATGGCGGAACTAGGGTTTTGCCAAAGTGAGAGGGAGAAGATGAAGACTATTGTGACTTCTTGGAATGGGTTAGTGGGCTTCGGCCCATCCGTTAACTTGGATCACACCCCCATATCCCTTATTGCACCCCCTGTTGTTTATTGTTTTGTTGTGAATGTGGGCTCAAAGCCCAACCAGATTTTAGCCAATGCACCCCTGTTCTGGACTGTACCCCCTGTGCTTTATTTTTGTAAATATACTTCACTATTTTCTTTTAGGAAATTATAGTATTATTTTCTTATAGAATATTACATATATTTTGTATAGAGTTTATATTATATTTTTCTATACATATTTTCCTTTTAAATTTCTTTTAGACCTTATTTTTCTTTTAGAAGTTTATTTCAATTTCCATTTGTTATTGGACTTGTCATCTCATTTTCATTTTGTTTTGGTCGACGACGAGACCTCCGTAAACCGTTATTAATCAAATTGTTGATGGATAATGTAGGATCCGAGACCACCTTTTTCTCTTCTCATTTCTCTTCTCCTTCTGATTTTATTTTGACTTTCTTCTATTCTGGTCCGTGTGACACAATTCAACTAGAGAATGATTCTCGATATCATTTCTCCATCTTGTCTTTGACACGGATATCAATACGCAACCTCCTACAACTCGACTTCTCTTATAAGTCGAACTACGATGGTTTTGCGTCACATTGGTCCCGATTCGAAACGTCATCGCCAAGGATCAAATAGGAGAAGCTTGGAAAGGAAGCTAGCACGCAAAGTCAAGGGTCAACGGAACCACTCCGTTCGGTAACATTGTTTTTATTTCATTTCTTTTATGTAACCGTCGAATGTTGTGAGCATAAGCGTTAGATATGTGGGAAATGATTAGCGGGGGCCTCCTCTCACTCATCTAGAGTGTTTAGCATATGTCCTTTGGACAATATGCGACGCATTCGCTCCTACGTCTTAGAACTTAGCGTGTGCGTCCCGTTCCGAACCTCTTCTCTCGCATCCTGGTGATTGAGACTCTTTTCTCTCGCATCCTGGCGATTGAGATCCCTTATCTTGCCCATGTGCAATCGAGACCGTTTTTTTGTAGTTGGCCAAACTACGGTTGCTCTATCTCTCATATCTGTTGAGAGTACGTAGGCATAGGATTGCGATAATCCTAGCGAGCACTTTTCCCTCTTTCCTATAGCTAGCTGAACTACAGCTGCTCTGATTTCTCATACTAGATGAGAATATGTAGGCACAAGACGTGATATCTTGGCGAGCACACTAACGACTAATTTCTCCTTTCTCTCACTTCCGTGCAATCGAGAATTTCCCGCTGACGACTAATATCCCTTTCTCTTGCCCCGTGCAATCAAGACCAGCATGTTGTCCTAAACCCCTTAGGTTCCCCGTACCTTAACCAATGGCATACTACGTCTGTTCTACCGCAAACAGGTAACACCTAAGTCTCCAATGGTCGAGCAGCAATACACCTAACTATTAGAATGCGTGCGCTAGTATCATCAACCTTTTTCTCTCGCTCCCGTATGATCGAGAACACCCCATTTACCCATAGTTAGCCTGAACTACGTTTTGCTCTGATTTCTCATACCAGATAAGAATACGTAGCCACAAGATGCAATATCTTGGCGAGCAATCCTCCCTGTAGTTTTCCGAACTACGTTGACTCTGACTTTCCCATTGCACGAGGGAATACGTAGGCATAGGGTGACGATGTCCTATCGAGTCAATTCTTTTCGTTTAGCTTTAGCAGCCATAGATAGTTTGTTTTTCACCCATAGACTAGACAACAAGCGTGGATCCCGTCGAGTATGAAGAACGTGAGGGGTGCTCATACCTTCCCCCCGCGTAACCGACTCCCGAACCCGAGACATGGTTGCGATGACCTGTCTTCTCCCTTTTCGTAGGTTTTTTCTGATTGTTTCCTTTCCCTCTTTTGGGATAAATAACGAACGGTGGCGACTCTTCTGTCCTTGTCGGCCCCTCTTCGCAGCGATGCGATACCTATGACTAGATCTTTTGACACTACCTTGTTTAGCAAGTCAAAGTGAACATGTGATAGACGTCTATTCCATAACCATGAATCTTCACTCATTTTTATCAGACATTTATCACTTGTCAAGGATACTTCATTCAAATATAACATATAGACATTGTTTACTCTTAGACCATTAAACACACTCTTAATTTCATCATTATGCACAATTCGGCAAGAATCTTTTGAAAATGATACATTGTATCCTTTATCGTATAATTGGCTAATGCTAATGAGATTATGTTTAAGGCCCTCGACAAGCAATACATCAGAGATAGTAGTGGAAGAGGGATTACCTACACTACCTTTTCCATGTATTGCACCACGATTGTTGTCTCCATAGGTTACACACCCCTTCTTCTTTGCCACAAAGTCAATGAAGAGAGATATGTCTCCTGTCATGTATCTTGAGTAGCCACTATCGAGAACCCATCTTCTCTCGGTGACATCAAGACGTTGTACCTATGAAAAAATAATTAACAAGAGTAGGTACCCAATGGCTTATTGGATCCTAAGTTGTGAGTGACAAAATGGTCGCATTTAGGCAACCATTGATAAATTAGGAACCAAAAATCTCCTAAAACGACATTTAGCAATGGTGTGGCCTTTCTTGCAACAATATAAACAAGAAAAGTTAACTTTTGAATTACTTTTGCTATGATTGTCTCTTACAACATATGTGTATTTGTGATATGGATTAACCATACTTTTTCTAAAATTAGCTTTATTGATGGAAAAAGTATTTTTGGGTTCTAGAGCCTTGTTAAGTTTGACATTTAGGTTTTTAACTTCAGTTTGCCAAATGTAACAAGTGTCACACCCAAAGTTAACAACTCTACTTCTTAGATCCTCACAACCTACTTTTGTACTTTCCACTATGGAAGCTTTGAGTGCCTCAAGTTTCTTTTCGGACTCCCGAATCTTTTGCTCTAGGTGAGCAAAGATTTGATTATTTGAGGCAAGCCTTTTAAAGGCTTCTTTTGCTTCACAATGCAAAGTATTAAAAGCAGTTTGTAATTCAAAATGAGACATTTTAGAGGAATTTTCATACTTGGCATGTCGTACCTGTTTCTTTTTATTCTTTTGATGGGTGGAAAGACAAAGATTTATGAATTCATCTTCATCACTTGAGCTTTCATCTTCAGAGGAATCGTTATCGCTTTCCCAAGCTATATACGCTCTCCTTGGCTTAGATTGCTTCTTATGTGATCTACTTGTTTCCTTTTCTTTACCCTTTTTGTTCAAGGGACAATCCGGTTTGTAGTGTTCGGTCTTTCTGCAAGTATAACATGACCCTCTTGTCTTGTTTCCCTTAGTGTCAGCATTTCTAGAGTACCTTGATTGTTTTCGGAAGTTGACAAGATTTTTCTCGGAGTGTTAGATGTCGTTCTTTTTGATATAGCGGTTGTAACGTTTTACAAACAGCCCCATGTCCTCACCCTTTTCATCATCTTCGTCGTTACTCGAAGTGTAATCACTATGCTCCTTATTTTGAGACTTTGAGGAAGAAGTCTTGAGAGCAATAGACTTCTTTTCAGTATTTTTATTTTCTCCTTCTTTTCATTCTTTTCATATTGCTCTAGGCTTAGAAGAACTTATTCATGCTCTTGCAGCTTTCCAAACAATGTTGTGAGATCCAAAATTGTGAGGTCGTTAGCTTCTTTGATGGCGGTTACCCTCGGTTGCCATTCCCTGTTAAGACATCTCAAAATTTTGTTAGTAGCAACATCATTGGCAACTGGCCTACCTAGTGAGTGAAATCTATTGGTAAGATGAGTGAATCTCTTTTGCATGTATGCAATGGTTTCCCTTTGCTCCATGTGATAGAGATCGAACTCTTGTGTTAGCGTATTGATTCTCGCTAGCTTAACATCATTGGTTCCCTCATGGGCAACTTGCAATGAGTCCCGCATAGCTTTTGTCGTTAAACAATGAGAAACCCTATAATATTCATCAACTCCTAATGAGGAGATCAAAATATTTTTGGCTTTCCAATCGTAATTATATTTCTTTTTGTCATCATCAGTATATTGTGTTTCAGGCTTAGGCATAATCATGTTATTCTCATCGGTCATAGTTATTTCAATTGGACCGTTAACAATAACATTCCACACTTTCCTATCAATGGAATTAATGTGCACCCGCATACAGTCTTTCCAGTAACTATAATTTTCTCCATTAAAAACAGGAGCTCTATTATAGGCCCCTTTAGGTTTGTTAGCCATTTTCTACTAAGTTATACTTGAAGCACGGATGAAATGGTGCTCCTGATACCACTTGTTAGATGATGGCGCGGATCTAGAAGGGGATTGAATAGATCCCTTATTTAAAAAATGAGTGGGCACTACCAATAAAATTTGGTTTTAAAAATTTGTTTAATTTACGGAAGCGGTCATGGAAAAATTACCGTCTATAACGAACAGTTACTAGAAAACCAGATATGCATCATGCCTAAGGAGATTGTTTACAAGTAATGAGAATCACTATGCTAGTCACACTATTAACTTGATTTAAATCACTACTTGGTATGACTAGTTCCAATGCCTTATAATGCCTATAAAATAAATGGACAACATACAAGGATTTTGTTTCAGACAATTTATCAAACACTTGGCGTGCAGAGCACTTCAAGTGAGTTCCGCTTTGAGTAAGTTGCTCTAGTTTCCTTGTACAATCAACAATTATACTAGAGTCAAAATAAGTTCGACACTTACTCAAAACAGTCCTAAATTTGATATAATTGTTTGTACGAAAACCACACAAATATTAAGCAAATGTAAAAGCGTAATGTAAAAAGGCACAAGGATTTGTTGAGGCAGTTCCCTCGCCGTCCTCGCTTCAGGGTACGTCTACCCTCAATTATAACAATAGAATTGAGCTCTTATAATATAAATTTAACCTGTTGTAGAATCGTATATACAAGAATAGAATAGCGATCAAACCAACAAACAAACACCCTTGTTATTATAGAAGCTATCTCCTCTTGCCCCTTGATTCCAGTCGAATCAAGTCCTTTGACGGCTTGTGAATGAACCTCCGATTACAGCTCTATGTTTGAACAACCTTCCATTTTCAAACCCCAACCCGGCTGATCTCAAACACACGCATGTCGAACCCGAACCTCTCCTTCATAATTCACCGATTACCACTACTAGATAAACGGAACCCACCGCTCCTCGATCACCTTCGCTCAGCTGAATATGTGTTGAGAAGACTCGTACAAAAACCCCCAAATTTAGAGAATGTTGGAGGACAAAACCCTAAAGGTTTTATTCAAGAAAACCCTGCCAATTCCTCAACCCGAACCGGATTCCCAATCAACGGCTTCAGACATTATCACTTCAAATAATCCATAATGCACAACAAAGATTATTGTGTGTGATTGTTATGGTATGAAATGTAGAAGATGAAGATGATGAGAACTTGAATTGACACCTCTTTCACTTTTCTTGTTTTCTAATTGATTTATACCAGACCAAAAATAACTGATAAAATCACTTTTCAAAAATGATAGACAGACCAAAATTATGCAGCAAACAGTGAGCGGTTGATCCATGCAGAGGGTATGGTCGACCTGAGCTGAGTCATGACAAACACACTATGCAAAACAAACAGCCATGCGTCGACCGGAACAAGGCATGCGTCGATGATAGCCTGATTTTTCAGACAATTTGAAATACTAACAGTATGCGTCGACCGGTAGGTTGACCATAACTAACTCGAAGATTTTGCAAGTTTGAGGCACTTCTTATGAGTCGACCAGAGTAGAGGTGTGGTCGACTCAAAGACCTGTAATTTCAGAAATTGCCTAATTTTGATGTTTTTGACACACTTAGATGATACCTATGACGACCAATGAGTTTTTAACTCGTATGACGCATATTTTAACAATACTAAGTGCAGTACTAGAGATATTTTGTGCAAGCAAATGACACATAACAAATAGGGTATGGTTATGCATTATGGTGATAAATCCAAACATCTCTTCTTCCATGCGGCTAAGTTTTGTCATCATCGAAACCCGAATATCTAGTATATGAGGCTTTGCCCTCACAACATTCACCAAAGGTATGGCCTCGATCCACTTAGTAAATTAGTCAATGCCCATTAGGATGTATTTATGACCTTTAGAAAACGTTGTTCGAATCTCACCAACCAGATCTAATGCCCAACCCCTAAAAGGCCATGGTTTCACAATAGTGTGCAGTTTGCTGGCAGGAACATGTTGTATGCTTGCATGTATCTGACACTCTTGGCACCCTTTGGCAAATCAATGCAATCTTTTAGCATAGTAGGCCAATAGATTCCTTGTAGAAACAAAATTCATTTCATCTTATGGCCTACTTGGTGATCCCTACATGCCTCAGTATGAGTATTCGACAAAGCGAAATAGACCTCAGCATCACTAAACATTTGGATAAAACTCCTTCCGACGTCTTTTTAAACAATTCATTTCCCATAAGAGTATAACTTAAAGAATGATACATGAATTTTTACTTTGTAGACGTTTTTGTATTCTTCAAGTAGTCCACTATTGGTTTTCTCCAATTTGTATCTGTCAGGTTGTCGATAACCAAAATCTCAAAGTTCTTTTCGTCTACATAGCCTAACTTTTTTGTTTCCAAATCCGTCGAAGAAAATTTGGTTACCATTACTTTCCCTTGAACTTTGATCTTATATTCCAAATTTTCTTTAGAAGCTTTGTACCCATAAGCAATTTAAGCCAAGTCATTGGCCTCCTGATTCTTCAATCGAGGAATGTGCCTAATGTCCACCATTTCGAATTTTTGTAATAGTCAATTTGCTATCACAAAGTAAATTATTAAATTTTCTTTGACACATTTATAATCCTTTGTCAATTTTTTTACAACCAATTCAGAAATCACCAATGATTTCGACTCTAGTTTCCCCCAACTCCAACAGAATTTCAAGGTCGACTAACCAAGTCTCGTTTTCAGCCTCATTGTTCGAACAAGGACCTTCGATCCTATATTCAAATTTTGTTGGAATTTTATTAGGAGAAATAATTAATATCCTAATACTCGTTCCATCTCTATGACTAGAACCAACAAAATATAATTTCCAAGGCTCAAGTTCCAGATAGTTTTGGGAGTTTTCGACTACGCAATGGTCGACTATAAAGTTTGCGACCACTTTCCCCTTCATGGCCTTTAAAGGCACATAAGTTAGGGAGTACTAAGTAAAGAAAAGTTCCCATTTTCCAATTCGACTATGCATGATTGGCTTAAAAAGCATATGTTTAATGATATCAAAATGAGACAAAACATACACATCAACATGCTTGATATTATATTTCAACTTTGTACATGAAAAATACAAATATAGACATAATTTTTCAATCATACTATATCTATTTTCTGCATCATTAAGGAGTCGACTAAGATAGTAAATGGCCTTTTTGATGCCATTTTTGTCTTCTTGAGTAGGCATGCTCCCTATGGTTACATCAAATGCAGAAATGTACAATCTCATAATTTTACTTCTACAAGGAGGCGACAAAATTGGGGGATGAATAAGATACTCTTTAATTTTATCAAAAGCTTCATATTGTGCTTGCCCCTATTCGAAGCCTTCATTCTTCAGTCGAAGTAGAGGAAAAAGGCCTGAGTCTTTCCGCTCATGTTTGAAATGAACCTCCTTAAGAAGTTGATCTTTCCCAATAGCAACTGTAGTTCCTTCTTTGTTGATGGTGTTTTCGCCTCCATAATGGCCTTATTTTTATTCTGGTTTATTTCAATTCCCTTTTATGAATCATGAAGCCTAAGAAATCTCCATCCTGTACACAAAACACACATTTGAGAGGGTTCATCTTCAAACCATGCCTCCTCATCCTTTTGAATGATTGTCGAAGATGGTCTATATGATTTGTTCCTGACACAGACTTAACAAATATATCGTCAATATAAATTTGCATACATGTTTCTATAAAATCATGAAAAATGGAATTCATTGCTCTTTGGTAGGTTTCCCTAACATATTTTAAGCTGAAAGGCATCACCATCCATTCGTAGGTGCCTAAAGCCCCAGACTATTGAAAAGTCATTTTCGGTACATGTTTGTCAGCAATGAATATCTGATTATACCCAGAGTATTTGTCGAGCATACTAAGATACTCATAGCATTCAACGGAGTCGACAAGCATCTCTACCACAGGCATTGGACACTCGTCCTTTAGGGTCGCAGCATTCAGATTCCTAAAGTCAATGCAGACCCTTAAAGTCCCATTATTTTTAATGACAAGAACTATGTTAGCAATCCATTTGACATACCTCATTGTACGGATGAAATTACAATTGAGAAGCCTTTCGACTTCCTATTTGATCTTCGACAAGATTTCTGGTGCAAATTGTCTTGGAGTTTGCTTGATTGAATTCCTTCCAAGCTTAATAGGCAACTTTAGTTCTACCAACTCCATACTCAATCCAGGCATCTCATTGTAATCCCAAGCAAAACAATCTTTGTACTCCTTCAAAAGCTGGATCACTTCGACTTTGAGTTCTGGGCTAATACTCACGCTTATGTATGTCGGTCTTTTGATTATACCTTCTCCTAAGTCAATTTCCTCTAAAGGATATTGCGCTAGCATTTTTATGTTAGGTTTCAGTGGATCCCTTTCGAATCCCAAAGGCTCTTCATCATAGATGGCATTGAGCCTCTGGCTTTATACTTCATCTTGAATCTTATTAGGTGGTTGAGGTTTAAAGTATACCCCAGGCCCCTCAAAGTGCACATCAGTTTTGTTGGCTTCGACAACCATATATTTAACTTTGGCCTCTAAGGCCGCTTTTAATCTATTTTCGGCTACATAAGTCGAAATCTTTTCCAATACTTTGGACTCAGACATAATCAAAAAATTCGTCTCCCTAGTCAGTCGGCTGGATGTTTGGCATTCCTTCAAATTCAGATATTCTCCTATGACCTCTCTATCCCATGGAAATCCATAAGTTGGGTGTAGATGAAGGGAGTAATACGCTGCATTAACAGGGTTGAATGTAAAATCAGCAGGCCTGCATGGAGGAATGTTCGCTAGATTTCTATTAAAATTCCGCCTATCCACGTGATTAACTTCAGCCATAAAATAACTTTGAGTCACTTCAATGTTCTCCACTATGCCATCATTCTGCCATATCAATATCCTCTGATGGAGCGAAGAGGGCATTGCTCTGATGTCGTGTATCCACTCACGGATCAACGACAGGTTGTAATTAGCTTTTGATTTAACAACTATAAACATGGTTGGCTTGGTAGTGGTTCCAACTCTGAAATCCACATGGATTACTCCCAATGTGCGTCTAATATTTCCTTCGTAATTTGACAAGACCATGTTATGAGACTTGAGGTCTCTGTAAAACTTTCCCACTTCCTGCAACATAAAGTGCGACATCAAGTTCACTGCCACTCCACCATCCACTAGGATCTTATTAATTCCCATATTTTCCACCTTTCCCTAGGTCACACAGATACCACATTGCAGTTTATGACCAAAGAAGGCTCCGAATCTATTTTGAAGTTATCAGTTATCATATCATCGTACACCAGTGGTAATTTTGACTTATCTTCAGATTCTTCCTTTCGAGCAAGGAAATGGTTCCTCCCTACTGACTTTTTCTCTTCGCCATTATCCTTCCTTGGAGGCTGGTTAGTGCTAGATTCCTTCGTTGCCTTCACATTAGGCTCCCTTTCTGCTTTCCTTCTTCTATGTTACCTTGGACACTGAGACCCCGACATAGGGTTCTTACCCTTGTAATTCTCAGATCTGTAAGCTTGTTGTTTTGAAACCTGGAACTCTCTTCGATAAGCTATTGAGGAACCCCGACCCACTTCGAAACTCTGCCATTTCTCCTAGCCTCATTCCCCCTTCTCAGCATGCTTCGTCCTCCTTCCTCCAGGAGCATCAGCAATTGGTTTGAAGGTAGCTGCCTGTTTTCCTAGAAACTTGGACCTCCTTGGTCTTTCCTTTGAGGGACTCCTATTTTGTTGAAGGAGTATGGACCGCAGGTATGTTTCCAGTTCCTTCTGTGACTAGTCATTTGAACTCTTTCTATGTTTTCAGCAACTTTCTTGTTGAAAACAGAACTGCGCCAAGGGCACAACATCACTTCAGACTTCTTTCGCTGGTAGCGGTGGAGGAACTCCAACAAGCTTCCATCATTCTTCAGATAAGCCACCTTCAATTTCTCTTTGCTTCGTCGAACACTTTCCTCATCAGTTTCCATCTCAGTTTCTCTGCTCAGTTCGACCATGTTAACTTCTAGACTATTGCCATCAGTGATCTTCAGCTTTTACAATTTAACCCTAAGGCCCTTAGTTATGCTACTTTCCTGATTGAAACCCTCAGTAGTTTCGACCATAGTAGTGTTTTTCACAACCTTCTGACGCTTACACCATGTTGACAATGGGCGGCTCAGTGTAGTGGGTATTTACCACTTGCAGGGGTTTGAGTTGATATTCATCTAAGACTTAGTCTTGTGTCCAAACATCATTCTTCCGTCCTTAATTGCATTTTGCACCAAATCCCTGAAAAGGAAACAATGTGAGATTTTGTGGCCTAAAAACTTGTGATATTTATAAAAAAAAAAAAAAACTTGTTTCTTTCGTTGTTATAATGGAGACATTTTAACGCCAAGAGGCACTATCATTTGGCCATCTTTGACTAGTAAGTCAAAGATTTCGTCACAAATAAGGGTCTGGAAACTTTTTATCACTAGATCTTTCAACATTAGACCTCAAGGAAAGAGATATGAGTTTCAACATATGTTTATCATCATCAGTTCCATTTCAAGGCTTTGAAGGTTACAAATCAACCTTTCAAGGTCTAGAGTATTCAGATCTTTAGCTTCCTGAATACAGTAACCTTAAAGTTGTATCTTGCAAAAAAATTCCTTAAGATCTATTATCAAGATGACATCATTGGACTTCTAGTCAACGTTGTCTTCAAGAGTGTCCCACAACTTATCATCACAACCAATGATGTGAGTAAATATCTTGCTTTAAGCATATTAAGATTAAATCGAGATTTTTGCAACAAGCACATTATTCCCATGTGTCAGTCTTAAGGATTAAAGAATCCTTTCATACTCACAAAGCAAATGACTTAAAGTATACATAGTTTCTTGAATTCTTCAACAAGTACACTTATCCCACAGGTCAGTCTTAAAGATTAAAAATCCTTTCATACTTATAAAACAAGTGACATAACGTAGAAAGAAGTTTCTTAATCCACAAAAATTTGAAATAACTCCAACTTTGGTTATACAAGAGTTCCTTCAAGGCCATGTGCTTATGTTTAGGCACTCAACTCAACACTAGCATGGCCTTCTCCAGCTTATATTTACTTCATCCAAGCTAGAGCTCTTGATTGAGTAATTTTTCTCACCGAGTCTTTTCTGTTTAACTGAAATCTTATTTTATGCTAATTAGGCATAAAGTTGTGTACCGTTCTCACATGATCTTCTATGGATAAATTTTGACAGGAGTCTTGTTGTAGATGTTTGTTGAAGCTTGCACAAAGTCATCTTTATCCTTATACTTTGCTTTCTGAATCAAAGGCTTTTTATAGAATTAGTTATAGCATGATCAAAAGCTAAAGTATGTCTTCAGAATCTGGTTAGAATTATACTTCAAAGTCTTGAGTTCACAGGTTCTGAGTCTTGCCTTCATTAGAGTCTTGATCAGAACTAGTCTGAATAAACACTTGAAGAGTTAATGACTTGATATAGACAAATTCCTTTGAAGCAGTATCTTCCGAATTGTTGATGAAACTTGTTTAGAAGATGCAAAGTCGTCTCTTATAACAGAGTCTGCTTACTTCAAACAATTCAAGTCTTCAGAGCTGAGCCGATCTTTGTATTCCAAGTAAGCTTACATTCAACATCTGAAAGACTTGAAGTTGAGTCTCCAGAGTCTGAAAGCTTGGTTTTAATCTTCCAGATTTAGAACTTTTTGCTTCTCTTTAATGGTTATTCTGAGTGATTAACTTGATTAATATCAAGGTTAATGTCTTTTGATTCTGAATAATTGAATAACCATTAAACCCTGTTGTTATTTAAATACTTTGTTATCATCAAAACCTTTTAAGGGAATGAACAAATCTTGTTCTAACACATACTAAAATGATTATGAATGCTTTGATTCATTATGATTCTTTACCTGAAAAATGGTGACTAAAAGGTTTTTCTACTTGTTTGAGATTAAGTATAAAATATGATAGAAAAATTTAGTTAGATTTGAATCAAAAGCATTTCATGATTTGAATCAACTAAATAAGTGAAGTGGAAGAAAAGAAAACCAGAGTTTTGACACATTTTTCAATTGATTTGAATCAAGAACAAAGTCTGATTCGAATTAAAGACCCCGTGATTCGAATAATGTGTTAATTCTGTTTCAAATTAATCAAGCTGAGCCAACCAAAAAACATGGAAAAATTGTCTGATTCGAATCAATTCTAGCAGAGGTAACCTAGAGTTGGCTGATTCGAATCATGTGTAAAATTTAATTCGAATCATATGATTTAAAAATTTTAGGTTTGCCTGTGTCCAAAGTAGGGATGTTCATTGACAATTAATTTCTATAACTAATCCATAACCATAAATTATAATTGGTTATTAAAACCAATTGTTATAACCGGTTTCAATTTTGTAACATGGCTATAAACAATTTATTAACCGATTATATCCATAACCAATATTCTAAATAATTTTGATTTATTTTTTTAAAATCATTTTTTGCAAGAATTTTTTATTAATAAAAAAATCCTTTTTTTAAGAAAAAATATTTATTTTCATAAATAAAAAAACTCATGTTTTTCAAAAGTAAGATAAAATAATTTTTTAATGTATTTTTATTTACTGGAAAAATATTTTTTCAAAATTTTTTTCTAGAAAAATATATTTTTTTTCAAAATAAAAAGAAATAGACTAATTTGGTTTTTATTTTGGATATAGATGTCCAAATTATGAATTTGGTTATGAATATGGATAATGACTTAATTTTGATATGAATTTAAATAATCGGTTAATCTGAGAATCCGTAGCTCAAAGTGTTCAAATCAAGATATGTGCTTGATTCAAATCAAACATCCAAAATCTCAATTTTTCATAATTTTTAAAAGACTTTGAAATTTTTCTTTCCACCTAACTTGAATCAATAACATATATGACTCTTAATCTACTGACTCATGTAATTGAATAAAAACACCATGATTAAGTTTAAACCTAACAATTGGTTTATGCAATGCTAAAAATGAATCATTGTAGAACATGATCTTAGAGATGCAATCATGAAGGAGACTTAACAATAAAAAATAAATCAATATAAAAATGATATGACAAGCAACAAAATAACCGTGTTGAGGTGCTCTGCCTGAATAAATGCATTAAGGACATACAATCCTTCGTCACTGAGACCTCGACATAGGGTTCTTACCCTTGTAATTATCATATCTGTAAGCTTGTTGTTTTGAAACCTGGAACTCTCTTCAATAGGCTATCGAGGAACCCCGACCCACTTTAAAACTCTTCCATTTCTCCTGGCCTCACTCCCCTTTCTCAGCAGGCTTTGTCGTCCTTCCTCTGGGAGCATCAGCAGTTAGTTTGAAGGTAGCTGTCTGTTTTCCTAGAAACTTGGACCTCTTTGGTCTTGCCTTTGAGGGGCTCCTATTTTGTCGAAGGTGTATGGACCGCGGGTATGTTTCCAATTCCTCCTGTGACTAGCCATTCAAACTCTTTCTATGTTTTCAGCAGTTTTCTTGTTGAAAACAGAACTGTACCTAGAGCACAACATCACTTTAGACTTCTTTCCCTGGTAGTGGTGGAGGAACTCCAACAAGCTTCCATCATTCTTCGGATAAGCCACCTTCACTTGCTCTTCGATTTGTCGAACGCTTTCCTCATCAGTTTCCATCTCAGTTTCTCTGCTCAGTTCGACCAAGTTAACTTCTAGACTATTGCCATCAGTGATCTTCAGCTTTTATAATTTAACCCTAAGGCCCTTGGTTATGTTACTTTATTGGTTGAAACCCTCAGTAGTTTCGACCATAGTAGTGTTTTTGTCACAACCTTTTGACGCTTAAACCATGTTGACAATGGGTGGCTAAGTGTAGTGGGCATTTACCACTTGCATGGGTTTGAGTTGATATTCATCTGAGACTTACTCTTATGTCCAAACTTCATTCTTCCGTCCTTAATTGCATCCTGCACCAAATCCCTGAAAAGGAAACAATGTGAGGTTTTGTGGCCTAAAAACTTGTGATATTTATTAAAAACACTCGTTTCTTTCGTTGATATAATGGAGACATTTTAGCGCCAGGAGGCACTATCATTTGGCCATTTTTGACTAGTAAGTTAAAAATTTCGTCACAAATGAGGGTCTGGAAATTTTTTATCAATAAATCTTTCAACATTAGACCTCAAGGAAAGAGATACGGTTTTAACATATGTTTATCATCATCAGTTCCATTTCAAGGCTTTGAAGGTTACAAATCAACCTTTCAAGGTCTAGAGTATTCAGGTCTTTAGCTTCCTGAATAGCAATAACCTTGAAGTTGTATCTTGCAGAAAAATTCCTCAAGATCTATTACCAAGATAACATCATTGAACTTCTAGTCAATGTTGTCTTCAAGAGTGTCCCACAACTTATCATCACAACCAATGATGTGAGTAAACATCTTGCTTTAAGCATATTAAGATTAAATCGAGATTTTTGCAACAAGCACATTAGCCTCATGAGTCAGTATTAAGGATTAAAGAATCATTTCATACTCACAAAGCAAATGACTTCAAGTATACATAGTTTCTTGAAATCTTCAACAAGTACACTTATCCCATGAGTCAGTCTTAAAGATTAAAAATCCTTTCATGCTCAAAAAACAAGTGACTTAACATAGAAACAAGTTTCTTAATCCATAAAAATTTGAAAGAACTCCCACTTTGGTTATACAAGAGTTCCTTCAAGGCCATGTGCTTATGTTTAGGCATTCAGCTCAACACTAGCATGGCCTTCTCCAGCTTATATTTACTTCATCCAAGCTAGAGCTCTTGAATGAGTAATTTTTCTCATCAAATCTTTTTTGTTTAACAAAAATCTTATTTTATGCTATTTAGACATAAAGTAGTGTACCATTGTCACTTGATCTTCTATGGATAAATTCTTACTGGAGTATTGTTGTAGATGTTTGTTGAAGCTTGCACAAATTCATCGTTATCCATATACTTTGCTTTCTGAATCAAAGGCTTTTTTATAGAATTAGTTATAGCATGATCAAAAACTAAAGTATGTCTTCAGAATCTGATTAGAATTATACTTCAAAGTCTTGAGTTCACAGGTTCTGAGTCTTGCCTTCATTAGAGTCTTGATCAGAGCTAGTTTGAATAAACACTTGAAGAGTTGATGACTTGATATAGACAAATTTCTTTGAAGCAGTATCTTCCGAATTGCTGATGAAGCTTGTTTAGAAGATGTAGAGTCGTCTCTTATAACAGAGTCTGCTTGCTTTAAACAATTCTAGTCTTCAGAGCTGAGTCTATCTTTATATTCCAAGTAAGCTTATGTTCAACATTTGAAAGACTTGAAGTTGACTCTCCAGAGTCTGAAAGCTTGATTCTGATCTTCCAAATTTAGAACATTTTTGCTTCTCTTTAATGGTTATTCTGAGTGATTAACTTGATAAATATCAAGGTTAATATCTTTTAATCCTACATAATTGAATAACCATTAAACCTTGTTATTTAAATACTTTGTTATCATCAAAACCTTTTAAGGTAATGAACAAATCTTGTTCTAACACACACTAAAATGATTATAAATGCTTTGATTCATTGTGATTCTTTACATGAAAAATGGTGACCAAAAGGTTTTCTACTTGTTTGAGATTAAGTATAAAATATGATTGAAAAAGTTAGTTAGATTTGAATCAACTAAACAAGTGAAGTGGAAGAAAAGAAAACCAGAGTTTTGACACATTTTTCAATTGATTTGAATCAAGAAAGTCTGATTCGAATCAAAGAACCCGTGATTCGAATAATGTGTTAATTCTGTTTCAAATTAATCAAGGTGAGCCAACTAAAAAACATGGAAAAATTGTCTAGTTCGAATCAATTCTAGCATAGGTAACCTAGAGTTGGCTGATTTGAATCATGTGTAAAATTTAATTCGAATCATATTGTTTAAAAAATTTAGGTTTGCCTCTGCCCAAAGTAGGGATGATCATGGACAATTAATTTCTATAACTAATCCATAACCATAAATTAAAACTGGTTATTAAAACCAAATGTTATAACTGATTTCAATTTTGTAACATGGTTATAAACCATTTATTAACCGATTATATCCATAACCAATATTATAATTAATTTTGATTTATTATTTTAAAATCATTTTTTGCAAGAATATCTTTAATTAAAAAAAATCCTTTTTTAAGAAAAAATAATTATTTTCATAAATGAAAAAACACGTGTATTTCAAAAAAAATATATATGTATTTTTATTTACTGGAAAAATATTTTTTTTAAATGTTTTTCTCGAAAAATATATTTTTTTCAAAATAAAAAACTTTTCTTTTCATTTATTTTAAAAAATAAAGAAATAGACTAATTTGGTTTTTATTTTGGATATAGATGTCCAAACTATGAATTTGGTTATGAATATGGATAATGACATAATTTTGATAAGAACATGAATAATTTAAATAATCGGTTAATGTGAGCAGTCATAGCTCAAAGTGTTCGAATCAAGATATGTGCTTGATTCAAATCAAACATCCAAAATCTCAATTTTTCATGATTTTTAAAAGACTTTGAAATTTTTCTTTCCACCTAACTTGAATCAATAACATATATGACTCTTATTCTACAAACTCATGTAATTGAATAAAAACACCAGGATTAAGTTTAAACATAACAATTGGTTTATGTAATGCTAAAAATGAATCATTGCAAAACTTGATCTTAGAGATGCAATCATGAAGGAGACTTAAAAATAAAAAATTAATCAAAATAAAAACGATATGACAAGCAACAAAATAACCGTGTTGAGGTGCTCCGCCTGAATAAATGCACTAAAGACATACAATCCTTTGCCATTGAGACCTCGACATAGGGTTCTTACCCTTGTAAATCTCATATTTGTAAGCTTGTTGTTTTGAAACCTGGAACTCTCTTTGATAGTCTATCGACGAACCCCGACCCACTTCGAGACTCTACCATTTCTCCTGGCCTCACTCCCCCTTCTCAGTATGCTTCGTACTCCTTCCTCTGGGAACATCAGCAGTTGGTTTGAAGATAGCTGCCTGTTTTCCTAGAAACTTGGACCTCCTTGGTCTTTCCTTTGAGGGACTCCTATTTTGTCGAAGGTGTATGGACCGCGGGTATGTTTCCAGTTCCTCCTGTGTCTAGCCATTCGAACTCTTTCTATGTTTTCAGCTGTTTTCTTGTCGAAAACAGAACTGCACCTAGGGTACAACATCACTTCAGACTTCTTTCGCTGGTTGTGGTGGAGGAACTCCAGCAAGCTTCCATCATTCTTTGGATAAGCCACCTTCACTTGCTCTTCGCTTCATCGAACACTTTCCTCATCAGTTTCCATCTTAGTTTCTCTGCTCAGTTCGACCAGGTTAACTTCTAGACTATTGCCATCAGTGATCTTCAGCTTTTACAATTAAACCCTAAGGCCATTGGTTACGTTACTTTCCTGATTGAAACCCTCAATATTTTTGACCATAGTAGTGTTTTTGTCACAACCTTCTGACGTTAAGACCATGTTGACAATGGGCGGCTCAGTGTAGTGGGCATTTACCACTTGCAGGGGTTTTAGTTGATATTCATCTGAGACTTAGTCTTGTGTCTAAACTTTATTCTTCTGTCCTTAATTGCATTATGCACCAAATCCATGAAAAGGAAACAATGTGAGGTTTTGTTGCCTAAAAAATTGTGATATTTATAAAAAACTTGTTTGTTTCGTTGTTATAATGGAGACATTTTAGCGCCATGAGGCACTATTGTTTGGCCATCTTTGACTAGTAAGTCGAAAATTTTGTCACAAGTGAGGGTCTGGAAATTTTTTATCACTAGATCTCTCAACATTAGACCTCAAGGAAAGAGATACGAGTTTCAACATATGTTTATCATCATCAGTTCCATTTCAAGGCTTTGAAGGCTACAAATCAACCTTTAAAGGTCTATAGTATTCAGGTCTTTAGCTTCCTGAATAGTTGTAACCTTGAAGTTGTATCTTGCAAAAAAATTCCTCAAGATCTATTATAAAGCTAACATCATTGAACTTCTAGTCAACGTTGTCTTCAAGAGTGTCCCACAACTTATCATCACAAACAATGATGTGAGTATACATCTTACTTTAAGCATATTAAGATTAAATCAGATTTTGGCAACAAGCACATTAGCCCCATGAGTCAGTCTTAAGGATTAAAGAATCCTTTCGTACTCACAAAGAAAATGACTTAAAGTATACATAGTTTCTTGAACTCTTCAACAAGTAAACTTATCCCACGAGACAGACTTAAAGATTAAAAATCCTTTCATACTCACAAAACAAGTGACTTAACATAGAAACAAGTTTCTTAATCCACAAAAATTTAAAAGAACTTTTACTTTGGTTATACAAGAGTTCCTTCAAGGCCATGTGCTTATGTTTAGGCATTCAGCTCAACACTAGCATGACCTTCTCCAGCTTATATTTACTTCATCCAAGCTAGAGCTCTTGAATGAGTAATTTTTCTCACCAAATCTTTTTTGTTTAACTGAAATCTTATTTTATGCCAATTAGACATAAAGTTGTGTACCATTGTCACATGATCTTCTATGGATAAATTCTGACTGGAGTCTTGTTGTAGATGTTTGTTGAAGCTTGCATAAAGTCATCGTTATCCTTATATTTTTCTTTCTGAATCAAAGGCTTTTTTTAGAATTAGTTATAGCATGATCAAAAACTAAAGTATGTCTTCAGAATCTGGTTAGAGTTATACTTCAAAGTCTTGATTTCCCAGGTTCTGAGTCTTGCCTTCATCAGAGTCTTGGTCAGAACTAGTCTGAATAAACACTTGAAGAGTTGATGATTTGATGTAGATAAATTCCTTTGAAGCAGTATCTTTAGAATTGCTGATGAAGCTTGTTTAGAAGATGCAGAGTCGTTCCTTATAACAGAGTCTGCTTGCTTCAAACGATTCTAGTCTTCAGAGCTGAGTCGATCTTTGTATTCCAAGTAAGCTTATGTTCAACATCTGAAAGACTTGAAGTTGACTCTCCAGAGTCTGAAAGCTTGGTTCTGATCTTCCAGATTTAGAACATTTTTGCTTCTCTTTAATGGTTACTCTGAGTGATTAACTTGATTAATATCAAGGTTAATGTCTTTTGATCCTGCATTGTTGAATAAACATTACACCCTGTAGTTATTTAAATACTTTGTTATCATCAAAACCTTTTAAGGAAATGAATAAATCTTGTTCTAACACACACTGAAATGATTATGAATGCTTTGATTCATTATGATTCTTTACATGAAAATTGTGACTAAAAGGTTTTCTACTTGTTTGAGATTAAGTACAAAATATGATTGAAAAAGTTAGTTAGATTTGAATCAAAAGCATTTCATGATTTGAATAAACTAAACAAGTGAAGTGGAAGAAAAGAAAACCAGAGTTTTGACACATTTTTCAATTGATTTGAATCAAGAACAAAGTCTGATTCAAATCAAAGACCCCGTGATTCGAATAATGTGTTAATTCTGTTTCAAATTAATCAAGCTGAGCCAACTAAAAAACATGGAAAAATTGTCTGGTTCGAATCAATTCTAGCAGAGGTAACCTAGAGTTGGCTGATTCGAATCATGTGTAAAATTTAATTTGAATCATATTGTTTAAAAATTTTAGGTTTGCCTCTGTCCAAAGTAGGGATGCTAATGGACAAATAATTTCTATAACTAATTCGTAACCATAAATTATAACTGGTTATTAAAACCAATTGTTATAACCGGTTTCAATTTTGTAACATGGTTATAAACCATTTATTAACTGATTATATCCATAACTAATATTATAATTAATTTTGATTTATTTTTTTAAAATCATTTTTTGCAAGAATGTTTTTAATTAAAAAAAAATCCTTTTTTAAGAAAAAATAATTATTTTCATAAATGAAAAAGTTCGTGTATTTCAAAAAAAAAAGAAAATTTTTTTATGTATTTTTATTTACTGGAAAAATATTTTTTTTTTAATTTTTTTCTAGAAAAATATATTTTTTTCAAAATAAAAAACTTTTCTTTTCATTTATTTAAAAAATAAAGAAATAGACTAATTTGGTTTTTATTTTAGATATAGATGTCAAAATTATGAATTTGGTTATGAATATGAATAATGACTTAATTTTGATATGAATATGAATAATTTAAATACCGGTTAATGTGAGTATCCATAGCTCAAAGTGTTCGAATCAAGATATGTGCTTGATTCAAATCAAAATCCAAAATCTTATTTTTTCATAATTTTTAAAAGACTTTGAAATTTTTCTTTCCACCTAACTTGAATCAATAACATATATGACTCTAATTCTACTGACTTATGTAATTGAATAAAAACACCAGGATTAAGTTTAAACCTAACAATTTGTTTATGCAATGCTAAAAATGAATCATTGCAAAACTTAATCTTAGAGATACAATCATGAAGGAGACTTAAAAATAAAAAATAAATCAAAATAAAAACGATATGACAAGCAACAAAATAACCGCTCTGAGGTGCTCCGCCGAAATAAATGCATTAAGGACATACAATTATATTCTCCTTTTATTAATGTTTGGCAAAACTTTCCCTTAAAATTGATGCGATTTTTGAATAAATATTCTATTTTTATATCAAAAGATCTTTTAAAAAATATATTTATTTTAAGTTATTCTTTAACGATATGGTTTGTTTTGTGTATATTTTTTTTTAAATTTAAATTATAATTAATATGTTATAATTATTTATATTTATATTTAAAATATAAGTAAAAGTAATTTGACTAACTAATTAATTACATAAAATGTTTATGTAAGAACAATGAAATGAAAAAATATTATGTAATTGCACAAAAAAGATATAAGTGTTCTCTTATTTAATTTAAATATAATAAAAACACACTTTAAAGAATTATTTAAACATACATACGGAGTATGTATTACTTAAAAAAAATAAAAATACATGTGTATTACTTCAAAAAAAAAAAAACATACACGTGTTTATGCGCAACCTCCTTATTCGAACGGTTTCATTAGGGTTCGCTTAAATAATAAAGTGGCATAAAAAAACAATGAAATTGACCGTAATAAACTCACTTATCAAAATAAATAAAAATAAAATTCATTATTATTTTAATAAATAAAACTGATACATTGTCAAAAAGTAAAATATAATTAATAATGTAAATTTGTCGATAATTTGTTTTCCTAAATTTAAAATACATTATGAATCATATAAATTTTACTTATAAGATATTAATATCATTTAATAAAAAATAACTTTTTCCCATTCTCACATTCACTCTATCAAATAAATTTCAAACCATTCTTTTCATTATTTTTTCTTGCGTAATCCAAATAAAATAGAAAACATACATCTATCGTTATCATACATTTATAACATCAATTAATTATTTCCATTATCAATATAGCCTAGGTTTAAAAACACACACACAAAAAATCTTATTTCTCGCGGATCCCATCAATAAATCCAACGGTTCCTCATATTTCATTCCGTGATCTGCGCCGCAGAAGATTAAATCCCGAAACCCAGAAATTTTCGGTTTTAGTTAGTCACTGAAAGTGTGACTATGGTGTTTACTTGAGGCCAAAGTTTCAAAATCTTACCGTGTCACAAAGAATGCGATAAACCCAAAACGTAACAGAATCAAATCTTTCTCTTCCAAAAAAAAGTATCAAATAAAAAAAGAGAAAATTAAGATATTTTAGTTGATTTTCCACGCATTTATTGTTTCTGAATTTCAATCGTGTTATCTACATTGGTTTCTCAATTCCAAACCTTAGTTTCAGTCCCAATGAAGGGTTTAGAGGAATCAAGAAGAAGCTTTAAGCGGAAATGTGAATTCCGACAACAAAAGCTTCGAATCAATGAAAGAGTTGAGGTAATGTCAATTTTTTTGTTGCATAAAATTTGGTGAACCCTAGTTTTGATAATGCTATTTTTGTGGGAAACCCTATTAACTACATTTCGTTTGATTTTACGGTTCATGCAAGGTATTATGGTTATTTAACTGTTTATGGTAATGTATATGGACGTGAGCATGGCAAAAGTTTTAATTTTTTTTTTCCTTTTTGATTACTTTATTTATTGATTTTGGTATTTTGATTTGAAGTTTCTGTGTTTGGGATTTTCTTTTTCAGCTGAAGAGTTTTGAGGAGGGTTTTCTGGGATCATGGCATCCGGGGACTGTTATTGAATGTGGGAAGCTGACACGTCATGTTAGATATGATAATATTTTGCAGGATGATGGGTTGGATTATTGGGTGGAAGTGGTGAAAGTTTCAGATGCTTTGGATTGTGAATTTGGTTCTCCGAGTAAAATCGCGGTGATTAGGCCACTGCCTCCTTGGGTTGAGTGTCGAACATGTGATGTTAAGTTTGGTCTTTGTGTTGATGTGATTTACCAGGATGCTTGGTGGGAAGGTGTTGTGTTTGATCACTGTGAAGGAATGGAGGAGAGGAGTGTGTTTTTTCCTGATTTGGGGGATGAGATGAAGGTTGAGATTGATCAAATGCGGATTACTCAGGATTGGGATGAAGTTACGGGGAAATGGCAGCGACGAGGGAACTGGGTGTTTCTTGAATTGATTGAGGAGTATCAGCGGGAGTCATATCTTGCAGTTTCGGTGAAGCAAATTTGGTATGAAGTGCGACAAAAAAAGGAATTTGCAGCTGTTGGTGATTGGACTTTAAATGTGAAGAAGGATTTGTGGAGAGACATGATAATGCAGGTAGTTGATGACTATATGGGTATTACAGTAAAAGAAGTTTTCTCAACCTTGAAACCTCAAGAGCTGGATTCGGTTGGACTAATGTCTAAAGTTGATTCAAACAAGACGTCATCTGATAAGGAAAATTTTGAGCAGAAACAACGTGTTGTTTTTCCAGTTGAAGAGGACTTTCCAAAGTTTCAAAATGAAGTTTCAGTTGCTATTTGTTCCGAGAGAAACAAACATAGATCTTCAACTCATTCAAATTCCTGCAATTGGGAACCTGTAATAGTGTCTGAAACGGAATACTGCCCCGATGCTGTTGGGCAATATGTACTTGCTTATCAGAACAGGAAGAATAGGGTGTTTTGGAAGGAAAAAGTATGGAAGCATCTTGCATATCTTGGATGGGAAATTGGCCAATATAAACATCATCACAGGTACAAGCCACCAGATGGAATCTGTAGTGGGAAGAAGTTTCACTACTCACTTATTGAAATTTGTGAATTTATGGAATCCAGGGTGAACTCTTCCACATCCAACAATGATCTCGGTAACAATGCTCCTACTCCTTCCTTTATTAATGGTTATAATTTATCTATTTCTTCTTCTACTCCACAATCTGAACCACCCCAAACCATTAATATAAGTGCATATTTTCCTACTCAAACTACACCATCTAAACCATCAAAACTGCCTCGACCATGTCATGTTCAACATGTGCCTCCTAATCCATTGGAAAAGAGTGAGAATCCAGATGTATCTTCTCTAGCTGTGGTGCCTTCTTCTGTTGCAGTGGCAGGTGAACAAGCTATTCCTTCAGCGGGGTATTGTCCTCAAGTCATTGTTAAATACCACAAACGTGCATTAAAGCGGAATTGGCTTGGTAAAACAAAATATATTGAAAAAATAAAAAAGCATCTCCAGAAAGAAGGATGGGTTTTAACTGGCCCGCCCCCAGAAAACAAAAGAAGGGGTGTGTTATATACTAACCTGCAAAACCAGAACTTTACCTCACTGAACATGGTATGCAAATTCCTAATTAAGGAAAGTACTAAAAGATCATCTATTTCTGGAATTGAACCTTTAAATGCCTCAGTTGTTAACGAAGAAAGTGTTGATCGGGAAAGTATTCAAAGATCAACTATGTCTGGCATTCAACCTTTTGTTAGCAATGAAAGTGTTGATCGAGTACCAAGTGATGATTTATCAAGTAAAACATCACATTTTCTTCCTCATGAGACTGAGTTATACACTATAGACAGGGTTGCTACAAATAGATCAAAGAGAAAACGCGATGAATCAAGTCTAAGGGTGAGATCAAATAAAAGAGTGCGGAAATTTTCTGTCCCTTCTCTATCACATCAAAAAGCTCTGAATGTTGTGTCTTGGTTGATAGACAGCAATGTGGTGTTACCAAGGTCTAATGTTTATTATGTAGCAAAAAGACGGCGTGCCATGGCTTCTGGTCGAATAACTCACGACGGAATCAAGTGTAAATGTTGTCATAAAATATTTAGTCTTGTTTCCTTCGAATTCCATGCTATTGGCAGTAATACCACCAGACCAAGTGCTAGTATCTTTCTGGATGATGGTAGGTCGCTCTTACAGTGCCAGATACAAATAATGCAAGATCATGTGTCTAGGGAGGCTATGGTAAAATCACAGACTCATTTGTGTCAGAGTGAAAACGACTACATTTGTTCCGTTTGTCGCAACGGGGGCGAACTTCTTTTGTGTGATCGGTGTCCGTCTTCATATCATAAGACATGTCTTGGTCTGGAGGTAGGTTAACCATTTTCATTCTAGTTCATGGTATATTTAGTATTCTCATATTTATTTCAGTTTAATTCTTCCAAACCAATAATTGAACTTTGTTTTTCCTCTATAGGACATCCCTGATGGTGAATGGTTTTGTCCATCATGTCTTTGCGGGATTTGCGGCCAAAGAAAATTCAAGGGGGGCGGTGAGGATGGACATTTCCTTAAATGCATTCAGTGTGAACATAATTGTAAGTATATATTGGAGCTGGTATTGAAATGAATAGAATATACTGATACATATAATACATTTGCCCACACATTTCGTCCAAACCTAGATATCTGTTAATCAACACTACAATACTTACCATGTCATCTTTATGAACCTAATGTAGATCATGTTGCATGCCTGATAAGTAAAGATACATGTAAGTCCAGAAGTTATGCGGAAAGCCGGTTTTGCGGAAAAGATTGTGAAAAGGTATATATTCAATGCATCCCCTTATTTATTGGAAAGTTTTAGCAGTGTTTTTGTAGAAATTTGGTAATTGATCTGCTTGTTTGAAATGAAATTATATTTATTGTTGATACTTCGGTATGTGATTTTGGTCAATGCTTGCACTTGAAATCTAATGGAATTAATGAGGATTGATTTCGGTGAAATTACATGTTATGACTTGGCAATAGCAAGTCCAATTAAGTTTAATGCCATACTAAATTTTTGTTGTGTCTATTTTTTCGCAGTTATATGAAGGCCTTCAAAGAATGTTGGGAGAGCCAGTTTCAGTGGGCGTGGGCGATCTAACGTGGACATTGGTGAAGTGTATCGACTCTGAGAGTTGTGATATTGATAGTAGTAAAAGTGAATTATTGGCAGAAAGTTACAGCAAACTCAATGTTGCTCTTTCTGTGATGCATGAATGTTTTGAGCCCCTAAAGGAACCCTCCTCTGGCAGAGATCTGGTGGAAGATGTTATATTCAGCAGATGGTCAGTGATTCTTATCCATGAAAATATGTTCATGGTGTTTTATTTGAATACATTATTATATTTGTGTTATTGATATTGGTAGAGACCTAATATTCATAGTAATATATTTATTAATTGCAGTCCTCAGATACTACATCTGCTATTCTCACCTTTGCTAAGGTGTTTAATTGGAAAAGTTTCATAGTTCTGATAGGAGTGTCATTTAAAATATCACAGTTCTCATAGGAAACTTGCATTTAAAAATAATCAACCGATGTGGAGGTTTCTGGCCTTTATAAATTTATACTCCCTCCGGTCCTTTTTATAAGAAACAATTCACCTTTCTAGATTCCTTAAATAATTAATGTATCTGGCCTGTAATACAACTCGGATACATTAATTATTTAATGAATCTAGAAAAGTGAAGTGTCTCTTATAAAAAGAACCGAAGGGAGTACTATTTACTGATGGATTTTCGTTGTCCATGGTCATGGTATCTGTCTCTAAATTGTGTGAGTTATTGTTTTACCTCTTATCATGTATCTGATGATGTCTGTACATGTGAATTTTTCAGGTCAAAACTTAATCGAATGAATTTCCGGGGTTTCTATACAGTACTTCTAGAGAAAGATGGAGAGCTGGTCAGTGTGGCAACTATTAGGTGAGTATAGGATTTGCTTCCATAAAAAACTAGGCTCTGTTTGACTGAATGATTATATTTCTTTTTGAGCTGCTGTTTTTTAATGGCTTGTGTTATGGTAATCTTGATTTACTGCTTTAACTTTTTAGGGTCTTAGGAGATAAGGTAGCTGAAGTACCTCTTGTTGGTACAAGATTTCAATACCGTCGAAATGGAATGTGCCGCATCTTAATGGATGAACTGGAAAAGGTAATGAACAAGGAACTCATTTCCCTTTTTTCCTTCTCTATCATTTGACGCCCTCTTTTCATTTTTAACATCATAATGTGTGTGTTTTGTATTTTGGCTGTAACACCTAGGACTGTTAAAAGGAATCCACTGAGCCAGCCAAACTGAACTGAACTGCCAAACCCAACCAAATTAAACCATATAGAACCTATGAAGGACACCTCTAGGATTAGGTGTGTTGCACCGTGTCGCGTTAACGCGGTGCACATAGGTGTCCGACAATTGAATGATACATGTAAGACACCTCTAGGATTAGGTACTATCATATAGAGTTATCAATAGCGACTCATAGCGGCGCTATTCAAGGATAGCGTCCCGGAGCGGTGACCCTCCTCTACGAAGGAGCGGTTCGTGTCTCAGTTTGAGATCACGGCCACGATTTGTGGTTTAGCAGGTCGCGGGAGTGGAGCGCTTCCTGGCTTGAGCGGGTTTCATCGGTTTTGAAAGAAAAAACCGAGATTTACCCTTAAAAAAATTAAACTTCGGAGGAGTTTTGAGGAATTTTTCCAATTTTCCCTGACTCAGAACATTCAATCTTCTTCTCCCACACCTTTTGCAAGTTCTTAGAGTTTTCTTCTCAAAATCTTCTCCCAGCGCCGCCTCCACCTGGTTTGTTTCTCAGCGCTGCCGACCCCGTCTGCTTCGTTTCTCAGTGCCGCCCCCCGTCAGCCGTGTTTCTCAGTGCCTCCGTCTGCTGTGTTTTTCAGGTTGGTTTTTAATTCTTTGTTCTTCTTTCTTTTCTTTCGCACTTCTTTTCTCTTCTTTCACATTTCTTTTCTTCGGTACTTACTCTGTTTTTTAGTCTTCTTCCTCTTTTTTATTTATTTATTTATTTATTTTTTTTAAGTCTTCTTCCTCTCTCTGATTCTTTTTTGTTTTTTTTTTCTTCTTCTTTTGAGTAATAATAATTTAATAAATTTATTCCTCTTCTTCCTCTTTTATTTCTAGACAATGACAACATCTTCTACACCATCTCTGAATTCTACATCTACATCTGTCGCCTTCTGTGACCAAACCTTTAAACCAGCCGGTACTGACATTGACATAACATGACAATATAACCATTGGAAGGATCTAAATAACAAGAAAAAGGTGGCATGTGATTTCTGTAATCTCACAAAATAAGTAGAGCAAGAAGACATCAAATCAATTGGGAATAAAGGGTTATGTAATTTGCATGCTTTAAAACACCACTGGATGTTAAAGCACTATTACAGGCTGATTTGGATGAAAAAGAAAGAATTAAAAATGGAGTAGCAGATCCTAATAATGCCATTGAGGAGATAGGGAGAATTCGAACCGGAAAGAGGCTTGCTTAGACCTCTTCACATGTTGTCAAACAGATTAAAGGTCCATTGATTTAATGTTTGAGAAGACCAAGGACACAAAGCAAACAAGCATCAATGATCCATGTGATAAAAAAGTTAGAGCAAGAACTATACAATATATTGCTCGTTTTTTTAATACAAATGGAATTGCCTTTAATGTCTCGAGAGCAAAAAGCTTTAAGTTGATGTTAGAAGCCGTTGGAACACATGGTCCTCATTTGAAACCACCAAGCTCTCATGAATTGAGGGTTCCACTCCTTCAAACAGAGTTAGAATATGTTAAGAAATGTGGTTGGATCTAACTCAACCCTACAAAATCGGTTGGTAGAGTGAGGACTGCCTCAACTTATAAACACATGTTCAGACCATATATTATCTGATGTGAGACTCTTAACACCCCCCACGCTCAGGACTAGACAACTGGAGTGTGGAAATAAATGGTGGGTGGCCCGATAGTGAAAACCATAGTAGGTGGTCCATTGGATCTTAAACCAGGCTCTTCATATCATGTTAAGAAATGTGGCTGGGTCTAGCTCAACTCTACAAAACCGGTTGGTAGAGTGAGGACTGCCCCCACTTATAAACACATGTTCAGGTCATATATCACTCAATGTGGGACTCTTAGCAGAATATACATAGGTTTGTTGAAGAATCATGAAGTGCAAAGGATTAAATATGGATGTTCGATTGATAAATTTCTTGGTCAATTCTCCGGCGGGAACCATGTTTGTGAAAAGTGGTGATGCTTTTGAATACACTAAAACGAGGGATAGGCTATATTATGAGCTGTAATTAGTTATTATGAGCTGTAATTACCGACGCTATTATATATAGTATGAAAGGCAATGAGAAAGGCATCAAGCCAAATTTCATGACATGGTATCAGTAGGTTCGATCAAACCTGGAAAATATGATTATATTGGCTGATCAGCGATACCCCACTAGTTTGCTCTCTTAGTCGTGTTCGTTTCGAAATTCTTTCTTTTGAAATCGAAACCTTGCAGCTGTCTGAGATTCTAAATCTTTGGTTGTTGGTTCGTGATTTCGTCTTGGAGATTCTCGTTGTTGCGCTGATATTGCAATCAATTTTTTTTGGTTCTTGGCTGTTGTTGCTTCGTGATTATGGATCGTCATAATCTTCTGTTTTGCCGCTCCTTCCAAATTGTGGATTTGATCGTGCTGTTGTTCGTTGGTTTGTGGGTATTGTTTCTTGTTGCTGCTCTCGTAATTAAGATAACCCCTACTGCTCTCGTAACTGTGATTACAGTTACTGTTATTATATTATTATAATAATTATTATTATTATTTTTATAATTATTATAATAATAATAATAAAATAATATTAGTGAGCTTGTATCTGGTGGCTTAATAATTTAGATGGCTTCCGAAAAAGAAAGAGATAATTTTTGTGTTCGTTTTACCTGCAAGAATTATTCGGCATGGGAATTTCAGTTCAAGATGTATGTTAAAGAAAAGGGATTATGGAGTCACTTAGATGATGTTTCTAAGGCACCAACAGAGAAAACTGCTTTAGATGCGTGGGAAACTAAAGATGCTCAATTATCACTTGGATTCTAAACAGTATTGATCCTCGGATGTTAAATAATTTGCGTTCTTTTTCAACTGCTCAAGAAATGTGGAATTATCTGAAGCGCATTTACAACCAGGACAATTCGGCAAAACGTTTTCAGTTGGAGTTAGACTTCGCCAACTACAAACAAGGTGATTTGTCTATTCAAGAATACTATTCTGGTTTTTTGAATCTTTGGGCAAAACACTATGCTATTATACATGTTAATGTTCCCAAGACCTCTCTTGCGGCTGTTCAAGAGGCCTACAACACAAGTAGGCAAGATCAATTCCTCATGAAGCTTCGTCTAGAATTTGAGGTTGTCAGAGGTGCTTTGCTAAATAGGAATCCTGTTCCTTCTTTGGGTACATGTGTTGGTGAACTTTCTAGGGAGGAACAACGTCTCCTTACTCAAGGAACCATGTCTCATGATACTGTCAGTTCTGAGCCTGTGGCAATTGCATATGCTGCTCAAAGTAGAAATAAAGGCCGTGATATGCAACATGTCCAATGTTTTTCTTGCAAATAGTTTGGACATATTGCTCGTAGCTGCAGTAAGAAGTTTTGTAATTATTGCAAACAACAAGGTCATATCATTTCTGACTGTCCCACACGTCCTCCACGACCAGCACATCATGCGGTGAAGGCATTTCATGCCACTACAGGCCATACAATTGGCTCTTCCACCACTGGCGCATCAGATGACAATGCTCTACAACCTGAAATGATTCAACACATGGTACTTCTGCCCTTTCAGCCTTGGGTATTAAGGGTACGTTTTCTCATGTTTCTCGTCCATGGTTTATTGATTCTGGTGCATCCAATCACATGACAAGTTCATCTGAAAACTTGCACAATTTACATTCTTATCATGGTAATCAGAAAATTTAGATTGCCAATGGTAATTCCTTGTCTATCACTAACGTTGGGGACATAAACTCGAATTTTCAGAATGTGCTTGTCTCACCGGGACTTGCTTCTAATTTATTGTCTGTTTGTCAATTGGTGGACAATAATTGTAATGTTAATTTTTCTCGGTTTGGTTGTCTTGTGCAGGAGCAGGTGTCGGGGGTTGTCTTGTGCAGGAGCAGGTGTCGGGGAAAGTGATCGCGAAGGGGCCTAAAGTGGGAAGATTGTTTCCAATACAGTTTATTTCTAATCATTTGTCTCTTGCTTGTCATAGTGTTTTGAATTCCTATGAGCAAGGTAATCAAGATCGAGTGCTGGATCGTAAGATCTTACGTGCCAAATTTACCTTTTAGTGCTACGATCTTGAAAAAAACTTTTTTGTGTAATTTGTAGTCAAGATCGAGTTTTTTTATAGTAAGATCGTAAAAAATATAGTGCTGGACTCCTGGGCCTGTTTTGTTGGGCTTTTTTACCGGGTCGGTTTTTTTTAAGTGAACCCAGCTTTTTAATTAAGTTTTCAGACCTAACCCTAAAACACCAAAAGACAAAACGGCTGCTCTTACTCCTTACTCGATACTCTTCCATCTTCTTTAACAATTCTTCTCTCTGCTTTCCACCATCATCTAACCATTCTTCTCCCTCGTCATCTTCATTCTTCTCCCTCTATGTTCACCTTCTTCCTACTACCGTTCTTTTCCCTATGGCTTCAAATACTCAGAATGTTTCATCAACTGCTGAAAGTGGTGCTTCTGCTCCCACTCCTCGTCCTGCAAAAAATTCTCGTGGAATGAAAACCGATCCAGCATGGGAGTATTGTGTTTTACTTGACCCGATTTCTAGAAGAGTACAGTGTAAATTCTGTGAGGGTGAAGTTACAGGAGGTGTTTATCGTTTGAAGCATCATTTGGCCGGAACCAGAAATAACACTAAGGTGTGTTTAGCTGTTCCAGATGACATCAAGAGTAAAATGTATGATGCGGTTTACAAATTACAAACGAAGTTGCTGCAAAAGTCACAAGAGGTTAGCATTGAAGGTGATAGTGGTGCTGCTGCCAAAGATGATCTTGAAGTTGCTGGTTGTTCAAGTGGAAAAAGAAGAAGTCAAATTGAGATAGCTCCTAAGGATATGTTCAAAAGAGGAATCACCAGTACACTAAAACAGACCACAATCAACGACAAATTTAAGCAGAATTTGAGGGAAGATGCATGTAAGGATATTGCTCTTTTTTTCTACAATAACTCTATCCCATTTAATGTTGCAAGGTCTGAAGAATTTCAAAAAATGTTTGAATCTGCTATAAAACATGGTATATGATTTAAGCCACCATCCTATCATGAGATTAGAATGAAGTATTTGGATATATATTATGGTCTGATTAACAAAGATTTAGAGGGGAATAGGGCTGTTTGGAGTAAGTTGGGATGCACTATAATGACAGATGGTTGGACTATAGAAGAAGAAGAACTATACTGAACTTTTTGGTGAATAGTCCCAAATGAACTGTTTTTTGAAGTCCATTGATGCATCTGATATAACTAAGACAGTAGATACAATTTTTAAGATGATAGATGATATTGTTGAAGAGGTTGGGGAAGAAAATGTTGTACAGGTTGTTACCGACAATGCTGCAAATTACAAAGCAGCAGGGGAATTGTTGATGCAAAAGAGAACAAGGTTGTATTGGACACCATGTGCTGCGCATTGCATTGACTTGATGTTGGAAGATTTTGAGAAGAAAATCCCTCTCCACAAAGATACAATTGCTAGGGGTAAAAAGATCACAACTTATATTTATGCAAGAACAAGTCTTATTTCTTTGTTGCATAAGTTTACTAATAATGCTGATTTGATTCGACCCGCAATGACTCGTTTTGCCACTTCTTATTTGACATTGGGGTGTTTGAATGACCATCGAGGTGGAATCCTGAATATCTACTTCAACAATATTTGGTTTCTCAACTTGTAATAAATGAACAAAATAACCTATAAATCATAACACTCAACCAATTTAATTAATAACGCAACCATCATTTAGTAAGATCTTAAGTGTCGTGCTACGATCCTAGTTTTACGATCTTTTGCAGGCCGTCCGATCCTACTTAAGATCCCGTGCTTGACTACCTTGCCAATGAGGATTGGCATAGAAAACTAGGTCATCCAAACTCTTTTGTTTTGTCTCATTTATGTAAAAGTGGTTTGTTGGGAAATAAAAATGTTATTCCTGATGCCTATGTTCTGTTTGCAAATTGGCTAAAAGTAAAACACTTCCTTTTCCGTCTGGTGCTAATCGTGCTTCCGCTTGTTTTGAGATGATTCATAGTGATGTATGGGGAATGTCTCCTGTGGTTTCTCATGCTCACTATAAATATTTTGTCACATTTATTGATGATTATAGTCGTTTTACTTGGATATATTTTCTTCGTTCTAAATCCGAAGTGTTTTCTATGTTTAAGAAATATTTGACATATGTTGAAACTCAATTTCAAGCAAGTGTTAAAATTTTTCGATCTGACTCTGGTGGTGAGTACATGTCTCATGAGTTTCAGGAATACCTTCAACAAAAAGGCATCTTGTCTCAACGGTCTTGTCCCAATACCCCTTAACAAAATGGCATGGCAGAACGTAAGAATCGTCATTTGCTTGATGTAACACGCACCTTACTTCTCCAAGCTTTTGTACCATCTCGATTTTGGGTGGAGGCTCTTTCCACGGCTGTCTTCTTGATCAATCGTATTCCTTCTACAGTTATTGATCTTGATTTTCCTTTCTTCCGTCTATTTAAAATTCATCCTGATTATAGCGCTTTACATACTTTTGGGTGTGTGTGTTTTGTTCACTTACCTCCTTTTGAAAGGCATAAGCTTGGAGCACAATCCGTTCAATGTGCATTTATGAGATATAGTAACTCTCATAAGGGATTTGTGTGTTATGATGTCTCTAACCATCGTTTTCGCATTTCTAGAAATGTGACATTTTTTGATAATCAGTTTATGTTTACCTGTGGTCCTCCTGCCATTAATGATATTGTTACTCATCCTAAGTTTTCTATTATGCCTCAAGCTATAGAACGTTATAAACCAGGTCATGTATATGTTAGAAAACACAGACAACAGGTTCCCACACCCCTTCCCGATGCTGAACTGCCACCTGATCCTGTACCGGTTGAACCACGATGTTCTGGTCGAATATCTTGCGCACCAGATAGATATTCACCAGATAGGTATGATTCCTCACATATTCTCTGACTGCCACACTCTCTAGCATATCTATTCCTACTTGTTACTCACAGGCGGTTAAAGATGTGCGATGGATAAAAGCAATGACTGAAGAGCTCCAAGCTCTTCAAGAGAATTTCACATGGGATATCGTCACTTGTCCTCCAGATGTAAAACCTATAGGTTGCAAATGGGTGTATTCTGTGAAATTGAATTCTGATGGGTCCCTCAACCGTTACAAGGCTCGTTTGGTTGCGTTAGGAAACAAGCAGGAATATGGAATTGATTATGATGAGACATTTGCACCGGTTGCCAAAATGACAACTGTCCGCACGATCATGTCTATAGCTGCTTCTAGTGGGTGGACTCTTCATCAAATGGATGAAGAATGCTTTTCTTCATGGTGACCTGACAGAAGATATTTATATGACTCCACCTCAAGGCTTATTCTCTTCATCTAAAGGCGTGTGTAAGCTCAAACGCTCCTTATATGGTTTGAAACAGGCACCTCGAGCATGGTACGAGAAATTCCGCTCCACTATACTTGGATTCTCCTTTACTCAGAGTCAAGTATGATTCATCTTTATTTATTCATAGCACATTTGCGGGTATTGTTATGCTTCTTTTGTATGTTGACGATATGGTTATTACTGGTTCGGATCATGCTTCCATTCGGCGACTTAAGCAACAGTTACAAGCCTCATTTCATATGAAAGATCTGGGTAATCTACATTATTTTCTTGGTCTTGAGGTTCATTCTACATCCAAGGGCATCTTTCTCCATCAACACAAGTATGCTACATATTTGATTTCTATGGCCGGTCTTGAATCGGCTAATCTAGTAGATACTCCTCTTGAGGTTAATGTTAAATATCATCGTGATGATGGGGATCTGTTGCCTGATCCCTTATTGTATCGACAACTTGTGGGTAGCCTCATCTACTTGACTATTACTCGCCCTGACATATCTTTTGTTGTTCAACAAGTAAGTCAATTCATGCATTCTCCTTGCCATCTTCACTTGGCTGCAGTTCGTCGTATAATTCGCTATTTAAAAGGAACCTCTCACCGCAGATTATTCTTTTCCGTTGGAACTTCTCTTCAGTTGAGTGCTTATAGTGATGCTGATTGGGCAGGGTGTCTTGATACTCGTCAATCTGTTACTGGTTGGTGTATGTTTCTTGGTTCTTCATTGATCTCTTGGAAAAGTAAGAAGCAAGCAAGAGTTTCTAAATCTTCTACTGAATCAGAGTATCGTGCCATGTCTCCTGCTTGTTTAGAAATACTTTGGCTTCGTGGTCTTTTGGCTAAACTTGGATTTCCCCAAACAGAGTCAACTTCACTTTATGCTGACAATACAAGTGTCATCCAAATTGTTGCAAATTCTGTTTTTCATGAACGCACCAAACATATCGAAGTTGATTGTCATTCAATACGTGACGCCTACGACGATCGAATAATATCACTTCCTCACGTCAGTACTCAGTTGCAGGTTGCAGATATTCTTACCAAGGCTGTTCCACGCCCAAGACATCAGTTTCTTGTTAGCAAATTGATGCTCCTTGACCAGCCGCATCAATTTGAGGGGGGATGTTAATCAGGAAATAATCTTTGCAGTTATTGTGAATAATTTTCATTCATAGAATAGAAAATTAGTCATTATGAATTGTAATTAGTTATTATGAGCTGTAATTAGTTATTATGAGTTGTAATTACCGACGCTATTATATATAGTATAAAAGGCAATGAGAAAGGCATCAAGCCAAATTTCATGACAAGAAGATGTTGAAGAAGATGAAGAATTGGAAAATAATGAAGATGAAGAATTGGAGGAATATTGAAGAAGAAGACTTGTTTGATGATGATTTATGATTTCTATGTTTGTTTGAAATTTCATATAATTAGCACTCTAAGCTTGAATTTTAAGATGTTAAGATGCAATGTTTTTAATATGATTAAGATTTGATGAATTTAATTAAGAGTTTTTGAGATTAAGCATTGTGCTTTGATATTTGATTTTATGAATCTTTTATGGGTAGTGTTATTCGTTTAGTTTTACATTAAATATATGTTTTATAGATTATTCATATAATTAGTTCAAAAAATAGTCAAATAACATTTATCTCGTTATCTCATTTTTGAGGTCGGCCGCTCCGTTCTGCTATCTGGAATTGATAACTCTGATATATAGAGTGTCCTATATCTTTTACATTAGTTACATGTCCGTTTTTCATAGTATAGAACTGAGAACTAAGAAAACACTAAGAATCTGATGTCGGTAGTGCACAGTCATACCTATATGGAAATTCAACACAGTTTACCTTAAAATAAAAAGTAAACCACAGTGCACCAAACAGATAGAGCAGTTTGGTTCAGTTTGGGATCAATCATAATCAGTTCAATTCAGTTTTGTGAACCCCATCAGCAATTCAGTTTAGTTTGGTGTGGTTTTCTGTAGAAACCGAACTTTAAAAAAGCCTAATAACACCCCTATTGCTACTTTATATCTTAATTTAATTCTAATGATGATTGCAACTTTGACACTGTTGTAAAACTAATTACAGATTGTATTCTACAATTTTGTATTCACTTTCAAAGATACTCAGATTCGCATAACTTTTTAACCTGTATTTCTTTCACAGAAACTCATGCAATTAGGAGTGAAGCAGCTTGTTTTGCCTGCTGTTCCTTGTGTGGTAGATACATGGACCGGTGCTTTTGGCTTTACAAAAATGACAGAACTTGAGAGGTCAAAATTTCTGGACTATACTTTCTTAGATTTTCAGGGTACCATCATGTGCCAGAAGTTGTTGACAAAGCCGCCGTCTCCAGATTCTGTTTTGCCAATAGGTATGTAATTTGTAATATATAGGATACAAGTAAATAAGTTTGTGTCTTGCTAAGGAAAATGCATTTACAACTTAAATGTTTCTCTATGCAGAGTTCCAACAAAAACTCGCTGCTATCTCCGAAAGCAGTAGTGCTAATAAGTCTCCAGTATCTGAAGTTTACCAAGCAGGAGAGATAGTTACAAAAGAAACATCGGATACACCAATATTGGAGTATGTCTCCCCTCTGTCTATTTAATCTTTACCATACAAGAAAGGCAGGATTATTAAATGCTTATGTATAATAGTAATAAAATGACGGGAAAGGGATCTTATATTGTAGCCTAAAAAGGGGAAGTCGTGTGAGTATTTTTAAGGCATAAAAATGAACCTCTTGTAGTGTGTTATAGCAAAGAAAGTAATTCATATAAGAAAGTAGTTTCTGTCTGCTACCATATATCTATTGTTGTCATCAATATTGTCTCGATTGAGATCTTGTCTAGGATAGTGAGTGGTAGCAAGATCGCAAAATATAAGATCGCAACAAAGATCATATAATGTTAAATAGTTGTTATAGCGGCCTTATAGTGCTATAGCAAAGTGGAACTTGGACAAAATCTTATAAGGACAAAATTTTGTTAAACAGCCGTTGTAGTGGCGTTACAACGCTAATGCGTAGTGGGATTTTAACAATCTGTTATCCACAACTGACAACACTAGGATAATAAGATCTTACCAAAACAATTACTTAGAATTGGGATACGGTATTAGCATGATTGTATCTAACAAACCTGATTTTTTTCTGCAGTGCTTTTGCAGGCGAAAGCGTTAATGACAATGTATCTAATGAACCTGCTGTTATTGACTGTGTCACCATGGTACTTCTATTTGTTCCCCACCATTTTATACCTCCTTTTTTTTTATAAGCTTATACTATATTGTTATTCTACCAAATGCTATTTTGTATTTAGAGTTATAATTTGAATAAACTGTTATTTTTCACAATCTGCTCCCCTACTCATTTCTTAATAATTTAATTGGTTTTTAGGCGGATCAGCCAGTTCTTGAGGATGAACAACATTGCCAGAATGGAACCTCCACCGTACAAGGCTCTTTTGAAAAATGGAAGAATGTCATACATTATTATAGACGGAGGAAAGTGAAAGGGTAGCATGAGTATGATGATTATGATACTTGTGAGTAAAAGGGAAACACAATATTTTGTTGAAGGGGAATACATATGATCGCATTTTTTTCCAGTGGTAACCTCTTTCTTTGTGTTTCCTTGGTACAAAGTATACATATTTATAAGTAGGAGATTTTGCATGCCTTTACAAATTGAGGTAGTTTTGAGTTGGATGGATGAATCCATTTTGTCTATAGTTTTGGAAATAACTAACAATGGATTGTAACATAAACTCTACTAATGGTTATTTTGGAAGTATATTTTGTGTCAATAATGATTTGACAAAATTGAAACCAAACAGTTCCGATTTTAGCATAAGGTTGGATTTGAAATCCATTAAGTTACCATTTTCAAATCTGTTTAGGATAAACAAGACAGAAAAAGATTTGGATAAATTTGTTACTTTGAATAATAATCCATTTGTTATAGGTGCTGAAGGGTCTGATTCTTGATATAATGTGTTTCTTCAACATATTGTACACAATAGTATTGGCATGATTTTTACCACATAAATCACATTGTATGGTTCGGACCGGATTAACATTTGATGGAATTAGAGTTGAGACAAGTAATTGTTTTCAGAAGGTTTCAAGCTGTGCTATAACAAAGTAAGTTGAAAGTCATCTCTATTATACATGTCTTCCTTTATTTCATACACAATTTGAAGAAAATATCTTAGGAACACTGAACTATATAAATATAAATAAGGATAGAATAGGAGTAGAAAATAAATTTTACATTGAATATTATGCAAAATTAAAAACCTCGGGCAATTATTGTTTTGTTAAAATTATAACAATCTCTGATAACTGCGTCAAAATTTGATGGGCAAACGAGAAAATAAACGGAGAAAAATTCAATGATTAAAAGCGGTTAGATCTTTATTTTGACTTCTCTACTTATACCTTTTGATGAATTGTATCAACTCTACTTATACCTTTTGATGAATTGTATCAACTAAATTACAAATATATTAAAATACTATGGTGAATTAACTTAAAGTACTACGGTGAATTAACAAGACCACTACACTTAATTTGGAGTTAAACTAGGCATTTTAGATGCGTTAATTCAAAAGTCATAACTTCTAATTACCTATCTCTAGTTAATTACAAAGTTGAATGGTTGCCTTAGATTAGATCGGTAGACTTACGATCAATAATTCCAACTCATATGATATTGATTCATGCATTCGTCAATACACAAAATACATTAAGATCAAGAATAATTAAATAATAACAATAACATAATTTTTTTAATTAATCTCAAACAGCCACATGATCCAACAAGATATAAGCAGGTTTGGTTCAATAAAAGATTGTTTTGGTTAAAAACAAGAACGAGAAAATAAACGGAGAAAAATTCAATGATTAAAGACGATTAGATCTTTATTTTGACTTCTCTACTTATACCTTTTAATGAACTGTATCAACTAAATTACTAATATATTAAAATACTACGGTGAGTTAACAAGACCACTACACCCAATTCAAAGTTAAACTAGACATTCTAGGTGCATTAATTCAAAAGTCATCACTTCTAATTACTTATCCCTTGTTAATTATAAAGTTGAATAATTGCCCTAGATTAGATTGGTAGATTTACGTTCAATAATCTCAACTCATATGATATTGATTCATGCATTCGTCAATACACAAAAGACCTAATCTAAAGAATCTATCTACTCATAGTGCATGTAACAATTACCATGAGTTTAATGAAGAGTACATGAAATTCAATGAAGATAAAGGTCTTCAATGGCTTTCAAAACCCTTAAAATTCTGCATTTAAAACTTCATGCCGTCACTTTATGTATCAAAATCACAAGTTCTAAAAAAGTGGGCAAAAAGACCTATTTATAACAATTTCTACGTGAACAGATAATGTGTTATCGCGTCCGCGCTAGTAAGCATCGTAACCGCGATGGGAGATCATCACGCCCATGATGTCAGCATCGCGGCTACATTAAATCCAAAAGCTAAATGCTTCTATTTTCTTCCTTTTTCTTCAATAATTTCACTATGTTCATATTTCTTCCTCTTGATAGATTTTTGCTCACTTCTTCACACTTTGCCATGAATTTTATTTTCCCACCGTAAAGATTACATAATGACTGATTATCATTAAGTTATCACTTATCTAGAATTGTAAGTCTATGTGGAAACGTCTACGCTTCTAAATAAAACTAATTCTAAAGAGGACACCCTATGAACTATACGAAGAAAGCTAAATATCTCTCACTTACATGTCTTGGGTTGCAAGTGTTTTATCCTTAACAACAAGAAATATAATCTTGAAAAATATGACGCAAAAACTGATGAAGGCATATTTAAAGAATCTTCTAATTCTAGTAGATCTTTTAGAGTCTTTAACAAAAAGAACCCTGACAACTAAAGAATGGGTTCATGTTACCTTTGAAGAATCTAACCCCAAACAAATAGAAGCATAATTTTTTTGATTGTGCATGTATTCTGGAAAAAGTAAATCCGGAGGAAAAATTAAGAATCAGACCAAGAAAAAAAATGAAAATTAAGCCACAGAGAAAGATCTGGTTCATGATCAAATCTCGGACACTCCAACAACAGACCATGTTATCCAGAATGTCATTGGGTGATATCTTCAAGGGAGTCACTACTCGATGGTCCCTTAGTAGGTATGTAACTTTGCAGCTCTTGTTTCTCAAATTGAGCGAACAAGAATCGACAAAGGTATTGTCAATGAACATTGACTTTTTTCCATGGATAAGAGTTAAATCAATTTGAACGAAACACCGTTTAGGAACTCATTTCCAAAGCATAAGCTAATCTAATGATTGGTACCTGATGGGTTTTCGCAACAAGCTAGTGATGAAAACATTTTAAGAAATAAATTCAAACTCACTGCGAAGGGATACAATCAATAGAGAGCAATATATTTGATGAAACCTAAGCTGGTGTAGCTAGATTAGTAGCTATAAGAATGTTTATAACTTTCCCATGCATCATGAATTTCAACTTGTTTCAAATAGATGTTTCTCATGCATACAGTTAGATACATAATATAGTGTAAGCATCTCTATAAAATGAAATAAATGATAAGGGTGGTGGGGCAGCTGCAAGCTGCTTCAACACTAACAAAAAGAATCAAATATATTCATATAAGTATTAAAGTATTATAATTATCAAATTTTTCTTATTAAAGAGTTAGAGTTGTTTAAGTCTTTCTTTAGAACTCCAATAATTAATGTTTAGGACTTCATACAGACTTGAGCTTTATTATAAATCACTTCTTCTTAGAAATTGTTTCATATTAAATAATTGAGAGAATTTTAAGTCTCTTCGTCTTGAAGTTGTAAATTCAGATCTAAATTTTATCATAATAATTTAAAATATTTCAAAGAAAATGATATTACTGTGTTTATTTTATTGCAATTTTTTATTTTAATTTTCTTTAAAAAATCCAAAATATAATTAACTTATATTTAATATATAAATTATCATACATATTTAACAAAATTGAATGTTGTATTAATTTTTTCAATTCTAGTAGCACTTCTCTTATGCTTTTTAAGTTGAAATTGTGAACATAATTTCTCTAAAAAGTTTAAGTTAAATAACACATAAAATTAATATAATTAAATAAAAAGAATATATTTTTTTTATCAAATTGAACAAAATATAAGGATAAGAAAATAAAAAAAATGTATTGAAAATATTATTTAGAGATTTATTTGTGATTTGATACATTTGTTTTTAAAAATATATATATATATAATTCTTTTTTTTTTTTACATTTTAAAACGGTACAATATTATATATTTGTCATTAATAAACTTGTATAATTTTTCTTTGTGTTTTCCTCTTCTCAGTTTGTTAAACATCCAAACCTATTCTAGCTTTTTAATTTTCAAAACTCATAAATAAAGAGTAACTTTTAATAATAATTTTGTAAAACTAAATCATCAAATAAGTTTTATTATTTTTGAATTTCAAAAATTAAAAATTAAAAATTAAAATAAATATTACAATCCCTAAATAATATTATAATTATTCAAAACAATTTAATTTAACTGTAAAAATAACAAAGCAATTATTAAAAAAATCAAAGCATCGTTGATATTCAATAACGGAATTTAGAATGAAAAGCTATATAAAATAACAAAAATACTATTAATATAATATAAAATATTTCATAATTCCTTTTAGGCAATAATAAGATACTAACCAATAATTTAGCTTAATGCATATCTTGTAAATATAAACATAAACTTATATATCAAACCTTTATGACAAACAAATCATGTTTAATCCAAATTTTAAAACTAAACAAATATGACAACACTAAAACTTCCAAACACAGTTAGATACATAATAGAGTGTAAGTATCCTATAGAATGAAATAAATGATAAGGTGGTGGGAAAGTTGGAAGCTGCTTCAACACCAACAAAATGAATCAAATATTTTCATATAAATATTAAAGTATTATAATTATTAAATTTTCCTTATTAAAGAATTAGAGTTGTTTATGTCTTTCTTTAGAACTCCAATAATGAAAGTTTAGGACTACTTACAGACTTGAGCTTTATTATAAATCACTTCTTCTTAGAAATTGTTTCATATTTAATAATTAATAGAATTTTAAGTCTCTTTGTCTTAAAGTTGTAAATACAAATCTAAATTTTATTATAATAATTTAAAATATTTCAAAAAAAAAAACTGATATTATTGTATTTATTTTATTGCAATTTTTTATTTTAATTCCCTTTAAAAAAATCCAAATAAATTATTAAGTTATATTTAATATTTAAATTATCATACGTATTTAAAAAAATTGAGTGTTGTATTGATATTTTCAATTCAAGTAGCACTTCTCTTATGATTTTTAAGTTGAAATTGTAAACATCGTTTCTCTAAAAAGTTTAATTTAAATAACACATAAAATTAATATAATTAAAAATGTTATGATAAATTTTTGGATCTGAACTTACAACTTTAAGACAAGGAGACTTAAAATTCTCTCAATTATTAAATATGAAACAATTTCTGAGAATAAGTGATGTATAATAAAGCTCATGTCTGTATGATGTCCTAAACATTTATTATTAGAGTTCTAAAGAAAGACTTAAACAACTCTAATTCTTTAATGAGAAAAACTTAATAAAGGTTTGATATATGAGTTTATGTTTATAGTTACAAGATATGTATGAAGTAAAATTATTGGTTAATATCTTATTGTTGCATAAACATAACTATGAAATATTTTATATTATACTAATAGTATTTTTGTTATTCTATATAGCTATTTTATTCTAAATTACGCTCTTGAATATGAGCGATGCTTTAATTTTCTATTAACAATAGCTTTATTGTTATAACAGTTGATCTGACCTGATTAGAAGGGGATCACGAGTTGACCACACGTTGTTGGACTGCTACCTATTCACCGGTGATGAGGAGGAGAAAGGGGGGTGTACCTGCAAGACACTTCGATGCCAAAGTAAGGGATTGGGCAAAGTGAGAGCAAAGTACAAAAATGGGGTAAGAAATGAATTATCTGACCCTCTTGTGGAAGAGGGTATTTATAGAGAGACTCCAGCGCTGGGGCAACAGTCACTTGTGTTGGGCTGGATTGCCAGACCCAACCCAGGCGACTGATAGGGTTTACGTGGCGTAGTGAAGGCCAGAACGTGGTCTCCGCCCTAGTCCAACTGTCCCATGATCTCTGGAAAGTGGGTTTGACCTGTTCTTTCGGAGGTGGGCAGTTGGTGGATGATGTGTCCCCGCGGAGGGGAGCACGTGGAGAACGTGCGAAGGACACGTTGTCTTGCCCGACAGGAGAGCGGGTGGCGCCCGCAGGGGGCAGGTCGTGTCCGCGGAGGGCGGTGCTTGGTCGTGCGGATGAGTCTCCTGTCCGACGTAGTTGGGACAGGCCTTCCTCGCAGGGAGGCCTTACTTGCTCGTCGGGAACCTCGTGCCCGACGCGGTACCCGGACTGGACTGGACCCGGTGGAACATGTAACACCCCCTTCTATACCCCAAATAAATGCATAAAGAACAGTTAAGCATATACAAATTTATCAGAGTAATAGTTTTTAGAATAAGGTATAAAGGAAGAATGTCACAACTTTACCAATAAAACACTTGCTCCATAAAATATGTAACATTTTCAATTTAAGCGGAAGATAAAATCATTTGATCGTTTTCAAAATATTAATTCACGTACACATAAGCTATCCAAATTAATATATCATATCAGTTAGATTTACAAAACCACATAAGCTGATACATCGCAATGTATCACAAAAGAATGACTATACTAGTCTAACTACCCGGTGTTACATATCAGAGCAGCAGACTCAAAAGAATGAAGACTAATCTTCACAAAAGGACTCCAGCATCCTAATCTGCAATGCCTCGTAGAGCATTATAAAACAGCAAAAGGGTGAGAAATATAACCATAATAATCAGGGCATGAGATTACATATATATAGGTAATCATATAACACATATTCACATTTCTCACCACACTTCATCCTCATAATCATAATTATATCATGCTCACATATATCAACATTATGAACATTCGCAAGCACATCCCTTCATGCTTAATTTCACAATCATTCACAAGCACATTTATACAACAACAATATTATGCAATGTGACTCAACATATCCAATGCAACTCAATGCTATGCGGTACCGACTCTCGCTATCTTTTTTCGGTTTTCACTCTAAACCGGGTCCACCCTTCTAGACCGATAACTCATTATCATTTTTCGGTTTTTACTTTAAACCGGGTCCACCCTTCTAGACCGATAACAACCAAGCCCGTCCCCTAGGCTTCAAACCCACCCTTCTAGGTTTGGGACAAGCCACTAGTTTCCACGAAACTAACAGACATTGCCTCTTGACTGAATGATGCATGTACAATCAACCAATCACAATAAATGCACTTAAGACCGTTCTCGCGTCTTAATCCCATGCATTCGAATAATTCACCCCTTCGAGAATTTCATCATGATTGCACATACAACATATATCAAACATTTATCAATGTATTCATTTCACACATCATCATCATATTCAACAACAATGCACACATATCACATATGTTCCCATGCATTTACACAACAATCACATATAAATATGCACTCACAATTTATTAGACAATACACATACATTCATCATTGTATTCACATGTACTTCTAATTATCACAATTAATGCGCATCGCATATCAACTAGGTTTCACGCCCGGAGGCTACCCACAGCACACATCATCACAATAGATCACATACATACTCACAATGTAGAGGTATTAGTCTATGTGAAGCCATTAAACCATCACCACATGAACCACACAGCAAAATAAAATGCTGTCACATTCGCTTTCATTCGCCTGGCGAACCCTCGCAGCGAACCTTCGCTAGGCTTCGCCTGGCGAGACTTCCCAGCGAGCCCAAGTCAGTAGCTACTGACTTCATTCGCCACCATTCGCCAGCACCTTCGCTGGGCGAACCTTCGCTATCCAACTTCGCCTGGCGAACCCGCCAGCGAAGTCCACTGGGACTTAAATATAATTACTCGCCAACATTCGCTGGACTTCGCCTGGCGAGAGCCAGCGAACCTGCGCAGAACAGATTCACACTCTGTTCTTCCTTCACCAATCCATCATCAACCCTCTCTTACACATCCAAATCAGTATAAACAGCATCAATACATGTTACCCGACTATTCTACGGCATTATTACTCAGTTTCAACCGATTAAATCATCAATCTACCGATTATCCAACATTTTGCCCTAAATGGAAGTGATGGAAACTCTACCAAAACCCCAACCCAACATACATAACATCATGCAATGATCAAATAGAAACATTTCTCACCCTTACCTCGATTAATCAGAGCTTTGATGTTGGTTCTTGATGATTTCCACTTTCCTCTTCTTCTCCTCTCTTTCTCTTCTTTCTTCTTTCTTTCCTCTTTCTCTCCAAATGTTTCTAACTTTCTTTTCTTTTCTTTCTCACTTATATATTCCTTTTATTTTCCTTCTCAATTTTCTATTAATCCCAATTAATAAAAATTAATTCCAACCTTAAATAAAATCCCACTAAATAAATTAATTACTACAATTAATTATTTAATGAAATTTGGGCTGTTACAACCCTCCCCCACTTTAGGAATTTTCGTCCTCGAAAATGTTACCTGATTCAAACAGTTCTGGATACGACTCTTTCATCCGACTCTCAAGCTCCCAAGTAACATTTCCACCAGCCGGTCCTCCCCAAGCGACCTTCACTAAAGCAATCTCTTTACCTCGAAGCTGTTTCAATTTCCGATCCTCAATCCGCATAGGTGATGTCTCAACAGTCAGGTTATCTCTCACCTGCACATCATCTATTTGGACTACATGAGACGGATCCACAATGTATTTCCTCAACTGAGATACATGGAATACGTCGTGAAGATTAGCAAGCGACGGTCGTAAAGCCACACGATAGGCCACTTCTCCTATCCTCTGCAAAATCTGATAAGGACCAATGAAACGCGGCGACAACTTGCGCGACTTCAATGCCCTACCAACACCTGTCATCGGAGTGACTCGAAGAAACACATGATCTCCCTCTTGAAATTCAAGTGCCTTCCTCCTCTTTTCATAATAACTCTTCTGACGACTTTGAGTAATTCTCATCTTCTCTTGAATCATCTTGATCTTATCAGTAGTCTGTTGAACTAACTCGGGTCCAACAACAGAACTCTCTCCGGACTCGAACCAACACAATGGTGTCCTACACCGCCTACCATACAACGCCTCAAATGGTGCCATACCAATACTCGAATGGAAACTGTTGTTGTAGGTAAACTCAATCAAAGGCAAGTAGTTATCCCAAGCTCCTCCTTTTTCCAATACACAAGCTCTCAAAAGATCTTCAAGCGACTGAATTGTCCTCTTCGTCTGACCATCAGTCTGAGGATGATACGCTGAACTCAAACGCAACTTAGTACCCAAAACACTCTGCAGGCTCTCCCAAAATCTCGAAGTAAACCGCGGATCTCTATCCGAAACAATACTTGACGGAATACCATGCAAACACACAATCCTCTCAATATACAACTTAGCCAACTTCTCCAAAGGGTAATCCATACGCATAGGAATAAAGTGAGCAGATTTAGTCAACCTATCCACGATAACCCAAATAGCCTCAAAATTCCTCGGCGTCCTCGGCAAACCCGATACAAAATCCATGGAGATACTATCCCATTTCCACTCAGGAATAAACAACGGCTTCATCAAACCCGATGGCTTCTGATGCTCAATCTTTGACTTCTGGCAAGTCAAACAAGAATATACAAATTCCGCGATATCCTTCTTCATACTAGGCCACCAAAATAATTTCCTCAAATCCTGATACATCTTAGTAGCACCCGAATGAATACTCAATCCGCTACGATGTCCTTCCTCAAGGATGCTCTTCTTAAGCTCAACCATGTTCAGAATACAAACTCGATCCCGACATCTCATAATACCATTCTCATCAATCCGAAAATCACCACCTTGGCCTTGGTTGATTAAAGTCAATCGATCAACTAAGCTCAAATCCGATTTCTGTCCTTCTCGAATTTCATCCAAAATACCACTTGTAAGCTTTAACATACCCAACTTAAATCCAAAAGAAGTCCTCTCACATACCAAACTCAAATCCCGAAATTGCTCAATCAATTCCAACTCTTTCACCATCAATGCCGACATATGCAATGATTTCCGACTCAATGCATTCGCTACTACATTCGCTTTACCCGGATGGTAGTTCAAGCCAAAATCATAATCCTTCAAAAGTTCAAGCCATCTTCTTTGTCTTGCATTCAATTCCTTTTGATCAAAAAGATATCTCAAACTCTTGTGGTCACTAAACACTTCAAATCTTGCGCCAAATAAATAATGCCTCCAGAGTTTCAACACGAACACAACGGCGGCCAACTCTAAGTCATGCGTCGGATAATTCTTCTCATGCACTTTGAGTTGCCTCGAAGCATAAGCTACAACTTGATTATTCTGCATCAACACACCTCCTAAACCCATCAAGGAAGCATCACAATACACAACGAATGGTTCTTCTGGATTTGGCAGAATCAAAACAGGAGTTGTCGTCAACCTTCGCTTAAGTTCTTGAAAACTCGCTTCACACTTGGCGTCCCAAACAAAGGCTTGACCTTTCCTAGTCAACTGCGTCAACGACAACGATAACTTAGCAAATCCTTCAATAAACTTCCGATAATAACCGGCTAAACCAAGAAAACTTCTGATCTCAAAAACTGACTTCGGAGTCTCCCATTGCGACACCGCTTCAACCTTCGACGGATCGACCGCGATACCACTACTAGAAATCACATGACCAAGGAAACTAACTTCCTTCAACCAAAATTCACACTTAGAAAGCTTCGCGAACAACTGCTTCTCTCTCAGCACAGATAACACAATCTTCAGATGCTCGACATGCTCTCCTTCGCTCTTCGAATAAACCAAGATGTCATCAATAAACACCACCACAAACTTATCCAAATACGGATGGAAAATCCTATTCATGTACTCCATAAATACACCTGGTGCATTAGTTACACCAAATGGCATCACGGAATACTCATAGTGTCCATACCTCGTCCGAAAGGCCGTCTTCTGAATATCCTCAGCTTTCACACGGACCTGATGATACCCAGATCTCAAATCAATCTTGCTGAACACGCTTGCACCAACCAACTGATCCATCAGATCATCAATCCTTGGAAGTGGATACTTATTCTTAATAGTCACCTTGTTCAACTGTCTGTAATCCACACAGAGCCTCATAGAACCCTCTTTCTTCTTAACCAACAACACCGGTGCACCCCACGGTGACACGCTCGGACGAATAAACCTCTTTTCAAGCAAATCCTCAAGTTGACTCTTCAACTCTTTTAACTCCGAGGCCGACATACGATATGGAGTCATCGATATCGGACTAGTTCCAGGAATCAAATCTATCGAAAACTCCACTTCTCGCTCCGGCGGTAAATCCTTTATCTCTTCAGGGAATACTTCCGGAAAATCTCTAACAATGGGCACAACATCAATCTCTTCACTTTCACTAGTCCTCAAAGTTTCCATAAGCATAAATACCTTAGCCCCATCTTGTACCGATTCCTTCACTTGTTTCCTCGTCATAAACAATTCCCTTTCAACATCTGAGTCGGGAAAAATAACCGTTTTGTCAAAACAGTTAATATACACACGATTGAATTTTAAGCAATTCATTCCAAGAATGACATCCAGTTGATCTAAATGAAGACACACTAAATCGATCCCAAAATCTCTACCGAAAATACTCAACAGGCAATTCAAGCAAACATACGGTGTAGTTACCGAACCCATAGCAGGAGTATCAATAACCATACTGCCACCAATCACAGACAACTCAAGATTCAACCTTCTAACACAATTCAAAGAAATAAAAGAATGTGTAGCTCCGGTATCAATTATAGCGATCAAAGGTGTACCATTAATGAAGCACGTACCTCAGATCAATCGTTTGTCGCTAGCAGTCTCAGATCCAGATAGCGCGAACACTTTCCCGCTCCCTTGATTCTTCTTCGGCTTATCGCACTTGGTACTGATGTGCCCTCGCTCACCACAGTTATAGCAAGTAACACTCGCACCGCTTCTACACTCTAGAGCCTTGTGGCCTGGCTTGCCACACTTAAAACACTTCTGTTCAACACTTTTGCACTCCGAAGCACGATGTCCCTCTTTACCGCACCTATAACATCTCACCGGAGTAGAAACTCCCCCACTTGGTTTCTTACCGAAACCAACCCTTTGTTTCCCCTTATCATCAGGAGTCACGTAAGGTTTTCCTCTGAATTGTCCTTTTCCTTTCTTATCACTTAGGCTCTTGTAGTGGCTGGACCTAGCCCTACTGTCTTCGTCATAAATTCTGCTCTTGTTAACCAACTCAGAAAACCGCCTGATTTCCTGATATCCAATAGCTTGCCTAATCTCGGGTCTCAAACCGTTCACAAACTTGAGGCACTTAGACCTCTCAGCATTACCAGTATTATAGTGAGGACAAAATTTGATCAACTCCTCAAATTTCGCCGCATACTCAGCAACCGTCGAATTACCTTGCTTCAACTCAAGAAATTTGATCTCTTTCTTCCCCCGCACATCCTCTGGAAAATACTTCTCCAGAAAAGTTTCTCTAAACAAATCCCACGTAATCATAATATCGTCTTCCTCAAATCTTTGGCGAGTATTACCCCACCAATCTTCAGCTTCTTCTTCGAGCATATGAGTCCCAAACTGCACCTTCTGTGCATCCGAGCAATTCATAACTCGAAAAATCTTTTCCACAGCTTTCAACCAAATTTGTGCCTTGTCCGGTTCATGAGTTCCCTTGAAGACCGGAGGGTTATTCTTTTGGAATTTCCCCAAAGCACGGAATCCATCATCAGCATGATTCCTCACATTCACATTGGCCGGAGGATTCTGCCCAATTGCCCCCGTCAATCTCGTCAATGCCTCCGCAATCGCTTCGTCGTTCCTTCCTGCAACCATCTTACTAATTCCAGCAACAGAACCACGTAAGAACAACCAATATTGATAATGCAACACACGCATATCAATAACACACAGGAAAAACACTCTAACAACTTGGCCGGACGGACCGACCTGCTCTGATACCACTATTGTAACACCCCCTTCTATACCCCAAATAAATGCATAAAGAACAGTTAAGCATATACAAATTTATCAGAGTAATAGTTTTTAGAATAAGGTATAAAGGAAGAATGTCACAACTTTACCAATAAAACACTTGCTCCATAAAATATGTAACATTTTCAATTTAAGCGGAAGATAAAATCATTTGATCGTTTTCAAAATATTAATTCACGTACACATAAGCTATCCAAATTAATATATCATATCAGTTAGATTTACAAAACCACATAAGCTGATACATCGCAATGTATCACAAAAGAATGACTATACTAGTCTAACTACCCGGTGTTACATATCAGAGCAGCAGACTCAAAAGAATGAAGACTAATCTTCACAAAAGGACTCCAGCATCCTAATCTGCAATGCCTCGTAGAGCATTATAAAACAGCAAAAGGGTGAGAAATATAACCATAATAATCAGGGCATGAGATTACATATATATAGGTAATCATATAACACATATTCACATTTCTCACCACACTTCATCCTCATAATCATAATTATATCATGCTCACATATATCAACATTATGAACATTCGCAAGCACATCCCTTCATGCTTAATTTCACAATCATTCACAAGCACATTTATACAACAACAATATTATGCAATGTGACTCAACATATCCAATGCAACTCAATGCTATGCGGTACCGACTCTCGCTATCTTTTTTCGGTTTTCACTCTAAACCGGGTCCACCCTTCTAGACCGATAACTCATTATCATTTTTCGGTTTTTACTTTAAACCGGGTCCACCCTTCTAGACCGATAACAACCAAGCCCGTCCCCTAGGCTTCAAACCCACCCTTCTAGGTTTGGGACAAGCCACTAGTTTCCACGAAACTAACAGACATTGCCTCTTGACTGAATGATGCATGTACAATCAACCAATCACAATAAATGCACTTAAGACCGTTCTCGCGTCTTAATCCCATGCATTCGAATAATTCACCCCTTCGAGAATTTCATCATGATTGCACATACAACATATATCAAACATTTATCAATGTATTCATTTCACACATCATCATCATATTCAACAACAATGCACACATATCACATATGTTCCCATGCATTTACACAACAATCGCATATAAATATGCACTCACAATTTATTAGACAATACACATACATTCATTATTGTATTCACATGTACTTCTAATTATCACAATTAATGCGCATCGCATATCAACTAGGTTTCACGCTCGGAGGCTACCCACAGCACACATCATCACAATAGATCACATACATACTCACAATGTAGAGGTATTAGTCTATGTGAAGCCACTAAACCATCACCACATGAACCACACAGCAAAAGAAAATGCTGTCACATTCGCTTTCATTCGCCTGGCGAACCCTCGCAGCGAACCTTCGCTAGGCTTCGCCTGGCGAGACTTCCCAGCGAGCCCAAGTCAGTAGCTACTGACTTCATTCGCCACCATTCGCCAGCACCTTCGTTGGGCGAACCTTCGCTATCCAACTTCGCCTGGCGAACCCGCCAGCGAAGTCCACTGGGACTTAAATATAATTACTCGCCAACATTCGCTGGGCTTCGCCTGGCGAAGCTTCGCCTTTGCTCGCCTGGCGAGAGCCAGCGAACCTGCGCAGAACAGATTCACACTCTGTTCTTCCTTCACCAATCCATCATCAACCCTCTCTTACACATCCAAATCAGTATAAACAGCATCAATACATGTTACCCGACTATTCTACGGCATTATTACTCAGTTTCAACCGATTAAATCATCAATCTACCGATTATCCAACATTTTGCCCTAAATGGAAGTGATGGAAACTCTACCAAAACCCCAACCTAACATACATAACATCATGCAATGATCAAATAGAAACATTTCTCACCCTTACCTCGATTAATCGGAGCTTTGATGTTGGTTCTTGATGATTTCCACTTTCCTCTTCTTCTCCTCTCTTTCTCTTCTTTCTTCTTTCTTTCCTCTTTCTCTCCAAATGTTTCTAACTTTCTTTTCTTTTCTTTCTCACTTATATATTCCTTTTATTTTCCTTCTCAATTTTCTATTAATCCCAATTAATAAAAATTAATTCCAACCTTAAATAAAATCCCACTAAATAAATTAATTACTACAATTAATTATTTAATGAAATTTGGGTTGTTACAGAACATTGTTGGGCTGGGCCCGCGTGGTCAGACCGGGGCCCAGGCTACAACAACAGTTAAACAAAATTGTTTTGAATAATTATAATATTATTTAGGGATTGTTAGATTTATTTTTCAATTTTATTTTTAATTTTTAAAATTCAAAAATAATAGAACTTATTTGATGATTTAGTTTTACAAAATTATTATTAAAAGTAAATCTTTATTTAAGAGTTTTGGAAACTAAAAAACTAGAACAGGTTTTGATGTTTAGCAAAACTCTGAAGAGGAAAAATAATAAAGAAAAATTATACAAATTTCATTAATGACAAATATATAATATTGTGCCATTTAAAAATGTAAAATAAATGTTAATTATATTTTTTTAGAAAAGCAAATGTGTCAAAAAAAATTAATCGGTAAATAATATTTTCAACATATTTTATATACTTATATCTATTCAATTTGATTAAAAAAAGTATTTTTTATTCTTTTTAATTAATTATATTAATTTTATGTGTTATTTAACTTAAACTTTTTATAGAAACGATGTTCACAATTTCATCTTAAAAGTAATAAGAGAAATGCTACTTGAATTGAAAAAATTCCTACAACATTCAATTTTGTTAAATACGTATGATAATTAATATATTAAATAAAAGTTAATTATTTTTTTGGATTTTTTCAAAGAAAATAAAATAAAAAATTGCAAGAAAATAAACACAATAATATCATTATTTTGAAATAGGGATGCTTACACTATATTATGTATTTAACTATATTTGGAAATTTTTGTGTTGTCATATTTGTTTAGTTTTAAAACTTGGATTAAACATGATTTCTTTTTAGTCATCAGTAAAAACAGTCACATCATTACTAAACAAAAAAATAATAATAACTATTACTTTGTTATCTTTCAATATCACGACATTAAATTGATGTGTTAAGAAGGTATTTCAATATGAGAGGATTTCTCGCATTCCACTTAATTTTTAACATGAATGTAGTGAAGTTTCATATTGGTGTTTTAAGAAACGCTTATGAGCCAATATTACGTAGAAATAAATAAGTTTTATTTAAAGTGTTTTTATTTTATTTTAAGATATGTAAACACTATTATAGTTCTCATATTCTCACAATTTGAAGTATCTGAAGGTCTCTCTCTAACTCCATAAGCATGAATCAAATTATCTCTATATTTTAAATTTAAAATTCGACAAATTTAAAACTAATAAAATATTCCATTGTATTTAATAATTAATAACATTATATATATATATATATATATATATATATATATATATATATATATATATATATATATATATATATATATATATATATATATATATATATATATATATATATATATATATATATATATATATATATATATATATATATATGACCTTTAGAGGAGTGAATCTATAAAAAAACAGGAATTTTTATTATTTGTTAAAATTATACATTTGTTAAAAATGATAAATGAATATATTATTATTATATTTATAAAAATTTATCTTTATTAAAAAAAAATTGAGTTCATACATTACAAATATTTTCTATAATAAATAAAACAAAAACATCAAAATCTTGAATATCAAGTTAACTTTGACTTGACTTTACTACAATGAATTTGAAGTTGAATTGCATATAACTCAATCGTCTTAGTCATTAATAGCAATAGTCACATTATTACTAAACAAAAGAAAACAATAGAAATTATTACTCTATTATCAGTCAACATGACTTAACATTAAATTGGTGTGTTAAGAAGGTATTTCAATAGGATGGTATTTCTCGCATTCCACTTATTTTCAAACATGAATGTAGTGAATTTTAAATTGGTGTATTAAAAAATATTGTAGAGCCAATATTACGTAGAAACTGACAAGTTTTATGCATATCGTTTTTTATTAATTTTCAGATATATAAACATCTCTAAAGTTCTCTAATTCTCACAACATGAGGCGTCTGAAGGTCTCTCTCTAACTCCATGAGCATGAAGCAAATTATTTCTATATTTTAAATTTAAAATTTGAAAAAATTTTAAAACTATTAAAATAGTTCAAAATATTTAATAAATAATAACATTTTTTATCCTATATATATATATATATATATATATATATATATATATATATATATATATATATATATATATATATATATATATATATATATATATTTAAAAATGATAAATGAATATAATATTATTATATTTATAAAAATTTATCTTTATTATACAAATTTTGAGTTCATACATTACAAAGATTTTCTATTATAAATAAAAACAAAAACTGCAAAATTTTGAATATCAAGTTAACCTTGAATTGACTTTACTACAATAAATTTGAATTTTAATAGCATATAAATCATTCATTCTATAGTTAACTGAAGTTAGTCATCGATAACAATAGTCAAGTCATTACTAAACAAAAAAAAAAATAATAGTAATCATTACTTTGTTATTAGTCAATATCACTCAACATTAAATTAGTGTGTTAAGAGGATATTTCAATAGGAAGGTATTTCTCGCATTCCACTAATTTTCAAACATGAATGTAGTGAAGTTTCAAATTGGTGTATTAAGAAATGTTTTTGAGCCAATATTACCTCGATACAAAGAGGTTTTATTCATAGTGTATTTTTTAGATATATAAACACATCTAAAGTTCTCTAATTCTCACAACGTGAAGCGTCTAAAGGTATCTCTCTATATCCATGAGCATGAAACAAATTATCTCTATATTTAAAATTTAAAATTTTATAAATATTTTAAAAACTAATAAAGTAGTCTGAAATATTTAATAAATAATAACATTATATATATATATATATATATATATATATATATATATATATATATATATATATATATATATATATATATATATATATATATATATATATATATATATATATATATATATATATATATATATATATATATATATATATATATATATATATATATATATATATATATAATGTTATTATTTATTAAATATTTCGGACTACTAAGGATACCGTAACGACACGAAATCACTAAGTGTAATAAAAAACTCCCTCTCTGTGTAGACAAGTTCGAATCATGTTATTATAACTCAGCCTATTCATTTTTACCTCTTTTTCATTCTCGCGCAATCACATTAAGCCCGTTATTCCGCACGCCTATGGTAAGTAAACCTGTTGGTGTTCATTGATCTCTTTTTTTTTTTCCAGAACTTTTTCACATTCTTTTTCTTGTGTATTTTTGAATTTCAAGAGTCCGATCTGTTGGGCTAAATGGTCGGGTAAGGACCACCTAGCTTAGTAAGAGCATATCCTTCATTCACTTTAATAATTCTATTCGATTCTTTTATTTTTGAGATCAAACACGTATTTGCATCGGTTTATTACTTAGGTTGTGCTTCAGGATGGTGTTGACTGCTAATATAAACTAATCAAGAAGTTATTCTAAATTTTAGACTTCAGCATTATAAGTACTCAAACTCATCAGCAAATTAAAGGGGTTCAGGGTGTCAGGACGATACCGATATTATTAATACTTTCACAAATCTCTCGAACTTAGTCTAAATCAAGCAATATACTTTCTGGGTCAGTGTCATGCTTTAATCCAACAATTAAAATTTTCTGTTATGGCTCAAGATTTTGGGAGAATCCGACAAATGACGGAAACTATCTAAAGTGACTCGACAACACATGAATTTATTTTATTAGTGACAAAATTAAGCAGAAAATTAAAATTTGAAAATCTACCTAAAAAACAGTAAATAAAAGGGGAAAACAATAAATAAAAGTGGTAAAGCTTCCTCTCCCACACTTAAATCGAGCATTGTCCCCAATGCAGCGAATTAAGGTAAGAAAAGAAGGTGGAACTTGGAAATTCTCTATTTGCGGTCTCTGCCGCGAGTTCGTTCCCGCCTGCCCTTTCCAGGGTGGTTAGGTGGATCTTTTGGAACTGCCGCACGTACTGATAAGTCTACCATCTCTGCGATCAATTCTGATATGATGTGTTGTTCACTTTGCATATGTTTGAGAATTTACATCATCTCGGCTTGCTGGGCCTCGATGCTCTGAATCCTCTGATCTCGCCGAACATCTAATTCGCTCCGTCATAGCATTTCAGCATATGTTTCGTCTAGAGTGGCGGGTGTGTCTTCGCTTCTCCTTGGTCTGCGTCTTGAGGATGTACCTGCAACATTATCAGAAGCGACAGTGTAATGTGTGGATGTGTGTTAGTGTTATCCCCGCCAGCAACAGCATTCTCAAGAATGTGCGTGGGGACTAGGTCATCAATATAACAATAGTTATCAGGGTTACGCACATCTGTGCAATCAGGGTTTGGTAAAATAATATTCGGGAACACTTTGTTATTTATCATTAAATCGTAGTTCCCGTCTCTCCGTCTCCACACCATTTTCATACTCCTAATCATATCTATATCTATGGTTCTTGGTGGTAGGGGTATTAGTAATAATTCATATTTTATTATATTACTTTCTTAAGCCCATAAGTTTGTTAGAGGGTATTTTAGTATTTATCTTATTCTAGTAACCCTAGTTTTAGCTTATAAATAGGGTGACAATCATTGTAACTCAAAATCCTGTTTCTTCTGCCGTCATTCTCTTTAATAGAATATTTCCCTATTTTCATTATTCTATCTTTGCACCAACAATTGGTATCAGAGCTCCGGTTCAGATTCATTGGGAAACACGGGAAACACGAGTGAACGTGAGGTCTTGTGTGTTTGATTTTGATTCTTAGATTCGTGTTGAATCTTGAACAAAATCTGATCAGAATTTTAATTCTGTGGGTTGGGAAACACCGTGTGAGAAATCTGAGTGTATTGTGCAAAGTAGAAGATGAACGGAAACGGCAACATGAACACCAAACTTCCAGTATTTGATGGTAAAAACTGGAATCGTTGGATGATCCAAATGCGTGTACTATTTGGTGCTCAAGATGTTCTAGATCTTGTCACTGATGGTTATGTTCCAGTAGCAGCAGATGCAACCGATGAACAGAAAAACACGCAGAAGGAAGTAAGGAAGAAGGATCAGAAAGCATTGTTCTTCATTCATCAATGTGTGGATGTAAACGTGTTTGAGAAGATTGCAGACTCTACAACAGCAAAGGCTGCATGGGACACTCTGGTGAGATGTTATGGTGGTGACGCATCAGTGAAGAAGGTGAAGCTTCAGTCCTTGAGAAAGCAATATGAGAATCTCAACATGAAGAATAATGAGAAAGTTTCTGAATACATCTCCAGAGTGATTCTGATCACTAATGAGATGAAGGCGTGTGGAGAAACTCTTTCTGAAGAAACAATCATGGAGAAGGTATTGAGATCCCTTACTCCTCAATTTGATTACATTGTGGTAGCAATAGAACATTCCAAAGATCTGAGCACCATGAGAATTGAAGAGCTGCAGAGCAGTCTAGAAGCGCAAGAGTTGCGTTTGACTGAGAGAACTTCTGAAAGGGAAGTAGAGCAGCAGGCTCTGAAAGCAACTTCTGATAGGAGGTATCAGAAGCAGTCAGAAGCCAAGAGAAGATCTGATGGTGGTCAGAAGTCAGAAAGCTCAATCTCTGATAGACAAAAGAATGCTCAGAAGGGAAAAGAGAAGTATGACAAGAAGAAGATCCAATGTTACTGTTGTAAGAAGTTTGGTCACTTTGCTAGAGATTGTTGGTCAAACAAGGAGAAGAAATCAGAAGAAGCAAATATAGCCAGAAGTTCTGATGACGAATCTGTGCTATTGATGGCCTCTGAATCTGATGATCTGACAGACTGGTGGTATATGGACACTGGCTGTTCAAATCATCTTACTGGAAACAAGAAATGGCTGGTTGACTTTGACTCTGAAAAGAGGACAAAGATCAGATGTGCTGATGACAAATATCTTAATGCAGAAGGTATGGGAAATGTCAGAGTGACTCTGAACAATGGGAAAATAGCATTGATTCAGAATGTGTGGTATGTACCTGGCATCAGAAGCAATCTGATGAGTGTGGGACAATTAATTGAGAAAGGTTTTTCAGTTACCATGAAGGATAATCTTCTGAAGCTGTATGACTGCAATCAGAAGTTGATTATGGAGTCAGAACAGGGAAGGAATAGAACATTCAAGGTGAATGTCAGAACTGCAGACTCAGAATGTCTTAGTGCAATATGTGCTGAGAAGGAGAGTGAGCTGTGGCACAGAAGATTTGGTCATTTGAATTTCAGAAGCCTAAAACATCTGAATTCAAAGAAGCTGGTACATGGAATTCCTGCAATTAAGAAGCCTGAGAAGTCATGCAAAGTTTGCATGGAAGGAAAACAACCACGTTTGCCATTTGCGTCAGAAGTTGCTCCAAGAGCAAAACATGCCTTGGGAGTTGTACATTCTGATGTGTGTGGTCCATTTCCAGTAGCATCAATTGGAGGGAATAAATACTTTGTGCTGTTTGTTGATGAATTCACAAGAATGACATGGGTATCCCTTATTAAGTTCAAACACGAGGTGTTTGATGAATTCAAGAAGTTCAGAATGAAGGCTGAGAATCAGAGTGGTCAGAAGTTGAAGATTCTTAGAACTGATGGTGGAGGTGAGTATAACTCCAAAGAGTTCCAGAAGTTCTGTGAGGAGAATGGAATTGAGCATGAGGTTACTGCTCCCTATACCCCTCAACACAATGGTCTTGCTGAAAGAAGAAACCGCACTTTGCTTGATATGGTGAGAAGCATGCTAAAGGAGAAGAAGCTTCCTCAGAAGCTCTGGGGAGAAGCTGTTGCCACTGCAACGTATGTACTCAACAGATGTCCTACGAAGAAGTTGAAGGAAATAGTTCCTATGCAGAAGTGGACTGGAGACAAGCAAAGTGTTAGTCATCTGAAGGTGTTTGGTTCTGTTTGTTATAAACATGTTCCAGAAGCCAAAAGACAGAAGCTGGATGATAGAAGCAAAGTGATGATTCTGATAGGGTACCACAGTACAGGTGCATACAAGCTCTATTGTCCAGAAACCAATAAAATTGAATTCAGCAGAGATGTGATTGTGAAGGAATCAGAAGTTTGGAATTGGGATAAGTCTCAATTTGATTCTGATGTTAGAACCTCTGAAGAAAGGCCAGAGTTAAGAATTTCTGAAGTTGGAGTAAACCCTAACGTTGACTCTGACTCTGATACTGATTCAAACTCTGAAGATGACTCAGAAGATGAAGGTGACTCTGATGACCCAGACTCTGATAATTCAGACTCTGATGACAATCCAGATCTTGGTGGCAGTTCAGACTCTGAAGATGGCCAAGACTCTGAAAATATGCCAGATCTTGAAGATGGTCAAAGCTCTAGAGGAAGTCAACCATCTGAAGCTGGAAACTCTGAAGCTCAAGACTCTGAACAAGTTCAGAGACCACAAAGAATCAGAAGCGTTCCCAGAAGATTTGCAGAATTTGACATGCTGCAAGACACTGAAGTAGACTCTGAAGGAGAAGTTATTCAGTGTGCCATGTTAGTAGACTCTGAACCTATAAGTACAGAGGAGGCTCTTAAGCAGAAGCTCTGGCTGAAGGCCATGAAAGAAGAACTTGATGCTATAGAGAGAAACAAGACTTGGAAGCTGGCAGAACTTCCAAAAGACAAGAAAGCCATTAGCGTCAGATGGGTTTTCAAGCAGAAGTTAAAGCCAGATGGCTCAATTGGCAAACATAAAGCAAGGTTGGTAGCCAGAGGATTTCTACAGAAACCTGGGCTGGATTATTCTGAAGTGTTTGCACCTGTAGCAAGACATGAAACAATCAGAATGGTGATTGCAATAGCTGCTAACAGGAATTGGCCTCTGATGCATTTAGATGTAAAATCTGCATTTCTGAATGGTCCATTAGAAGAAGAAGTTTACGTGTCACAACCTCCTGAATTTGTGAAAAAGAATCAGGAAGGGATGGTGTACAGATTATACAAAGCTCTATATGGACTGAAACAAGCGCCCAGAGCTTGGAATCAGAAGATTGATTCATTTTTCAAGAAGCAAGGCTTTCAGAAATGTGAGATGGAGTACGGTGTCTATGTTCAGCATACTTCTGAAGGCAATATGACTCTGGTATGTTTATATGTTGATGATATACTGCTGACTGGAAGTTCTAAACAGGAGATAGCCAAGTTCAAGAAGGTTCTAATGAATGAATTTGAAATGACTGATCTAGGCAAAATGACATACTTTCTAGGGATGGAGTTCAGATATTCTGAGAAAGGTATCATTTTGCATCAGCTCAAGTATGAATTAGAACTTCTGAAGAGATTTGATCTGAAGAATTGTAAGATGGCTGTCACACCTTCTGATACAAATCAGAAACTGGATTCAAACTCTGAAGGAAAGGATGTGGATGCTACAACCTTCAAACAGTTGGTTGGTTCTCTGAGGTATCTGTGCAATACCAGACCAGATATTTGCTACTCAGTTGGGATGGTTAGTAGGTTCATGAGTAAACCTAAGTGGTCCCATTACCAAGCTGCTGTCAGGATTCTGAGGTATATCAAAGGAACTCTGAAGTATGGAGTGTTATTTCCCTCTGGAGGAAATAGTGAGTCAGAACTTCTGAGTTATTCAGACTCGGATTGGTGTGGAGACAGAGTTGACAGAAGAAGTACATCTGGGTACTTGTTCAAATTTCTGGGAGGTCCCATTTCTTGGTGTTCCAAGAAGCAACCTGTTGTGGCGTTGTCAACCTGTGAAGCTGAATACATTGCAGGTGCTGTTACTGCATGCCAAGCTGTGTGGATTCTGAATCTGTTGCAGGATCTGAAGATTAAGGTAGACAAACCTCTGAAGTTAATGATTGACAACAAGTTTGTAATCAACCTTGCCAGAAACCCAGTGCTGCATGGGAGAAGCAAGCATATTGAGACCAAGTATCATTTTCTGAGACATCAAGTTCAGAGTGGAGTGTTAGAAGTTGTACACTGCAGCACTCAGAAGCAGTTGGCAGATGTTCTGACGAAAGCTATCAAGACTGATCAATTTCTCAGATTAAGGGATGGAATTGGTGTTACAAGCTTTGATGGAATATGAATTAAGGGATGGTATTAGTAATAATTCATATTTTATTATATTACTTTCTTAAGCCCATAAGTTTGTTAGAGGATATTTTAGTATTTATCTTATTCTAGTAACCCTAGTTTTAGCTTATAAATAGGGTGACAATCATTGTAACTCAAAATCCTGTTTCTTCTGCCGTCATTCTCTTTAATAGAATATTTCCCTATTTTCATTATTCTATCTTTGCACCAACAGTAGGGGTGTTAAAGATGAAAAGTTATTTTGTAGACCGAGAATTCGGTCTAGCGTAGTTATCAAGCCACCAAAAACTATAACTCATTTCTTTGTGGTGGCTATCGCTCTCATGTGAGTGAACAAAATTGGGATGATGTTGATTTTCTCGCCGGTTGCTACAACGGTAAACAAATAGAAAAATTCAGCTTTGTTTACTTTATTAGAGAAGAACATCATCTGCAAAAAAACAAAAGTGATAGAAGAGGTCCACTACAAGATAACATGATACTAAATATTTATCTATGTTGATTTATTCGACTTTACCTAATAACATAAATTTGGTGATATTATATTTCTAAGAGAATGTATGAAAAAAATTTATGACATTGTTCATAAGTTTTTTCTAACTATTTTCATAATTGTTTTTGTATTTTAATTTAAGATACAAAATAATAATAATAATAATAATAATAATAATAATAATAATAATAATAATAATAATAATAATAATAATAATAATAATAATAATAATGTTATTAATTTTTATTTAAATAGTCATTTTGATAAATCTAAAAAACTTTTTTTTATGATCAGAGGATTAATTTTTTTAATTAAATAAATTTTTAAAAAATTTAGATTTTTTTTATTTAAAAAAAAAACAACTTAGAACTGCGTAGACTAGAATCATTTGGTTGGTCAATAATATTGCAGTTACTAACAATATTGTTCATGTCATCAAAAGTATAATCAATACTGATATTTTTTTTCTTCTTGCATACATTACCTTGTACTCCACTATTTTCAAAATAACAATCTTTAATATCGATTTTATGACTTTGTGACACGGTAAATGTAGTGTTTAAGTATACATGATATTGAAATTTGTGTTTTTGAATATCGATGACGAAGGAGAAAATGAAGCGAACATAGGCGTGTTCATCATGTAGTTGTTGTAATTTACATGTTAATAATTTTGTGCTGCAAACCCTAGTATATTGATTTTTTTGTTAGTCTCAGATGAGGATAATTCATCGCTTGCATTTGGTGATGTTGAGATTGTTGTTGTGGTTGAAAACAAGTTCTTGATTTTTTTTTGAATTCCAAAAAAAATTTATTTCATTGTCTGTTATGCCCTATTCTGCATTTACTTAAATTGAAAACTAAGACTAAAATATCTCCTCTCGCTACTAGGCTCAATATAATAGCTTCAAATCTATATTTTATGATTATATATTTAAAAATAAGAAATTTTATTTAGAAAAAAAAATAGGATTTTAATTATTAGGATTAGATTAGCAAAACTATTTAGAATTTATGTATAATTTTTCTTTAAAATATTGAAACATTAAAACATTTTATAGAAAAATAATGAAATGGTTAGATGTTTTATGTTTAAATTTTAAAATAAAATTAATTATTTGATAGATAATAAATATACACTATTTAAATGTAATAGTTAGCATTTACAACTACTTTATATTTCTAACATATTACATTTAGGCTTGTATGGCTCTAAAAATCATATGTGATATATGAAAAATGAGATATAAAATATTGTGATTGAAAGGATAGATTTCAAAAATCATACTTAACTCATGAGAATAAGAAAAATCAATTATGAATGATTTTTCTATTTTTTTAAAATTTAAACTTAATGGTATATTATATTTTTTATCTTTTTTAAAATTAATTTTGTAAAGCTTAAGTTTTTAAACTAAAAGTAAAATTCTCAATTTTATATTAAGTATAAAATTGAATGATCGATCAATAGTATCCATGTTGGGTATCTGATTCAAATGTAACTTACAGATAAATTTTCTGTAATTTATAATTAATAATCATTTTTAGTATATTTTGATAATAAAAAAATTGTTTATATCGTTATTTTCTCATTTCTTATGACCTCATATTATGACCATTCTTTTGTTATCAAACCTGTGTGTTGCGTGATAAGTAGTATTTTTGTTGCTTTAAAGTGTTTGATTTAAACATTCTTTCTTCCGTTTTTATTGATCTAACTTCTAGTTTTCTCTGTGTTTTACGTGTTTTAAAAGTACAAGGTTGAGACATAGCAAAGTGGAGTGAAACTAAGAAAGAGACAGCGAGAAAACTGCACGAAGGAACACAAAAATTTATATTAATATTTGTGCCTGCAAAAACCCAAAAAAAAAAAAAGGAAGGGAATGACACATTAGAGGATGCATGCCTAAATCCTTGGTCAGTCTCGTACTAAAGTGTGAGTAAAAAAAACACCGCCAACATGCCATATCTGTTTTTCTACACCTACCTACAATCCTTGCTAGAGAGACCACTTAAATTTTTCCTATAAAAATAGGGTAATGCTAACTTGTGCCCTTAGGACACAAGTTAAGAGATAAATATAGAAAATAATTCTTGAAAATTGTATAATAAATTTAATACAGCCTTATAATTAATAACTTTATTGTTTTTTTCCATATATATTTTCTATTTGTGGATTTTTTAACATGTGCCCTAAGAGCACAAGTTAGCATTACCCATAAAAATAACTCCACTGCTTTTAGAAAATTCTACATCAAAAGAAGTTGCTCTGCTTGGATCCCAAGGACACATGGATGATAACATTCCCTTAAAATCTAACATATAATAATAAAGGAAAATTTCATCATATTTCAGTGCAAGTAAAACAACTAGTTTAAAAATAAGAACTTGAATATGAGTGAGATTATTAAATAATTAACTTTTAAATTGGACTTGATATCAACACATAACAAAATGCTAGAGTCATAGATATCTATTGAGTGGAACAAGAACAAGCTTCATTGTCAGCTCCTGATGGAAGTTTCCAAGACAGCTTATACAAAACCTAAAAGGACATGTGAATTATCTCACCTTACTACTACAAAAAACACATAACAACGGTTGGAAAAAAGATAATATCACGCGTGACGTGTGGTTGTTACGTAGAGTGTAGTTGTATATGCGCTACTTGCAATCATGATCTTATGACCGTTGCAGAAAACATGAAAACGCGCTATATATGATCATGGTTGCCATAAATAATCATTGTAATATATAAAGGTCTCAGGTTCGATTCTCACCAGCGCATCTTTTGGTGTAATATATTATTCTAGACATCAGTCACTATACAATCACGGTTATATATTACAACCGTCGTTAAATAATATGCTTTTTTTAAAATATTTTTTTTACATTTTGAAATTTTTTTATTTTTTAACTTGTATTTTTTTGAACCATATCAGAACATAAACAACAATTGTATCATAATGAAGAATTGTATTGTATTACATTGAATTAAAAGCCAAATATTGTATATGTATTACATCAAATGAAAAATGGCACAAAACAACCTACAAACTTTATATAACATCACATGATTGTATCTTATACTGTTTTGTTTCTTTGTCTCTTGGTGTATTAACTTTAAACACCTACAATTTCAAATAATCATACTTGTTAGTAAATATATTTAGAAATAATGACTTACATTAATTAAATTATGAATAAAGAATAAAATACTAATTACTTGTTAATTTTCTCATATGTCTTCATTATGATCGATACGAATAGCATGCACATCATCTCTATCAACGTCATCATAAGTGGTAGACACTTTTATTGTGTAAGAAGGAATAGAAGGAATATCAAAACTTTCATCACTGTAAGAACACAGATTGTTTCTTAGTAATATCTCTATGTTTTGATGATAACTCATATGAAATTTTGTATTAAAGAATTATATACTCTAAATTTGGTTCATGAATATTTGTTGCAGATAATTAAAGTATATATACATCCAAGAGCAAATTAATCTGAACATAGAACTATGGAAGGCTCTGAAGAGTCAGAATCATCTTATAGAAGAATCTGAGCGCTGTCTGCAGAAGAATCTGAAGCAGAAGCTACAGAAGAATCTGAAGCAGAAGCTGCAGAAGGATCTGAAGCAGAAGACTCTAATAGATCTGAAGACTCTGAAGCATTGAAGAACTTTGTATGAGAGTTAAGAAGCACAGTTTTTCAGAAGACTCTGAGAGTACTACACGCTGCATGTACTGAGGATCTGATTCATAAAACTCTGCTCTGATAGAACTACACGCTAAAGCACACTTGCTGCCTTACTCTGATTCAGCAAAATCTGATGGGTATCCAAGACTCTAATCATGCAAAATCTGATGGTTAACTTTGCTGAAAAGAAATATTTGTTGAAGAAGAATTCAAAGTAATATCCTTTGATTTGGCTCAACGACTCTTTCCTCTTTCATGCTTGACACTAGAACACAGACCAAAAGCATTTCTCTGTGCATTCTACTTCCAGGAAAGGTCATGTGATGTAAAGACAAAAAGGTTCAGGCCTTTTCAGTACACAGCCTCCAACGTCAAGACTTTGTGGACTACTGTGCATATAAAAGCAAGTCTTCCTCATCTTCTTCAAGGTGATCAACAATAACAAACGAATCTCTGAAAGAAACTCTTACAAGCTCTCATAAAATATTCTTATTGCTGAGTTTATTCTTTTGTTCTTAACATTAAGTGAAAAATCACTGTTGTGATAAAGCTTGTTAGAAGCATTCATACACTTGTATTAATCTTACATTTTATTGTAATAGTTCCTTAAGAAGATCCAGTTGGGATCAGTAGTTCTTGAGAAGACTTTGAGCAGTTGTTCTTAGTGCTTACTATTGTAATCAGTTGATTAAATAGTGGATTAAGTCCTTGTTTGAGAAAGGCAAATCACTCTAGATAGAGTGGACTGGAGTAGTTGAGTTCAACGAACCAGGATAAAAATACTTGAGTTTTTACTTCTAAGTTTTATCTTCATACTTATTCAACCCCCCCTTCTAAGTATTTTCTCACCTTCAGTTGGTATCAGAGCTCCGGTTCTGTGTGTGCTACCACTTCAGAGTGACAGAAAAGATCCAGTGAAAAAAACTTTGATACTTATATTTGGTTGTTTATAATGGCTGATGTTTCAACATCTAACAAGTATGAAGAAAGAGAAAGAATCAGTACTAAACCCCCTATGTTTGATGGGGAGAAATTTGATTATTGGAAAGACAAGATTGAAAGTTTTTTCCTTGGTTATGATGCTGATTTATGGGATTTGGTCATAGATGGATATGTTCATCCCATTGATGGGAATAGCAAGAAAGTAGATAGAAAATCTATGACAGAAGCCCAAAAGAAGGAATTTAGAAATCACCTGTCATACCCCAAATTTGTCCTACCCGTATAACTTGCATTTGTATATCCATCCATCAACTGTTATCCAGAAAATTAAAAATATATAAATTGTGAGGTTGGATTGAACTGAATCAAATTTCATTTGGGGTGCGATGAGTTAAGAACGAATGCAGTATGTGTTGGGGACTTTTTGTGTTAACCCAAGCCTGGTGAGGCATGTTTTTTTTTCAAGATCAATTCAGGATTCGATTTATTAGATTCATGGATTCAGGATTCAAGTTCAAGGTCAATGCAAGGGTGCTTTGGTTCAATAGTCTAATTCGTTCAAGATTCGAGGAGGGCTTATGATGGATTTTATTGTTGGGAGTTGATTCAAAATTTTGTTCACTTGGTGTGAAAGTTCAATAAAGGTGTGCTCTAAATGAGAGAGTTTTCTTTTACCATACATGGAAGTCAAAGTTCAAGAGTATATGGAGGGTGTATTGATGATATTGAAGTCTATTCTTTTTATGATCCTACTGAAAGAAGAATTCATGAATTAAATCAGAGGCCCATGGGGAAGCCCACCCTTATTATTAATTTCCATACAAATTTAATTCAATTGGAAATTATAATAACAAATTGCAACAGAGCCTCATCCAATGTTATGAATTCATTGCAGTGTAAAAATCCACATTCGAAACATTGTTGTAGCTGTTTCCAAGTAAGTCCGTTAAATTGTTGCAAATCAATACAGAATCATAAGGCATATGCTTTGAAAATTGAAAAAAATATAAAGCCATAATTTCTACAATATTCCAAAGGAAGAACAATTCAGTCTAGATGGAGTATGTATATCATCCAAGGTTTTGTGGCAAGCAAGGTTATGCGGAAATAATGGTACACGCCACCAACATAATCTTTGCCTCCACAACAGTAACAGTACAAGTCCAACTTGTGGTTATAAAAACAAATACACACCAGCCAGACCACATCATAAGCCAATACGCAAAAATTAAGGAAGCTCTCTCTGCTCTGAGATCTGATAATAGCGGTTTCTCAAAAGCGTCATGAGCCAAGATACATGGATTGTTGACAAGGCTGGTCAATGAAGAACTCATAATGAGTGGATTAGGGTGGAGTCACAGTCCATGGGCACCCCTGACAAGAAGATATCTGATATTGTTGGTGTAGTTAGGTCCTGGATCCTTCGAAGGATTGAGCCACCAAATGTGTCGAGGGACTTTTGGATGCCAGATCGAAGCTGTAGGGTATGCTACGAGTGTGATTCACATTTCACAGTTTTCAACCGTAGGCATCACTGTAGAATTTGTGGTCGTGTTTTTTGTGCAAAATGCACTGCCAATTCTGTTCCTGCGTCTTCACATGATCCAAATACTGCTCGTGAAGATTGGGAAAGGCTTAGGGTTTGTAACTATTGCTTTAAACAATGGGAGAAGGGAGTAGCAGCAGCAGTTGATAATGGTACTCCTTCAGCCGTCCTTTGTCTCAGCCCTTCACAATCTTCGACAAGCTTGGTCAGCTCTAAGTCTAGTTGCACCTGTCACAGTAGCAGCAGCACTGCCGGTTCAGTTCCTTATTCAACCGGGTCTTATCAGTGCGTGCCTTGTAGTCCACATCAATCTTCCCAATTGAATCTGATAATGGATGAACAAGAAAATTTAAATTCGGAGAGGAGTACTAATGACTCTCTGGCTGTAGAGAATTTGAATTCTAACCAGTATGGCTATTGCTTCAACAGGAGTGACGACGAGGATGATGATTATGGTGTTTACCATTCTGATACGCGGCAAGACCGTCACTTTCTGCACCAGCCTAAACAAACAATCCTGCATAAATTCATAATTGGCTATATATGAGCACAACCAGAAGCAGATTTTTTAAAAAAAAAAAGCAGCTCGCATAATGCGATAAAAGCTGTACGAAACGGTGGCTGCACAGTAGGTAAAAGCATAAACCAGCCAGGCATTGAAAAGTGTTCATAAATTCTGTGTGAGCATACCAGTTTTTCGCAACTTCTCTAGCTGGTCACCGCGAGGATGTTCTTATCATAGCTTGAGATACGGCTTCAATCTGGTTCGCGAGCTATACGAAGATGATATTCCATGTTGCTCAATGCTAGCTTCGCCTGCCATGATCAATTATGTTTCCACGCATCGCTTACCGGGCAAAACAATAGTTCCTACAAGCTGCTACACATCATGGTACAGCTAGACCTGCACAAAATCATAAGCTCACATCCTGCAAATCAAGAGGAAAACGCCTGTATCAGTCCACAAACAAAAAGAATCACCGCCACCGCCGGTTGAACCTCCAGTTCAGTTCCGGATAATGCTAATATGAAGAACTGTTGGTTTTTCGACAACAATTTTAACGGTGTGTCGGATGAGATTCTTGGTGATGTTGTTGAGTTTTTTTGATTTCCCACTTGATGATGATGTGGAAACTGATGTTGTGGAACAAGATTGGAATGATCAGTTCAAACACATTGAAGAGCCATCTCTTGGTGTTTTCTCAGTACCATCGTTTGATTTGTGCGGCGGAACTCAGAATGAGAAACCGAATCTTGTCAACAGTTTCTCTGCTTCTGATTTTTAAGCGGGAATTGAGAATTACCACAATGATGTTATGCAGGAACTTTCGCATATTGACAGAAGAAATATTGTTAATTCGGGCTTAAAAGAACAACGAGGACTACTTCCAAAGACTGCCCTGCCATTGTGATTGGTGGTGTGGACGCAACAGTGGAACGACTGGCTGCATCGAATATGTTCTTTATTGCAAAGCGCAAGAATGCGGACCAGGACGTGTTTTACTTCTCAGCTAAACTGCCTCGAGGGGTACCCCTTTTAATCGAACTTACCACAGTAGCTGGAAACCTTGGCGTCAAACCTGCAGTCACAACACCATCAATAGAACACACATCTCACAAAAATCCAAAACCAGAATGGAGAAAAAGTACCGACACTGATTCCACCACAAGTTTGCACGTGTTGCGGGTTTTATGCAATAATGATTCCAACAGCAGAGATTCGACATCGCAAAACCATGCCCGAAGCATTTTCACAAATAGCGTTTCATTGATCGGTAATTCCCTGCAAAATATGACAAGCATGTCAAGATTAGTGGATATTTGAAAGTAGGAAGGGCCAAAGTCAGAATGCATTTGAAGTCAACAAATTGCCCTATCAGCATAAATCAAAGCAGTAAAAAATTCATAAACAAAGCAGTGAAAATTCAAGGTAAAAATATCAGATATTTTCCATTTTAATGAATAAAATCTCATAGACAAGAAGACAGGACAGCAGAGCCAGATTTACTAAAATGGAAGGACATAATCTTGACATCAAAAAGTGATAGCAGAGATGATACAAACATAAACTAAACCCTAATCTCACACCATCAAGCCCCCATATATATTGGTCACTATTCCTTCAGAAAGAAAAAACCCTAAGAAGAGTCAGCAGCTGCCTTCTCTCACAACTCACCTTCATCATAACACAAGACACACATAAAGAACTAAAAAGAGAGATTGGAGAGGGAGCTTATCTGCTTTCAGCATTGACGATTTGGTGGTATCGCTCCAGCTCTGTAAGTATTCTGTCGTCTTTTTCTGTTCTCATAATCTTAAGCTTTTGTCTTTTGAATGTTGTAACAAAGAAGAGGGGAGTGAAAAACCATTCCATTAACAACACCATTTTTTTAACCTTCAACACGAACCCAGTTCTCCCCTGTTCCAACGTAAATCAAACCTTAAACCTCAAATGCCCAGAAATCGAACAATCTACCATCCAAACTTCTCATCACAAAAACCAACTATCATCACCATCTTCATCATTTCGACCATAACTTCCAAAACCACTTCAGAAATAACCTTCATTCAAACTCCTTCACTCAAGCAAAAACAGAACACAATATCAGCTTCATAAACTTCCCATAAATCATCTTCAAACCGCCATCAACCGTTTCATCCAAACAGAAATCAAAACAAATCTCCCCCCTCCGTTTTCGAAACCAGCGCCCTTCACAACCTTTAACAACATCGAAATTCATTTACAAACATCATAAACCCAGCACTCAAACGTGAACATAAAAAAAATTGAAACTCTTCTCACCTTGTTCGTTCAAACTCCAACCATCGCCTCACAAACTCATCAACTCAAACAATATCAACACCAAACGAACCCTCTTTCAACAACCGACTTCCACCGCCGGTTACCGTCAATCCATTTCTCCAACTCATCTTTAACCCATCAACAAACCATTCTCAACCTCATAACCCATTTCCATTTTCTGACCCACCACCGCGAACCAACATTCTTCATCATCGTTGAAACTCCAGCAAAACCCACGACTCTCAACGTCACCATCGCCCAAATTCAATCTCCGCCGCGAAACAACAACACGCAACACCACACAGCTCACCTCTTTCGACCTGATTCGAATCACTTTTCACATTTCATCTTTTCACAGAACCAAATCTCAACCATTTTTCCAATCTGAACCACCAAATCCCTAACCGAAACTGTATAAACAGGGGTTGGGAAGTTTGATTTTTTTTATTTGCTTTTGAGAGAGACTGTTTTTTTTTATTTTGAGAAGAAGGTGAAAGTGAGGTTGAACGGCTGGGATATGTCGTGCGAAGGAGAGGAGTTTCTTTTCCTCTGTTTTCATTTTTATTGACTGTTGTTGATGGGTTGAAGGCCCACTGTTTTTCTTTACATACTCCCTGTGTATCCGCATACCCCCTCCCATATTCATTTTCATTTTTATGTTTTATTTAATTAATTATGTATTTTATTATTATTAGTTATTTTATATATGTATTATATACTGTATTTTGTAAATTTATTAATTTATTTAGTGAATATTTTATTTTCCTAAAACTATTTTCATTTTATATATACATTTTGTATTAATTAGCTTTTATATAATCCTTAATTTTCTTTTCTTTAGAATACATATTGAATATTATTTTTTAGATAGTTCATTTTTATAGTTTCAGAATTTCAAGTTTATATATTATTTAGAAGTTTGGCAATTACTTTTTTTGTAGAAGTTAAAATTCATTTCTCTTTTGTTATTGGGCATTCTGTCCCATTTTCCTCTTTTTAGGTCGATGACGAGACCTCCGTAAACCGTCATTAAGTCAAATTACTGATAAATGACGTTGGATCTGAGACCACCTATTTTCTCTCTTCGTCACCTGTCCCGCCTCGATTCAAAACTTTGTCAAACAATTTTCAAAATCAAATTATCTTTGTATTGAATTAAAAATAGAGGATTGGGTGTAGACCCCTTCTTCTCCGAGTGTTGGGATACCCACTGTAGTGAGGGTGGTTCCGGCACTCGTCTTTCAATACGAAGACGCTTCCCGTCCATTTTCAAATCTCATCTCTTTAAAATCATTTCTTTGTGTTGAGCTAAAAAGAGGATTGGGTGTAGACCCCTTCTTCTTCGAGCGTAGGGATGCCCACTGTAGTGAGGATGGTCTCGATGCTCGTCTGTCAATACAAAGACACTTCCAACTTTTCCTCATGAAACCTCGGTCTCGTACCGAGTATACTTTCAGTGATGAACTAATTTCTCTTTGTATTGAATTAAAAAGAGAGGATTAGGTGTAGACCTCTTCCTCTCCGAATGTTGGGATGGCCACTGTAGTGAGGGTGGTCTCGACACTCGTCTTTCAATACGAAGACATGACTTCTTTATCCACCATCTCGCTTTCATAACTTCCTTCCACAGTTTTCACACCTAAAACCTCGATCCTGTACTGAGCGCATTTTCAAATCTTTTCTTAACAAAAACTTGAATGGTTGTGGAGTGGTTAGGCGTAGGCCTTCTCCTATCCCGAGTGCTGACGTTTACCGTAGGGTTCTCTGTCGCAAAGCACTTACCCTTCAAAACCAAAAACATCTTTAATAAAAGAATGAAGTTCTCTTTGCATTGAATTAAAGAGAGAGGATTGGGTGTAGACCTCTTCTTCTCCGAGCGTAGGGATGCCCACTGTAGTGAGGGTGGTTTCGACGCTCGTCTTTCAATACGAAGACGCCTCGTTCGCCACACCCTTTTATAACAAAAACTTTGAGACAAAGAATTGGGTACTACCCGTAGGGGTTACTATCCGAGGACATGTCTCTCCCCCTAAAAACAATCCAATCAATCAAACGTGACTCCTTGCCCCGCGTGGCGAAAACTAATCAATCTTTCAAAAAGGATATGTTACGTCCGTTCTACCGCAAACAGGTAACGCCTAAGTCTCCAACGAGCGAGCAGCAAAACACCTAACTGCTAGAATGCGCACGATAGCATCATCCATAAAAAAACATCAACACACCGTAGGCCGAACTACGGCTGCTCTGATTCTTTACTTTTTCAAGTAAAGATACGTAGGCACAAGGGCCACAATCCTTGCCGAGCACATTCCCCCCAATATCTGTAGTTCCCCGAACTACGTCGACTCTGACTTTCTCACATTTATTGAGAATACGTAGGCATAGGACTGCAAAGTCCTACCGAGTCCGTTCTTTCTCTTTTCTTCCCTGTTCTCTCTTCCCTCCTAACTTTCCTGTTTCTAACCCTTATCTTTACCCATTGGAACACACTTCTTATAGCATAATATTTAAGCAGATAAATTCACACATCGACAAACAAAAGGTTCCCATCGAGTACGATGGATGCGAGGGGTGCTAATACCTTCCCCTCGCATAACCGGCTTCCGAACCCGTTCTTGGTCGCGAGACCATCTTATCCATTTCTTTCCTAAGGTTTTCTCGATATTTTCCTTTCCCCTCATGGGATAAATAAAGTTCGGTGGCGACTCTTCTGTCTATCTTTTTCGCCTCCCCGTCGTTGCGCGATGCATTTTTCGAGTAGCGACAGCTGGCGACTCTGCTGGGGAATGCCTAGCGAGCCAGACCTATTTTGTTTGTCGTGTTTGTGTTTTATTTGTTTTTATTTCTTATTATGTTATGTTCACTAACTGTTGGGTTTATTTGGATGGTTTGTGAGATAAAGCTTTCTACCCGAGCTTTCAAGTACACACTAAGATAGGAGGTGGGTTCTTTCTGATTTGCGAGACTTAGGACTCGTTGAGTTGGATCGAATTCCACCACTCAGATGAGACCCCGTTGGATTGATTATGTCTTACGTGTAGTCGTAATGACGTTTTTATTTCCGACGTGGGAGTCCGCGACTCTGAGGACCTTTGTAGAACCTTATTCCAAGGGTTGCTAAGACATGACTCTGTGTTCATCCTTTGAAGGGATTACCGTCTTACGAGTAGTCGTTATGATGGAAAACTTTCGAGGGCTAGTGCATGGGACTTTGTTTAAAAGCCTTTGGGATGCCCTCTTACAAACCAATAGATAACCCACCCGACGGGAGAATTATTTTATGTTGTTTTGCAGGACCAGTGATCTTGATCTCGTTTTGTGCTCTTTATCATGTGCATTCATAAAACATTGCATTGCATATCATTTCTCGCATATCAAGGGACTTAAGAGACTGTGATTATCTCAGGTATTGGTGAATACAATGACTGACCAAAGAAAGCGAAGCACAAATTCCATCAAGTTTAGAGAACCAAAGCTGGAACTAATTCAAGACATTCTGATTGACGTACCAAAGGCTATCAAGATCAACTTTCAGGGAAAGTATGGGAAACTGCTTGATCTCCTCCATTCTAGGGTCGACACTTGGGCTTTGTTCGCTATGGCTCAGTTCTATGATGCACCTCTCAGATGTTTCACTTTTCAAAACTATCAGTTGGCCCCTACTCTTGAGGAATATTCTCACATTTTGAACATCAAGATTAAGGATCAACCTATATACACAGGCTTGGAAGAAGAACCAAAACCTCCTGCCATTGCTCTTGCCCTACGTATGACCAAAGAGGAAGTCGAAGAGGGTCTAACCAGTAAAGGGGGCGTTCAGGGTTTTCCATTGAAATTTCTGCTAGAAAAGGCTGCCCAATACAAGGTGGATGAAGATTGGGAAAAGTTCGGAATAAGCGTTGCTCTAATGATTTATGGGATTGTCCTCTTTCCAAATGTGGACAACTTCATAGACATCACTGCCATCGTTCTCTTCATGCAGAAGAACCCCATCCCTACACTCCTTGCCGATGTTTATCACTCCATTCATTGGAGGAGTGAAAAGAAGGCGGGAATGATCCAATGCTGCTCTCACCTACTATACAAGTGGTATGTTTCTCATTTACCCAAGAAAGGGCCGTTCATGGAAAACAAGAAGAAATTAAAATGGTCTCAACGCATCATGTCTCTGGAAGCTAGTGATATTGCTTGGTACTCTCCTGAGTACTATGATGTGGAAATCATTTTCAGTTGTGGAGAATTCGGTAATGTACCTTTGATCGGTAGGGCCGGTTGTATTAATTATAACCCAGTCATGGCATTACGTCAGTTGGGCTATGCTATGGAGGGCGAGCCCGAGGCAGAGAAGGTTCAGAGTTTCTTTTTGCTAGCCACATCAGAGGACCCTGCGTTTGTCAGGAAGGTTGCTAAGGCTTGGGGTAAGATTCATACAAAGGGGAGAAAGGAGTTAAAGGCGAAGAATTGCGTGGCAAAGGAGCCATACAACCGGTGGTTACTAGCTAGAGTAGCTGAAAGGTCGTTACCATTTCCCTTAGAGCCCTCTATGCAAGAAGCACCTCCTGCTCCCACTCACGTGTCTATAGAAGAATATGAAAAACTGAAGCTAATAGTGGAGAGATTGACTAAGGAGAACCAGGACCTTCAGAATGAAGTCCACCAAGCGAAGGTGGAGAGTGGTCAGTACAAGAGAAAAGTGGAGTTTGAGCAGGATCAAGCAGCTGAAAGTAGCAAGAAGCTAAAATTAGAAACGGATCTGAGAGTCAGGTACCAACAGGGTTACGAAGGGGCTGATGCATCATTGACAACTCTCCGACAACGCTTAAAGGACACCAAAGCTTCTTGTGATAGGGCGTGGCACCTCTTTGAGATAGCCTCTGCCGAAAAGAAGGAAGTACGAGAGAATCTTGAGGCCAATATTGGGGATCTGGAAGAACGACTGAGAAATGCCTTGACCCTAGTGGAAAATGAACGAAGACTCAAAGAAGAGGCATTGAGAGACTCATATGTCACGTCTGACCTGTGGAATAACAAATGTCAAGAATTGGAAACTGCCCAAGAAACAGCCCTTCTGTGGAGGAATCGTTTCGAGGCTTTGCAAAGAGATAGTGCGCAGTGGCTCGAGAAGGAGGCCCAACTCAATGAGTTGTTGGACACCCATGTGGATTCCATTTGTTATTACCAGTCAACTCTAGATATGTGTCGTGCTAGGTACAACAATCTGGTGGAGCATTGCAACCTCATGATCCGTGATATCCCATGGAGGTTGGAAAGCGCCATTCAAGACCTGGAAGGAAATGATATCCCCCCTTCTGTTCACCACTTTATCCAGCTCTGCGACCAAATGGTTAGGAGGTTCATGTTTGAGACGAAGAAGCTTGAAGAACGCCTCCAAAAGAGAGAATTTTAGTTATTCAGTTATCTTTTGTAGCACGACTTGTAGTTTCGGCTTATTCAGCTTTTGTCTGTATGAATTTTTCTAAAAAAATTAATGAAAGATTGCTTTTTGGTCCAAATTGTGCACTTCCTTATTATTCAGTCATGATTCTATGATACCAATGATAATCACAAGCCTCGAAAGTCTCTCGAGCATTTCGCATACGTTTGCGCATTTTTTTTCTTTTTGCATTTCCTACAACCCGATCTTACACACCGCTTACCCCTTTCAGAAAGAGTAAGGCAAGCTGACTTCACGGCATCGGTATAACACAAGGAATAGCCAGAAGAGAATCATGGATCAGATAGAGCAGGACCAGGCTACTATGAGGAGCGAGATGCTAGGCATGAAAACGCAAATGAATCAGCTCATGGAGGTGATCCAGAATATGGCCAGAAGTCAAGAGGAGATGAGACAAGCAGCGGAGAGGAGCGCTAATCAGACTTTGGATGGTGCAGTTCCCAATGCAAGTGGGGCAATTCCAATTCCTGTGGATGCCGCCCCAACCCCTGTTGGGGCAATTCCTACTTCTGTCGGCGCCGTACCTATCAACACCGTCCCTCCGCCAGTCGGTACGACCCATCCTCATGGTACTACGATCCCAACACAAGTCCAGTACGACGATCATGAAGGTTTCTATGAGAATTCAGGTGAAGCGTATGGATCACAGACCGCCGAATTAGAGAAGAAGTTTAATGCTTTACAGGAGATGGTGAAAACACTGCAAGGCCCCGATGTTTTGGGACTGGATGCCGCTGAAATATGTCTTGTACCCGGAGTTAAGATACCTCCAAAGTTTGTAATTCCAACCTTTGAGAAATACAAGGGTAACAGTTGCCCTAAGACCCACATAAGGTCTTACTGTAGGAAGATGGCCGCCTATTCTGATGACGAGAAGCTGTTAATCCATTTCTTTCAAGATAGCTTAACAGAGGCATCCCTAGAATGGTATATGCACCTTGAACGATCCAACGTGAGAAGCTGGAAAGAGTTGGCAGACGCTTTCGTGAAGCATTATCAGTATAATACTGACATGGCTCCGAATCGTATGCAGCTTCAGAATTTGACTCAGAAGCCAAATGAGTGTTTTAAGGACTTCGCGCAAAGATGGAGGGGAGTAGCTGCAAGGGTACAACCTCCACTGATGGAGAAAGAACTGACAGACCTATTCATGGGCACGCTACAAGGACCGATGTTTGAACGGTTAGCATCCTCAACATCCACAGTGTTTTCTGAACTCGTTATGGCTGGAGAGAGATTAGAGAGTTTCATGAAGGCGGGAAAAATTCAGAATGCAGGCGGATCTGCAAGCGGGGTCAAGAAGCCTTATCAGGGCTTCGTTAAGAAAAGGGAAGGCGAAGCTAGTGCAGTGTTCACCAATGGAAGGAGAACTCACCAAGGTTATCACCACATTGCTGCCATCGCTCCACAGCAACCACTTTCTATTCCGGCAAATCAGCCTGCGCCTCAGCAAAATCGACAACAACAACCCTATCAACCAAGACAAAATCAGTATCAAGGGCAGAGAAAGCCAGAAAGGAGGCTTGATCCAATTCCGTCCACTTACGCCAAATTGCTTCCGTTCTTGTTAAAAGCAGGTCTCGTTCAACTTAGGGAAATGAAAGATCCTCCGACTGTTCTTCCCTACGGCTACGATGTAAATGCGAGATGTGAGTTCCACTCTGGCGCCCCAGGCCATAGCATCGAGAATTGTAAGGCTTTAAAATACATTGTGCAAAATCTTATCGACTCCAAAGCGATAAACTTTACCCGAAATACTCCGAACATCAAATCTAACCCAATGCCACCTCACCATTCAACAAACATGATTGAAGGCTCTAAGGGGATCCGATTAATTTCGAATATTGAGAAATTGAGGACCCCACTTTCCACTATTAAGGAGCAACTCTTGTTGAAAAACATTTACCCAGGATGTCCAATTGATTGCCATGTTTGCATGGACGGATCTCAAGGATGCGCTGAGCTGAAGAAGGGCATACAAGGCCTGATGGAGCAGGGTGTATTAGTAGCAGAACAACTATCAAAGATTGAGGAAGTTGCTACTCTTGAAATTCCGTTCGAAACATTGGAGATACCATATGATGATGGATATGAGCTTTGGATCCCAGTTGACAATTCGAACCGCACACCATTGACCATACCGTGCGATGAGGAAGAATGGGACAACATGTATGGACATACTTCTATCCCACTGCAGATCCCGTGTGATCCAGTTAAGATACCTATGTCTCCACCATCAATGAACCAGCTTGTCATTTCGACCCCATCTCCGTTTCCGTACAAGAGCACCAAAGCTGTACCTTGGTTATACGATGAAACTGTTTTTCTCAACGGACAGAAGGTGGCAGAAGAAGATGTATTGGAAGAAAAGAGGACTGTAGAGAACATTGTGGGAACCGGAGGCGTCACTAGAAGTGGCCGAATCTTCGCCCCAACTGCACCTCCTGTCAACAGCAGTGACAATACAAGGAAAGGTACTGCCATACCAAGCACCAATGAACAGGGGCAGTCTTCCAAACAGAAGGGCATCCCAAATGATGAAGCGGAGGAGTTTCTAAGAATCATTCAGAAAAGCGATTACAAAGTGATTGATCAGCTCAATCAGACGCCCTCAAAGATATCCATGCTGTCATTGTTAATGTGTTCAAAGGCCCATCAAGAAGCACTGCTGAAATTCTTGAAGGCAGCCCATGTGCCAGAGGAGATATCAGTAGTACAGTTTGAAGAAGTGGTGGGAAATATTGCATCAGGTCATATCTTGAGCTTTAATGATAGTGAATTACCTCCCGAAGGTAAAAATCATAACAAGGCCTTGCACATTACCATCGAATGTGTGGATGTTGTGTTCTCTAGGGTGCTCGTTGACACTGGATCATCGCTGAATGTATTACCCAAAAGCTCGTTGTGCAAGCTGTCAATTGAAGGAATTGTGATGAAGCCAAGTCAAACTATTGTAAAAGCCTTTGATGGAGCTAAGAGAACTGTGGTAGGCGAGGTCGACCTCCCGATCAAGATCGGACCTCATACTTTCATCATTACATTTTACGTAATGGATATATACCCCGCTTACAGTTGCCTTCTTGGCCGTCCGTGGATTCATTCCGCAGGCGCTGTAACTTCAACCTTGCATCAAAAGATCAAGTTTATGATTAACAATCAGATGGTCATCATTGAGGGTGAGGAAGATGTTCTTGTGAGCCATCTTGCTTCTTTCCGCTATGTGGAAGTAGGAAATGAGGTGCATGAGACACCGTTTCAAGCTTTTGAAGTGATCAATGTTGAAATGATTTACGAAAAGCCAGCATCTTCAATAGTGACTTGGAAGGACGCGAGGACGGTGATAGAGGAAGGACATCCGCGAGGATGGGGCAGGGTGTTGGAATTGCCCGTCAACAAAAATGGAGCTGGTCTAGGCTACAAGCAGAAGAATGCAACGGATAAGGGCAAAGAGCTTGCAACTCCGTTGGTTTTTACTAGCGGAGGCCACCTTGTCGATGGTCAAGTCATGTTTTTGGAAACTGAAGCCGAAGATCATGAAGAGCTGTGTATGGTGTATCCTAGGGCGCCTAATCAAGTCTTGAACAATTGGAGAGTCGTCGAAATCCCCGAAGTTACTCTAATAGACGAGTAATTCCCTTTTATTTTACCTAAAAAAAAATCATATGCTCTGCCCAAGGCATATGTATCATGTTGTAGGGCCTTTTGCTTTTAAAGCATAACTTATCATCAATAAATAAACTTTCGCATCCAATTACGCTCTCTTTCTTTCCTTTTTTTTTACTTTTTGCACATAAAATTATCTTTGAAAGACAATGTTTTGTTTTATTTTCCTTTTCTGTTAACCTTTTCTAAAAATATAAAAAATAATAATAAAGCATGAAGTCATTCATCGTGCAGATCTTCCCTTGCTCCTGTCAATAACGACCCCGCTATGGTCCAATATGACTTTGATAACCCGATCTACCAAGCCGACGAAGACTGCGAGGAAGATTGTGATCTCCTAGAAGAGCTAGCTAGACTATTGAAACAGGAGTCAAAGGTCATTCAGCCCTACCAAGAAGAGGTCGAAGTCATCAACATGGGAACTGAGGAGGATGCCAAAGAAATCAAGATAGGCGCAGCTTTGGAGTCAGAGATTAAGTCAAAACTGATAATACTGCTTCGAGAGTATGTTGACGTTTTTGCTTGGTCTTACAAAGATATGCCCGGTCTAGATGAAGAGATCGTGATGCACAAACTACCTCTCAAGGAAGGCTGCCCGCCGGTGAAGCAAAAGTTGAGGAGAACAAAGCCAGAGATGTCTTTCAAGATTAAAGAAGAGGTACAAAAGCAATTGGACGCTGGTTTCCTGGCAGTATCCAACTATCCGCAATGGATAGCGAATATTGTCCCAGTACCTAAAAAGGATGGGAAGGTGCGAATGTGTGTAGATTATAGAGACCTTAATAGAGCGAGTCCGAAAGATGACTTCCCTTTGCCACACATTGATGTGCTAGTGGACAACACAGCCCAATTTTCTGTATTCTCATTTATGGATGGCTTTTCTGGATATAACCAAATTAAGATGGCGCCCGAAGATATGGAAAAGACGACTTTCATCACTCCATGGGGAACTTTCTGTTACAAGGTTATGCCATTTGGACTCAAGAACGCAGGCGCAACATATCAGCGAGCAATGGTCACTCTTTTCCATGACATGATACATAAAGAGATTGAGTGTTATGTAGACGATATGATTGCGAAATCCCAGACTGAGGAAGAGCACCTTATCCATTTGGGAAAGCTATTCGCCCGGTTAAGGAAATTCTAGCTGAGACTAAATCCCAACAAATGCACTTTTGGTGTAAGATCTGGTAAATTGTTAGGTTTTATTGTGAGCCAGAAAGGGATTGAAGTCGATCCAGATAAGGTCAAAGCTATCCAGGAGATGCCGATTCCCAAAACTGAAAAAGAGGTCCGAGGATTCCTTGGGAGGTTGAATTATATCGCCAGGTTCATATCCCATCTAACGGCCACTTGTGAGCCCATCTTCAAATTACTTCGGAAGGATCAAGCCGTGGTATGGAACGATAACTGTCAGAAAGCCTTTGAGAAAATAAAGGAATACCTACAAGAACCGCCGATCTTGATGCCTCCGGTGCCCGGACGACCCCTGATCATGTACCTGACTGTGTTAGAGGGATCCATGGGATGCGTATTAGGACAACATGATGAAACCGGCAGGAAAGAGCATGCAATCTATTACCTCAGCAAGAAGTTTAATGATTGTGAAACGAGATATTCGATGCTCGAGAAGACATGTTGCGCATTGGCTTGGGCAGCAAAACGCTTGAGACAATATATGCTCACCCATACGACTTTGTTGATCTCCAAAATGGATCCCGTCAAATACATATTCGAGAAGCCCGCTCTCACTGGGCGGGTAGCTCGTTGGCAAATGGTGTTAACAGAGTATGACATCCAGTATGTTACACAGAAAGCTATCAAAGGGAGTGTGCTCTCTGAATACCTTGCCCACCAACCTATGGACAACTACCAGTCTATGCGTTTCGATTTCCCCGACGAAGACGTCATGTTTGCCAGAGATTATGCCACACCAGACCCAAATGAGGGACCCGAACCAGGATCGCGATGGACGCTCGTGTTCGATGGTGCCGCAAATGCCAAAGGTTGTGGAATTGGGGCAATCATCACTTCTCCAACTGGTTTTCATCTGCCATTCACCGCCAGATTATGCTTTAAGTGTACTAACAACATGGCCGAATATGAAGCTTGTATTTTCGGAATTGAAGCTGCCATTGATAATAGAATCAAGATTCTAGAAGTCTATGGAGATTCCGCGCTGGTCATATGCCAGATTAAAGGGGAGTATGAAACACTGGACCTCAAGTTAATTCCTTACAGAGATCATGTCTTGAAGTTAATCCCGTACTTTGATGAGATCACTTTTCATCACATTCCCAGAGGAGAAAATCAGTTGGCTGACGCCCTAGCAACACTAGCATCTATGTTTCAAGTCAAGTGGGAGAATGAGGCGCCATCCATCCGTTTAGAATATTTGGACGAACCCGCTTATTGCCTAGCGGCTGAGGGGGAAGAAGCTAAAACTGATAATCATCCTTGGTTCTATGACATCAAGCGATATCTGGAGACCTAAGAATACCCAGAAGGCATAACTATCACTGACAAGAAGTACCTCAGAAAGCTCTCCTCAAAGTTCTTCCTCAGTGGTGACGTGTTGTACAAGCGGAATTACGATTCGGTTCTACTCAGATGCGTGGATAAACACGAGGCAGAACGTATCATAAATGAAATGCATGAAGGATCTTTTGGGACACATGCTAGTGGTCATACTATGGTTAAAAAGATTTTGAGGGCGGGATACTATTGGATGACGATGGAAACGGATTGTTGTCTCCATGTCCAATCATGCCACAAGTGCCAAATTTACGCAGACAAGGTCCATACTTCACCGCTCCCTCTGAATGTTTTGACTTCGCCCTGGCCTTTCGCTATGTGGGGTATAGATGTAATCGGGCGCATCGAGCCAACCGCTTCAAATGGGCACCGTTTTATCTTAGTGGCCATCGATTACTTTACCAAATGGGTAGAAGCGGCGTCCTATGCCAACGTCACTAAGCAAGTGGTGACTCGCTTCATCAAAAAAGAGATTATTTGTCGATATGGAATCCCGAACAAGATCATTACAGACAATGGTTCAAACCTCAACAATAAGATGATGAAAGAGTTGTGTGAAAATTTCAAAATTGAACACCACAATTCAACACCTTATCGCCCTAAAATGAACGGAGCTGTTGAGGCGGCAAATAAGAACATTAAGAAAATCGTCCAGAAGATGGTGAAGACTTACAAAGACTGGCACGAGATGTTGCCGTTCGCGTTGCATGGCTATCGCACCTCAGTGCGCACTTCCACAGGGGCAACCCCGTTTTCTCTCGTATATGGCATGGAAGCAGTATTGCCCATTGAAGTAGAGATTCCCTCCTTAAGGATTTTAGCAGACGTCAAGCTAGATGAGGCCGAATGGGTACAAGCCAGACTCGACCAACTCAATCTCATCGACGAGAAACGCATGACGGCCATCTGTCATGGACAATTATACCAAAAACGATTGAAAAGGGCCTTTGATAAGAAGGTTCGCCCACGACACATCCAAGCAGGAGATTTGGTGCTAAGGAAAATTCAGCCAACTCACGTCGATCCAAGGGGAAAATGGGCACCAAACTATGAGGGTCCGTATGTAGTAAAGAAGGTTTTCTCCGGAGGGGCCTTGATCCTGTCAACCATGGATGGTGACGATCTCTCATCCCCTGTGAATGCAGATGCAGTTAAAAAATATTATGCCTAAAAGATAGACCCGGTGGACCCAAAAAGAAAATCCACGCAAAAATGGGCGTCCTGGTGGACCATAAAAATGGTTCAGGCAAAATTAGGGACTAGGAAAAAGGAGTATCCTGATAGGCTGAAAACCTGAAAAGGCGGCCTAGGCAAAAGTTAGGGATTCAAAAAGGCAGAACTGCATCTTGAAAAGACGTATGAACTATTCCTCGTAACCATCAAGCTCTCGACTGAGAAAGGTCAATTCGATTCTGGCGCTCGAAGGCAAGGCATGAGGGGTCTTCAGAGACATATGGGCCATAGCAGATTTGAAACTTGGCAGGGACCATTTTTAACATTGTCTTAGTTTTTATATTTTCTTTCGAAAGCAGTTACCTCTTTTAGGAATTGCCTCCTTTGTAATTTTCCCATTTATGAGTTTTCATCAATAAAATTACTTTCATCAAAGCTTTTTCTGTTTTTATTTACCGTTTGGTTGCAAGTTTCATTTATTTGATGATAGGTTTTGCATATAATGACATTATGGTAAATTAGACTAAGGGATAACTTACCCTCTTGAGATAACTAAAGGGTGACCATGACTCTAAGGAATACGCAGGAACATCATTCTAAATCTTGTAACAACTTGACTGACAAGGTCGTCAAACCCGGCAGAGCAGGCCATGAGCTGAAAATCTCGACGCATCCAAGTTCTTTATACATCATAAGTCGATGATGTCGGGAAGTCATGCTTATCTTTCACTTTCCCACCACCAAAGTCCGCCATGTCGGCACCTGTATTTCCATTGCCCGTCCGCAATCATACGCATCATACGCATCGCATTCGACATCATAAGCATCTTGCTTCATAAGCATCTTGCATCATATACATACCTATGATTACATCATACTTTCCTCATTTCTTGCATCACCGCGTGTTAGCATTTGCATTTGCATCTCCATTCGTTATGGAACGTCATTATCATCAAGCATTTACATATACGGGATCAGATCCAGGATTAATTTCGAAGATTTTCAAGATCCTAATCAGCCTAGTCAGGGGCATCTTTTCAAGACCATGGGCGTATTGCATGATGTATTGCAACCTCGTGGTTCATCAGACCTTCAAAATCAACATTCAGCCCAGACAGGGGCATCTCCAGTAAATCCATGGGTGATCCCCAGTGAATTGTCTCCAGCAGACTTCAGCGATAAGTGGCAATCTCTTCAGAGAAGCTTATCCATCTTCAGCGATAAGTGGCAATCTCTTCAGAGAAGCTTATCCATCTTCAGCGATAAGTGGCAATCTCTTCAGAGAAGCTTATCCATCTTCAGCGATAAGTGGCAATCTCTTCAGAGAAGCTTATCCATCTTCAGTGATAAGTGGCAATCTCTTCAGAGAAGCTTATCCATCTTCAGCGATAAGTGGCAATCTCTTCAGAGAAGCTTATCCATCTTCAGTGATAAGTGGCAATCTCTTCAGAGAAGCTTATCCCTCTTCAGCGATAAGTGGCAATCTCTTCAGAGAAGCTTATCCATCTTCAGCGATAAGTGGCAATCTCTTCAGAGAAGCTTATCCATCTTCAGCGATAAGTGGCAATCTCTTCAGAGAAGCTTATCCATCTTCAGTGATAAGTGGCAATCTCTTCAGAGAAGCTTATCCCTCTTCAGCGATAAGTGGCAATCTCTTCAGAGAAGCTTATCCATCTTCAGCGATAAGTGGCAATCTCTTCAGAGAAGCTTATCCATCTTCAGTGATAAGTGGCAATCTCTTCAGAGAAGCTTATCCCTCTTCAGCGATAAGTGGCAATCTCTTCAGAGAAGCTTATCCATCTTCAGCGATAAGTGGCAATCTCTTCAGAGAAGCTTATCCATCTTCAGCGATAAGTGGCAATCTCTTCAGAGAAGCTTATCCATCTTCAGTGATAAGTGGCAATCTCTTCAGAGAAGCTTATCCCTCTTCAGCGATAAGTGGCAATCTCTTCAGAGAAGCTTATCCATCTTCAGCGATAAGTGGCAATCTCTTCAGAGAAGCTTATCCATCTTCAGTGGTAAGTGGCAATCTCTTCAGAGAAGCTTATCCTTCTTCAGTGATAAGTGGCAATCTCTTCAGAGAAGCTTATCCATCTTCAGCGATAAGTGGCAATCTCTTCAGAGAAGCTTATCCATCTTCAGTGGTAAGTGGCAATCTCTTCAGAGAAGCTTATCCCTCTTCAGCGATAAGTGGCAATCTCTTCAGAGAAGCTTATCCATCTTCAGTGATAAGTGGCAATCTCTTCAGAGAAGCTTATCCATCTTCAGCGATAAGTGGCAATCTCTTCAGAGAAGCTTGTCCTTCTTCAGTGATAAGTGGCAATCTCTTCAGAGAAGCTTATCCATCTTCAGCGATAAGTGGCAATCTCTTCAGAGAAGCTTATCCATCTTCAGTGGTAAGTGGCAATCTCTTCAGAGAAGCTTATCCCTCTTCAGCGATAAGTGGCAATCTCTTCAGAGAAGCTTATCCATCTTCAGTGATAAGTGGCAATCTCTTCAGAGAAGCTTATCCATCTTCAGTGATAAGTGGCAATCTCTTCAGAGAAGCTTATCCATCTTCAGTGATAAGTGGCAATCTCTTCAGAGAAGCTTATCCATCTTCAGCGATAAGTGGCAATCTCTTCAGAGAAGCTTATCCATCTTCAGTGATAAGTGGCAATCTCTTCAGAGAAGCTTATCCTCCTATCATCCTTTTGGTGTCATGACTAGCGTGTTTTCCATTATCCTTTCGGTAATGGACTCCTTACATCCTTTTGGTGTTAGGGTTGATTGTGTTTTGCTCTATTATCATTTTGGAGGTAGTAGTTGTGTGTGTTTCATCCCATCATCCTTTTTGGTGATGACAACTTTTGCCGATTATTTACAGTTCACTCATGGGTTTACATTTTCCGGTATTTCAATTCCCAAGTACACCTTTTGTTTTCGGACAAATTCAGGGTCTTTCTTTATATCCAATTGACTTCTACCACGGGAGAATGAACGTTGCAGCAATTCATTTCCCTAGCTTTAAGCCAATTAGATAGGGGCATCTGTCATACCCCAAATTTGTCCTACCCGTATAACTTGCATTTGTATATCCATCCATCAACTGTTATCCAGAAAATTAAAAATATATAAATTGTGAGGTTGGATTGAACTGAATCAAATTTCATTTGGGGTGCGATGAGTTAAGAACGAATGCAGTATGTGTTGGGGACTTTTTGTGTTAACCCAAGCCTGGTGAGGCATGTTTTTTTTTCAAGATCAATTCAGGATTCGATTTATTAGATTCATGAATTCAGGATTCAAGTTCAAGGTCAATGCAAGGGTGCTTTGGTTCAATAGTCTAATTCGTTCAAGATTCGAGGAGGGCTTATGATGGATTTTATTGTTGGGAGTTGATTCAAAATTTTGTTCACTTGGTGTGAAAGTTCAATAAAGGTGTGCTCTAAATGAGAGAGTTTTCTTTTACCATACATGGAAGTCAAAGTTCAAGAGTATATGGAGGGTGTATTGATGATATTGAAGTCTATTCTTTTTATGATCCTACTGAAAGAAGAATTCATGAATTAAATCAGAGGCCCATGGGGAAGCCCACCCTTATTATTAATTTCCATACAAATTTAATTCAATTGGAAATTATAATAACAAATTGCAACAGAGCCTCATCCAATGTTATGAATTCATTGCAGTGTAAAAATCCACATTCGAAACATTGTTGTAGCTGTTTCCAAGTAAGTCCGTTAAATTGTTGCAAATCAATACAGAATCATAAGGCATATGCTTTGAAAATTGAAAAAAATATAAAGCCATAATTTCTACAATATTCCAAAGGAAGAACAATTCAGTCTAGATGGAGTATGTATATCATCCAAGGTTTTGTGGCAAGCAAGGTTATGCGGAAATAATGGTACACGCCACCAACATAATTTTTGCCTCCACAACAGTAACAGTACAAGTCCAACTTGTGGTTATAAAAACAAATACACACCAGCCAGACCACATCATAAGCCAATACGCAAAAATTAAGGAAGCTCTCTCTGCTCTGAGATCTGATAATAGCGGTTTCTCAAAAGCGTCATGAGCCAAGATACATGGATTGTTGACAAGGCTGGTCAATGAAGAACTCATAATGAGTGGATTAGGGTGGAGTCACAGTCCATGAGCACCCCTGACAAGAAGATATCTGATATTGTTGGTGTAGTTAGGTCCTGGATCCTTCGAAGGATTGAGCCACCAAATGTGTCGAGGGACTTTTGGATGCCAGATCGAAGCTGTAGGGTATGCTACGAGTGTGATTCACATTTCACAGTTTTCAACCGTAGGCATCACTGTAGAATTTGTGGTCGTGTTTTTTGTGCAAAATGCACTGCCAATTCTGTTCATGCGTCTTCACATGATCCAAATACTGCTCGTGAAGATTGGGAAAGGCTTAGGGTTTGTAACTATTGCTTTAAACAATGGGAGAAGGGAGTAGCAGCAGCAGTTGATAATGGTACTCCTTCAGCCGTCCTTTGTCTCAGCCCTTCACAATCTTCGACAAGCTTGGTCAGCTCTAAGTCTAGTTGCACCTGTCACAGTAGCAGCAGCACTGCCGGTTCAGTTCCTTATTCAACCGGGTCTTATCAGTGCGTGCCTTGTAGTCCACATCAATCTTCCCAATTGAATCTGATAATGGATGAACAAGAAAATTTAAATTCGGAGAGGAGTACTAATGACTCTCTGGCTGTAGAGAATTTGAATTCTAACCAGTATGGCTATTGCTTCAACAGGAGTGACGACGAGGATGATGATTATGGTGTTTACCATTCTGATACGCGGCAAGACCGTCACTTTCTGCACCAGCCTAAACAAACAATCCTGCATAAATTCATAATTGGCTATATATGAGCACAACCAGAAGCAGATTTTTTTAAAAAAAAAAAGCAGCTCGCATAATGCGATAAAAGCTGTACGAAACGGTGGCTGCACAGTAGGTAAAAGCATAAACCAGCCAGGCATTGAAAAGTGTTCATAAATTCTGTGTGAGCATACCAGTTTTTCGCAACTTCTCTAGCTGGTCACCGCGAGGATGTTCTTATCATAGCTTGAGATACGGCTTCAATCTGGTTCGCGAGCTATACGAAGATGATATTCCATGTTGCTCAATGCTAGCTTCGCCTGCCATGATCAATTATGTTTCCATGCATCGCTTACCGGGCAAAACAATAGTTCCTACAAGCTGCTACACATCATGGTACAGCTAGACCTGCACAAAATCATAAGCTCACATCCTGCAAATCAAGAGGAAAACGCCTGTATCAGTCCACAAACAAAAAGAATCACCGCCACCGCCGGTTGAACCTCCAGTTCAGTTCCGGATAATGCTAATATGAAGAACTGTTGGTTTTTCGACAACAATTTTAACGGTGTGTCGGATGAGATTCTTGGTGATGTTGTTGAGTTTTTTTGATTTCCCACTTGATGATGATGTGGAAACTGATGTTGTGGAACAAGATTGGAATGATCAGTTCAAACACATTGAAGAGCCATCTCTTGGTGTTTTCTCAGTACCATCGTTTGATTTGTGCGGCGAAACTCAGAATGAGAAACCGAATCTTGTCAACAGTTTCTCTGCTTCTGATTTTTAAGCGGGAATTGAGAATTACCACAATGATGTTATGCAGGAACTTTCGCATATTGACAGAAGAAATATTGTTAATTCGGGCTTAAAAGAACAACGAGGACTACTTCCAAAGACTGCCCTGCCATTGTGATTGGTGGTGTGGACGCAACAGTGGAACGACTGGCTGCATCGAATATGTTCTTTATTGCAAAGCGCAAGAATGCGGACCAGGACGTGTTTTACTTCTCAGCTAAACTGCCTCGAGGGGTACCCCTTTTAATCGAACTTACCACAGTAGCTGGAAACCTTGGCGTCAAACCTGCAGTCACAACACCATCAATAGAACACACATCTCACAAAAATCCAAAACCAGAATGGAGAAAAAGTACCGACACTGATTCCACCACAAGTTTGCACGTGTTGCGGGTTTTATGCAATAATGATTCCAACAGCAGAGATTCGACATCGCAAAACCATGCCCGAAGCATTTTCACAAATAGCGTTTCATTGATCGGTAATTCCCTGCAAAATATGACAAGCATGTCAAGATTAGTGGATATTTGAAAGTAGGAAGGGCCAAAGTCAGAATGCATTTGAAGTCAACAAATTGCCCTATCAGCATAAATCAAAGCAGTAAAAAATTCATAAACAAAGCAGTGAAAATTCAAGGTAAAAATATCAGATATTTTCCATTTTAATGAATAAAATCTCATAGACAAGAAGACAGGACAGCAGAGCCAGATTTACTAAAATGGAAGGACATAATCTTGACATCAAAAAGTGATAGCAGAGATGATACAAACATAAACTAAACCCTAATCTCACACCATCAAGCCCCCATATATATTGGTCACTATTCCTTCAGAAAGAAAAAACCCTAAGAAGAGTCAGCAGCTGCCTTCTCTCACAACTCACCTTCATCATAACACAAGACACACATAAAGAACTAAAAAGAGAGATTGGAGAGGGAGCTTATCTGCTTTCAGCATTGACGATTTGGTGGTATCGCTCCAGCTCTGTAAGTATTTTGTCGTCTTTTTCTGTTCTCATAATCTTAAGCTTTTGTCTTTTGAATGTTGTAACAAAGAAGAGGGGAGTGAAAAACCATTCCATTAACAACACCATTTTTTTAACCTTCAACACGAACCCAGTTCTCCCCTGTTCCAACGTAAATCAAACCTTAAACCTCAAATGCCCAGAAATCGAACAATCTACCATCCAAACTTCTCATCACAAAAACCAACTATCATCACCATCTTCATCATTTCGACCATAACTTCCAAAACCACTTCAGAAATAACCTTCATTCAAACTCCTTCACTCAAGCAAAAACAGAACACAATATCAGCTTCATAAACTTCCCATAAATCATCTTCAAACCGCCATCAACCGTTTCATCCAAACAGAAATCAAAACAAATCTCCCCCCTCCGTTTTCGAAACCAGCGCCCTTCACAACCTTTAACAACATCGAAATTCATTTACAAACATCATAAACCCAGCACTCAAACGTGAACATAAAAAAAATTGAAACTCTTCTCACCTTGTTCGTTCAAACTCCAACCATCGCCTCACAAACTCATCAACTCAAACAATATCAACACCAAACGAACCCTCTTTCAACAACCGACTTCCACCGCCGGTTACCGTCAATCCATTTCTCCAACTCATCTTTAACCCATCAACAAACCATTCTCAACCTCATAACCCATTTCCATTTTCTGACCCACCACCGCGAACCAACATTCTTCATCATCGTTGAAACTCCAGCAAAACCCACGACTCTCAACGTCACCATCGCCCAAATTCAATCTCCGCCGCGAAACAACAACACGCAACACCACACAGCTCACCTCTTTCGACCTGATTCGAATCACTTTTCACATTTCATCTTTTCACAGAACCAAATCTCAACCATTTTTCCAATCTGAACCACCAAATCCCTAACCGAAACTGTATAAACAGGGGTTGGGAAGTTTGATTTTTTTTATTTGCTTTTGAGAGAGACTGTTTTTTTTTATTTTGAGAAGAAGGTGAAAGTGAGGTTGAACGGCTGGGATATGTCGTGCGAAGGAGAGGAGTTTCTTTTCCTCTGTTTTCATTTTTATTGACTGTTGTTGATGGGTTGAAGGCCCACTGTTTTTCTTTACATACTCCCTGTGTATCCGCATACCCCCTCCCATATTCATTTTCATTTTTATGTTTTATTTAATTAATTATGTATTTTATTATTATTAGTTATTTTATATATGTATTATATACTGTATTTTGTAAATTTATTAATTTATTTAGTGAATATTTTATTTTCCTAAAACTATTTTCATTTTATATATACATTTTGTATTAATTAGCTTTTATATAATCCTTAATTTTCTTTTCTTTAGAATACATATTGAATATTATTTTTTAGATAGTTCATTTTTATAGTTTCAGAATTTCAAGTTTATATATTATTTAGAAGTTTGGCAATTACTTTTTTTGTAGAAGTTAAAATTCATTTCTCTTTTGTTATTGGGCATTCTGTCCCATTTTCCTCTTTTTAGGTCGATGACGAGACCTCCGTAAACCGTCATTAAGTCAAACTACTGATAAATGACGTTGGATCTGAGACCACCTATTTTCTCTCTTCGTCACCTGTCCCGCCTCGATTCAAAACTTTGTCAAACAATTTTCAAAATCAAATTATCTTTGTATTGAATTAAAAATAGAGGATTGGGTGTAGACCCCTTCTTCTCCGAGTGTTGGGATACCCACTGTAGTGAGGGTGGTTCCGGCACTCGTCTTTCAATACGAAGACGCTTCCCGTCCATTTTCAAATCTCATCTCTTTAAAATCATTTCTTTGTGTTGAGCTAAAAAGAGGATTGGGTGTAGACCCCTTCTTCTTCGAGCGTAGGGATGCCCACTGTAGTGAGGGTGGTCTCGATGCTCGTCTGTCAATACAAAGACACTTCCAACTTTTCCTCATGAAACCTCGGTCTCGTACCGAGTATACTTTCAGTGATGAACTAATTTCTCTTTGTATTGAATTAAAAAGAGAGGATTAGGTGTAGACCTCTTCCTCTCCGAATGTTGGGATGCCCACTGTAGTGAGGGTGGTCTCGACACTCGTCTTTCAATACGAAGACATGACTTCTTTATCCACCATCTCGCTTTCATAACTTCCTTCCACAGTTTTCACACCTAAAACCTCGGTCCTGTACTGAGCGCATTTTCAAATCTTTTCTTAACAAAAACTTGAATGGTTGTGGAGTGGTTAGGCGTAGGCCTTCTCCTATCCCGAGTGCTGACGTTTACCGTAGGGTTCTCTGTCGCAAAGCACTTACCCTTCAAAACCAAAAACATCTTTAATAAAAGAATGAAGTTCTCTTTGCATTGAATTAAAGAGAGAGGATTGGGTGTAGACCTCTTCTTCTCCGAGCGTAGGGATGCCCACTGTAGTGAGGGTGGTTTCGACGCTCGTCTTTCAATACGAAGACGCCTCGTTCGCCACACCCTTTTATAACAAAAACTTTGAGACAAAGAATTGGGTACTACCCGTAGGGGTTACTATCCGAGGACATGTCTCTCCCCCTAAAAACAATCCAATCAATCAAACGTGACTCCTTGCCCCGCGTGGCGAAAACTAATCAATCTTTCAAAAAGGATATGTTACGTCCGTTCTACCGCAAACAGGTAACGCCTAAGTCTCCAACGAGCGAGCAGCAAAACACCTAACTGCTAGAATGCGCACGATAGCATCATCCATAAAAAACATCAACACACCGTAGGCCGAACTACGGCTGCTCTGATTCTTTACTTTTTCAAGTAAAGATACGTAGGCACAAGGGCCACAATCCTTGCCGAGCACATTCCCCCCAATATCTGTAGTTCCCCGAACTACGTCGACTCTGACTTTCTCACATTTATTGAGAATACGTAGGCATAGGACTGCAAAGTCCTACCGAGTCCGTTCTTTCTCTTTTCTTCCCTGTTCTCTCTTCCCTCCTAACTTTCCTGTTTCTAACCCTTATCTTTACCCATTGGAACACACTTCTTATAGCATAATATTTAAGCAGATAAATTCACACATCGACAAACAAAAGGTTCCCATCGAGTACGATGGATGCGAGGGGTGCTAATACCTTCCCCTCGCATAACCGGCTTCCGAACCTGTTCTTGGTCGCGAGACCATCTTATCCATTTCTTTCCTAAGGTTTTCTCGATATTTTCCTTTCCCCTCATGGGATAAATAAAGTTCGGTGGCGACTCTTCTGTCTATCTTTTTCGCCTCCCCGTCGTTGCGCGATGCATTTTTCGAGTAGCGACATCACCACAAGGCTAGAACAATATTGTTAAATGCAATATCTCACACTGAGTATGAAAAGATCACAAATAGAGAAACTGCATTTGACATGTTTGAGTCCTTGAAAATGACTCATGAGGGAAACTCTCAAGTCAAGGAAACAAAGGCTCTGGCTCTAATTCAGAAGTATGAAGCTTTCAAGATGGAAGAAGTTGAATCTGTTGAAGCCATGTTCTCCAGATTTCAAATACTTACAGCTGGACTAAAGGTTCTGGATAAGGGTTACTCTACTGTTGATCACGTGAAGAAGATCATCAGAAGTTTACCTACCAGATGGAGACCTATGGTGACTGCGCTGAAAATGGCTAAAGATCTGAACTAGCTTTCCTTGGAGGAACTAATCAGCTCACTAAGGAGCCATGAAATTGAACTTGAGGAAGATGAGCCTTAAAATAAAGGTAAGTCAATTGCCTTAAAATCTAATAAATCTGCTAAAGCGTTGCAGGTAATAGAGGAAAGCTCTGAAGAATCCTCATCTGAAGATGAAGATGAATTGTCCATGTTTTCCAGAAGAATAAACAAACTCTGGAAGCATAAAGGAAAGAAGTTTAGAAACTTCAAGAAGCCTGACTAAAGAAAGGAATCTTCTGGACACAGAAGATCTGGCAAAAAGGAGGTTGTTTGCTACGAATGTAAAGAACCTGGGCATTACAAAAATGATTGTCCAAAGCTTCTGAAAGAAAAGCCTAAAAGAAAATTTGATAAGAAGAAGAAGATTCTAATGGCAACCTGGGATGATTCAGATACATCTGAATCTGAATCTGAGGCAGAAGAAGAATGTGCCAATGTAGCATTCATGACAGACATAGAAGATCAGGAGGAAGGAATTTCAGGTTCTGAATCTGACTCTGAATCTGAAGAGGTAATGGCTAAACTCACTAAAGATGAACTTATCAAAGTGTTATTAGAGGTTCTGAAGAGCTATAATAATATTAAGCTCAAATACAAGGAGCGTCAAAGCAATCTTGTATCTGAGAATAATATTCTCAAATCAGAAGTGGCTGAGCTAAGTGAAAAGAACTTAAAAATGAAAAATGATTTTGAATTAGCTCAACAAGACTCTGATTCTGAAACTGAGTCTGAATGCAAAAATATTTTGGAAAAGTATGACTACAGCTTTCAGAAGTTTCTTGCTAAAAGCATAGACAGAAGCAAAATGGCTTCTAGCAAAATGGCTTCTATGATCTATGGAGTTAGCAGAAATAACAGAAAAGGAATTGGATATAAATCTTCCTCTGATTTAAATCCAAAACCTGTTGATAAAATTATCATCAAGAAGACTCCTTTATATTCCAATTTTAAATTTGGTCACTTGAATGATATTGAACACACTCGTTCTGAAAAGAACATTCATGTGTTTAAATCTAAGGCTAGTCAGAATAAACCCTATGTTGAAAAACAGAAGTTTAGACGAACCTTCAGAACAACTAACCCAAAAGGACCCAAGAAGATCTGGGTACCTAAGAGTAAAATAATTCATGTTGCAGATGTTCTTAGCAGCAAGGTCAGGACGCCAGTCATGGTACCTGGACTCTGGATGCTCGCGACATATGACGGGAGGAAGGTCTATGTTCCAAAGTCTGGAGCTTAGATCTGGAGGTGACGTGAAATTTGGAGGGAATCAGAAGGGCAAGATCATTGGATCTGACACTATTGGAAATAGTAACCTTCCCTCTATTACTAATGTTTTACTTGTAGAAGGATTAAAGCATAATCTATTGTCTATAAGTCAATTAAGTGACAATGGTTATGACATAGTCTTTAATCAAAAATGTTGTAAAGCTATTAGTCAAAAGGATGGCTCAATCCTATTTAGTGGAAAGAGGAAGAACAACATTTATAAAATAAATCTTTCAGAACTTAAGGTTCAGAATGTTAAATGCCTCTTGTCTGTTAATGAGGAGCAATGGGTCTGGCACAGAAGATTAGGGCATATTAATATGAGACGTATATCTCAGATTAATAAACTTAATCTTGTCAGAGGACTTCCTAAGTTGAAGTTCACCTCAGATGCTCTTTGTGAAGCATGTCAAAAAGGGAAGTTTTCAAAATCATCTTTTAAATCAAAAAATGTTGTTTCTACTTCCAGACCATTAGAATTACTTCATATTGATCTGTTTGGACCAGTGAAAACTGCATCCATCAGAGGCAAGAAGTATGGATTAGTCATTGTTGATGACTATAGTAGATGGACATGGGTAAAGTTCTTAAAACACAAGGATGAGTCACATTCTGTGTTCTTTGACTTCTGCAAACAAGTCCAGAATGAAAAAGATTTCAAAATTATAAAAGTCAGAAGTGATCATGGTGGTGAATTTGAAAACAGATATTTTGAAAAATATTTTAATGAAAATGGCATTGCTCATGATTTTTCCTGTCCTAGAACTCCACAACAGAATGGAGTTGTAGAGAGGAAAAATAGAACTCTGCAAGAAATGGCCAGAACCATGATCAATGAGACTAATCTGGCAAAGCACTTTTAGGCAGAAGCAATCAACACAGCATGTTACATTCAGAACAGAGTGTCTGTAAGACCTCTTCTGGAAAAAACTCCCTATGAATTGTGGAGGAACAGAAAGCCCAACATTGCTTATTTTCATCCTTTTGGATGTATTTATTATATTTTGAACACTAAAGAGAATCTTAGCAAGTTTGATTCTAAAGCACAGAAGTGTTTCATGCTTGGATATTCTGAACGCTCTAAGGGCTACAGAGTATACAATACTGAAACACAGATTGTGGAAGAATCTATACATGTTAGATTTGATGATAAGCTTGGCATTAAAAAGCCAAAGCAGTTTGAAAGTTCTGCAGATAGAGAAGTAGTCTTCACAGACTCTGAAGGATCAGAGGCAGACAAAGCTCAAGTGAAGGAACCAGAAGCAACGCCAGATGCAATTCCTTTGACTTCTCAGATGAACAACTTAAACATTTCTGAAGAATCAACTGTTAGAGGATCATCTTCCAGAATCAAAGCTTCTCATCCAGAGAATGTGATCATTGGAAAGAAGGATGACCCTATCAGAACAAGATCCTTCCTCAGATCCTCTGAAGCATCATTATTTGGATTGGTGTCAGTAATTGAACCAACCACTGTGGATGAAGCTCTGCAAGACAATGACTGGATTATTGCCATGCAAGAAAAGCTAAATCAGTTCACTAGAAATGATGTGTGGGACTTAGTTCCAAGACCAAAAAGATTCAACATAATTGGAACTAAGTGGGTCTTCAGAAATAAGCTTAATGAGAAAGGAGAAGTTGAAAGAAATAAGGCAAGGCTTGTTGCTTAAGGGTACAGCCAACAAGAAGGTATTGATTACACTGAAACTTATGCTCCAGTGGCAAGGTTAGAATCTATACGCCTTCTTATTTCATTTGCTGCACAATATAACATCACTCTATATCAGATGGATGTTAAAAGTGCCTTTCTAAATGGTATTATAGAAGAAGAAGTCTATATTCACCAGTCTCCTGGTTTTGTGAGTGAAAAATTTCCAGAACATGTTTTCAAACTAAAGAAATCTCTGTATGGTTTAAAACAAGCTCCCAGAGCTTGGTATGAGAGGTTAAGCAATTTTCTTCTAGAGAAAAATTTCATCAGAGGCAAAGTGGACACAACACTCTTTTGTAAAACATCTAAGAAAGATCTTCTAATATGTCAAATATATGTGGATGATATTATATTTGGATCTACCAATACTATGCTGGGAAAGGAGTTTGCTCAATGTATGCAGGCAGAATTTGAAATGAGCATGATGGGAGAACTGAAATTCTTTCTGGGAATTCAAGTCAACCAAACTCCAGAGTGCACTTACATTCATCAGACCAAATATGTTAAAGAACTTCTGAAGAAATTTAACATGACTGATAGTAAGATGGCAAAGACTCCCATGCATCCAACTAGTACACTAGGCAAGGAATAGGTAAGTAAGAAAGTAGATCAGAAACTCTACAGAGGTATGATAGAATCTCTTCTCTACTTAACTGCTTCTAGCCTGACATTCTGTTTAGTGTATGCCCATGTGCAAGATTTCAATCAGATCCTAGAGAATCTCACTTAACTGTTGTTAAGAGGATTCTAAGGTATCTGAAAGGTACTACTAACGTGGGTCTGTGTTACAGAAGATCTGATAAATATACATTTGTTGGATTCTGTGATGCTAACTATGCTGGAGACAAAGTAGAGCGTAAAAGTACTTCTGGAAGCTGTCAGTTCCTTGGAAGTCATCTGATCTCATGGTACAGCAAGAAGCAACCCACAATTGCACTTTCTACAACAGAGGCAGAATACATTGCTGCTGTTGGATGTAGCACGCAGATGCTCTGGATGAAGAGTCAGTTAGAGGACTAGCAGATCTTTGAGAGTAATGTATCTATCTTCTGTGATAATACTTCTGCTATATGTTTTTCTAAAAATCCAATTTTACACTCTAAGGCAAAACATATAGAAATTACACATCATTTCATCAGAGACTATGTTCAAAAGGGTGTTATAAACTTAGCTTTTGTTGATTCAGATCATCAATGGGATGATATTTTTACAAAACCCCTTGCTGAAGATAGGTTCAAGTTTATTCTGAAAAATATTGGTATGGATTTTTGTCCAGAATAATATTTATCAGAGGCAAACTTCTCAGATGCAAAATGTTTAATGCTCTGAAGTATTTCATCTGTTAATTTATTCATTTTCTTGAATTATTTTACTTGTGTAAATCTGAACTAACAATGCTCAGAGGATCTGAACGTTGTCTAACTTTTCATTTCTCAAGAGATTTCAGAAGCACAAGCAAGCAAACACATGTAGCTCAGAAACTGAAAAGGTAGAGTGCACTTTACTGAATTAACGTTTGAAGTACTGCTTTGAAAATCTGATTTTTCTTGATTTTCCCCCCATCTGTCAGAATCATAATTGCTGTGCAATGATGTTTTTACTTTTTCATTTAATGTTATGTGAAGCGTGCGTATGTGGCTGTTTGTGTATCTGATTTTATCTATAAATATCACAAATCACACCATTTCACACTTTTCACCTCACGAACCTTTTATGCATTTATGTCGTCTCTTTGCTCTCCATCTAAACCCTAAACCTAAAACCTATCACTCAAGAACATCAATGGCATCTTCTTCATCAACATCTGCTCATATGCAATCAACCATTGTTGGTTCTGCTCCTAATGTTGAAGCTTACAAAGAACCTGTGAGAACTCTTCTCACTCCAGCTATAGAACTGGAAGTTCTGAGTGAATGTTTCATAGACCTTGAGCCCATTGAAGAAAATGGATTTAACCTTTTTTCAACCATCCAAACTCAGAGTTGGACAAAGTATTTTGACAGGCTTATGGGTCTTGTTTATCCAACTTTGGTGAAAGAATTCTGGATACATGCTCAGGTGTGCCCTAAATTCATCCATTCTTCTGTCCTTGGAAAGGAGATTGTGATTACTGAGAAGCTGATCAGATAACTCATTGGGTACTCTAAAATTGATGGTGAAACCAGTCTACAATCTGCTCGTGTGGATCTTGCTGATGTGTTTCAAGAAGTTACTCTTTCTGGGGAACCAACTAGCAAAGTAAGGGAACTGAAGCCAGTCTATAGGATATGGGCCAAGATTTTTATGAGTTCCATCTTTCACAGAAAATCATCAAATTCCCCAGATTATGTCAGTGCTGAACAACTATACTTTATGTTCTGTATGAGCAAGGGAAAGAAGGTGGACTTGCCTTATCTTCTTTTCAGTCACCTTCTGAATCATATAAAGGAAACAAGAGAAGATGTAAGAGTCAAAACTGGAAAAGTTAGGAATTGGATTCCTTTGGGTAGACTGATATCAGACATTCTAACAGAGAATGGTCTTGTGAAATATTTGTATGATACTGGATTGACAGAGAATCTGTCATATGTCATAGGTTCTATCATCAATGGCAATACTCTGAAGAGGATGAAAGTCATCACAGAGCTTGCCAGCAAACCTAAGAAAATTGCTACTAAGGATGCCAGCAACAGAAGGATTCCTGTTGAAGATTTTCCAATGTTCACTGCTGAAGAACCAAGGGAGATCATCTTATCCTACATAGCTGATTGTCTATTAAATGGTGTTCCTTTGCATGTGAACATCGTCCAGAAGGAAGGAGAAGTTCTGCCCAGTCCTGTTAGAGAAAAATGCTCAAAGAAGATTGTTGAAGAAGGATCTAAGGCTCAGCCAAAGAGAAAAGCCTCTGAAGCTGCTGCTAAGCCTCAGAAGGTAAAGAAAGTGAAACCCACTCCTCCATAAGCAAGTCTGGAAGACATAAGAGAAACTATAAAATAGGTATTAACATCTGATCCAACTCCAACCATTCACTCTCCATTACCTTCACCTCCTCCATCACCTTCTAGACCACAATCATTTGTACCACCATCATCTGGAATTCATACATCTGAACCCCCTTCATCTCAAACTACACTTTCACAACCATCTTCTGTACAAACTCCATCTGAACCACCTCAAACAAAAAATCCAACCAGAACATCAACAACAAGAACCATCTCAGCCAGAACCTCAACAAAAACAACAACCATCTGAACCTTAACCATCTACACCTCAACAATCTGAACCTCAACCATCCGAACCTCAACCATATGAACAACCATCATCTGATCCAACACCTTCTAACCCCACTTGTGAACAACCTCAGCCAAACTCTGAATCTGCTGAGAAAGTGACTCTTGAGGAATTTCTTTACCCCAACCCTAGATCAGATGTTGATAAACTGTTTGATAATTTCAAAAAGGAAGTTCGTATGGGGATTGCACATGTGGAAGAAGAGTGTCTGTTCAGTATAGATCCTGTTAAGTCTGAAGCTGCTTGGGATAAATTTATCTCTAAGATCAACGTGGTGGCCTCTCATCTCAAGACAGTCTGTGTTGAAGATGCTAAGGCAAAGTTTGCTGAGTTGGTAAGACAAACTCTGATGAGCATTCCCAAACCACCAATGCTGCTTCTGGAAGCTGGTCCTGCTGAAGACTCTCCATCTGAAAGGGGGAGATTGTAAGAACACAGATTGTTTCTTAGTAATATCTCTATGTTTTGATGATAACTCTTATGAAATTTTGTATTAAAGAATTATATACTCTAAATTTGGTTCATGAATATTTGCTGCAGATAATTAAAGTATATATACATCCAAGAGAAAATTAATCTGAACATAGAACTATGGAAGGCTCTGAAGAGTCAGAATCATCTTATAAAAGAATCTAAGCGCTGTCTGCAGAAGAATCTAAAGCAGAAGCTACAGAAGAATCTGAAGCAGAAGCTGCAGAAGGATCTGAAGCAGAAGACTCTAATAGATCTGAAGACTCTGAAGCATTGAAGAACTTTGTATGAGAGTTAAGAAGCACAGTTTTTCAGAAGACTCTGAGAGTACTACACGCTGCATGTACTGAGGATCTGATTCATAAAACTCTGCTCTGATAGAACTACACGCTAAAGCACATTTGTTGCCTTACTCTGATTCAGCAAAATCTGATGGGTATCCAAGACTCTAATCATGCAAAATCTGATGGTTAACTTTGTTGAAAAGAAATACTTGTTGAAGAAGAATTCAAAGTAATATCCTTTGATTTGGCTCAACGACTCTTTCCTCTTTCATGCTTGACACTAGAACACAGACCAAAAGCATTTCTCTGTGCATTCTACTTCCAGGAAAGGTCATGTGATGTAAAGACAAAAAGGTTCAGGCATTTTCAGTACACAGCCTCCAACGTCAAGAATTTGTGGACTACTGTGCATATAAAAGCAAGTATTCCTCATCTTCTTCAAGGTGATCAACAATAACAAACGAATCTCTGAAAGAAACTCTTACAAGCTCTCATAAAATATTCTTATTGCTGAGTTTATTCTTTTGTTCTTAACATTAAGTGAAAAATCACTGTTGTGATAAAGCTTGTTAGAAGCATTCATACACTTGTATTAATCTTACATTTTATTGTAATAGTTCCTTAAGAAGATTCAGTTGGGATCAGTAGTTCTTGAGAAGACTTTGAACAGTTGTTCTTAGTGCTTACTATTGTAATCAGTTGATTAAATAGTGGATTAAGTCCTTGTTTGAGAAAGGCAAATTACTCTAGATAGGGTGGACTGGAGTAGTTGAGTTCAACGAACCAGGATAAAAATACTTGAGTTTTTACTTCTAAGTTTTATCTTCATACTTATTCAACCCCCCTTCTAAGTATTTTCTCACCTTCAATCACTACTAGGAATGTCTTTTCCTCAGAGAACGATTGATTATTTCCCCGATGTGTCTGAAGGGTCGGTCACATAGAAAACTTGTTTTGCTTGTGAAGCCATTATGAATGGTTCGATCATATAATTTGTCTTGCCAAGGTCAACCCGGATGAGTTCTAAGTCATCAGTTTGTACGCCATTAGTATTACTAAAATCCCACTTGTATTTAAATAAAGGAAGATTAGTTCAATCTCAGGTTGTTATACTCGGTCAATAACAACTTTTGGTATCCTTTTGTGAGTAGCCACGTAAGATCGAATTTCTTCAAGATTATTCAATATATAGAAATGTACCTGAATAACTACATCCCGAGCCATTGACTTAACATTTAAACCTTGAATACCTCTACATTTAGTGTTAGCATGACGAGACTTTGGAGTTCCTATAGACTCTGCTTCAGACAAATAGTCTATACAAAACTCAATAGCTTCTTCTGTGATGTGCCTTTCAACAATCAAAGCTTCTGATCGGTAATGATTCTTTGTATATCCTTTAAAGATCTTCATGTATCACTCTATTGGATACATCCACCTTAAATAAACTGGACCACAAATTCTGATTTCTCTAACTAGATGAACAAGTAAGTGAACCATAATGTCAAAAAAGGATGGAGGAAAATATATCTCCAATTGACACAAGATTATGGCAGCTTCATCTTCTAATTCATCTAGTTTTTTGAAATCAGAAACTTTATTACATATGGCATTGAAGAACAAACACAATCTGGTGATATTTACTCTCAAATTTTTTGGTAGGATGGCCACGAATAGCCACTGGTAGAAGTTGTTGCATCAAGACATGACAATCATGAGATTTCAAACCAATTAATTTGATATCTTTAATTGATACAAGTTTCTTGATGTTTGATGAGTAACCTTGGAAAACTTTGACACCATTCAAACACTCACAAAAACTTTTCTTTTCCTTTTTACATAGAGTTTAATAAGTCGGAGGCAGATAAGTTCTTTTCCCATTTTCTATTGGAGGCAAATGTTTTCGTATACCCATTGTTGCACCCCAAAATTTGACCAACATTAATTTACCTATCAAGTGTTTGAAAGTTGATACCTTCATCAGAAAGTTCAAGAGATCCCTAGAGGAACTGTTTGAAACCAGGGTTGTGTGTCTCATAACTTGAGAGTTGTGGGAGCTCCTCAGATGATTCTGAGACTTTGAGATTTAACTTGAAGCTTTGAGAAAGCCTATGAGATGTCTTTAAAGCCATCATGGAGCCTAGAGGGTTCATGGTGCAAGAATTCAGAAGATTCAACCATGAATGGTAGAATTAGGGTTTTGACTGGGTCAACCCTAGGATAACTGAAGATTTGGAGAAGGTTGAGACCTAATCCAAGGGCCATGAGATCATGGAATGATGTATGGAGATGTTATAAAGATGATTCCTAGACCAACTCATCATGAATGAGGAGTTTGAGATGTTTCAAGTCAGGGTTTCCAAGGATTGTCAGTGAAAAAACCCTAATTTGACCCTTACCTTCCAGGCAGTTTTAGCTCAAGATGTGATTGATATCTCATCTCCCCCACAACATGAATGTTGTATAGCTTGTTCTTAGATTTAATTTGAGTGGTAGAAGTCCTTGATAGGATGTGCAGAGCTCAAGTTATGGTTTTGACAAATTACAGGTCAGCTGAGGTGTGTGAATCTGGGTCCTTGAAAGTCACCCAACTTGCAGACAACTTTTGCTCTAGTAGGATGATTCCTATGATTTCTTGGTCAACATGAATGTTGAAGAGCATATTCTTAGCTTTCTAGAGAGTACTAGAAGTCCTTTATAGGATTTGTAGAACTCAACTTATGGGTTGAACAAGACAGGGGTATTTTGGTCATTTGGCAGTTATAGGTCATTTTAAGCAAAGGCCATATCTCCTATTTCTAAGCCTCAAATGGAAAAACTCAAAACATCAAAGTTGTTCAAAATGGGATTTTAAGCTTAGAAAAGAGGTCATTAGTTATTGAAAGAGCTTGTAGCAAGGATTTTCATGATTGGGTTAAAATGACCTAAAATGGCTTATAAGTTAAAAAAGTTGAAATGGAATTTTGGTTTAGGAGATGTACAAATCCAAAATGGGTCATCCAATATGTCATTTTGACTCCAAATATTATTTTAAAAACAATGGTTCAAGTAGAATTTTTATTTGAGGTCTCAAAATGGAGGTTGCTTTGTAATTTTCATTCTTGCATAATAAGGCAATTTGAGAAACTTGGCATAAGGCAAGGTTTAGCTTGTTTTTTTCACTCATTCTCTTTCAATATCTCACAAGGGGAGATTTTAAAGCCAAATTGACAAGCTTAAGGCATGAGATAAGGGATATCCAATGTATCACTTCAAGAGGAGTTCTAAAACTTTCTAGATGATTCCATAGGTTTCTAGATGAATCTAGACTCTTCTTTGGATTGCTATAAGAAGGGTAGATCACCATGAGAAAAAGGTTGGTGATGATTGTTGGTGAGTGGTGAGATTAGAGTGTAAAAAAGTGAGATTCCTCCATTTGCAAAATCACAATAAACTCTCTTTCTCTTCCCTCTTCATTCTTTTCTTCTCCACAAACACATTATTCTGATCTTCATGAGCAATTGCATACCAAATTGAAGGTGAATCCATGGAAGATTGAAGGTGTAATATCCAAATTGCAAAGAAGGCAAATTGATCTCAAACTCAAGACACAAGCACTCTCTCTCAACTCTTTTGCATACAGTACCTTTATCATCAATCAAAGATCCATTTTGGAGAGCTGCACGAGTTGAGTTGCAAGAGAACCACCCCTGCCATCATCAAGCAACAGGTTTGCAAAAGCACTTGTATCTCCTTATTTATGCACTTCTAGACTAGGTGGTTAGTGTAGGATTACTAGAGACCAATAGGTTACCAATCCTGGCAAGTTTGAGTTAATTCCATGAAGGTTGATAGCAGATCATCATTTCTTGCAAGATTAAGAACTAGCTGTATATGAGGTTTTGATTGGTATGTGATAGTATAGAATGATGAGGGTAACCTAAGGAGAAAGTTTAGATCATTGGATTTGAGTTTGGTTAAGGTCGATCACAGAGAAAAGAAGTTGAACCCAGAACTTTGAGCCATCGGGTTAGGAGTTACACGAGGCTTCAGTGGAAGATATGAGTAGGGTTGGATTCCTGGTAGCACGTAGAGCTTTTTTGCCTTTGGAAGTTCGTGAATTCATTGAGTAATGGAGGAGAACGAAGGAGTTGAAATCCTTGCATGGAGTTAGGGTTTCTGAAACCCTAGATGACATTTGGGGACGATGAACTCCCACCATTGGATCATTCTGGATGTTTGACCTTTTAATTCCATCGCACGACCAAGATTCAATTTCAGAAACGGAGGGAATTCCATTGAAGCTAAACGTTGCCGTTTCATTAAAGCCAGGTCCTGGGCCTCATCAAAGATCTCGCTATGCACACCCCACCAGCGGCCCAAATCCAAAAATAAACTGAAATTTGTTGCTTTCTGCACCGTCTCCCTTTTATTTTTCTTTTAATTTTTCAAATGATTTTCTGAGCGCAGGTGGGCCTATCCCAATTTAATATTTGCACCCCAGGTTCTCAGCCCATCATGGATTATAACTGGGCGCAGTTACTCATGACACCCCTCCCCTTTATTTCATTTTTTATTTTAATTTCTTTTATATTTCTTGCATTTTATAAAATCCACATAAAATTCAAAAATTAATATTTTTCACTTCTTGTTTTTTTTCACATATTCATAATCATGTCTAGAAAAATGTAAATAAATAAAATTCCATTTTATTTTTCTTTTAATATTTTTAGCATATTATTCTTGTAAATAGTCTTTTTAATTGATTTTAGTTTGATACTTAATTTTGTATAATTTCTTTTAGGACTTTCCCTTAGGATTTTTGAGCCATTCTTTTTGGCATAGTTAGATATTGAATCATAGGTAATGTAGGATTTAATTCACAATTTGTAGATTAAAATTTGATATAGTTTGCTTGTTTGACATTTAGGTGCTCAAATTAGGGTTTTAGGTTGTATAAGTAGATTTGAATAATTTTGTTTTGGGGTTTATAGGCCAAATTAGTGTATGGGGAATATATGGGTTAAGGGTAGGTATGTATAGAATCCCCTAGAATTTTGCTAGAGTATTATATAGTATTTTAGTGTTTTTAACTGATTTTTGAATGTATGGTTAGTATGTGTGTTGCTTGAAGGCATAGTTTGTATTGTGGTGCTTGCTTTTCTTCTCCTTTGAGTGGGTGAGCCTGGAAGATTGAGTTGAAGACCTTGTGGATCATCATTGAAGACTTTGAAGGCATTGAAGTGGAGCTTAGTTGTAGCTTTTGTTTGTTCAGTTTGTAGGATATAGGAATTAGGCAGAGCTCTAGAGTAGCCAACTTGATTCTCAAACATGGAAGGTCTTGATTGCCTCCATTCTTCTCTGTGATACAGAGTCTCCCTAAGACACTCACCCCCTTCCTTTGGAAGGCTTGGTGCTAATGTCTGAGGGATAGAACTCTTGAGAGAAATATTCCTTGTGCTGATAGCAGTTTGTTTGCCACCCTTGGTGGTCAACTAATTGCTTAGCACCCAGTTTACTCTTGTAGTTGATTCTTCAGCTTGGAGATTAGGACTTGAAGAAAAGCCATTGAAGATAGAAGCTGAAGCTTTGAAGAGGATGATTCCTTGAAGATTGTTGAAGTCTGAAGACTTTGTGAAGATCCAGTTGATACCTGAATATCCCTGAAGATAGTGAAGCCTGAAGGTGGAGCTGATCAAAGAAGCTGAAGCTTAAGGGAGAAGATGAGTTGATACTCATGTTGTAGGGTTGATACCTGGAAAGCAGTTGATGAGTGAAGTCTGAAGACTGAGTTGCTGCTGGAGGAGCTGAAGTTGTCTTCTGTTTTCTTTTCTGTATTGTGTGTTTTGTCTGATTTGTCTGTTGCATTAGAATAAGCTCATCTAGAGTAAGTTCAGTCTAAGAGCATGATTGCATTAGAGGTTGAGTTGCTCCCTCTGCTTGTATTGTTATTGCGTGGCTTTGCTTGCGGGTATTCGGTAGAGCCCAGCTCCCTTGCCCATGTGTTTATTTTGCTTGATAGCATATTTCCATTTCATTTTATCTGTATGATTGCAGTTTACTGTTTATTGCTTGATAGCATGTTGTTTTTTCAGTATGATTACTGTTATTTCATGACTGGCTTGAGGTCGAGACGAGCTTGTGGAGGCTGAAGCTCCACACACATTTCCTCCCTCACTTGCATTGCATGCATTTTACTGTAAGCTGATGCTTTGTCTGTTTTGGTGTATCATTGACATGATCCCTTAGGACTCTCATTTCCTTTGATAAGGATTTGATGATAGACTTTTAGGTTGAAACCTATGCATGACAACTTCTAGGAGTTCCCTGTTCAAACCTCAACCATAGGATGAATCCATGGCATGATAACAGTAGGACTTGATAGTCTCCCTCCTAGTTGGGCCTGTTCTCCTCTCATCTCAAAACAGTTTAAGATACAGTAATCATGAATGATTTCTTTCGTACGTTACGAGCCTTAAGCTATCTGAGAAAGGACGCATTCCCTCTCAGGTCATAGTCTCTAGTGCGGTTGAGATCGCAAACACAATAAAAAAAACACTTCTTTCAGGAGATAACCCGTAGTTTCCCGAACTACGTTCGCTCTGATCTTCCATACAGTGTGGAAGTACGTAGGCATAGGATGCGACGTCCTAGCGAGCAACCTTCCCCCTTAACCCTCCGTAGGCCGAACTACGTTGACTCTGATTTCTCATTCTCTGATGAGAATACGTAGGCATAAAGTGCGACGCTTTGCCGAGTCATTTTTCTTTCCTTTTTCAGCCAGCCTTGATAGGTAGATAGATTATAACCAACCCGTCCAAGTAAGCGAACAAGCGAGGATCCCGTCGAGTACGACGGACGTGAGGGGTGCTAATACCTTCCCCTTGCGTAACCGACTCCCGAACCCAGACAATGGTTGCGATGACCTTGTCTTACCCTTTTTCGTCAGGTTTTTCCGATCGTTTCCTTTCCCGCTCTGAGGGATAAATAACGAAAGGTGGCGACTCTTCTGTTTTGCCGGCACCTTATTTTCGCGCAAGCGACAGCTGGCGACTCTGCTGGGGACATGATAGTTTCCTAGGGATCCAACGTCCCGAAAGCGAGTCAGTTTTGGGATCCAACGTCCCTTAAGAGAGTCAACCCTACCGCTTGTATGTCTGCTTTTTGGGTTGCGTTTATTTATCGCATTTTTACTTCTCGCACTTTATTTCCCGCATTTTATTTTCAGTATAATATGATTATTTGTGCTGTTGTGGGATGGGAGTTCTGATGAGTGAGAAGCCGGACCTGGGCTTGAGTGCACCCTAGACTTAGAGTAGAGATTAGTTGGCGCCCGCTTGCTTTGCTTGCCTTGGTGTCCCGCGAAATCTACACTCAGACGAGGTTCCTCTGGTTGGCCTCCTGCCCCTTCCTTTGGTTGGCGTGGGTTGCTGGTTAGTTGAATTGTCGACTCTGGGGACCGATCATTTGTGATTCAGCTAAGTGAGGCCTCTTCAAGACTTGATGATGCCACTCCTTCTGGGAATCGTATCGTCAGTTTTGAAAGTCTGTGACGCTGATGAACGCATAGAATGCCATACCTTGAGTCAGTTTAGGTTCATACCTGTGAGTGGGACTGGGTTTATTGCAGGAAGCCATGACCTTCAGACTACCTGGTTTTCTTGACAGTGAATCAGTTATGCTGGTACCAGGGTTTCTCAGATGCAGGTTTGTCTGTTCTTGATAGAGCAGGTTTGATCAGTGTATCATCATCAGCGGTTTGTTCTTGATAGGGCAGATTTTGAGTGGGGTCTGAAGATCTCATCAGCAGATGTTATTTGTTCTTGATAGGGCAGATTTTGAGCGGGGTCTGAAGATCTCGTCAGCAATTGTGTGTTTGTTCTTGATAGGGCAGATTTTTGATTTGGGATCTGAAGACTTCATCAGCAGATGTCTCTTGATCATACACCCGGGGTCCTTATTATCAGGCACTTATTCTCGTCAGAGCAGAATTTTGATCTCGGTCCTATCAGATGGTTATTCTCAGCAGATCCGATCAGTAGTCTTACACCGGGGTTTCCTTCTCATCAGCGACTGTTGATACCGAATCTCCACAGCAGCTACCTGGATATATTATTGCATGCCTGCATTCTGCATTAGTTTGCATGTTCATTTGCATTCCATTAACGTGTGTCTGTGACAGGTGCCGTTTCCCCGATCCAGGACCCCTCGCCTCCTATTGTATTATTGCAGCCTCTCTCAGGAAGACTGTTGCGTACGAGTTCTCGGTCCTTGATGTGCCGAATTTGACTATTGCTGATGCTATGTGTGAGATTGATGTTTCCATGATTGGGTTCGGATTTCTTCTCCTCCTCTTCTTATTGTCAGCATTGGGACCAAGGCGCTAGGATCGGGGGAAACCTCTCAAGCACACAGACACACACATACATCTGCTTGAAGCATTTCGCATGACATACTTTTTGTGGCTTTTCCTAACCTTTAATGTTGACAGTTTTACAGGTTCACAGGTTCCGAGCTGCTTCCGATCTCCAGGATTGATCAAAGACTTATTCACCGTTACTCAACTCGCGCTAATCAGACTAGGATCATGGACCAGGTGCAGTCAGATGTTCAAGAGCTCCGTGAACGGATGGATCGTTTTATGGAATTGATGCAGGTAGTCGCTAATGGTCAAGACCAGCTTCGTACTTTGGTTCAACCTCTGATCTCCAGGGTTGACAGTAATGGCATACTTCACGGCGGGGCCGTGCCTACTCCTCCTCCAGTGGATGCTCCACAGAATGTTGTTCCTGTTGCCGGGGGCAACGGCAGTGCTAACGGCAATCTGATGACTAATCTCGGACTCAATGCGGCAGGCGTCGACAATGGTAGTTTGGGAGCCAATGTTAACATAGGGCCGGTCAACGGCAACGCTGGTGTCGGAAATTTGTTGGTGCCTCAACCGTGGCTGGAGGACCATCAGGATGACATATTCTCTCAGAGAGGTGTAGAAGCAGAGTTGAATGCTGAAGCTCGACTCAGGTTCAAAGCGCTGGAAGACAAGATGAGAGACATTGAAAATCAGAACACATTGGGCGTTGATATGTCCAAGCTCGGGTTGATTGCTGACTTCAAGGTACCTCATAAGTTCAAGGTGCCTGCCTTTGAGAAGTATAAGGGTACTACTTGCCCCCGCGTCCACCTTCGATCTTATTATAGAAAGATGTCCGCCTATTCTGACGATGAGAAGTTGCTGATGCACTTCTTTCAAGATAGTCTTTCTGGTCCATCACTCGAATGGTATATGGGCTTGGAGCCCGCCACTGTGCGCACCTGGAAAGACCTCGCTGAAGCGTTCGTCCTCCACTATCAATACAATAGCGACTTGGCCCCCAACCGAGTTCAGCTTCAGAATCTCTCACAGCGGAACAATGAAAGCTTTAAAGAGTACGCCCAGCGGTGGCGTGAATTGGCTGCTCGGGTTCAACCGCCGATAGTTGAGCGTGAGCTAGTGCAAATGTTCGTGGCTACCCTTCCCGGAATCTACTATGAAAAGCTGGTCAGTGGCATGTCTGGGACTTTCTCGGCTCTCATCACTATGGGAGAGCATGTTGAGAACGGTATAAAGATTGGAAAAATTCAGGGCGAATCATCCTCAGCTGGAGGAGGTAGTAAGAAACCTTACGCTGGCAAGCGTCGAGAAGGAGATGCCAGTGCCGTCACTAATGCTCGGAGAAAGGGCAAGGGCCCTCAGCAACAGATTGCTAGCATAAATATCCTAGCTGCTCCGTCGCAGCAGCAGCAGCCGCCCTAGCAGCGGAATCAGCAGGGAACCGGGCTCCTTTGGCAAATCGTCATTTTGAAACTCCACCTATGTCGTATGCGCAGCTTTTGCAAACTTTGCTGCAGCTTCAGCTAGTTCAAAAGAGGACGTTGGCTCCCTTGACAGGGGCACCACCACCAGGGTATGATGAAAATGCTACTTGTGATTTCCATACTGGGGCACCGGGCCATACGATTGAGAATTGCAAAGCTTTTAAGCACAAAGTGCAGGACTTGGTGGACGCCAAGGTTATTAACTTTTCTGACAGTGTGCCCAACGTTACCAAAAACCCTATGCCTCATCATAGGGGAGGCGGAGTGAACGCCGTTATCACAGAGGAGAGTGCAGACTTGCTGACTGATGTCAAAGATTTGAAGACGCCGCTTAGTTTTGTCAAGGCTAAGTTGCTGAAGAAGGGCTTCTTTCCTGGATGCGGAGAGTTATGTATGGCTTGTGCTACACTTCCTGATGGGTGTGGGCAGCTGGTAGAAGGTATCCAAAGTCTGATGTCTGAGGGTATTTTGCAGTTCAGCCGGAGAGTTGAAAGTGTATCGGGGGAGGTTGTGCTGAGACAGGCAGATGAAGTCGCTACCATTACTATTCCTCGTCACCCTATTACTATTTCTGTGCCCCGACCGCCTACTATCACTATTACCAGGGCCGGGCCAATCCCATTCGAAAGCACTAGCGCCGTTCCATGGCATTACGGCGCCGAAGTCTATTGCAATGGTCAGAAGTTAGAGCTGGAGCCATACGGATCGACTGTGCAGAATCTTGCCGGGGTCAGTGGCATCACTCGAAGCGGTAGAGTGTTTGCGCCAGCGGAGGTTGCAGCAGAGAAAGTGGTCAGGACTGATGCTGCTGATAAAGGTAAAAGCAGAGCCATCGAAGAGGTCCCTTCTGGGGCAGAGAAGGATTTGCTAGTTAAAGATGCTGAAGAGTTCATGCGATTAATCAAGAAGAGCGACTACAAGATTGTAGATCATCTTCATCAGACTCCGTCAAAGATCTCTATTCTTAACTTGTTGCTGTGTTCTGAAGCGCACCGTAACGCGTTACTGAAGGTATTGAACGCTGCATATGTGCCGCAGGAGATATCAGTAAATCAGCTAGAGGAGGTGGTAGCCCATGTTAACGCTGGTAACGGGCTGGGATTCACAGATTTAGAGCTGACTCCTAAAGGAAGAGATCACAACAGCGCCTTGCACGTCTCAATAGAGTGCAGAGGCACTATCATGTCGCATGTCTTGGTGGATACAGGTTCGTCACTTAATGTGCTTCCGAAAAAGGCACTAATGAAGTTGGATACCCGCGGATTGCTTTGCACGCCCAGTGATCTGGTAGTGAAAGCCTTTGACGGAACTAAGCGCCACGTTTTCGGAGAGTTGACCCTGCCGATTCAAGTTGGTCCGGAGACGTTCAATACGGTTTTCTATATCATGGATATCATGCCTGCCTACAGTTGCCTCTTAGGTCGGCCATGGATCCATGCTGCTGGTGCCGTGCGTCCACGCTGCATCAGAAGCTTAAATATGCTGTCGGGGGCAGCATAGTAACCGTCTGTGGTGAGGAGGACATTATGGTGAGCCACTTGTCATCCTTTAAATATGTTGAAATGGATGGCGAAATCCATGAAACGCTCTGCCAAGCATTTGAAACTGTTAAGGTGAAAGAGGTAGCTCCTGTCGTCACAGAGAAGCAAGAGATGAATCTCTCCTCGTTTAAAGAAGCTCGGGCCGTCGTCGAAGCCGGTTCCACCCCAGGCTGGGGGCATGTTTTGGATATACCAAACAAGCAGGATAAATTTGGATTGGGGTATTCTCCTGAAGCTGAAGCTTCATCATCTTCTTCTAGCAGTTCGTCTCGTGGGAAGGGGCCGATCCTATTCACCAAGGGCGGAGTAATTTTCGAGAGCATCAACGCAGCGTCTGAGGACAGCGGGGATAGCGATTGTGATCTTGACGCCTGGATTCAACCAAGCAAGTCGGGCGAGCGCCTCAACAATTGGACCATCAAGGAGATTATCCAGCTGACAAGTGAAGAGTAATGATTTGCTTTTTACAATCTTTGTACAACTCTATGTCCTGCCCGGGGCATAGTGGTTTTATTGTTAGGGCCTTGTTGGATTATGTACATGCATTTTGTTAATAAATAAAAGGCGTTTTCTTCGTACTCAAATATTGTGTTCTCTGTTATTCCTGTTTTATGTTTATTGCGAAAAAACAGTAAAATGGCAACGAGGTTTGTGCTAACCTGCATATTCTTGCTTTAAACTTAACCCTTGTTATTGCAGGATCCACATAACAGATGACATCGACTCTGGACCCTCTACGGCTCACTACGATTTCGATTGCCCGATCTATCAAGCCGAGGATGAGATTGAGGAAGACGAGGACCTTCCAGAAGAGTTGGCCCGTTTGTTGAGACAAGAAGAAAAGGTTATTCTGCCTCACGAGGAAGATATTGAGATCGTAAATCTGGGTTCTGAAGAGCTCGTCAGAAATGTCAGGGTAGGGGCTGCGCTGCAGAATGATGTCAAGCATAGACTGGTCGAGATGCTTCGAGAGTATAGTGACGTCTTTGCTTGGTCATACGAGGATATGCCCGGACTTGACACAGACATCGTGGTTCATCGCTTGCCGTTGCGAGAAGATTGCCCTCCAGTCAAGCAGAAGCTTAGGAGGACGAGACCAGATATGGCTGTAAAAATCAAAGAAGAAGTCCAGAAGCAGTTGGACGCAGGGTTTCTAGCCGTTACCACTTACCCTCCGTGGGTCGCCAACATAGTGCCTGTACCGAAGAAGGACGGTAAGGTACGCATGTGTGTTGATTATCGGGATTTGAATAGGGCGAGCCCTAAGGATGATTTCCCGTTGCCTCATATCGATGTGTTGGTCGACAATACAGCCCAGTTCTCCGTGTTTTCGTTCATGGATGGCTTCTCCGGTTACAATCAGATTAAGATGGCGCCGGAGGACATGGAGAAAACAACGTTCATCACCCCCTGGGGAACATTTTGCTATAAGGTAATGCCCTTCGGTCTGAAGAACGCAGGGGCCACTTACCAGCGAGCAATGGTAACTTTGTTTCATGATATGATTCATCATGAGATCGAGGTCTATGTTGATGACATGATTGCAAAGTCCCAAACGGAGGAAGAGCATCTGGTCAACTTATTGAAGCTGTTTGAGAGGCTTAGGAAGTTCAGGTTGCGGCTGAATCCTAACAAATGCACTTTCGGAGTGCGGTCCGGAAAGTTATTGGGGTTTATCGTTAGTGAACAAGGTATTGAAGTTGATCCTGCGAAAATAAAAGCTATTCAAGAAATGCCAGCGCCGAAAACAGAAAAAGAAGTTCGTGGTTTCTTGGGCCGAATAAACTACATTGCAAGGTTTATCTCTCAGCTCACGGCCACTTGTGAACCGATGTTCAAGCTTTTAAAGAAAGATCAGGCGATTACTTGGAATGAGGATTGCCAGAAGGCATTCGACAAAATAAAGCAGTATCTTTAAGAACCTCCAATCTTGATACCCCCAGTGGCTGGACGGCCATTAATCATGTACCTGACGGTTCTGGAGAATAGTATGGGGTGTGTTCTCGGTCAGCACGACGAGACGGGCAGAAAGGAGCATGCCATTTATTACTTGAGTAAAAAGTTCACAGACTGTGAATCTCGCTACTCGATGCTGGAGAAGACGTGTTGTGCACTAGCCTGGGCCGCCAAACGTCTACGACAGTATATGCTCAATCACACCATTATGCTAATTTCGAAGATGGATCCGATTAAGTACGTCTTCGAGAAGCAGGCTCTTTCGGGCAGGATTGCCAGGTGGCAAATGGTGTTAACGGAATATGATATTCAGTACGTCTCTCAGAAAGCCATTAAGGGAAGCGTATTGTCTGATTACCTTGCCGAACAGCCAATCGAAGACTACCAGCCGATGAAGTTCGAATTCCCTGACGAGGATATTATGTTTCTCAAAGCAAAGGATTGCGATGAGCCATTGCCCGATGAAGGACCAGATAGGAAGTCTCAGTGGAAGTTGATATTCGACGGAGCAGTTAATTCCTATGGAAGTGGTATCGGGGCTATCATCACGACTCCTCACGGATCCCACATCACGTTTACTGCGAGACTGACGTTTCCAGTTACCAACAATGAAGCAGAGTATGAAGCATGTATTATGGGTCTAGAAGAGGCAATTGATTTGAGAATCAAGAATCTAGACGTATATGGTGACTCAGCGCTTGTAATCAATCAGATTAAAGGGGAGTGGGAAACTCGTCAAGCGAATTTAGTGCCGTACATGAATTATGCCAGGAGGCTGCTTCCGTTCTTCGACCGAGTAGAGCTTCATCATGTACCCAGGGCTGAAAATCAGATGGCTGATGCCTTAGCCACGTTGGCTTCAATGTATAAAGTCAATTATTGGAATGAGGCTCCAAGAATTGTACTTTCGCGTCTTGATAGACCGGCATTTGTCTTTGCAATCGAAGATGCCACCGACGGCAAGCCATGGTTCCACGATATCCAGACCTTCCTTACGACTAAGGAGTATCCTGCGGGTGCGTCAACCCAGGATAAGAAGACTCTAAGGAGGCTATCTGGAAACTTTTATCTCAATCCTGATGGAGTGTTGTATAAGAGAAATCACGATCTTGTGCTACTCAGATGTGTAGATGAGAAAGAGGCGAGTATGCTCATGGAAGAAGTCCATGAGGGCACATTTGGTACGCACGCCGGCGGGCATGCCATGACGAGAAAGATCCTGAGAGCAGGGTATTACTGGCTGACTATGGAGTCGGATTGCTTCAGATTCGCGAAGAAATGTCATAAATGCCAGATTTATGCTGATAAAGTTCATGTGCCGCCGTGCCCGTTGAATGTCATGTCCTCCCCTTGGCCGTTCTCCATGTGGGGCATCGACATGATAGGCAAGATCGAGCCCACTGCATCCAATGGTCATCGTTTCATTCTGGTAGCTATCGACTACTTCACCAAATGGGTGGAGGCAGCCTCGTATGCTAATGTGACCAAGCAGGTGGTAGCTAAATTCATAAAGAGGGACATCATCTGTCGCTATGGAATTCCCGAGCGGATCATTACTGATAATGGTTCGAATTTGAATAACAAGATGATGAAGGAGCTGTGCCAGAACTTCAAGATTGAACACTACAACTCATCTCCTTACCGGCCAAAGATGAATGGCGTTGTTGAAGCGGCCAACAAGAATATAAAGAAGATTGTTTAGAAGATGGTTGTGACGTACAAGGATTGGCACGAGATGCTGCCGTTTGCCTTGCACGGTTATCGTACGACAGTGCGTACGTCAACCGGGGAAACTCCTTTCTCCTTGGTGTACGGTATGGAAGCTGTCCTACCGTTAGAAGTGGAGATTCCTTCTTTGCGAGTTTTGGTTGATGTGAAACTCGACGAGGCAGAATGGATTACGAATCGTTTGAAACAACTCAGCCTGATGGACGAGAAGAGGTTAGCATCGATTGCATTTGGTCGTCTGTACCAAAGCCGAATGAAGAAAGCTTATGATAAGAAGGTGCGTCCCAGAAGCTTTCAGACGGGTGATCTCGTCCTGAAGAAGATTCTTCCGCCACACTCCGATCACCGGGGCAAGTGGACTCCGAATTACGAAGGGTCGTATGTCGTCAGCAAGGTCTTCTCAGGAGGAACTTTGTTGTTATCCACGATGGATGGTGAAGATTTTGCATCCCCGGTGAACGCGGACGCAGTTAAAAAATACTTTGCTTGAAAGAGACCCGCTGGACAAAAAAGAAAGAGTCCAGGCAAAAAAGGGGCATCCCGGCGAACCAAAAACAGAATAAAAGGTTCGGGCAAAAGTTAGGGATATATTGAAAAATGTACACCCGCGAAGTCGAAAACCTACACTGGGCGGCTTCGGCAAAAAAGGGTATCCCGGTGAGCTGAAAACCTGTAAAGGGCGGTTCACGCAAAAGTTAGGGATTTGAATAAGCAAATGACTGCGTTCCGCGTGGACTTTCATTGTTTAGTGGTTTGGAGGACCTGAGGGCCGTTTATCTGAATCAATCTCTTCCGAAGCTGAAGCATCGGAGAAGTATCGAAGTCGAGTGGGTCTTAGAGGGATCAACTCATGGTGTTCGTCTACGCCTCGTTGCCGACATTCGTATATACTTATGTTTCATTTTTTGCGCGGCTTCCTCATTCCAGGAGCTTGCCTCTGTTGTAAAACATTGTTGCCCATTCAGGGGTTCACCATCAATAAAATGCATGTTATTCAGCAATTTTGCTTGCCTGCTTAGCATTTATCTGTTTTGTTTGCGAATGAAAACGCCGATGTTTTTGATAAAATGCGCATACATAAACTTATGGGCCTAGGCCCATTGATTGTTGAAACGATTGATTACCTGAATATTGTCGCGAGATAATAACCTTGATAGGCCCTTTGAGGAGGGTATCTTGTCTGTTTGTTTGTGTTGTCGCAGGTATAGCGCCTTCCAGAAGATGTGTCGTGCGCATCCCCGAAGCAGGGCGAGCCCTCCTTCTCCAGCAAAGTTCAGTAGTCTCTCCTCCGCAGAATCAGAATAGTGAGCATTGATATGTCTCCCCGGGCAGAGATGATTCTCTTCCCCCAGCAGACGCATCCTGAGGGAACGTCATTTCCTCAGCTGAGTCGCGCGCCGAAGCTCGTATGTCCCCCAGCACCGGGTCACAAGTGCATATTTCAGAGAAGTGTTCGGGTACCGAAGCTCGTGTTTTCCCCAGTAAAGTCGCCGAAGCAGGTGTCTTCCCCAGCACCGGGTCACAAGTGCGAGTCTTGTAGGAAGCTGTTCGTATGCCGAAGGATGCAGTAACTGATGGTGCCAGACTGAAGTCTCCAGCGGAATTGAGATTCCTCACCAGAGTTGTATTCTCTCCTGAAGTTGGATGATTCCCTCTTCCCACAGTAGAGTGATGGAACAGCTGATGTTGTATTCCCCTGCAGAGTTGTACTCTCCCCCGGAGTCAGATGATTCTTTCTTCCCCAGCGAAATTGAAATTCCGCACCAGAGTCGTACTCCCCAGTGAAGTAGAATGATTTCTCTCCCCGACTGAGTCCGCAAACCCCCCCAGGAGGGCCGAATCCTGGGAAGCAGTTGGGACCTTGAATGGATGTTCCCTAGCAGAGCATTGAGCAGCTGACGCTGTATCTCCCCCAGAGTCGTACTCTCACCAGCGAAGCAGAATGACTTCTCCTTCCTCAGCCGAGTTTGCAGATGTCCAAGAGAGCCGAGTCCTTGGAAGTTGATCAGATCATGATTGGTTTTTCCCCAGTGGAGTGTTGAGCAGTTGAAGTTGTCTCCCCACAGAGTTGTTATCCCCAGAAGAGTAGCCATGGCGGCCGCGCAGTTTACTCCCGCGATTGGTATCGCTTTCCTTCAGCAGGTCCAGTAGAGCCTCGTTCCCCTGCAGCCATCAGCTGAAGTTGTTTTCCCTGCAGCGGTCAATGGAAGATCAGTTCCCCAGACAGAGTCCGATTGATGTTGGCATGTCCACGTTCTCCTCAGCAGGATGATTCCTCTATCTGAGTAGTTCTTTCTCCTTGACAGGAGAATTTCCCCCTCGACATTTATTTTGCTGACGGGATCGCATCATATTGCATGATTGCATGGCATTTAGCATAAACGCATAGCATTCCCACCGTGTGGGGCATGGCGCCGAAGCATATGCATCATAAACATGATCTAGTTTATTATCATTCTTGTTTTACAGGTGTTCAGCCGAAGGACCAGTTGCTCAGGACGATTCCTGATATTCTCCCCAACGAGGTCGCTTTCCTAAGATGATTCTTAAGACCCCAGCGCAGTTTCCCGAGTTGTTTGCTTAGGATGATTCTGGAGCTCCCCAGTAGCGTCCCCAGCAAGAGTTGCCCAGGGAGATTCCTGGAATACCCAGCAGAATGAAGTCTCCAGAAAGGTTATCAGTTCAGGATGATTCTTGAAGGTGCCTGACGGATTTGTGTGTTCAAGATGATTCTTGAAGTCCCCAGCAGCGTGATATGTCTGCTCCAACAGTGATGTCTAATCTGAAGATTGACTTCGTAAGCGCCTGAAGGCGGTATCAGAATGTTCCTGTGAATTCAAATTTCCTTGTTGATGAATCAACATGTGGCTGAAGACAAGGTTCCAAAGTTTGCAAAGTGATCCGTGTTGGTCTGAAGATCAAGTCAGTTGTCCTGAGGTGATGATTGATTGCGATCAAGTGAATAGCTTTTCTTCTGACTGAAGTCGAAGATGTTTCTCCAGCTGAAGCGGAGTTTTGCCTTAAGGCAAAGTGTTTGAATCCCCGTAGAGTCATGAATGGCTCAGGATACCATTTCTCTGACTGAAGTCATAGATTTCCCAAGCTGAAGCGAAGGTGCCTAAGGGCAAGGTTATCCCCAAGGTCATGAATGACCTAGGATTCATTTTTTCGGACTGAAGGCCGAAGTATATCCCTGACTGAAGTCACAGATGCTCTATAGCAGAGGTGATGTTGCCTGAAGGCAGATTCATGTATCCTTGAAGGCCAAGGATTCCCTCTTCAGAAGTACTTGAAGATCTTTTCTAGCTGAAGCTGGAAGTGGCCAGGGGCCAGGGTTTCATATATCTTTAATGTTGAAGTTCTACGGTGGGTCAGTTGTGCAGCAGTATTCCGATGTTCGTTATGGTTCTGAGGGTGAACCCCAGATCAGAGTGTGCTCGGTTAAGTCTCTCATTCCCAGCGGAGTAGTTGCAAATACGCAAGTGTACCTTTTGTTCCCTTTACCAGGGGTGAACCCCAGGCCAGATCAAGTTTGTGTTTGACGGCGAGGTTGAATGTTTGTTTGACGGCGAGGTCAGATTATGATGGGTTCGACGGCGATGTTGAATGTGTTTGACGGCGAGGTTGAATGTTTGTTTGACGGCGAGGTCAGATTATGATTGGATTGACGACGAGGTTGAATGATTGTTTCCGACGGCGAGGTTGGATGTTTGTTCGACGGCGAGGTTGAATGTTTGTTTGACGGCGAGGTCAGATTATGATTGGTTCGACGGCGAGGTTGAATGATTGTTTCCGACGGCGAGGTTGGATGTTTGTTTGACGGCGAGGTCAGATTATGATTGGTTCGACGGCGAGGTTGAATGATTGTTTCCGACGGCGAGGTTGGATGTTTGTTTGACGGCGAGGTTGAATGTTTGTGTTCGACGGCAAGGTTGAATGTTTGTTTTGACGGCGAGGTCAGATCAGATTATGATTGGTTCGACGACGATGTTGAATGTGTTCGACGGCGAGGTTGAATGTTTGATTGACGGCGAGGTCAGGTTCTTTAAATCCCCAGCAGAGATGATGTTTGTACGACGGCGATGTCTAGTGTCTCTCAAAGTGAGGTGTGTTTCCGACGGCGATGTCAGATTCAGCTCTCCAGCGGCGAGGTTGGGTGTTGTGGGTCGTCTGAAGACAATGTCAGAAGAATTTAATGTGGATAATTGAAGGCGATGTCAGATTGGTGTCTTTCCAGCTGTTGAGCAGCTAATGTTGCAGTGTTCGAAGATTTGTTCCCCGCAGAGTATCGTGTGCTCGTGCAGTTGGCAAATTTTCGGGTTTACCGGTATTCAACCGTCTCGCACCTTGATTGGCTGAGAGTCGTTCGCTTCTCACCCAGTCAGGTTCAAGCCGTTTGAATAGGGGCAGCTGTTGCACCCCAAAATTTGACCAACATTAATTTACCTATCAAGTGTTTGAAAGTTGATACCTTCATCAGAAAGTTCAAGAGATCCCCAGAGGAACTGTTTGAAACCAGGGTTGTGTGTCTCAGAACTTGAGAGTTATGGGAGCTCCTCAAATGATTCTGAGACTTTGAGATTGAACTTGAAGCTTTGAGAAAGCCTATGAGATGTCTTGAAAGTCATCATGGAGCCTAGAGGGGTCATGGTGCAAGAATTCAGAAGATTCAACCATGAATGGTAGAATTAGGGTTTTGACTGGGTCAACCCTAGGATAACTGAAGATTTGGAGAAGGTTGAGACCTAATCCAAGGGCCATGAGATCATGGAATGATGTATGGAGTTGTTATAAAGATGATTCCTAGACCAACTCATCATGAATGAGGAGTTTGAGAAGTTTCAAGTCAGGGTTTCCAAGGATTGTCAGTGAAAAAACCCTAATTTGACCCTTACCTTCCAGACAGTTTTAGCTCAAGATGTGATTGATATCTCATCTCCCCCACAACATGAATGTTGTAGAGCTTGTTCTTAGCTTTAATTTGAGTGGTAGAAGTCCTTGATAGGATGTGCAGAGCTCAAGTTATGGTTTTGACAAATTACAGGTCAGCTGAGGTGTGTGAATCTGGGTCCTTGAAAGTCACCCAACTTGCAGACAACTTTTGCTCTAGTAGGATGATTCCTATGATTTCTTGGTCAACATGAATGTTGAATATAATCTTCTTAGCTTTCTATATAGTACTAGAAGTCCTTTATAGGATTTGTAGAACTCAACTTATGGGTTGAACAAGACAGGGGTATTTTGGTCATTTGGCAGTTATAGGTCATTTTAAGCAAAGGCCATATCTCCTATTTCTAAGCCTCAAATGGAAAAACTCAAAACATCAAAGTTGTTCAAAATGGGATTTTAAGCTTATAAAAGAGGTCATTAGTTATTGAAAGAGCTTGTATCAAGGATTTTCATGATTGGGTTAAAATGACCTAAAATGACTTATAAGTTAAAAAAGTTGAAATGGAATTTTGGTTTAGGAGATGTACAAATCCAAAATGGGTCATCCAATATGTCATTTTGACTCCAAATATTATTTTAAAAACAATGGTTCAAGTAGAATTTTTATTTGAGGTCTCAAAATGGAGGTTGCTTTGTAATTTTCATTCTTGCATAATAAGGCAATTTGAGAAACTTGGCATAAGGCAAGGTTTAGCTTGTTTTTTTCACTCATTCTCTTTCAATATCTCACAAGGGGAGATTTTAAAGCCAAATTGACAAGCTTAAGGCATGAGATAAGGGATATCCAATGTATCACTTCAAGAGGAGTTCTAAAACTTTCTAGATGATTCCATAGGTTTCTAGATGAATCTAGACTCTTCTTTGGATTGCTATAAGAAGGGTAGATCACCATGAGAAAAAGGTTGGTGATGATTGTTGGTGATTGGTGAGATTAGAGTGTAAAAAAGTGAGATTCCTCCATTTGCAAAATCACAATAAACTCTCTTTCTCTTCCCTCTTCATTCTTTTCTTCTCCACAAACACATTATTCTGATCTTCATGAGCAATTGCATACCAAATTGAAGGTGAATCCATGGAAGATTGAAGGTGTAATATCCAAATTGCAAAGAAGGCAAATTGATCTCAAACTCAAGACACAAGCACTCTCTCTCAACTCTTTTGCATACAGTACCTTTATCATCAATCAAAGATCCATTTTGGAGAGCTGCACGAGTTGAGTTGCAAGAGAACCACCCCTGCCATCATCAAGCAACAGGTTTGCAAAAGCACTTGTATCTCCTTATTTATGCACTTCTAGACTAGGTGGTTAGTGTAGGATTACTAGAGACCAATAGGTTACCAATCCTGGCAAGTTTGAGTTAATTCCATGAAGGTTGATAGCAGATCATCATTTCTTGCAAGATTAAGAACTAACTGTATATGAGGTTTTGATTGGTATGTGATAGTATAGAATGATGAGGGTAACCTAAGGAGCAAGTTTAGATCATTGGATTTGAGTTTGGTTAAGGTCGATCACAGAGAAAAGAAGTTGAACCCAGAACTTTGAGCCATCGGGTTAGGAGTTACACGAGGCTTCAGTGGAAGATATGAGTAGGGTTGGATTCCTGGTAGCACGTAGAGCTTTTTTGCCTTTGGAAGTTCGTGAATTCATTGAGTAATGGAGGAGAACGAAGGAGGTGAAATCCTTGCATGGAGTTAGGGTTTCTGAAACCCTAGATGACATTTGGGGACGATGAACTCCCACCATTGGATCATTCTGGATGTTTGACCTTTTAATTCCATCGCACGGCCAAGATTCAATTTCAGAAACGGAGGGAATTCCATTGAAGCTAAACGTTGCCGTTTCATTAAAGCCAGGTCCTGGGCCTCATCAAAGATCTCGCTATGCACACCCCACCAGCGGCCCAAATCCAAAAATAAACTGAAATTTGTTGCTTTCTGCACCGTCTCCCTTTTATTTTTCTTTTAATTTTTCAAATGATTTTCTGAGCGCAGGTGGGCCTATCCCAATTTAATATTTGCACCCCAGGTTCTCAGCCCATCATGGATTATAACTGGGCGCAGTTACTCATGACACCCCCTCCCCTTTATTTCATTTTATTTTAATTTCTTTTATATTTCTTGCATTTTATAAAATCCACATAAAATTCAAAAATTAATATTTTTCACTTCTTGTTTTTTTTCACATATTCATAATCATGTCTAGAAAAATGTAAATAAATAAAATTCCATTTTATTTTTCTTTTAATATTTTTAGCATATTATTCTTGTAAATAGTCTTTTTAATTGATTTTAGTTTGATACTTAATTTTGTATAATTTCTTTTAGGACTTTCCCTTAGGATTTTTGAGCCATTCTTTTTGGCATAGTTAGATATTGAATCATAGGTAATGTAGGATTTAATTCACAATTTGTAGATTAAAATTTGATATAGTTTGCTTGTTTGACATTTAGGTGCTCAAATTAGGGTTTTAGGTTGTATAAGTAGATTTGAATAATTTTGTTTTGGGGTTTATAGGCCAAATTAGTGTATGGGGAATATATGGGTTAAGGGTAGGTATGTATAGAATCTCCTAGAATTTTGCTAGAGTATTATATAGTATTTTAGTGTTTTTAACTGATTTTTGAATGTATGGTTAGTATGTGTGTTGCTTGAAGGCATATTTTGTATTGTGGTGCTTGCTTTTCTTCTCCTTTGAGTGGGTGAGCCTGGAAGATTGAGTTGAAGACCTTGTGGATCATCATTGAAGACTTTGAAGGCATTGAAGTGGAGCTTAGTTGTAGCTTTTGTTTGTTCAGTTTGTAGGATATAGGAATTAGGCAGAGCTCTAGAGTAGCCAACTTGATTCTCAAACATGGAAGGTCTTGATTGCCTCCATTCTTCTCTGTGATACAGAGTCTCCCTAAGACACTCACCCCCTTCCTTTGGAAGGCTTGGTGCTAATGTCTGAGGGATAGAACTTTTGAGAGAAATATTCCTTGTGCTGATAGCAGTTTGTTTGCCACCCTTGGTGGTCAACTAATTGCTTAGCACCCAGTTTACTCTTGTGGTTGATTCTTCAGCTTGGAGATTAGGACTTGAAGAAAAGCCATTGAAGATAGAAGCTGAAGCTTTGAAGAGGATGATTCCTTGAAGATTGTTGAAGTCTGAAGACTTTGTGAAGATCCAGTTGATACCTGAATATCCATGAAGATAGTGAAGCCTGAAGGTGGAGCTGATCAAAGAAGCTGAAGCTTAAGGGAGAAGATGAGTTGATACTCATGTTGTAGGGTTGATACCTGGAAAGCAGTTGATGAGTGAAGTCTGAAGACTGAGTTGCTGCTGGAGGAGCTGAAGCTGTCTTCTGTTTTCTTTTCTGTATTGTGTGTTTTGTCTGATTTGTCTGTTGCATTAGAATAAGCTCATCTAGAGTAAGTTTAGTCTAAGAGCATGATTGCATTAGAGGTTGAGTTGCTCCCTCTGTTTGTATTGTTATTGCGTGGCTTTGCTTGCGGGTATTCGGTAGAGCCCAGCTCCCTTGCCCATGTGTTTATTTTGCTTGATAGCATATTTCCATTTCATTTTATCTGTATGATTGCAGTTTACTGTTTATTGCTTGATAGCATGTTGTTTTTTCAGTATGATTACTGTTATTTCATGACTGGCTTGAGGTCGAGACGAGCTTGTGGAGGCTAAAGCCCCACACACATTTCCTCCCTCACTTGCATTGCATGCATTTTACTGTAAGCTGATGTTTTGTCTGTTTTGGTGTATCATTGACATGATCCCTTAGGACTCTCATTTCCTTTGATAAGGATTTGATGATAGACTTTTAGGTTGAAACCTATGCATGACAACTTCTAGGAGTTCCCTGTTCAAACCTCAACCATAGGATGAATCCATGGCATGATAACAGTAGGACTTGATAGTCTCCCTCCTAGTTGGGCCTGTTCTCCTCTCATCTCAAAACAGTTTAAGATACAGTAATCATGAATGATTTCTTTCGTACGTTACGAGCCTTAAGCTATCTGAGAAAGGACGCATTCCCTCTCAGGTCATAGTCTCTAGTGCGGTTGAGATCGCAAACACAATAAAAAAAACACTTCTTTCAGGAGATAACCCGTAGTTTCCCGAACTACGTTCGCTCTGATCTTCCATACAGTGTGGAAGTACGTAGGCATAGGATGCGACGTCCTAGCGAGCAACCTTCCCCCTTAACCCTCTGTAGGCCGAACTACGTTGACTCTGATTTCTCATTCTCTGATGAGAATACGTAGGCATAAAGTGCGACGCTTTGCCGAGTCATTTTTCTTTCCTTTTTCAGCCAGCCTTGATAGGTAGATAGATTATAACCAACCCGTCCAAGTAAGCGAACAAGCGAGGATCCCGTCAAGTACGACGGACGTGAGGGGTGCTAATACCTTCCCCTTGCGTAACCGACTCCCGAACCCAGACAATGGTTGCGATGACCTTGTCTTACCCTTTTTCGTCAGGTTTTTCCGATCGTTTCCTTTCCCGCTCTGAGGGATAAATAACGAAAGGTGGCGACTCTTCTGTTTTGCCGGCACCTTATTTTCGCGCAAGCGACACCCATCGCCTCTATATCGAGACGAGATTGCTTACTATCTTTAACCTTGCCTTAAATGTTTAGAAGTGTTCCAATCAAAGTATCACACACATTTTTCTCCACATGCATCACATCAAGACAATGCCTTTATCAAGACCATTACACATTCAAAGCTTCAAAGTTTCAGAACTTCGACTTTCGGCCTTCTGTTTACTTTATCGCCTTTGACCTTCATTTAGAGGTACCTTTCTTCCTTCAGCTAGAGGTACCTTTCTTCCCTCAGCTTTTCATTTATGTGTTTACTGTATTTTTGTTGCGATGAACGATAACCCTATTATCATTGAGAGTGGTTAAAAGGGTAGTGTTTGTTCTTATTCTAGAAGGGGAATGGTGTGTGAATTACATCTCTTTTCCTCTATTAGCGAGAATTTTAAACCATAAATTACCACTTTGATCGATGAGTCTGAAATGGAAAGAACATCTGGAGAGTCTCTCTCAAACAGAGCTCCTTCTAAGGATTCTTTAGAGACTTTATTTCCAAAGAAACCTGATAGGGGTGAAAACCTTATCGGCAAGCCAATGTCTCCCTTTGTCTTGACTGAGGCAGAAATAGAAGCTGCCCATCAGAAAAAAAAACATGTCGATAGTTTCATCAAAATATAGCAGGGAGTGACCGATCATGAACCTAGTGTTTTTAAAATCACACGTGATTTGGAGTGCCAGGAACAATCTAATGTCGTGTCTTGGATCATCCCCGGTGATCATTGCAAAGTTGATGCATGAGCCCATAAGAGACTCTGGCTAAGAAAGCTAGATAATACCAATAGGTATCAGGTGGCTGCTAAAGTGGCGAATTAATAATGAAGAGTAATTCATCAATTTACAAACACAAAATTACTTTTCGTACGCGATTCATGCTTATCACTTATAGATGATACAAGAGTTTAAATCTACTACAAATATAAGAAAATAAACTCCTACCAAAATTATGTCTTAACCCTTATTAAGATTAACTAAAATAAATTTATTTGTATCCCTAATTGTCATTTTCATCTTTTAATTACTTCAATCATCATCATGATTATTATTTTTATTTAATTTTTATTTCATGTAATATGATGTAATAGGCTTAGTAATTGCTTTCTTTTTCCAATTCGAAATTTTTCATTTCAAGATTCCTCATTTTCTTTGCAAAATGTTGGAAACTTAAACGACTCCCCACTGAATTTATTCACCATTAAACCAATATTTAAAGTATATGTGCTTCATTTCCCATGTGTTATCATGTGTTTCAACTATCATATATTATCATGTGTTTCAAATTTTCAGAAAATTTTGTCAAATTCGTATAAATTTTACAATTTTATAGTTATGAACAAATTATTAAAAAATCCCATCTTGTTTGATTCATTTTTTTTTTTACTCTTAACATAATATTTCTAAAACTCATATTTATGAATAATTGTAAAGTATCAATCATATAATTTTTTTTGTACATTATCTATTAAATTTTATAATAATAAAAAACAATTTAATTTAGGAAATATTTATTTATATAAATCTTAAAACATAACATTTATTCAATATATGATAATAGTATCTTCATTTCATTTTCGAAATTTATTCCAATTATAACCACCAAATATTATAAGAAAATACAATACTTAGTTTACCACGTGTAAAATCCTGCATTGCTAATTATTAAAATTATGCATTACTAGTTATTAACATCATCAATTATCCATTAAATCCTTTAAATGTGAAAAACTAAAATTGTTCAAAATGGAAAGGTTGATTATAGATAATTATTCTCATTTTTAATTATTATCTTTCACATTTTGTTTTACAACAATAATTATATTTTTTTTTCCTGATTTATGCTTTTAATTATTTGATTTTGAATGAACCCAAAAAAAAGTTGAGGAGGAAGCTATATGATCCAATTATATATAATAAGGATCCAATTAAGTATAATTAAGATATATCGACATTTCATTAAATAGATCTAAATTAAAATGGATTTTAATTTATGGTTAAAAGATATTTAATATTTATGATATATTTTAATTTAGTGTTAGGAATATGTAAATTGAAATTACACTTAATAATATACAAATTTTTAATATTATATATAATTTTTTCTCATATCTATAGAAAATAATGTGATACATACATTTGTGAAGAGGCTAAATATAATAACCTAAGTTTATAAACGGGAATGAAATTAACTGTTAATATGACAATATCGCTTTGTTTGTATAAAAATTGATTCAATTAATTAAGTATAATTTATTTTATAAGTTTTTTTGTAAAAAAATATCATATACTTGATGGAAAATGATATATGATATTATAACATGATATAAGAAAAAGAGAAATTGACTAAAATTAGCAAGAGTATAATATCAAGCTTTCATAAAGATGTTTTGATAAGACAATTGGATAATGAAGATATGATCAAAGTGCATAAAATTATCTTCTCAAATTAATTATGTTATGGATGATCAAGTCATAACATACACATCATGTGTTTATTTTTTTTTACTTAGAAAATATTTTTGCTAAATTTTCTTTTGTAAAAAACTAATTTTTACCATCAGCAATCAATTGCATGGAATTTTCAATCGGTTGCAATTTTTTATTTTTGAAAATTTTGTTGATTACAATTGATTGCATTGGATGTACAATACATTGTAATTGTTTTAAAATTCAAAAAATTTCATGTGTACAATCGATTGAACTGATGCTACAATCGATTGTCACCGTAATGGTTCAGAAAAATCATGTTACGTACATAGCTTTTCATGGAACTTTTTTTTCAAATATTTTCATTCAAATTTCATACAATATCATAATTATTTCAAGGGTTGCATCTTGAATCAAGAGATATTAGCTACATATAAATAACATGCATTTTTGTCTGTTACTTCTCACCCAATATTTTAAAAATCGAACCGGAGAACGAACTAATAAAACTTCTGGTTTAAAGTTCAATTGGTTCAACCTGTTAAACTTACGGTTGAATTGTTTATTAAATAAACTAATAATATAAAACTAAATTTCATATATATGTCACACATAATCATATGTTCACAACTTAATAAAATAAATATTTAAAAAATACATTACAAACTTAATATAACAATATTGATAGTGCATATAATAATATCACATAGTTCTAAACTTCATTTCAACCTTCATTTAAGAATAATTTAAACAAATTAAAGAATTACAAAGGAATCTCATCTCTCTGTTGTGAAGAGAATAATGAAGTATCTCAAAGGGACATCTAATGTCGGCTTATGGTACCCCCAAAGGTAGTGTATGTAGTCTTGTTAGTTTCTCTAATGAAGATTATGCAAGATGTAAGACGGACAGAAACAACACAATTAAGTGGAACTTGTCACATATTTGGAAGTGCCCTAGTTTCTTGGCCATACAAAAAACAAGTAAGTGTGGCTCTCAGCACTTTAGAAGCACAATATATTATCGTCGGTAGTTGTTGTGCTCAGATGTTTTGGTTCAAATAACAACTATGTGACTATAGTGTGATTCTAGGAAGCATATCTCTTAAGTGAGACAACACCAGTGCAATCAACATTTCATAGAATATGATCATGTATTCGAGAACCAAATATATTGATATACGACATCACTTCTTAAGGGATCATGTTCTAAAAGGTGATATTGAAATTTTCTTCATTGATATTCAAAATCAACTAGCAGATATTTTCACAAAATCACTTCCAATAGATGTGTTTTATAAAATCAAAATAGATCTTGGTATTCTAAGCGAAAATGATATTTAATCAGATTAAAACCTCTTAAAAGATTAATTTAAATTCATTCATAAAATTTTATAAATGATCAACAAGGTACATGTAGTCTTCTTCCATTCAATTATTTTTGTTTGCGTGTTTAAATTGATTTATATGAATTTATCATGTGTTTTAAATATTTTGATTCAATTAAATTATTGTCTTTATAAATTGCATTTACATTTAAATTTTCTCAAAGTTTCTCTTCATGTAATTGATTGCACAATTCTTTCAATCGATTGTTACCCTTGAAATTTTAAGTGCAATTGATTGGCTCATTCTTGTAATCGATTGTATTGCCTAGAAAGGACATTTTTTGTTTGGGAGTGAGCAAAACACCTTTTTTACAATCAATTGCATGGCTCTCTCAATCGATTGCTTTTGAATTTTTTTACAATTTTTTTTACATTACAATCGATTGCATCCCAACTACAATCGTTTGCACCTGAAACATTTTCCATTTTTTTTGCTTTTACTGTTGGTCACGTGAACCCTTTCCTTTCCACTCAACCTAACCGCTCCTACTCTATTAAAATTCAGAATTTGTCTCTTCTTTTCCCCTTAAATGTTGTGCATTTTTCTTTCACTCTACCCTATTTTCATCTTCTCCAAGATTCTCACAAAACCTCATTAACTCTTCTTACAAAAAAAACCCAACATTCCTCTAAAAATCTCTAAAAATCGAACCTTCATCTCTAGTAGCTTCAACTTTCATCAATGGCTCCTCTAAAAACTAAGATTTGTAAGGTTATAAAGGGAAAAAAATGCTACTTCATCAAATCCTCAAGGCATCCAACAAAGGGGAAAAAATTGTTCGAAGCAACACTCTTATTAAGATGTCATGCACATTGGGCTTGACATCAAGCAACACAACCATATCAGAAGAAGTACATCTTCTCTTAAGAACCAACAACTAAAAAGATGTCAGAACATGGCATCCTAGCACCGCCAATGATTACACAGAGATGAAGAGATCATTTCCACACTTCACACCATATCATCACAAAGGAATCACAGAGAAATCATGATTCTCCTCAACATCAAGAGTGTCATCATACTCTACACAGCAGAATATTCCTTTCAGCACTGTCAAGGTCGTCATCACCACCAGACTTGGCAAAAACTCTACTTTAAACTCCACCAGAACTCGATATTTCAGTTCTGAAGCTGTTGATGAACACAAACTCCATAAGATGAGCTCCCATAAATAATATGTTGCAAAAATGTCCCAACATTTGCTTGGACATTAGTACCTTGAACCCTTAACCTTGGTTCTGGATAACATTCATAGGATTTGTCATCATTATAGCAGCTCAGGCACATCCACTTGCATGAACTACTTGAGAATCAGAACATATCATTAGAGCAACAAACAACAAAGGCAAATCAGAGACACTCAAGGAAAACTCCACACAGAGAGAGAGAGATAGAGATAAACTCTTAAAAACACAAGAACCAAAATAGCTTTTACACAGAAGCACAATGTCAAGACAACATGTCTGACAATACAGTACCGACATAAACATTATGCAAGTAATAAGAGGTTTCTTCCAACAAACACCATCTAATTTGCTCATATTACCAGGGTGCTGACCAAGTATATCTCACTTATCAAGCTCATGCACCTCAGTCTGCTCCTTCATCCACCAATACCTTGATCATCCAGCTGAATGGTGTTGATCTTACTATTCTCAACATCCATATACCATGGGAAAAACATCAGAACTAGAAAAACCAATTCACAAACCCTTTTAAGTTCACCTTTTTGACACATCATTTCAGGAACAAGGTTGGGAAGAAATACTTAGACCAACTCCAACGGTGGTTTTTCAAGTTGGTTTGCCAGCTTGGCATTGAAAATGTCAACAAAATATTATTCCAGCTGGAGAACGTGACAAAGACAAGCAACGGTTCTTAATTTGGTTTATTATTAAAATAATCATTTAGCCGTTGTGCAACGGCTTTATTTTATTTTTTAAACTTTTTTATTTATTATAAATATAGGTTTGTTGGAAAAATTTTATATCATTCCTATTTTCTCTCCTTTTTATTTGCTCTTTAACAAAAATATAGGCTTTGTTATAAATAGGCTTTATTTTTTTTTTAAACTTTTTTATTTATTATAAATATAGGCTTTATTTAATTTTTTTTCCAACAATTTCTTCTTATTATCATTTTATTTCAAATTTTTATCTTTTTATTTCAAATTACATTTGTTTAGGCCAAATGGATCCTAATCATTTTCATTATCAACAAGCTATGTTCAATTTTATGCAAAATTATCAAAATCCTAATTCTCAAAATTCTCAAATTCCATCCGTACCACCAAACCCCGCCATATTTTTTCCGTCACCAAACAATTCAAATATGTATCAAAATCCTAATCCTCAAAATCCTCAAGTTCCACAATTTTCTACTCAAGTTGGTGTTGAAATAGAAGAAAGGGTTCTCGTTAAAAAAAAATCTCGAGAGCAATTTACAAGGGATGAGGATATATGTCTTATCCAATCATGGCTCAATGTTTCAAAGGATCCAATTGTGGGGGTTGATCAAAAAGCTGAGAGTTTTTGGCATAGAGTCGCTGCAAATTATAACCAGTATCGTGGGCAATTGCGAGAAAAGTTAAGTGGTCAATTAAAATGTCGATGGCATCGAATAAATGCGTCGGTTCAAAAATTTGTTGGGTGTTATAGACAAGCTGTCAATGGAAAGAAAAGTGGGACATCAGAAAACGATATCATGGCTGCTGCACATGCTTTTTATGCTCAAGATCAAGGTATAACATTCAATCTTGAGTATGCATGGCGATTGTTAAAAGATGAAGCTAAATGGGGCATCATCGGAGAATCGATTGGAAATTCTTCAAAAATGACACAGACTTCTGCTAGTGGGGCATCATCAGAGATCCCTGATACACCTTTAAGTTATGAGTTTAACTCATCATCACCAATGGAGCGTCCAATGGGACAAAAAGCAGCAAAAAGGAAGGGTAAGGCAAAGGAAATTTCAAATGCAACGCAAGATGCAAGGAATAAAAGAGCAGAAACAATGGAAAGACTTGCGCAGAGTAAGGAGGACACTTCTACTATGAACGAAAGTCAACGAGATATTCATGAAAAATATTGTAATAAAATGAAAAAAAAATATGGACTGTAGTACCACTTTAAATTATATTTAAATTTGAGTAATTATTGTTATGTAATTTATTTTTATTGTTTTTAATTGTATGTCATGTATTTGAGATTAATTTTAATTATCATTTTAAATTTTATGTTTAATTTTAATTTTATTTATTTTATATTAATTTTATAGATTGTAGTTAGTACCACTTTAAATTATATGTAAAATGGTCATTAGTACCACTTTAATTTATCAAATTCTATGTCATTAGTACCACTTTAAATTTTATGGATTGTAGTTAGTACCACTTTAAATTTTTATGTTATTCAAACTAGCCGTTATTCAAACTAGCCGTTATGAATAACTAGCCGTTATTCAAACCATTATATATACTACCACTTGTGTCATTGTTTTCTCATTCTCTTCTTATTCCTCACTAAAATATGGATTCAGACAATTCAGATAATTACGATCAAGAATTTTGGGAGTTAGTTGAAGAAGAATTAATGGACGACAGTGATGAAGAACAACATCTTCAAAATGAAGGTCAATTTGGAAGTTCCTCTAGGCCAAAGAGAAGAACTACGGTAGATCGAGGTCGTGAAGAAGGGCACAATCGGTTATTCAATGACTACTTCTCAGAAAATCCAGTATACACAGATGTACAATTCCGAAGAAGGTTCAGAATGCATAGGCATGTGTTTCTTCGAATTGTAGATGCCCTCGGCAATCATGATGAATATTTCCAAATGAGGGTCGATGCAACTGGTAAGATGGGTCTTTCACCATTGCAGAAATGCACATCTGCTATTCGTATGTTGGCATATGGGTCTCCCGCTGATATTGTAGACGAATATGTTCGAATCGGTGAAAGTACCTCAATTGAGTGCTTAGAAAGATTCGTTAAGAGTGTGAATGTTGTATTTGGGGCTGAGTATTTGCGAAAGCCTAACAACACTGATATTGAACATCTTTTAAAAATGGGTGAGTCACGTGGCTTTCCAGGTATGTTGGATTCCATTGATTGTATGCACTGGGAATGGAAAAATTGTCCTGTTGCTTGGAAAGGACAATTTTGTCGAGGTGATCATGGTAAACCCACAATCATGCTTGAGGCTGTGGCATCTCAAGACTTATGGATTTGGCATGCATTTTTTGGTACTGCAGGTTCTAACAATGACATTAATGTGCTAAACCAATCTAACGTGTTTAACGATATTTTGGAAGGACATGCTCCCACTGTGCAATATACAATCAATGGAACACCATATAATATGGGGTATTATTTAGCGGATGGTATATATCCTGAGTGGGCTACATTTGTCAAGACCATTTCAATGCCGCAGGGAGAAAAGAGAAAATTATTTGCTCAACATCAAGAATCAGCTAGAAAAGACGTGGAGCGGGCATTTGGAGTGCTCCAGTCTCGATTTGCAATTATACGTGGTCCAGCGCGTGCTTGGCACATGGAAACCCTCAAGCATACAATATATGCTTGCATCATATTACACAACATGATTGTTGAAGACGAACGACACACATATGAAGGTCATTTTGATTACTCTTATGATAATGTAGATGACAGCAACTCAACAACTGAAACATTTAACGGTCCCCATCCGAATCTTGCAACAAGGCTACAAAGAAGAGCAAATATTCGTGAAAAGCAGGTTCATCGCCAACTTCAAGGAGATCTGGTCGAGCATATTTGGGAACGTTTTGGACACGAGGAAGATGAAACTTAAATGACGAATTATGTGATGTTATTTATTTTTATTGTTTTTAATTATGTGATGTTATTTATTTTTATTGTTTTTAATTATGTGACATGTATTTAAATTTAATTTTAATTATTATTTTCAATTTTATGTTTAATTTTAATTTTATGTTTAATTTGTATTTATATTAATTAAAATTTAAATATTTAAATTATAATTTTAAATAAAATAAATTTAATATAAATAATATATTTTAAATAAAGTGGTGGGACCCAATATGGGTTCTTTGAAGTTGCACCATTGGAGTGAAAATTGAATGGGTTGCTTTAAAAGAGTGGGTCCCACAAAGAACCCAAAAATGGGTTGCACCATTGGAGATGCTCTTAGAGTCCAACAGAACCACTTTTACTCCAGTTATGATACTGGAACATCCATAGCCATAAAACTAATCTTGCTTAGTTGCAACTCCAAACAGGTATGAGAGATACGACAATCTACACATTCTTGGAGCTTTAACCACTTATTAGTTAGCTATAAGCTAAGTTGATCCTTTGAACCTTCAGAGCAAGCACTTACCTCTATCATGAAGATTTTGATGTCCAGCATGATGTCAGATCATGACGAAGACATCATTGACTCACCTTGCCTCTTGATAGAAGCAAATTCCTCTATCCTTGAGAACAACTTGCTTGATATAAAATAAAGCACCCTATCCCATTAGGAATTTCCATCGTCAACTCAACTTGAAATATACCTCCAACAAATCAGGAGAAAAAAATTGAACTACCCTCATGGAGCCAGAACCATTAAAGTTAGTGTTCCAACCAAAAATATCCATCATCAAAAGGAACAAGATAAATATATTCGTCTTTAAACTTACTCCACTTATGAGGAAGACAACTCTTTTAAGTTGTCTCAAAAAAAATATGCTCTAATTTGATGAGAGAACCTTTCAAGTTCATGACACTAAGTGTAGAATGTTCTTCCATCTTTCCATAATGCTCTGAGAAGGTCAAAGGTTATACTGTCGGTTATTATAGTAGTTCGAGATTAAGTTTGGCATGATCTAGTTTGGTGGTTTGTATGCACTGAGGAAAGGTTAGAAGGTAATGAAGGAGAAAAGGAAAATAGGAGAAAAGGAACTCCACGAAACACCCAAAAGGCGATGGGGAAATAGGCAAATTAACTGAAGAGAGAAACCACCATACATTACGAGGTCAATGGGAGGGAAACGACACGTTAAGCTTCTAAAGAGAGAGGGTACACCTTCTCTCTAAAGAAACACATGAGTTAATTTTTTTAAAATATTTTATATATGTAACTACATAAGTCTATTATCTATCTATTAAAAGAGAAATATCTAGAAAATCAAATTCTAACCATCTGATCCAAAATTCAAACTTTTCTAATTTCAAAGATATAATAATCTATTTTGAACTTTGCAGCAATATCATGCATTGGATCAAACTTTTCTAATTTCAAAGATATAATATTTTGAACTTTGCAGCAATATCATGCATTTGGTATTTATTGCGTCTGATGTGTCATGCTATGAATGTTGAAATAATTTTAATCTAATTTTAAACTATTTGCAGTATTTAAAATCTATTCGACTAAAATTCAAATTTTACCACAATGAAAATCTATCATTAATGCAACCACTTTTTATTAACTAATACCAATAGAATACTAAAGCTATTTTAGTTTTGAAAAATGTTATTCTTACACTCTTTTCTACACCCAATACTTATACCGTATACACTGTTCATCGTATTTATACGGTGAACAGTGTTTTTTTTATTAAAATAATATATATTTTTTAAAATATTAATTTATTTAAAAAAATATATTTATTTTTAAAATTTATTTTATAATACAAATATAAGATTTTTCATTAACTAACTTCACAGTTGCATTAACCACAAAAATCTACATCATTAACCAATTATTTTACATATAATTTATTAACCACTTTCACTTCTTCATTAACCAATAAAATACACACTATTAACCATGTTTTGAGAAATTTGTTCAAGTATTTGTGAACAGTAAATTAGGTGTAGGATGTAGAAAAGAGTGTCAATTGGTTATATAACTTAAAAGTCTTACGTAATGAATAAGAAATATTTCCAATACACTTGCCACTTTACATTTTACCCACTAATTTCTCTGTCACTTCTCTATTTTCAAGAAAACAATTGGTATATACTGAGCATGTACACAACTGAATTATCATGTCTCTATTTCCTTCGTCTCCTCTCTCTCAACCAACCGCCGTCTCCTTTCAAGCTCCGACCACCATGAAATCCTTCATCTCTACTCAAGCGTCAACCACATTACCCAGTTCATCCATCTACAAAATCCTTGTTAACTGCACCTTCCTTTTTCAAAACTCTTGATTTTAATTCACCGATTCACTCACTCATCACGCTAATGGCAACATAGAGATTCTCTTCTTCGCCAGCCACATCGCAAGAGGAAAACATTATGCAAGTAAACACACTCCTCCGATTTTTGTTTTTTCTTTCATTTTAGGCAGACCATATTGCTCTTGTTGCATAGATGTATCTTAAATTTATTGCATTTGTCTACTAAAATTTTAATTTTTTACCCTCTTAGTCATTGCATTTTTTAATGTTTCAGGTTTTTTCGCTACATATTTATACTTTTTGTAGTGCACCAAATGGAATTAGGTTTTTTGGGGTTGATGACTTCTATTGCACGAGATATGGTTCTTGCCAATACATTTGCCTCAGCTGCATTACTGACTATATTATTGATTGGAGGATTTATTGAATGTATTATATTTGGCAAACATAACTTAGTAACTTTATACCAATGAATGCACATGTTAATAATAACCTGCACTCCTTCCATTTATTTCATTATGATATCCGACTTTTTTTCTTACTTTTAATACAACACTTCAAAAGGCACGCATAATTTATTCCTCTGGATAATGGCTCAAAAGGAAGATTTCTTCTGGAGATGGTAATGAGCTTGATATTATTTTGGATGAATAAGAATCTATTATCTACTTATCTTTGATGGACCATACATATTGTATTGACCAATATGTCGACTACATGATTGTGGTCTTAACTCATGGAGGTGATTTAGAAAATGATGATTTGACACTTGTGAGATATTGAATCGAACTTTAGTGTTGTCGACTGAGATGTTGTCAACAGGGAAAGCTTTCATATTTCAACAAGAGACAAGCATGAAGTTGAAGCTGGTTCATATGCTAACGTCGAAGTGTTACATGTTATAGTCGAAGTTAGTTCTAGTATGTAATGTCGAATTGGGTCTTGTTCGTATTAGAATATTAATAGTAATTCATATTTATTTAGTTGTACTATTTTCTTAGCCCCTAAGTTTGTTAGAGGGTATTTTAGTATTTTATCTTATTCTAGTAACCCTAGTTTTAGCTTATAAATAGGGTGACAATCATTGTAACATAATCATGTTTTTTTTTGTAGCCGTCATTCTTCATAGAATATTTCTTTTCTTTGTTCATCATTTATTCACCTTTGCACCAACAATTGGTATCTAGAGCTCCGGTTCAGATTCATTGGGAAACACGAGTGAACGTGAGGTCTTGTGTGTTTGATTTTGATTCTTAGATTCGTGTTGAATCTTGAACAAAATCTGATCAGAATTTTAATTTTGTGGGTTGGGAAACACTGTGTGAGAAATCTGAGTGTATTGTGCAAGGTAGAAGATGAACGGAAATGGCAACATGAACACCAAGCTTCCAGTATTTGACGGTAAAAACTGGAATCGTTGGATGATCCAAATGCGTGTACTGTTTGGTGCTCAAGATGTTTTAGATCTTGTCACTGATGGTTATGTTCCGGTAGCAGCAGATGCAACGGATGAACAGAAAAACGCGCAGAAGGAAGTAAGGAAGAAGGATCAGAAAGCATTATTCTTTATTCATCAATGTGTTGATGTAAATGTGTTTGAGAAGATTGCAGATTCAACGACAGCAAAGGCTGCGTGGGACACACTGGTTAGATGTTATGGTGGTGACGCATCAGTGAAGAAGGTGAAGCTTCAGTCCTTGAGAAAGCAATATGAGAATCTCAACATGAAGAATAATGAGAAAGTTTCTGAATACATCTCCAGAGTGATTCTGATCACTAATGAGATGAAGGCGTGTGGAGAAACTCTTTCTGAAGAAACAATCATGGAGAAGGTATTGAGATCCCTTACTCCTCAATTTGATTACATTGTGGTAGCAATAGAACATTCCAAAGATCTGAGCACCATGAGAATTGAAGAGCTGCAGAGCAGTCTAGAAGCGCAAGAGTTGCGTTTGACTGAGAGAACTTCTGAAAAGGAAGTTGAGCAGCAGGCTCTGAAAGCAACTTCTGATAGGAGGTATCAGAAGCCAAGAGAAGATCTGATGGTGGTCAGAAGTCAGAAAGCTCAATCTCTGATAGGCAAAAGAATGCTCAGAAGGGAAAAGAGAAGTATGACAAGAAGAAGATCCAATGTTACTGTTGTAAGAAGTTTGGTCACTTTGCTAGAGATTGTTGGTCAAACAAGGAGAAGAAATCAGAAGAAGCAAATATAGCCAGAAGTTCTGATGACGAATCTGTGCTATTGATGGCCTCTGATTCTGATGATCTGACAGACTGGTGGTATATGGACACTGGTTGTTCAAATCATCTTACTGGAAACAAGAAATGGCTGGTTGACTTTGACTCTGAAAAGAGAACAAAGATCAGATGTACTGATGACAAATATCTTAATGCAGAAGGTATGGGAAATGTCAGAGTGATTCTGAACAATGGGAAAACAGCATTGATTCAGAACGTGCGGTATGTACCTGGCATCAGAAGCAATCTGATGAGTGTGGGGCAATTAATTGAGAAAGGTTTTTCAGTTACCATGAAGGATAATCTTCTAAAGCTGTATGACTGCAATCAGAAGTTGATTATGGAGTCAGAACAAGGAAGAAATAGAACATTCAAGGTAAATGTCAGAACTGCAGATTCAGAATGTCTTAGTGCAACATGTGCTGAGAAGGAGAGTGAGCTGTGGCACAGAAGATTTGGTCATTTGAATTTCAGAAGCTTAAAACATTTGAATTCAAAGAAGTTGGTACATGGAATTCCTGCAATTAAGAAGCCTGAAAAATCATGCAAAGTTTGTATGGAAGGAAAACAACCACGATTGCCATTTGCGTCAGAAGCTGCTCCAAGAGCAAAACATGCCTTGGGAGTTGTACATTCTGATGTGTGTGGTCCATTTCCAGTAGCATCAATTGGAGGGAATAAATACTTTGTGTTATTTGTTGATGAATTCACAAGAATGACATGGGTATCCCTTATTAAGTTCAAACACGAGGTGCTTGATGAATTCAAGAAGTTCATAATGAAGGTTGGGAATCAGAGTGGTCAGAAATTGAAGATTCTTAGAACTGATGGTGGAGGTGAGTATAACTCCAAAGAGTTCCAGAAGTTCTGTGAGGAGAATGGAATTGAGCATGAGGTTACTGCTCCTTATACCCCTCAACACAATGGTCTTGCTGAAAGAAGAAATCGTACTTTGCTTGATATGGTGAGAAGCATGCTAAAGGAGAAGAAGCTTCCTCAGAAGCTCTGGGGAGAAGCTGTTGCCACTACAACGTATGCACTCAACAGATGTCCTACGAAGAAGTTGAAGGAAATAGTTCCAATACAGAAGTGGACTGGAGATAAGCAAAGTGTTAGTCATCTGAAGGTGTTTGGTTCTGTTTGCTATAAACATGTTCCAGAAGCCAGAAGACAGAAGCTGGATGATAGAAACAAAGTGATGATTCTGATAGGATACCACAGTACAGGTGCATACAAGCTCTATTGTCCAGAAACCAATAAAATTGAATTCAACAGAGATGTGATTGTGAAGGAATCAGAAGTTTGGAATTGGGATAAGTCTCAATCTGATTCTGATGTTAGAACCTCTAAAGAAAGGCCAGAGTTAAGAATTTCTGAAGTTGGAGTAAACCCTGACGTTGACTCTGACTCTGATACTGATTCAAACTCTGAAGATGACTCAGAAGATGAAGGTGACTCTGATGACCCAGACTCTGATAATTCAGACTCTGATGGCAATCCAGATCTTGGTGGCAATTCAGACTCTGGAAATATGCCAGACTCTGAAGATGGTCAAAGCTCTGGAGGTCAATCATCTGAAGCCCAAGACTCTGAACAAGTTCAGAGACCACAAAGAATCAGAAACGTCCCCAGAAGATATGCAGAATTTGACATGCTACAAGACACTGAAGTAGACTCTGAAGGAGAAGTTATTCAGTGTGCCATGATGGTAGACTCTGAACACATAAATACAGAAGAGGCTCTTAAGCAGAAGCTCTGGCTAAAGGCCATGAAAGAAGAACTTGATGCTATAGAGAGAAACAAGACTTGGAAGCTGACAGAACTTCCAAAAGACAAGAAAGCCATCAGCGTTAGATGGGTTTTCAAGCAGAAGTTAAAGCCAGATGGCTCAATTGGCAAACATAAAGCAAGGTTGGTAGCCAGAGGATTTCTACAAAAACCTGGGCTGGATTACTCTGAAGTGTTTGCACCTGTAGCAAGACATGAAACAATCAGAATGGTGATTGCAATAGCTGCTAACAGGAATTGTCCTCTGATGCATTTAGATGTAAAATCTGCATTTCTGAACGGTCCATTAGAAGAAGAAGTTTACGTGTCACAACCTCCTGGATTTGTGAAAAAGAATCAGGAAGGGATGGTGTACAGATTATACAAAGCTCTATATGGATTGAAACAAGCGCCCAGAGCTTGGAATCAGAAGATTGATTCATTTTTCAAGAAGCAAGGCTTTCAGAAATGTGAGATGGAGTATGGTGTCTATGTTCAGCATACTTCTAAAGGCAATATGACTCTGGTATGTTTATATGTTGATGATATACTATTGACTGGAAGTTCTGAACAGGAGATAGCCAAGTTCAAGAAAGTTCTGATGAATGAATTTGAAATGACTGACCTAGGCAAAATGACATACTTTCTAGGGATGGAGTTCAGATATTCTGAGAAAGGTATCATTTTGCATCAGCTCAAGTATGAATTAGAACTTCTGAAGAGATTTGATCTGAAGAATTGTAAGATGGCTGTCACACCTTCTGATACAAATCAGAAACTGGATTCAGACTCTGAAGGAAAGGATGTGGACACTACAACCTTTAAACAGTTGGTTGATTCTCTGAGGTATCTGTGCAATACCAGACCTGATATTTGCTACTCAGTTGGGATGGTTAGTAGGTTCATGAGTAAATCTAAGTGGTCCCATTACCAAGCTGCTGTCAGGATTCTGAGGTATATCAAAGGAACTCTGAAGTATGGAGTGTTATTTCCCTCTGGAGGAAATAATGAGTCAGAACTTTTGAGTTATTCAGACTCTGATTGGTGTGGAGACAGAGTTGACAGAAGAAGTACATCTGGGTACTTGTTCAAATTTCTGGAAGGTTCCATTTCTTGGTGTTCCAAGAAGCAACCTGTTGTGGCGTTGTCAACCTGTGAAGCTGAATATATTGCAGGTGCTGTTACTGCATGCCAAGCTGTGTGGATTCTGAATCTGTTGCAGGATCTGAAGATTAAAGTAGACAAACCTCTGAAGTTGATGATTGACAACAAGTCTGCAATCAATCTTGCCAGAAACCCAGTGTTGCATGGGAGAAGCAAGCATATTGAGACCAAGTATCATTTTCTGAGACATCAAGTTCAGAGTGGAGTGTTAGAAGTTGTACACTGCAGCACTCAGAAGCAGTTGGCAGATGTTCTGACGAAAGCTATCAAGACTGATCAATTTTTCAGACTAAGGGATGGAATTGGTGTTACAAGTTTTGATGGAATATGAATTAAGGGATGGTATTAGAATATTAATAGTAATTCATATTTATTTAGTTGTACTATTTTCTTAGCCCCTAAGTTTGTTAGAGGGTATTTTAGTATTTTATCTTATTCTAGTAACCCTAGTTTTAGCTTATAAATAGGGTGACAATCATTGTAACATAATCATGTTTTTTTTGTAGCCGTCATTCTTAATAGAATATTTCTTTTCTTTGTTCATCATTTATTCACCTTTGCACCAACAGTTCGTTGGATCTAATTGTTTATATTAGCTTATTAGCCTATAAATAAGCTAGTCCTCTCAGTTGTTGAGAGAGGTCAATTGTTGTTATTCACTTGTAATTATTTGTACCCTAATTAAATAAGTGAATAGAAAAATAGTTTGCCCAATCTTATTCTCCTTCTTTCTTCTCTCTCCCTTTGTTAACCTAACCGTTTTATTATTCATTAAAAAACTCTGTTTCTCAAAAATTTAATTTGTTAATTGGTATTGTTTGTTACAACAACACTAGATGAATATTTAGGCCCTAAATGTCTATAATCTCTAAAGTTTGTATTAGTATTATAACCTTTAGGTGAAATTATTTATATGAATTTCTCTTATGGGAAGATTAAATATTGAGTTAATAAATCTTTATTATTAATTATTGTTCCGGTATGGGCCTCACCTCGGCAGGCCCAATACCAAATGCGGCCCAACAAGCGAACTGGGCACACCTGGCCCGCGCCCCTTCGAACGAGCAGGACTGGCCGCCGGGCACAAGCTACATCTCCACGTCCTTTTGTCGTCCGTCGCGCCGGACGAGCAGGACCACCCAGGCTCCCCTCCGCAGGGAGAATAACGTGCTCGGCGCACGTTCTCCACGTGCTCCCCTCCGCGGGGACACGTTATCGGCCAACCGCCCACCTCCGAAAGAGCAGGTCAAACCCACTTTCCGGAGACCTAGGAGCGGTTGAACTAGGGCGAAGACCACGTCCTGGTCTTCACTACGCCACGTAAGCCCTATCATTCATTAGGGTTGGGCCTGGTCGTCCGGCCCACCTCGAATGACCGTTGGCCCAGTGCTGGGGTCTCTCTATAAATACCCTCTTCTTCAAGAGGGTCAGGTAACTCTTCTTGCCCCTTTCCTGTACTATTGCTTCCTCTCTGTCCAACTTCTTACTTGGGCGTCGGAGTGCTTTGCAGGTACACCCCCCTCCTCTTTCTCACCCCGGCGAACAGATAACCGTCCAACGGAGCGTGGCCAGTCCGTGATCCCTCCTGATCAGGTCAGATCAGTGGCGCCGTCTGTGGGAAACTGAAACTTCCCCGTTACTCCGAGCAGAAAACCAAAAGTTTCACCAAACCTCCACGGTCATGGCCAGCCCACGCCGCGATGACACTCCGCACGATCTTGCGCTCAACACCGCCACCAACGGGAAGCAGATAGGAACAGCACGCCTGACGGAAGCCGACGAAAGGGACGGGCGAACTGCTTCACCATCATCCGAGGAACGGCCCCTGCAGGCCGACCATCGCCCCCCGAGCCCGCCAGCATTCCACCCCGTTCCCATCCCGGCGGGAGCAGACCCAACGGTAGCCGCTCTCTTCGCAGCCATCAACCAGACGAACCAGCTGCTGTTCCAACAGAACGCTAGAATTGGAGCATTGGAACGCGTCAGCTCCCCGAGGTACCCCCAGCGGGAAGACCAGAACGGAGGTTCGAGGAGCCCCTCACCTCGACTCAGGAACCGCCGGCCACGGCTGGAGAGACACCGCCCGCAAGCGACACGGGAGCGCACCAGATCCCCGGCGAGGCACGGTCGCGGGAGGAACCAGAACGCCGCGGCGATCCCAACCGAGGAACCCCGAGGCGGGAACTCAGGCCGAAGATCAAGGACCCGAAACCCGGGACACACCGCGAACGACTCATCTCCCCTGAGATCCCCGGCGCACAGCGACGAGGATGACTACCGCACCCCACTATCCCGGGAGATCATGGCAGCCCCCATACCCCAGGGAATGGAGAAACCACCGACGCTGTCGACGTACGACGGCACCTCCGACCAGGACGATCATCTGGAAGATATCGAGGCTATGCTCGACTACCGAAATGTCCGGGGAGCTATTAAATGCAGACTCTTCCCGACGACTCTAAGGAAAGGCGCTATGACCTGGTACAAAAGTCTGGAGCCCGAATCAGTTACGTCGTGGAGGGTCTTGAAGGACCTATTCTCCAAACACTTCACGGCGTCCCGGCGTCACCCGAAGACGGAAGCAGTCCTCGGGGCAATCATCCAAGGCCCCGACGAACCTCTCCGGAAATACATCGAAAGGTTTACTCGGGAAGCCGTACAGGTGACGACTTCCGACGAAATGAAACGCTACTTAATGGAACAAGGCCTGCGCCATGACTCCAAATTCTACGAGGCCGTAGGCATACACCGGCCGACATCCCTCCAAGACTTCCTCGACAGGGCCGCGCATTACATCCGGTTCGAGGAAACACAAGCGGCCAACTCCGCTCGCGACACCCGAGACAGAGAAGCCCCCCGCAGGCACCGAGACGACGGAGCTTCGAGCCACCGACGAGGAGGGGACCGCCGTCGGGATGACCGCCCCCGCGAACCCCGCGAACAGCGCGAGCCACGCGGCCCGGCAGGAAGATTCACCGAATACACCGCCTTGGTCGCTTCACGCGAACGCATACTGGCCGAATGCGCTAAAACCGAGTTTGTGCAGGGAGGTGTCCGTTTTCCACGACCAACGCCGCCCAAACCCAACGTGGACAAGTCAAAGTACTGCCGGTTCCACAGGACCCACGGGCACGTAACGGAAGACTGCATTCATCTCAAAGATGCGATCGAAATCCTAATCAAAGACGGGCACCTAAAGCGATACACCCGAGGAGGTGAACCACCCAGGTCAGAGGCTCCGGAGGCTAAGAAAATCGAGGAACTCCCCTCTCCAGAGGACAGCGGGAGACTCCAGGTCGCGTTGTGCGTCAGCCGCCCCGAGGATTGGTTCGCGAGCAGAGGATTCGGCATCCCCGAAGGACCCAGCCTAGTCGACGAGCCAATCCGACCAACCAGCCGATGGGAGTACTTCCCCAGAGCCATGGTCATCTCTGATGGAGCCACGAGGAGTCTGTCCGTAGGATCTGTGAAAAGGAAATTCGACGAACTCATCGCGGGCAACTCCGGCAAGATGAGCACGCTCGACAAATTCCGGGGCCGCTCCAACCCGATCACATTCTACCTCGAAGAACTACCCGGGGGATCTCCCAATTCCAACATACCCTTGCTCATACGTGCACGAATGGCAAACTTCGACGTCAGGCGCCTCCTCGTCGACGGCGGGAGCTCGGTTGACATAATGTACTCACATTTGTTCACAACTCTCCAGCTCGACGAATCCAACCTCTCCCCCTACGTAGGCTCCGACCTCCAGGGGTTCAACGGGACGACGACGAGACCCTGGGGATACGTGGAACTGAAAGTCACCTTTGGGGAAGAGGAAACGGCCAGAGACATCAGCGTCCGCTTCTTAGTCATCGAATGCCCGTCCCTATATAACTGCATCCTGGGCAGGACAACGATAGCAGAACTCACCGCAGTACCCTCCACCGTCCACCTGAAGATGAAATATTACACGAGAAGGGGAGTCGTGGTCACCCTCAACGGCGACATCGAAGCTGCCCGAAGGTGTTTCGAAGTCGCGCTGAAAGGCCTCGACTCCATCGCCCCGCCGACCAAAAAGAAAGCGCCAAGCGCTACACCAAAGGACAAACCAACAGAGCTGGTCGGATCCGTTGAGCTCGACAGTCGCTTCACCGACGAACTCGACAATAAAAAGACTGACGAAGCCAACGGGCAGCCCCCGCACCCAGCGCGCCCCATCCCGGATGGCGAATTCGAGCTCATTCCCCTCGGGGAAGACACAACCCGAACCGTGAGGATAGGCGCAGGACTCCCCGACCTCGCGAAACGACAGCTCCAAGCCTGCCTCCGCGAAAATGCCGACCTCTTCGCCTGGAGCGCCGCGGAAATGCCGGGACTCGACCCTGAGGTCGCCTGCCACCAGCTGTCCATCAACCCAACCGCAAAGGCCGTGGTACAACGCCGACGTCGCCAGTCCCCCGAAAAATCGGCAGCAGCCGAACAAGCTGTAAAAGACCTCTTAGAGGCAAATTTTATTTCGGAAGCCCGGTATTCCACCTGGCTGTCCAACGTTGTACTTGTTAAAAAGAATAATGGAAAATGGCGCATGTGTGTTGACTACACTGACCTCAACCGGGCATGTCCTAAGGACGCCTACCCCCTCCCCAATATCGACAAGCTCGTCGACAACTCGGCGGGCTTCAAACTTTTATCCTTCATGGACGCATACTCGGGATACAACCAGATCCCGATGGCCGAACACGACAAGCAAGCCACGACCTTCATGACAGCATCGGGCAATTACTATTACAACGTGATGCCCTTCGGCCTCAAAAACGCCGGGGCCACGTACCAACGGATGATGAACCACGTCTTCCGCGACGAGATCGGGGACATGCTCGAAGTATATATGGACGACATGATCGTCAAATCCGGCGCGGAAGACGACCACGCGACACACCTCCAGAAGGTCTTCAAGACCGCGAGATCATGTCGCATGCGTTTTAACCCGGAGAAATGCACTTTCGGCGTCTGCGCCGGCAAATTCCTCGGCTACTACTTGACCGAACGGGGGATCGAAGCCAATCCGGACAAATGCCACGCCTTCTCCAATATAACCACGCCGACCACGAAGCGTGCCATCCAGTCCCTCAACGGCGTACTAACCTCCCTCTCGCGATTCATCGCGAGATCGGCCCAACACGCCCTCCCGTTCTTCAAACTGCTCAGGAAAGAGACCAAGTTCGAATGGACGGACGAGTGTGAGAAAGCCCTTCACCACCTCAAACGCGTCCTCTCCGAACCGCCAGTACTGACGCGCCCCGCGACGGGCGAAACCCTGTATTTGTATCTGGCCGTCTCTAACGAAGCCGTCAGCGCCGTCCTCGTGAGCGAAGCCGGGGAAGGACAAAAGCCCATTTACTTCACTAGTAAAGCCCTCCACGGCCCGGAGGCCCGATACCAGCTGATCGAGAAAGTCGCCCTGGCCCTCGTAACAGCGGCACGCCGACTCCGACATTATTTTCTAGCACACACCATCGTGCTCCGCACCGACCAACCCATCCACCAGCTACTCGGCCGCCCCGACATGGCTGGGCGCATGCTGAAATGGTCGCTAGAGCTCTCCGAGTTCGACATCACATACGAGAGCCGGCACGCCATCAAGGCTCAAGCTTTGGCCGACTTCGTCGCCGAGATGACCACGCCCCCCGACCCTACAACCGGGAACCACCTCTGGACCATCTTTGTGGACGGCTCCTCCAACTCTACGGGGAGCGGCGCCAGCATCGTCCTCGATAACGACGAGGGTACGGTCATCGAAGTCTCCCTCACGCTAGCTTTTCCAACGACTAACAACCAGGCCGAATACGAAGCATTTCTCGCCGGCCTCCGCCTAGCATCCGACCTGGGAGCCAGGGACATCCGAATCTACACGGATTCCCAGCTGGTCGCTTCGCAAGTCCGAGGCGAATACCAAGCAAAAAACGACACCCTCGCCGGATACCTCGCGCTCATCAATGAAAAACTAAGAGGGTTCGACTCAGCAGAAATTCAGCACGTTCCTCGGGAGCAGAACACCCGCGCCGACATCCTCTCCAAACTAGCAAGCATCAAGAAACGAGGCGGTCACAAATCGGTCATTCAGGAAATCTTGTCCCAACCAAGTACCAGCCCGACCACCACACCCCTCGACATCAACGCCATTGGAGACGCGGACTGCTGGATGACCCCCCTCCACACCTATCTCAGCACCGGCCGTCTGCCGGCCAGCTCTAGCGAGGCCAACGCAACGAAACGACGGGCCTGCTCATACGTCCTCCTCGAGGGACGACTGTACCGCCGATGCTTCGCAATCCCACTCCTCAAATGCATAGATAAATCCCAGAGTACAACCGTTCTAGAAGAAATCCACGAAGGTATCAACGCGCAGCACCTCGGTGGCAGATCCCTAGCGCGCAAGGCCCTACGCGCGGGCTACTACTGGCCGTCAATGCAGTCCGACGCGAAAGAACATGTCAAACGGTGCGATAAGTGTCAACGACACGGAGACATGCACCTCGCCCCCCCAACCGACCTCACGTCCCTCTCATCTCCGTGGCCGTTCGCCTGGTGGGGGCTGGACATCCTCGGACCCTTCCCCCTCGGTTCATACCAGAACAAGTACCTCATCGTAGGAATCGACTACTTCACCAAATGGATCGAGGCTGAAGCTCTGGCCAAAATCACCGCCCACAACATACTCCGATTCTACAAACGCAACATCCTCGCCAGATTCGGGGTACCGCTCGCCATCGTCACTGACAACGGCACGCAATTTACAGACAAAAACTTCCGCGACTTCGTCACCAACCTCGGGACCAAACATCACTTCGCCTCGGTCGAACATCCTCAGACGAACGGCCAGGCGGAGTCGGCGAACAGAGTTATACTCAGAGGACTCAGACGACGCCTCGGAGACGCCAAACGAGCATGGGTCGAAGAACTCCACAGCGTTCTCTGGGCATACCGTACTACCCCTCACTCGACCACGGGGGAGACCCCATTTCGCCTCACGTACGGAACCGAGGCCGTAATACCGGTCGAAATCCGCGAACCGTTCAGACGAACGGAAGCTCCCCTGGACACCGACGACAACGATGGCTCCCTCCGAGAAGAGCTCGACCTCGTCGAAGAAATCCGCGCAGGAGCAGCTCTCCGGGAAGCCCGGCTGAAGCAACAAGTCACACTTCGCCATAACGACAAAGTCATAAAACGCGATTTTCAAACAGGCGACTTAGTTCTACGCAGAAACCAGAAAGACTCCCACGAGGGCAAACTGGCTGCGAACTGGGAAGGCCCGTACCGAGTCCGGGACAAAACGGAGCACGGGGCCTATTACCTCGAAAACCTGCACGGTGAACAATTAGCTCGACCATGGAACGCCGCGAAACTTAAGCGGTACTACAGTTAACACATTGCCCGCGACGACCCATCGTCCCGACCACTGGGGGGGCGACATGGTACCACCGCACACCCCCGCGTCCACCAGCGACCAAAGAAAAGCAAGCCCTGCCTCTCGTGTGCGCGGGCAGAAGGCCTTGCTCGGCAGGGAATACCTCGACCGAGGCTCCTCACCGCCGTACCAAAACAGGCGGGACACCCAGCTCGCGATGGGCCGTCCACGCCCCGGGGAAAACTACCACCGAAACGGCCCGACTACATCCCCGGCCAAACCGGCCAGTTCCCTACACTACCGGTAACAAATTGTCGAGCTAAACACACCGAGCGCAAACTTAGAAAATCTACAAGAAATGTCATACACATCAAAGGCATTCGAACAAATACGAAAAACGAGCATAAAACAACATGCAAATAACGAGCGCACACTTAGAAAATCCATGATAAATATATTTAACAAAAGCGGGCACCAGCCCAGTAGTCAATAGTACAAAAACGAGCACGCAGGCCCAAAGAAAGAGATAAACACCGGCACGCAGGCCACAGAAACAACGAGCACGCAGGCCCGGCAACCTATGCTTCCTCGCCCGCTCGGTCAGCAGCCACGGGTTCCTCCTCGGGGATAACCAGATAAGGATCGATCACCCTCCCATCAACAATCTCGTGGTACGGCCCTATCCCGTCCACGACCAGCTCGACACCAGGGTTGGCGACCTGAATCTGCTCGACCGCGTTCTTGAACCCAACCTCAACGGCCTCCAGACAATCGCTCTCCAACACCCGGATACGGGCGATCAAGTCAGCACGGGTGATTAGCCGCCGATCCCCATCAGTCTCGTCCTCGGCCGGACGAACAGCGCTGTCCAAAACCTCCGTACGAACCTTCAGCGCCTGCACCTCAGCCGTTGCTGTCCCCAGCTTCTCTTCCAGCGAAGTCACCTTCCCCTCAGCACCCTCTGCCCGTTTCCTCTGCTCGGCAGCATCCTTCTGGCTCTTCTCCAACTCCTCAGTGAGCTTGGCCAACCGCGACTGCGTGAAAGTGAGATCCCCTTGCAGTTTGGACAGCTCAGCAGCGGAGCAGCCCTCCTCGTTCAGCACGAGAGCCGTCGTAAACGTCTGCATCATCGCGGCCAAGTCCTCAGCCAGGACACGTCGACGGGTCTCCCGATCAGCCTGGCGAACAGCCTTCACCTCCCCGGAGGACACAGTGGGGGAACGGGAACCATGAAAATATCCCGGGTGCTGGTGGCAGGGAGGGACGACATAACCTTCCTCGACGGCGCCGACCGTCAGATCCACCACCCGAGGCTCCTCGGACCTTTGCCTCTTCGACATTCCTTGAGACACAGGGGATTGGCTCTCTTGAGGCGACGAGGACGAAGTTTGCCCCCCGTGCGTCGCGACTTCCTGACCGACCAGCTGACTCACCCTCGTCCTCGGGGCCACGGCATTCCTGGAAGCGCGCAACTGCTTCACCCGCTCGTCGACAGTAGACATGTTCGCTGCAAAAACAAAGAAATAGGTTAATGACGATCAAAAACCCCGACCACGAGGGAAAACGAACATCCCTACCTAGATAATCCAGAGCTGCCGCCCCGGTCGCGCAGCCGAGCAAAGTCTTAGTATTTATCAAACGCTTCTTGGTGCGTATGTTCCCCTGGGCGTCGAGGATGTACCGACCGTCGGGCGTCACCAGCTTCGACGGGGGGAGTGACCGCACAAAGGCAATTATTTTCAAATAAGCGGCCATGTCCTCCTCCTCGAGGGTCCCCGCCCGGACGATATACCTATCCGTCCCTCGACTGAAATGCTCCGCGGTCCACAGCAGATGTATCTTAGGAAGCCACGCGCGGAACCGCTGGCCATCTACCGTGCGCTCACCCTCGTCAAAGAGAGTGTCCGAGCCGTGCTGCGTGATCGGTTTGACGAGGTAGAACCGACCTTTGAAGTCTTTGACAGAATCGCTATACGCTTTGAAAATTTTGGTCGATTGTTTGAAGGAGACCCATCTGTGACGACCTCGCACCGTCTGCCGCTGCAAATGAAAGATGCGGAAAAATAACGGCACCGTCGGCTCCACCGAGAGGTAGAAACACACCACCTCGAAAGCCCGGATGAAAGCCAAAGCGTTTGGGTGCAGCTGAGACGGGGCAAGACGCAGCCAGTCAAAAAGCCCCAGATGGAAGGCGGAAAACGGTAACCGGAGCCGAGCTTCTTTAAAATAAAATTCATACATCGGGAACATCTTCCGCCCATATCGCGAACAGATCCGGTGGTGCTCTTTCGGGCGGTACACCTGCCAGTGTTGCGTTTCTCCTATCGGCGTGTCCTCGACCGTGGCATACACGTCGGACGAGTCGACCACAAAACAAGAGGGGATGGAAAGTGGCTCCTCGGCCGCCCACTCCTCGGACGGGGCGATACGCTCATCATCATACTCCGGGACCTCGGGTTCATTATCTTCAACCATTATCCCCGGCACCAGAGCCGACATCTACACCTGAAAGCAGAGGACATCGGTGAATTCGATAGCCAGGATCAAATCCACCCTTCCACCGCAAGTCAAGTGAAAGGGCGACAAAGGCCGAGAAGCGACGAGCAGACATTCGCTCCCCGTCTACCCTCCTCGGGGATCGAAGAACGACCCCTCACCCCCTTCGGGACGGCCGTCGGAGAAGGTACTTCTCCCCGGGGCATTCATCAGAAAAATCCCCCGTCCTCGGGGCATTCATCAGAAAAAGCCCCCGTCCTCGGGGCATTCATCAGAAAAAACTCCCGTCCTCGGGGCATTCATCGGAACTAGCCTACCGTCCCCGGGACATTCATCGGAAAACTCGCCAGACGCGGCGGAACTCGCGTCCCTCCTCGGGGCGTTCATCCCGCCCCGACCACACGTTCCAGTTAGACGACGGAAATAAAAAGAGAGGGAAAAAGGAACTCACTTGTAACGGCGGCGGACGGAAGAAAAGAGCAAACGGTACGGCGGCGATCGGCGGCAAGCGGCGGACGAGCAGAGACGATAAAAGATTAGCAGGGAGAAAAGTGACAGAATGAGCGAGGACCGCCATATTTATAACCCGGCGCGGGATTCGAAGCGACCCTAGGATCATTAATGACATAGGTTAGCCGCCCCTACGACCGCTTAACACAAGACACGTGGCGGCAACCTGACAGTCGCGTCCCTTCATCTGCCTCCTCCCCGTTCTACCGACGACCGGAGCCCTTCGTGCGCGTCCCCGCTCCAGACACGACGACCTTAAGTCCTCGCTCTTCCCCAGAGCTTCGACTTGGGGGGCTCCTGTTCCGGTATGGGCCTCACCTCGGCAGGCCCAATACCAAATGCGGCCCAACAAGCGAACTGGGCACACCTGGCCCGCGCCCCTTCGAACGAGCAGGACTGGCCGCCGGGCACAAGCTACATCTCCACGTCCTTTTGTCGTCCGTCGCGCCGGACGAGCAGGACCACCCGGGCTCCCCTCCATAGGGAGAATAACGTGCTCGGCGCACGTTCTCCACGTGCTCCCCTCCGCGGGGACACGTCATCGGCCAACCGCCCACCTCCGAAAGAGCAGGTCAAACCCACTTTCCGGAGACCTAGGAGCGGTTGAACTAGGGCGAAGACCACGTCCTGGTCTTCACTACGCCACGTAAGCCCTAGCAGTCATTAGGGTTGGGCCTGGTCGTCCGGCCCACCTCGAATGACCGTTGGCCCAGCGCTGGGGTCTCTCTATAAATACCCTCTTCTTCAAGAGGGTCAGGTAACTCTTCTTGCCCCTTTCCTGTACTATTGCTTCCTCTCTGTCCAACTTCTTACTTGGGCGTCGGAGTGCTTTGCAGGTACACCCCCCTCCTCTTTCTCACCCCGGCGAACAGATAACCGTCCAACGGAGCGTGGCCAGTCCGTGATCCCTCCTGATCAGGTCAGATCAATTATTATTAATTATTAAATCTTTATTGAATTCTTTTGTTAACCTTCTTTTTTTTTTGTGTTGTTCTTGTGTTGTTCTGTTAGAAGGTTGTGAATCTTATTGCGAGAATGTTTCTTGACTCAAAATCATCAAATCTAACATCTGTTATAAATCCATAGGTGTTTTTTTCTTCTGAGTTTATGGTTGTGTATTGGTGTTATTTGTGTTTATTTATTATATTTTTATTCACATTTATAAATTTAATTATGTTTAACAAATATTTTACTTATTAGTGATTTGTTAGTTAATATGTGTAGTGATCAACTATAAAGAGATTGAAATCGGACATATTTTACTAATTAGTGATCAGTAATATGTGTAGTGATCTGCTATGAAAAGATTAAAATTAGACCATGTTATACTGATGTTTGATTACTTAAATATGTAGTATTAAAAAGAACATTTCTCATTATTTTATTTTTGGTTTTAACAAAATTTTCAATATCTACTTTAGTTTATTTATTTATTATTGAAGAATATTTGTGGTAACAAACAAGCCAAACAATATATAATTAAATTAATTAAGATTAATGTTTGTATCCTAAACTAATTGAAATTATTGTTTATAAAATAAAAACAATTAAAATTATTAGATTATATTTTTACTCATTATGAAATTTATATACTATTTTCGTTTTTTTATATAAAAGACAACTTATTTTTTTAAATTAATTAATCAATTAAATATATTAATTATTTAATAAATTTAAAAAGTGAGTTGTCTCTTATATAAAAGAATTGAGATACTAATGATTTATAAAAATTTGTTTCTTACCATCCGCTGTTAAATCTATCCCCATTGCATAGCTTTATGAAATTATTTTGGTAATAACTTTATGATGGATTTCTTTAATAACTTTTTGGTAATAACTATACAGTAAATTTCGCATCTCTTTAATGCATTTATGAAAAAATATATCTTTTATATATAGGTCATAAATTTCCATTAGTTTAATATCCATTAGATTTAACAAGTTCACAGAATTTGAAGACAAATTCAAAGGCGGTGCTAAATCCAATATATTTATTTTGCATTTTCACCCTCTTTCTATATGAGAAACCAAGTTATGGTTTTACAAATAAAATATCTTTCATATATGATTATTATTTGCCAATAAAATATCTTTTCTAAACATAATTAAATATGAGACACATATTTATCATTATTGAATAAATAAAAATGATATGATAAATATTTAGTTTTTTATTTTAAAAATATATGAATAATTTAATTTTCCAATTTAAAATATTTTCACTCTTAAATTTTCATTGTAATAGTAACATTACACTCATACCATATTTTGGTTTTTAGGTGTCAAATACTATTAGTTTATTTTATCATTTAAGTTTTTTAATTAAAATTAGATATTCTTACTTGAAATAAAATATATTTTATAATTATTTAGATTTTTAGAAAAAGGATAATAAAACAAAACAAAATCAATAGAGATTTTGTAATTTTTTTTAACTTGTAAAATTTCTAAAATAAAATAAATGGTAGTCATAAAAAAATAATAAAAAATAATAATCATTAAAAAAAATAATGGTAAATGGTAAAAAAAATTATTGATACAATAATTTTTATAAACAAGAATAAATTACAAATATTTTATAAATGGAAAAATTCAACTATTGATACCATTATTTTTATAAACGAAAATAAATTACATATATTTTTTATAAATGCACAAACGGGTTCAACACGTTTATAAATGAAAAAAAGCCTACCTATTGAAACAATTATTTCTATAAACATGATAAATTATAATTATTTTTATAAACAGGAAAAAATTACAAATATATTTATACATCAGAAAAAGTCTATTGTAAATACATATATTTTTATAAGCTCCGTTGAATTCACAATTATTTTGATTGACGGAAGTATTTTCAGATGTTGAGCAATAATTTCTTTTACATTTTACAATGTAGTAATATGAAGTTTAAGATCACTTTCATTGTTTTATAATTCACTACAGAATTCATTTTTGATTAACTTATAGAATTTTTTTAACAAATCTGATTAACATTAAAGACTTAATACTTTTTTTGTCAAGTATATTAATTTAACCGTTCTTTTTATTTCTCAATTTAAGCACAGTAAATTGTTATTCATAATGAAGGCTCTAGAAGACATAGATTCATAAGTAGATGTAAATGTATTTATGAAATATCAGTGGTAGAGTGTTCATTTTAATATTCATCTTTTAAATCTTTCTTTTGCTGCGGCTTTATATTAATTTACTACAAAACCTATTTTTGACTAAATTGAGGAATTCTTTTAACAAAATTCTATTAACATTAAAGACTTAATACTCTATTGGTTAAATATATTAATTTAGAGTAATGTTGATTCGAGTAAAGACTTAATAAATGTAATGTTGATACTAATAAATTTATAATTAAGTAGTATTATTTCTGAATGAGAAATTGGTTAAGAAATTAAAATGTTAAGTAGAACATTATTTAATAGATTAAAAAATCTTTTTTTAAATATATATATTCAATGCACTAAAAATAGAAATAATCAACTTTAAAAAAAAAATATAATGCATATTAAATGAACTGAACGTAACATATTTTTTTTTATTAAGAATTCTTAATTAGTGCCCTTGTTATAAGTTTGTTTATATTATTCTATACTATTTTTAATTATATTAATATTTAGAATTTGAAAAAAAAGAATTCAGATTTGACAAGTAATATTTCACAACATAGCGTGTGAATACAGACTGGATACATGCTTCACAAGGGTATCATACTAATTACCATAAAAGAGAATGATAATTTTATGTGATAATATGAGAATGAATCTGAACCATTTGATTTAAAATAAATGGGTGAGATTATATTTCATTTTTATTTTCAATCAATTTTTTAAAACATTATATTCTTTACTATCAAAATTCTCTTTGCTCACCAGTTTATTTAAATTTAATAGTTAAAATTCATTATTATTATATTTTCACATAAAAATATGATTCTTATATATGGAGTTTGTTAACGTAGACTCACTTGTTTTTTATTAAGATCTATTTTAATAATATACACGGTGCATGTAATCATTTTTTACTTAAAGCTTGCTAAAACACACCTTCATACAAACAAGTGGTTGTATTATAGCAAATTCCATAGAGTTTGCTATAATACACCCATTTGTTTTTAAGAAAGTGTGTTTTAGTAGCATGCACGTTAAAGTGCATTTAAGGATTTTTTAGACGAAACTTGTTAAAATATATCTTCATAAAAATAAATGGGTCTACGTTAGGAAACTTTTATATATATATATATATATATATATATATATATATATATATATATATATATATATATATATATATATATATATATATATATTCAAAAGCTACTTCATATAGTTTTTGAAAAAAAAGCTAAAAGATAATTAAAAAACTATAAACTAAAAACTAAAAAATAGTTACTAAACAAAACTTTCTAAATAAAATGAGATGAAAAACAAAAAATTAAAAGTTAAAAGCTCATTTTTTTTTTGTCTTTTAAATAGACTCTAATTATTATGCCCTGTCAATATAAATATTTTTCCATGATAGTATCAGAATCATATATAGTGGTTAAAATAAATATCAGATATTTAAAATAAACCAATTATTGTGATGACGCTGTAAAAAAAAACTTTATATCAATTAAATTCTCTTTTCATATATTACATCAAACTTAACATTCTACCGTAATTTTATAATATTAATAAAAATTACAGTTTATAATTTGAATATCAAAAACCAATTCAAAATAATTCACATTAAATTAAATTAGACAAGTGTGTTTTTTAAAATTAATGTTAAAAATATTCATAGTCCCTTTAATTATACCAATTTTAATGCTTAATCCCTATAAAATTTTGATAAATTTTCAATCTCTAAATCTTTAGTTGCCAATTTTGGATGGTATGTTATTATTAAGACATTCAAATTCAAATATCAAGTCAATAATTTAGTTATTTAAGATTTATTTTTAACAATTTAAATTTAATTTGAATTATAGATAAATTAATACAAATTGAAAACTAAATAATTAAATATTAATAATAATATTGTTTTAATGTCTTATAAATGATAATAAATTGAGGTATTATGGTCTTATTAATGTCCTGTAAATACAATAATTTTGATATGAAGTTTCTGCGTAACGGAATCAAGAAGTTTTGAATATTTTTTAGATTAAGAGTTTTGAGTAGGGTTTTGTTTTGTGTGATCATGGCATTGGCAATGTGGGAAGCTGAGGAGTCGTGTTATTCACGTAACTGGGAACCGGTGATTCTCTCTGAAACTGAATACTGCCCAGAAGCTGTTCGACAGTATGTTCATGATTCTTCTCACAACAGGAAGGCTTTGAAGGAAAAAGTATGGAAGCATCTTGGATATCTTGGATGGGAAATTGACCGATATGGTCATCGTCTCAGGTACAAACCACCCAGTGGAATCTTGTGTCGCAAGAAATTTTACTTTTCACTTATTGAGATATGTAAAGCTATTGAAATGGAATCCAGGGTTAACACTTCTTCTGTTGCTGTTGCAAAGCCATATTGTTGTCCTCAAGTCATTGTTGAATACCACAAACATGCACTCGATATGAGTTTGCGTGATAAAAGAAAACTTATTTCAAAAATAAGAGAGGATCTTGTGAAAGAAGGATGGGTTTTAACTTATCCGCCTGTCGGAAACAGAAGAAGGGGTGTGTTATATACTTCTCCGCAAAAGCAGAAATTTTTCTCACTGAACTCCGTATGCAAATTCCTAATTGAGGGAAGTTTTGAAAGATCGTCTATTTCTGGCATTCAACCTTTAAATGCCTCCTCGGATGTTAACGAAGAAAGTGACGATCAGGGAAGTATTCGAAAATCACCTATGTATGGCATTCAACCTTTTGTTAGTGATGAAAGTGTTGATTGGGTACCAAGTGATGATGACTTATCAAGTAAAGCATCGCATTTGCTTTCTCGAGAGACCGAGTTATATACTATAGACAGGGTTGCTACAAAAAGATCAAAGCGAAAACGCAGTGAATCAAGATCTCTAGCTGTGGCGCCTTCTTCTGTTGCAGTGGCCGGTGAACAAGCTACTCCTTCTGCGGCGTATTGTCCTCAACCCATTGTTGAATACCACAAACATGCACTCGACCCGAATTGGCCTGATAAAAGAAAACTTATTTCAAAAATAAGAAAGCATCTCGTCAAAGAAGGATGGGTTTTAACTGACCCGCCCCCCGAAAACAGAAGAAGGGGTGTGTTATATACTTCTCCGCAAAAGAAGAAATTTACCTCAATGAACATGGTATGCAAATTCCTAATTGAGGAAAGTATTAGAAGATCATCTATTTCTGGCATTGAACCTTTAAATGCCTCAGTTGTTAATGAAGAAAGTGTTGATCAGGAAAGTATTCGAAAATCACCTATGTGTGGCATTCAACCTTTTGTTAGTGATGAATGTGTTGATCGGGTACCAAGTGATGATGACTTACTAAGGCGAAAACGCGATGAATCAAGTCTAAGGATGCGATCAAATAAAAGAGTGCGAAAATTTTCTGTCCCTTCTCTATCACATCAGAAAGCTCTGAATGTTGTTTCTTGGTTGATAGACAGCAACGTGGTGTTATCAAGGTCTAAGGTTTGTTACGTAGCAAAAAGACAGCGTGTTATGGCTTCTGGTCGATTAACTCACGATGGAATCAAGTGTAAATGTTGTCATAAAATATACAGTCTTATTTCCTTCGAATTTCATGCCGTTGGCAGTAATACCACCAGACCAAGTGCTAGTATCTTTCTGGATGATGGCAGATCGCTCTTACAGTGCCAGATACAAATAATGCAAGATCATGTGTCAAGGGTGGCTATGGTAAAATCACAGACTCATTTGTGTCAGAGTGAAAACGACTACATTTGTTCCGTTTGCCGCGATGGGGGCGAACTTCTTTTGTGTGATGGGTGTCTGTCTTCATTTCATAAGACGTGTCTTGGTCTTGAGGTAGGTTAACCATTTTCATTCTAGTTCATGATATATTTAGTATTCTCGTATTTACTTCAGTTTAATTCTTCCACACCAATAATTGGACTTTGTTTTTCCTGTATAGGATGTCCCTGACGGTGACTGGTTTTGTCCATCATGTCTTTGTGGGATTTGCGGCCAAAGGAAATTCAACGGGGGCGGTGAGGATGGACATTTCCTCAAATGCATTCAGTGTGAACATAATTGTAAGTATGTGTTAGAGCTGGTATCGAAATGAATAGAATATACTGAAACATATAATACATTTGCCTACACATTTCATTCAAACCTAGATATCTTTTGACTTTTATGTGTATTTATGTGCATCTGTTAATCAACACTACTATACTTACCATGTCATCTTTATGAACCTAATGTAGATCATGTTGCATGCCTGATAAATAGAGATACATTAAAGTCCAGAAGTTATGCGGAAAGCCGGTTCTGTGGAAAAGACTGTGAAAAGGTATATATTCAATGCATCGCCTTATTTATTGGAAAGTTTTAGCCATGCTTTTGTAGAAATTTGGTAACATATCTGTTTGTTTGAAATAAAATTATATTTATAGTTGATAATTGGGTATATGTGATTTTAGTCAATGCTCACTTGAAATCTAATGGAATTAATGAGGATTGATTTCGGCGAAATTACATGTTATGACTTGGCAATAGCAAGTCCAATTAAGTTTAATGCCATACTAAAATTTTCTTGTGTCTATTTTTTCGCAGTTATATGAAGGCCTTCAAAGAATGTTGGAAGAGCCAGTTTCAGTGGGCGTGGGCGATCTAACGTGGACATTGGTGAAGTGTATCGACTCTGAGAGTTGTGATATTGATAGTAGTAAAAGTGGATTATTGGCAGAAAGTTATAGCAAACTCAACCTTGCTCTTTCTGTGATGCATGAATGTTTTGAGCCCCTAAAGGAACCCTCCTCTGGCAGAGATCTGGTGGAAGATGTTATATTCAGCCGATGGTCAGTCATTCTGTGTTTTATTAGAATACATTTATATTTTGTTGTGTTATTGATATTGGTAGAGACCTAAGTTGTGTGAATTATTGTTTTACCTATTTTCATGTATCTGATATCTATACATGTGAATTTTTCAGGTCAGAACTTAATCGAATGAATTTCCGGGGTTTCTATACTGTACTTCTTGAGAAAGATGAAGATCTGGTCAGTGTGGCAACTTTCAGGTGAGTATAGGATTTGTTTCCATAATAAACTAGGCTCTGTTTGACAGAGTGATTATATTTCTTTTTGAGTTGCTGTTTTTTAATGGCTTGTGTTATGGTCATCTTGATTTACTATTTTAACTTTTTAGGGTCTTTGGAAATAAGGTGGCTGAAGTACCTCTCGTTGGTACCAGATTTCAATATCGTCGACATGGAATGTGCCGCATCTTAATGGATGAACTGGAAAAGGTAACGAACAAGGAACTCATTTCCCTTTTTTCCTTCTCTATCATTTGTCGCCCTCTTTTCACTTTGATTGTCATAATATGTTTTGTATTTTGGCTGTAACACCTAGGATAGGATGTTCAGAAGAAACCACTGAGCCAAACTGAACAGCCGAACCCAACCAAAATAAACTATATAGAACCTATGAAGCACAGTGGGCAACGCGACACACGTCGGTGTCCGACACTTGTATGACACCTCTAGGATTAAACACTATCATATATGTAGAGTTTCCCATATTTTTTTACATTAGTGACGTGTCCGTCTCGTGTCAGAATCCGTGCTTCATAGTATAGAACTGAGAACTAAGAAAACACTAGGAATCCGATATCGGTGGTGCACAGTCACACTTATATGGAAGTTCAACACAGTTTACTTTTAAAAAGGTAAACCACTATTGCTACTTTGACAGTATTATAAAACTAATTACTGATTGTATTCTACAATTTTGTATTAACCGTCAAAGATACACAGATTCACATAATTTTTTAACATGTATTTCTTTCCCCAGAAACTCATGCAATTAGGAGTGGAGCAGCTTGTTTTGCCTGCTGTTCCCAGTGTGGTCGATACTTGGACCGGTCCTTTTGGCTTTTCAAAGATGACAGAACTTGAGAGGTCAAAATTTCTGGACTATACTTTCCTAGATTTTCCGGGTACCATCATGTGCCGGAAGTTCTTGACAAAGACGCAGTCTCCAGATTCAGTTTTGCCAATAGGTATGTAATTTGTAACCTATAGGATACAAGTAATAAGTTTGTGTCTTGCTAAGGAAAATGCATTTACAACTTCAATGTTTCTCTATGCAGATTTCCAACAAAAACTCGGTGCTATCTCTGAAAGCATTAGTGCTAATAAGTCTCCAGTATCTGAAGTCTACCAAGCAGGAGAGATAGTTATAAAAGAAACGTCGGATACACCAATGCCGGAGTAAGTCTCACCTCTGTCTATTTAATCTGCAATTGACAACACTAGGACCATAAGATTCTACTACAATAATTACTTAGAATCGGGATAGGGTAGCAGCATGATTTTATCTAACGAACCTGATATTTTTTTGCAGTGCTTTTGAAAGCGATAAGGATAATGTATCTAACGAATCTGGCTGTGTCACCATGGTACTTTCCATCTTCTTCCCCACCGTTGTTATTCTACGAAATAATAATATTTTGTATTAAGAGTTAAAATTTGAATAAACTTTTTCTTTTTCTACAATTTGCTCCCGTACTCATTTCTTGATAATTTAATTGGATTATAGACGGAAAATCCAGTTCTTGAGGATCAACAATATTGCCAGAATGGAACCTCCACTGGACAAGGCTCTTGTGAAAAATGGAAGAATGTCGTGAAATATTATAGAAGGAAAGTAAAAGGGTAGCATGAGTAGAATTATGATACTTGTGAGTAAAAGGGAAACACTATTTTGTTGAAGGCGAATAACTGAAATTTTGATCACATTATCTTCAGTTATAACCTCTTTCTTCTTTGGTACAAAGTATACATGGTGCATAAGTAGGAGATTTTGCATGCCCTTATAATTTGAGGTAGTTTTGAGTTGGATGGATATAAAGCCATTTGTCTATAGTTTTGGAAATAACTAACAATGGACTGTTACACAAACTGCACTAATGGTGTTTTTAAAAAAATATATTTTTGAGTCAATAATGATTTGACAAAATTGACACCAAAAAGTTCAGATATTAGCATAAGGTTGGATTTTAATTATCGTCATATAGTTTTTTTTTTATCTATATTTATACAATATATAAAGAGAATATTTTATTTTGGTGTGACTTACTTTTCTACCACTTTTACTTTTATTTTATTGTGTAATTTACTTAATAACTTTCTATTATTAACTTTCATATAATTTATTATTATTAACTTTCACATAGCTTCTTATTATTAACTTTTACATATTATATTTAAAAAAAATTATTTTAACAAAAAATATTGTTTATATTTTTTATGTGCATTAAAAAAACGAACAGACAGACACTCGCGAAACAATTACAAAACATCATCATCTACTTTTGGGCCAACCAAGTCTTGGAACCTAATCTATTGCCAATATCAGGTGGTATTAAAAACTAATATCACACATATTGTATTTTAGAATATAGTAATTTAAATTTTTTTATATACTAATAAATTTCATCAAAGTTAATTTGTTTGATAAACTCATAAAACATTAATTTTGTACATCCCCCAACATAATCAATAATTTTTAGATTAAATATCATTTTTTATATGGATTATGTATATTTTAATAGCTCTCAATTGAAAAGTAGATCTTATAATACAAATATATGATAAATAATTATTAGACGAGCAAATAATTGATAAATATAAAATAAATTACGTTTTTACTATTAAATAGAAATAAAATAAATTTTATAATAAATAATTAATGTAAATAATTAAGGTTTTGTTTGGTATGAGTTTGTAGTTTGTGTCTTATAATTTATCATTTGCACTTTAAATTTTACTTTTGCTATTTCAATTTTTTAAAAATTAAATATTAAATAAACAAATACTTTTTTAATATTATTTTATATTTATAACTTAGTGCATCTGCAAATTTTATTAAACACTACAAATTTATTTGTTATCAAATAACGTGAGTTTTTTTATCCAAAAAATAACTATTACAATTTGAGAGCTATAAACTAGTTTATAATTTATTTTTTTATATAAGAGAACCTAATTAAAATAGGATGTGTTTTCACAAACAAAGTATCTTTTTTTTCTTAAATATTAAAACATCTTTTTAAATTTGTTACAAGAGTACCGGATGATACAGAGACAGTATTTTGTTCGATAACAATGAGCTCGGGAAAGCAAAGAATATATACTTTATTAAAATTATTGTCTTCTTTTAGGGGAAAGGTCAAAGGTTATTCTTTCTAAGAAAGTGGCAAACTAATCTTTTTGGCAATATGTGTTCTCACAGAACACAAGACAAAAATATTTATAAAATTTGGTCTAAATTCTTACTAAATACTCCTCAGAATCAAATATAAAGAAAATGGTCAAAAATAATTATACTATTTGGTCTAAATTCTTACTAAATACATAAATTTAGTTTGACAAACATTTGTTTATATAACAAAGTATTTTTCTTATAAAAAGATATAATATATTTAATAATTTTGAAAATTAATTTTATTTATAATATTATTATTAATATGTAATGAGTCTTTTGTTATAATTGGATTAATTGTTGTTTAGTTTATTTGTGTTATTATATATTTTTGTTGTAAATCTTATTTTAATAAGTTATGTTATTCCTAGTATTGAAATTTTAAGCTCGTTCTCTTATCTCTGTTTTTGGTATTTCTATTATTAACATGATATCTATAATTTATTATGACCCTTATTCAATTAGTTGCTGCTATTAAGTTTTAGAAATTTAGAAATGTGATTATTTTGATTTTGATGGTTGATTCTATTGAATAAAATGAAGGTGAGGAATGATAGGTCATCATGAGGGGGAAGCATACACATTGAGTCAAACACTCACCTAAAGGTTAAAAACTCACCCAAACAACTAAGAGAGATGTTGCGTATTTAGCAAAAATCTTAAGGTGATAGGTGTATGAGTCATCTTACTTATAAAATGTTTAACCTTTACTCTTTTAAGCAATCTGAGACTTAGAACTCACACTTGTTTCTCCACACAACTCACACTTGTTTTCCAACAACAAAAAACACAAATGTGAGTCCATTCACTATGCTCCCCTCAAGCAGAAGCTCTTTCATTCACATGCTTGTACCGCCGTTAAAAGACACCATTGTCTCTTCATGGCCACATCAATGGAACACGTCGTCTGACCACTGTGTCATGAAGACTTTCGACATAAGGAGCTGGTTCATTACTCGAACCATCAACTCTGATACCACTGTTGGGTCATCACGAGGGAGAAGCATACACATTGGTTCAAACACTCACCTAAAGATCAAAGAATCATCCAAACAAGTGAGAGACATCACATATTCACCCAAAACCTTAAGGTGATATGTGTATGGGTCCTCTTACTTATAAAGTGTTTAACCTTCACTGTTCTAAGCAATGTGAGACTTAGAACTCACACTTGTTTCTCCACACAACTCACATTTGTTTCTCAACAAGAAAAACACAAGAAATGGGGTTGAATTGTGTTAAAATTTTTTATTTCTTTTCTGAAAATATCTTATCAGATTTTGAACACAAAGTCTAGAATCTGAATCAAAGTTAGTTGTTAAGCAGCAGATAAGAACAGTTCAGAGGAAGAAGGGAAAGAAAGACAAACACAAACAGTTATCCTGGTTCCTCCCATAAATTGAGAGTAGTCCAGTTCCTTTGCACTTCCAAGGGAATTTCACTATAATCACAATTGATTACAATTTTCTCCAGCACGCAAGCAAAAGACTTTCAAATCCTCAAACACACAAGTAAGATACTTCTAATGCAAAAACGCAAAAGCAAGAGAATTCAGTTGCTCAAGAACACAAGCAAGAGACTTCTTGAACTCTAACTTACAGTTAAGAGATTGTGAATAACTATACTTGATATACAATCAGAGGTGTAAACAAAGTACAACACAGAAAAACTCTAAGACTTAAGAACTTCTAAGATATACAAATGTTAAGATATTGTAAGTTAAACTTTTGTTTTTTTGTTAATAGAGTAACAACTCTTTTATTGTAATGATTCATTGTTAATCTTTAAGTCTCCATTTCCTTATATAAAGAAATATGAAAGATTCGTTGAAGAGCACAAGAGAGTTTTTTAGAAGTTTAATTCAAAGACGTTGAAATGTTTCTCAATATGGTTAATATCTTTGAAAGTTCATTTGAAATCCCTTTGCTATAAGAAGAATTATATGTTGTATCCCAACTGTCTTCTGTAGATTTTTGCTTAAGTCTTCATGTGATCAGAAGAAAACAAAATGTCTTCAAAGTCTGATAGTGGCCTATCAGAGCCTTCTTGATTCTTGTGTTTGACGGACTACAAAGTTCAAGTCTTCAGAGTCTTCAGGTTCTGATCTTTCAGATTTTGAGTCTTAAAAGGTTGAATTTCTTCATAATTGACTTCGATCAGGGTCAGAGTCTTCAAAATTTGGTCTTCAACTTCTGACCTTTTAAAATCTGGATCTTTAGATTCTCTTTAAATGTTCATTCTCAGTATCAGTACTAAGTTCTCTTTAGATATTTTAGTCTATGGCCTTACACACTTGAACATTTGTTAGTATACCCTATTGTTCTTTAAATACTTTGTTATCATCAAAACCTTAGAGATATGGTACAAACCAATTTTGTTCCAATAACTTTCCTCTCTTTATGATGAAAAACACTAGTATTTAAGAATAATGGTTGTTAATTTAATTAACTAGTTAACTTTAGGGTTTGAGGTTTGTAAGCTTCCCCGAGTTTAATAGTCTAAAAGGTGAGATTTTTAAGCTCCTCCTAAATTCTATCCAGGTTAATCAAATTGATCTTAAAAGCATAGTAAAATAATCTTCAGAATTTAAGCAAAAATAGTTATTAACTATCATATTCAAACGCTTAAATACTTATATATCTACTCCCCCTTTTGTCATCAACAAAAAAAACAAAGAATAAAGGAAGCACAAAAAAAAAAGATACTAAAGAAAAATATAATTAAAACAAAGGAGTTGCCATTTTGCATATATTAAAAAAAAAAGAAATAAAGGACAATAAATGGTATTAAGCCTAAATTCTGAGGTGTTTTCTTCAAAATCTCCATAATGACTTTAGTGTCAAACCCCATAACATCTTGCTTGACCACATACTGCAGTTGAGTATCCATTTTGTCTTTCTTAGCAGCTACTGACGTCGGTTTCTCCTCTAATTGCTCATACCTCTGATTGGTAAAAGCAATTGTCTCAGAGGTGAAGGAATTTAGGTTATGTACAACTAAGCCCATAAAGGTTCTGAGAGTATTCCACTTAACAGCATAAGCCACTGAGTCAGATGCAGTGAGCCTCTCAATAATCAATTCTTGTATCCTATCATAGAAAATAGTTCTAAACTTTTCCATTTGGGTTTGGATATTTGGTGGAGGGTTTAGATTGCAAGTTTATGGAAGGGGTGAAAAGATAGATGTGGTTATTTCTTATGGGAAAGAAATAGCTATTGTGTAAGAACCTGGCACATTATTTAGAATAAATGGTTGAGATTAAGGGCCAGGTTGTGTTTTGGTACAATTGGGTCATATGGGGCTTCTGGTTGGGGTTGTCTTCTGGTTGAGGGGATCGTGGGTCAGAGATTTTAAGTTATGGTTGAGGTTGAACAAGATTTGGTTGAGGTTCCGGGTCAGATGGTGTGGCTTCAAGGGGTATGGCTTGAATTAGTGAGATATTCGTAGTTTCAAATTCTAATACTTCAGAACTAGAACTTGATTTTGACTTGGAAACAAGGATAATATATTCAAACATTATGTTTATTGCACTGGGTTAGTTAGGATCTAAGTAAACTACTAGTTGGTTTTGTTCAATAGTGAAATCACTATTTAGGTAACTTGTTCCTCTAAGACAGATGTTTGTGAACTAACAGTGAACTTTGCAACACATCAGTTGAAATATTATCGATGACATTCATTTATTTTATACAACACACCACATGATCAAATTTGTGTGTGTAATTGAGTGAAGGATTTTCTCAATGACTGGAAAATCTTCTAGTTTTTTTTTCCATTTATACGTATCATGTTTGCAATTGACAATGTTCTTAAAACATAATCATTGGCTGACTTTCATTCCTTCATGTGGAAAATTTCAAACTCATTATGAAGAACTTGGAGTTGTGATTGTTTTACCTGCGTTGTGTTTTGATACTTCTTCTTCATCGAATTTCAAATGTCTTTAGAAACGTTCTTCTTTAGGATGACCTCTAGTACAACACCGTTTATTGTTTGAAAAAAATAATTGTTTTTCCTTCAAAACTTTCAATCTCTGATCTTTCAATGTCTTTCTTTGTGCTTCTGTCAAAGTAGTTTCCCTGGAATGTTCCACAAGAGTCCAATACTCCTTAGATCTTAGAAAATTTTCCATCAACATACTTTAATGATCATAGTGATTGTCGAAACATGGAATAACAAGTTGAACAATATTGTTGTTTTCATATTCCATTAATAAAATCTTGATGTGACAAGAATGAGAACTGCTGGTTTTTTAAATCAATTCAGGCCCTAGTAAAGAGCCATGGCACTAAATATTACAAACGTAAGATAAATGTTCATTGCAAAATTGAATACTAGTATATTGATTTGGAAGTGATTAAATAATACAAAAGCAACTAAATAAAACACTAAAGAAGTATTAATCTAACATGTTACCACTTTTAATAACATAAAATTATCCTAAGAAGAAACAACTAACTTCCTAACAAATAGGAGTTTATTAAAGAAACTAACCATTCAAAAACCTAAAACATATATGTGGTATTTGGATCGAATTCTAGTGTCGACATAGATAACTTCATAGTTCGATAGGAGATGTATATGTTGTAGTCGAAGTCTGTTCGAGCATACTGTCGAAATATATTATCTTGTAATTTAAGTTAGTATGTCGAATTGGGCCTTGCTTGTAAGCCCAATTGTTAAGTCAGATTGTAACCTAATTTAGCTTAGTAGTCTATAAATAGACTAGTTCGCTCAGATTGTTGAGAGAAGTTAATTGTTGGTATTCACTTGTAATCTTTAAACCTTATTGAGAAAGTGAATAGAAAAACAGATTTAACCAACTCTTTATTCTACTTCCTTCTTCTCTCCCTTTTGAAAAAAAACCTAATAGGATTCCTTGTGTTTGTTTAAGAAACCTAGTATTTTTCTCATATTTTGGTTTGTCCTTGACGACATCAATTCACAATAAACTGGTGTGATGAGCATGGAGGAGAAAATGTCGTCAATAAAGTATGCGATTGAGAAATTCATCGATGTGAATGATTTTGGTTTGTGGTGCTTGAATATGCAAGTCATTCTTGTTCAACAAGGTTTGTTAGAAGCGTTGAAAGTATCGAAGAAGACAACGATGGCTGAAAAAGCCCACAATGCCATTGTATTGAGCCTTGGTGATAAGGTTCTCTGGCAGGTTTCAAAGGAGAAAACTGCGGCGGGTGTGTGGACAAAACTTAAAGGTTTGTACATGACAAAATCGTTGGTTATTCATATCTACCTGAAGCAAGCTTTGTATTCATTCAATATAAGTGAATATAAAGCCTTGGCTGAGTAACTGGATATGTTTAACAAGTTAGTTCATGATCTTGAAAATATCAGGATCAAAATTGATGATGAAGATCAAGCGTTGTTGTTGTTGTGCTATTTACCTAAGTCTCACGCTCAATTCAAAGAAACTTTGTTATATGGAAAAGAGTTATTGACCTTTGAATATGTTAAATATGCCTTGTATTCTAAGGATTTGAACGAACAAAAGGAGCACAAACCATCTTCTATTGGTAAAGGTTTGTTCATTAAGGGGAAATTTTTGAAGAAAGATGGTAGGTTTGAGAAGAAGAGAAAAGTGAAGGTGTGAGAAATACACAAGAAAGGGGGGTTTGAATTGGGTATTCACTCTATTAAAATTTTTCTGGGTTTCTTCACTTGTTGCTTTCTATAGAGTTCTATAAGATGCATTGCTGAAGCATAAATAATAAAGCATAACACAAGTAAAGAACACATGATATATCCTGGTTCACTTGAGCAACTCTCAAGCTAATCCAGTCCACCCTTCCAAGGTGATTTCGCCTCACTCAAGCAAGGACTTAATCCACTATAACCAAACTGATTATAGTTGCTCAAGCTAACTGCAGGTGACTAACAAATAGACAATGACACGTTCAGGGATCCCTTAGGATATAATGTTCATTGACACCTAATAGAATCCGATCACAAAGGATCTCTTATTAGAATTCCACAAATAACAACTGTCACTTGTCATCTCAAGTATTCTGATCTTCACAAGATCACTTGAGGGACCACTAATTCAAAATTGAATTTGTGTTTCCGGAGATTACATGAGTGCTTCTTATCAAGCAGATTACTCCTAATTAAGTACATGGCAAGTATTGAGCAACAACTCCTTGCTTTCTAATACAAAAACTAATCTAAAGATAAATCTCTATGAGATTATTAGAACAATAGTTTCCATATTGCTTAAAAGATTTCTTATGTGAGCATTGCGGCTTCTTAGCATAAAGCTTTTCTTGTTAATCAACTATGTTGCTAACTTCACTTGTCAGCATCATTGCTTTGTAACAAGCTGGCTTGCTTTGTAATGAGCTATGCTGTCTTTCTCGTTGACTGACTGACATTTGAATGAATCAAATGATCTTCTTTTATAGTGCATCCAAGAGAGACATTGTGAGGGCAGAGATGTCCATTCGAATATTCCAACAGTCATTTCCCAATGGATAGAATACTCACGTGTTGTATAGTACTGACATCACTTTCTTTTCCTTTTCTTGCAACATTAATATATCATTGTGGGAGACAACTCTTATCCATAAATTATGTAATCTTCATTTATCAGCTAGGACAGATTAGCTTCTAGATTTTGTTCTTCTGATGATGTATCAGATGAGTAGTTCAGAAACTACTTTGGTATGATAGCGTAATAACATCAGAGTCTGACTTCAACACCTTATTTATCATAGTTGATAACAACAACTTATCTGATTAACATGTCCTTATCGGGGTGAAGCTATATAATCTTCAACTTCAGAATCTAGTCTTCAGAGTCTTGATCTTCAGAACCCTTAAGTCTTCAGAGTCTTTCTGCACTTGGTCTTTAGAGCCTTCAGCCTTCAGAACTTCAAGTTATCAGAGTCTTTAGATCTTGGTTCTTCATAGGACTATATCTCAGATGCGTTGATAGCTTCCAGATCAGATACAATTCTCAGAGTAGAATCCACAAGAGCATTGCAACTGTAATATACAACATATTTGGATCTTTCTGATTATGATCAGATACAGAGCCATACTTGCTTCTTCAATGCTTTGGATGCTTTTAGATCAGATGCACTTCTCATAGCAGAATCCACAAGAGCATTGCAACTGCAATATACAACATCCTTGGAACTTTCTGACCGTGAACAGATACAGAGGCAAACTTACTTCTTTAATAATCGCTTTATGTCACGTCACACAAAGTAACTCCATATGGTATTTAATGCACTTCTTGATACTGTTTGTTTGTTCTGATATCTTTATTTAACGATCTGCACACAACACACATTAGAACATATAATGGTTCTTTCACAAATACTTAATTGTTATCATCAAAACATAGAGATAACATGCAGAGACAATTCTTTCTCTTACAATCTCCCCCTTTTTGATGATGACAAAAACATGTATTTTGATAGAACATTTTATACAGGGTAATCACCAAGCATTAACATATTCAGAGTTTTAAGCAACAGCTCCCCCTGAATGTGTTAACCTTAAAAATTCTTTTTATGCTTGTTCAGAGACTTTCTCTGATCCCAAGACTCACAAAATAGAAATATTTAAAAAACAAAAACAAATAGAAGAGAAGGAATACTTCCCTACGATATAAGAGAGCATAAGTTTTTAGCATCTGGACTAGTTCAGCAGAACTTCCATCTTCAGATCTTTAGAACTTTTTTTCTCTAAACATCATATCAGAGCCGTATAACTTCAGAGCCTTCTAAAGCATTTGCACATCTGTAGCATAGATACCAAACAATTATTTTCTAATAACTTAGCCACGTTGTTTATCAGAAGCAGAACTAGCTTTTCTTCAAATGAGAAGCTCCCCCTGAGTTTCAGACTGGGTGAAAATCAAATATTCTGACTTGTGAACCTTTCTGGGTGAACTCCCCCTGGCTACAATAGGTCAGATATTTAAATCTTTAGAGCTCCCCCTGAATCTGATACTAGTTCTTGATTCTGATTCTGAGACCAATTCTTGCTTTTATGAAGATTTATGATTCTTATGCTCTGATTATCATATTCACAGACAGTTTACATCTTCTGAACATTATGATACCAAAATCAAGATGACTTTAACTTTCTCTTGAACAATATTGGGTCCATTTGATTCTGAACATATGTTCACGAAGTGTATAACTTCAATTATATGAACAACCGGTTCATTTGAACTCAGAGTTCATTCATTTGACCTGTCTTTAGAATGCCTAGTGAACTTGTTCAGAGTTCCTCGGTAAAACATCAAATATACAGTTAGTAATAAATGCATTTTATATCAGAGTTGATGTTTTGCATCCTCTTTAGGTTATATCAGATTATGTTCTATTTATTCAAATTATATCAAAATCATATTCTATTTCTCCCCCTTTTTGACATCATCAAAAATGTGAGTTTTCATTAAAAACAAGATTTAAAATATATTCTATTTCTCCCTCTTTTATATCAGAATTAAAAAAACTTAAATTAATAGAGTCAAGAAATAAAACCTGAGTGCCTAATTCTTATAGGTTGACATCTTTTCCAGAATTTGTTGAAGCATGCACAGAAGAGAGTTGTTGACAATTTTCTGTTCAACAAAGTTTTCTCTGAAAACTTATTGTTCTTTCTCTGAAAACTTAGGTGTTATCATTGTAAGAAGAAGGGTCATACAAGAAAAGTATGGCTTGATCGAGTGAACAATCATGGTGGAAAGGATATTGGTAATGCAACTATTGTACAAAATGGTTATGAATCATCTGATGTCCTGGTGGTTTCAATTAGTGACTCTAACAAGGAGTCAATTATGGATTCTGGGTGTACTTGGCACATGACTCCAAACAAAGACGTGTTTGAAGAATTGTATGATCAAGATGGTGGATCAATGCTGTTGGGAAACAACAAAGCTTGCAAAATTACAAGTATTGGATCTGTGAGATCCAAGCTCCATGATGAGTCAATAAGGTTATTGACTGATATTGAGCATGTACCCGATCTTAAAAGGAATTTGATTTCTCTTGGTGAATTCAACAAGAAAGAACATGTTTTAAAAGGAGAGCAAAATATCCTAAGAGTAGTAAAGGAGTCAAAGGTAGTCTTTAGAGGCGTGAAGAAAGAAGACTTGTATACCTATAAGGCTAAGGTTTTAAATGGTTCAGTAAATGTGGCATCCACGAAACCTGTGTCAAAGACTGAACTATGACACAAGAGACTTGGACATGTCAGTGAAAGAGGCCTGGTTGAATTATCAAAACAAAATCTGCTAGGTGGTGATAAGGTCGAAAAACTGAAGTTTTATGAACCTTGTGTATTTGGTAAATCCTGTAGAATAAAATTTAACAAATGTATACAAAGAACTCGTGGATCCCTTGATTACATTCATACAAATCTTTGAGAGACTGCAAGGAATCATTCACACTCAGGTGCAAAGTATTTTTTATCCATAGTTGATAATTACTCCAGACAGTTGTCGCTACTCGAAAAATGCATCGCGCAACGACGGGGAGGCGAAGAAGAAAGGACAGAAGAGTCGCCACCGAACTTTATTTATCCCATGAGGGGAAAGGAAAATATCGAGAAAACCTTAAGAAAATAAAATGGATAAGATGGTCTCGCGACCAAGAACGGGTTCGGAAGCCGGTTATGCGAGGGGAAGGTATTAGCACCCCTCGCATCCATCGTACTCGATGGGAACCTTTTGTTTGTCGATGTGTGAATTTATTTGCTTTAAACATTATGATATAAGAAGTGTTCCAAAAGATAGGGATAAAAAGGTTAGAAACAGGAAAGTTAGGAGGAAAGAGAGAACGGGAAAAAGAGAATGAACAGACTCGGTAGGACTTCGCAGTCCTATGCCTACGTATTCTCAATAGACATGAGAAAGTCAGAGTCGACGTAGTTCGGGGAACTACAGATATAGGGGGGAAAGTGCTCGGCAAGGATTGTGGCCCTTGTGCCTACGTATCTTTACTTGAACGAAGTAAAGAATCAGAGCAGCCGTAGTTCGGCCTACGGTGTGTGGGGAAGTTTTAGTAGACAATGTTATCGTACGCATTCTAGCAGTTTAGGTGTATTGCTGCTCGCTCGTTGGAGACTTAGGCGTTACCTGTTTGCGGTAGAACGGACGTAGCATGCCTTTCTGGGAAAGGGTGAAAAGAGAGAAAAGGGTGCTCGCTAGGATATTTGAAATCCTATGCCTACGTATTCTCAACATGCAAGAGAAATCAGAGCAACGTAGTTCGTGCCTACGGTGCGGATAACCGGTGTGTTTGTGGATGATGTTATCGTGCGCATTCTAGCAGTTTAGGTGTTTTGCTGCTCGCATGTGAGGAGACTTATGCGTACCTGTTTGCGGTAGAACGGACGTAACATATCCTGTTTGAAAGGTTGGTTTTCGCCATGCGAGGCAAGGTATCATGTTTGATTGGTTGAGATTGTTTTTGGGGCGAGATAGGTCCTCGGATAGTAACCCCTACAGGTAGTACCCAATTCTTTATCTCAAAGTTTTTGTTTGTAAAAATGTGTGGCGAACGTAGCGTCTTCGTATTGAAAGACGAGTATCAAGACCACACACACTACAGTGAGTATCCTGACACTCGGAGAAGAAGAGGTCTACACCCAATCCTCTCTCTTTAATTCAATGCAAAGAGAACTTCGTTCTCTTATTAAAGATGTTTTTGGGTTTGAATGGTAAGTGCTTTGCGACAGAGAACCCTACGGTAAACGCCAGCACTCGGGATAGGAGAAGGCCTACGCCTAACCACTCCACGACCATTCAAGTTTTTGTTAAGAAAAGAGTTTGAAAATGCACTCGGTACAGGACCGAGGTTTTAGGTGAGAAAGATTACGGAAGGAAGTCGCGAAAGTGAGATGGTGGATAAAGTCGTGTCTTCGTATCGAAAGACGAGTGTCGAGACCACCCTCACTACAGTGGGCATCCCAACACTTGGAGAGGAAGAAAGTCTACACTTAATCCCCTCTTTTAACTCAATACGAAGATGATTTGATTTTGAAAACTGTTTGACAAAGTTTTTGAATCGAGTCAGGACAAATAATGAAGAGAGAAAATAGGTGGTCTCAGATCCAACATTACCTATCAATAATTTGACTGGTAATGAATTACGGAGGTCTCGTCATCGACCAAAAGAAAAATGAAATAAAATATCCAATGATAAGAGAAAAAATGAAATCTAACCCCCACAAATGTATAAACCATAAACTTACATTGAAAAGAAAAATAATTATAAAGTGTTTAGAAAGTGATATTTAAAAATATATACATAAAATAAATGACATCTTAACAAAAATATTTTTTTTAAAAAAAAACAAATATGAAAACTCTACATTAAAATTTTAAAAGAAAATGATAGAAAGCAGGAGGTATGTGATGTTGTTGGGGACGTATGGATCCAAAGATCCACTATTGGCCAAAAAGCCCACCAGTCGTGTAAAGCTCCAAGGTTCCAAAACAACAAGAAAAAACTTTTTTTAAAAAAAAACAAAACCATTAAAGTCATATCACTGCTAAAACACGGAGGAGATTAAACCCCAAAACGAAAGTCTCAAAGCAAGATCCGATTTATCAACCTGTGGAGAATCACGGCAGCTCTCCAACCCTCCTCGATTCGTCTCATCCCAAACGCCTTCAATCGTTGGTTGTCGTTGATTTGTTACGATCTTGGTCGCTGTTAGTTGGAGGTTTAAGTCGATGGCGGAAAATGAATTTGGAAAAGATGGAGGAAAGGATTTTCGAAGATGATTTCAATGGTTGGTTCGCGAATCCGGAGAGAAAAAGAAAAAAAAAAGGAAGAGTATTCGAAGGTGTTGAAGGGATTTGAAGGGAGGCCGCGTCTGTTTTTTTTGTGAGTTTGATTTGTGTTTGGAGTCGTGGTTGTTGGTCGTCGAATGGTGATTTTGCGGAGTTTGGAAAAAAGATGGTTTAGTGGGTTGGAAATGAAGGGTTTGAAGGAGAAGGCAAGTCTCCGGTTACGATTTTTGATTGACTTTGTCACAGTGGAGATTAGTGGAAAGTCACGATGGTGGTGAAGCTGGTGATGAGTAGAGACGCAAAAGTTGCCCCCCACCTGTTCGATGAAAGTATTGCTTTGAGAGTTTGAGGTTGTCACAGTTTGTCTTACAGGTGTTCTAGTTTCGGCTAAAGAACGATATTTCGGTAATGATTGTGATGAAGTTGGAAGGTGTTTGTAAAATGGTGGAGCGATTTTGATCGATGGTTTTAATGGTGACGAGTGTGTATGGAGTTAAGGGGATTAAGGGTTTGAGAACTGATGAAGTTTTGGTAGCTGTTCGTTAATTCGAATTTGGAAGGTGAAGGTTGTTTGGAGGAATAAGTTGGAGATTGAAGATTAATGGAGAAACTTCAAGTTTGAATGTTTGCTGAAGGTGGAAGAAGAATCAGAGAGGAGAGCTGAAGATTCAAGGATCGGTTTTCTACTTTTGAGATTGTTGTTCACACAGAAGAAGAAAAATGAAGATGAAAGGTTGTCATGAGGTGAGTAAGAATGGAAGTGGTTTTGTTTGAAAATCGGATTTGTTCACAGAAGACAATGAATTTGGTTGCTTTAAAGTGACAAAAAATATTTGTTGTAGTTAGCTGGGCTTGTGTTTGTCAATGGTGTTTTAGGTTTGGAAAGTTGCTGTTAAAATAAGGTAGTTGATGGTGTATGGTTATGAAAGTGTGATGGGGTTTCACGCAGATGAGATACTAGGTTGTTGAGTGATGAAGTTTATGGAGGAAGAGGGAGTGAGGTGATTTTTACGGTTGGGTTGAGGTTTGTGTTTGTGAATTGAGAAGTTATCAATGATTTTTTTCATGTTCTTTGTTTGCAGGTGATGGAAGAAAGATGAAAAAGTGAAGGAGATTAGAGAAGAAATGAAGAGTTTCGTGATTATCATCTCTTGGTCAGAAAAAACCAGTCCCCTATTCAGTTCCCTCCCTCTTTTTAAATCCCTCGGTCCTCATTAAGTTTTTGAGTTTTTTGCCTATTACTGATGTTTGGCTTCATCTGGTTTGTAGCAGGTTTGGCTTGCTTTGGTGGTGCCTGCTGTGTGAATCAGAGTTATGCAGGTTGTTTGGTCTTTTGCGTATCCCCTACTGTCCTTCATTTTGTCATGGCTTGATTTTCCTTTTGTACCGTTTTAAAACAGGTTTGAAGGAGGTTGTAGGGATTTGTCTGGCGTGCTATGGAGTGACAGCAAGTATAACTTGGATTGTAGCAGCAGGTGATGGGAGGTTATTCTGCGGATTGCAGGTTTTGTAGGAGGGTATTGGTTTGTCCTCTTTGCTATTGCCTTCTGCAGTACTCGCCTGCTGTTGTTGTCTTTTGCAATTGTCCATTTTCCTCTTGATTTGCAGGATGTGAGCTTATGATAATGTGTGTATTTTTGTGCAGGTCTAGCTGTATCATGATGTGTAGCAGCCTGTAGGTGCGGTACGGTGTGTTGCAGAATGTTGCCCCTACTGCCTTGGTGTGCAGAGGTTTTGTCCTAACCTCACTTCACATAAACAAAGTCACATGGAGAATGATGCCAAGACTAATATTATGGAAGTTGTGGAGGCACTTCTGAGGTATAGGTGATATTTGTCATTTTCTGGAACTTCTGGACGTAGCAGCTAACTTATTGTACCGTTCTTTTCAAATGCAGCGCTGCGTAATTCGTATTAACCCATGATATTGTGGGACCAAACAGGGAGCTGGCTTTGTTATATGGGGATATTGAAGGTACATACATTGGTCCCCACCTTATTTCTTTTCGAATTAGATGGTGATGCCTCCTCTTGTAATGACTTGCGGATATTCCAATAGGTAATGGCTAATGGCTTGTGATGTAGGTTGTTGTTTTTTTTCTTTACAGGAAATGGTGTTGTGCTGAGAAAGTCTGCAGGTTCTGTTTGCTACTGTAGTATAAGTCTTTTCACTTTGCAAGTGGGTATGTGGAGATGATACTGGTGAGAGACGTTAAAGTGTGGGAGCCGCGCAACTGCTGTGGGCCAAGCTTTGTAAAAATCATGAAGAAACTTTAATAGTCATCCTGTATAATTACATAGGCTATGTATGAAATTTGCTGCAATAATAATTTGTGAATAATGAGCTTAAACTGGAAAAAAAAAAAAGACATGAGCTCCTCAATGTACATTTTTCCAGGCAGGACTTGGATATTTTGTTGGGACTTTTTGTGAAGAAGAAATGTTATATGGGCTTTGTATTTTTGAATGAAATATCTTTGGGCCTTGTGAGAATTTTTGAGTTATGGATACATATTTTTAAATGACAAATAAACTGGGCTTGAATGCACTACACGCACCCGTCTTTCCCAGTTGCATCGTGTTTCCACAAACTATGAAGCAAAAATAATTTCCAACTTGAATGCTTCCACATATACCATGCTTATACTCGAAATTCAATTCATCCCATTGAATTCATCATCATGTTTGCTCTTTTTTTTTTATATATAAAATGAATGAATCAAAACTTTTCTTGCCGTTTAAACCACTATGGATCACAATTCGTAATAACTGGACCAAAAGCATTCTTTATTAACCAACATGTCTGTATCTTAGAATTAGAGATCAAAACCTTAAACTTACGACCAACATTAAAACTGATCCGGGTTCGTCTGTACTAATCCACAATTTGTATAACCTAAACCAATACCACTTTGATTGTGAATGAACCAAGAAACTCACTTTAAGTCACATATCCCTAATTGGGCCCCAATAGTCCTTCCTCGTGAGCTAGGTCTCCAAAGTTTCGAAATCAAAAGGATGATAACTTAATATCTACCCCCGATGACCTGCATAAGTGGAAACCTTAACCGAATCTTCATGCATATACCTTATACGCGAGTATTTCAAACTCACGCAAACTGGAATGACGAGTGGAAACAACATATTTTTTTGATTTTCTAGATATAGTTGGTGAATGGATATACACATGAAAGTTATACACAAGTAGGACAAATTTGGGGTATGACAGATGCCCCTATCTAATTGACTTAGACCGAGTAAGATGAAATGTTGCAGCGTTCATTCTTTCGAGGTAGAAGACAATTAGATATAAAGAAGACCCTGAATTTGTCCGAAAAGGAAAGGAAATCTTGGGAACTGAAAATGATGGATGAAGTACCTCTGAGTAGACTGTAAATAACTGGCAACAGGTCATCATCACCAAAAGGATGATGAGACGAAACACACAAGGCTACTACCACCAAAAGGATGGTAAAGCAAACACCATCGCACAATCTGACATTAATCCAAGTGACAGACCCCCCCACCAAAAGGATGATAGAGCGAAACAAAATCAACCCTAACACCAAAAGGATGTAGGGATCCATTATCAAAAGGATAATGGAAAACGCACGCTAGTCATGACACCAAAAGGATGCCAGACCCATCACCAAAAGGATGATGGAGCGGAAGACAATCAACCCTAACACCAAAAAGGATGATAGGGGGATAAGCTTCTCTGAAGAGATTGCCACTTATCGCTGAAGACGGATAAGCTTCTCCCCAGAGATTGCCACTTATCATTGATGAAGGATAAACTTCTCCCAAGAGATCGCCACTTATCACTGAAGAAAGATAAACTTCTCTGAAGAGATTGCCACTTATCGTTGAAGAAAGATAAGCTTCTCTGAAGAGATTGCCACTTATCATTGAAGGCAGATAAGCTTCTCCCCAGAGATTGCCACTTATCACTGAAGGCAGATAAGCTTCTCCCAAGAGATTGCCACTTATCACTGAAGAAAGATAAGCTTCTCTGAAGAGATTGCCACTTATCATTGAAGGCAGGTAAGCTTCTCCCAAGAGATTGCCACTTATCGTTGAATAAAGATAAGCTTCTCTGAAGAGATTGCCACTTATCATTGAAGGCAGGTAAGCTTCTCCCAAGAGATTGTCACTTATCGTTGAAGAAAGATAAGCTTCTCTGAAGAGATTGCCCCTTATCGCTGAAGTCTGCTGGAGATAACTCACTGGGGAACGCCCATGATTTATTGAAGATGCCCCTGTCTGGGCCAAATTGATTTGAAGATCTTGATTAACCACGAGGTTGCAACACATCATGCAATACACCCATGGTCTTGAAAAGATGCCCCTGGTTTGGGCTGAATTTTGCTTTGATAATCTTGAATTCCATGGGAGGACCCATGGCTTTTGCAGATAATGCCCCTGACTGGGCTGCTAATTGCCTTGAAGCTCAATAAGTTGCAAAACTTCATGGGGAACACCCAAGGTCTTGTGGAAGAATGCCCCTGATTGGGCTCAATCTTGTCTTGATATCTTCTGACTCTGGTAAGAGAAACCCACAATCTTGCAAGAGGTGCCCCTGTCTGGGCTGATGATCTTGGAAATCTTCGTGATTGATCCTGGATCTGAGCTCGCATATGCGAATGCTTGATGATAATGATGTTCCGTAAATGGAAATGCAAATGCAAATGCTAGAGTGGAGATGCAAGAGTTGGGGAGTATGATATGATTATAGGTATGCATATGATGCAAGATGCTTATGAAGTCGAATGCGATGCGTATGATGCATATGATAATGATGGATGCAGGCAGGTGACTGGGAATGCAGGTGATGACGTGGCAGACTTTTGGTGGTTGCCAATGTAAATTGGACTTTGGGTTGGAAGTACCAGGTGAGGGCTGGTATTCGGAGGGTGGATCAGATGGGACTGGTTAGCGAAAGGCTAAGTTGTCAAAGGAGGGCTAATTTTGTGGTTTTCCAGATGGGAGCTGGACTTAGGGATGAGGTTTACCAGGCAAGAACTGGTGGCAAAAGGTTAAGTTGTCAGACGAGAACTGATTTCTAGGTTTGGTGTCAGACGGGAACTGACTTTGTGGTTTTCCAGACGAGGACTGGACTTAGGAATTGTGCTTTCCAGACGAGGACTGGTTAAACGGAAGGCTAAAGAAAAGGTGACCAGATGGGAGCTGGTTCAAAAGCTGACATATACCGGACGGGAACTGGTATTCAGCGGAGGTTGACCAGACTAGGACTGGTTTGAAGGTTTGCCAGGCAAGAACTGGACTTTGAAGGTTTCGAATTGGGCTGGTAATAGGTTTTGGGATGAAAATCCGATGACATCAAGGCCTTTTCGGAAGGTTAGGGTTGGGTGAGTTGGCGGTGTGATTCCCTGACACTTGTTTTGAACTTAATAGTTGCTGATGAAGATGAACTTGCTTGAGTAGCTTTCCATGAGATGACCTCAAGATGGCTTGCCCCAGAGTTTGTACCACGAAAGGATTTAACATTGATCAACCGATTCTCGTGGTTGGCTTCAATATACTCTTTGGAGTAGCTTGCTCTTGAAAGAGCGTTGAAGCGACTTAACTTATCCTGATTGAACATTGGAGGGATCTATCCTTAAGTCAAAGAAACTCTGAGTGGCCTGCCCCTGATTGGTGTGATTCACTTATGATCAACCGCTTCTTGAATGATTTTCCCCATAATCAACTGATGTTTGGGGATTTGCCTCAGACTGACTGCTTCCAAATTCTCGGGATGACAACGCCTCAGATCCACAGGGCTACAAAGTATGCTCGATTCTGATCCAGACTCTTGAAATGGTCAAGTCCTGTTTGATTGCTTCGTGTTGGAATTTCCTTGACGTCCACTATTGACTTGCAATTAAAATTGTTTTGTTTACGAATGGTAATTTTAATGTGACGTTCATGCAAGTTTTTGAAATAAATGTCATTTATTAAGTGTCGTGATAGTGAAGCGAATGGACCATTTGTGCTAACTTGATTGGTGTAAAAGATATAGCAAGGATATTGACACCAAAGCTGATGATTAACAAATATGTGGGAGTCAGGTTACACAACCTTGCGATAGTATGCTTTCAGAATAAACCTCGACTCAATTAGGTCTTTCGAGGGTTGTAACGTGGTCTGGCTCACGGTTATAGAAACAAAGGATATTAGGCTCAAAGTTAATTTGTACCCACCCCATCTTCTTGATGATCTCCATACCTATGTTCAGTTAATTCTGCGCATACATGTCTTGACGGTGTAAGCTTAATGGTTCAAGGTTTGCTCGAAATGGCAGCCACCTTATTTTGATGGATGTCAATGACCCTTTGATTTGGGTGGTCACTGAATCTTATTTTGTTTTTGTTGAGGGTTTGAGGACCTCTTTTGATTTTGTTTTTGATCCCTAACTTTTGCATGGACTGATTTGGCTTGTCAGATCCATCAGGATAGCCTTGATTTTTGCCTAAGTCTCCTTTGAGGTGTTTGACTTAGCAGGCTTATGACTCTTTTTTTATTTTGTTGGAGGATTGTGACTGCCAAGTCATGGGTCATTAATGAACAACCGTCGTCTAGATTTTGTTTTGTTGATTCGAGTGCATAATCGGGTTAACTGAACACTACCCTGCCCCAGGTTGAGTGTAAGGGTTTGAATATCCGAAGGAAACTCCTACTTCTAGGCTCGAAGTGGTTGACTAGGGATTAACTCCTTATATCTCCGGTGTTTTAGGGGAATTGAAACAATGCCTGTACATCATTGACGAGATTTTATCCGAAAGCATACGGTTTACAACTATGGGTATTTTGTTTTCGTCATCCTCCCTCCAATATTTGCTAAACACAACAGTGATGAAGTGGAGTGGATAAAAGTGTATGTGTCTGTGATAAGTGGAAATAATGAGTGAATACGACGTGACTGATTCGGAAAATGCATAATAACTCCATTAATATTACCATTCAAAACAACAATGCTTAAACACAAGTAGCAATTAACAGGAAATAAACTACAAGATGCAAATGATAAAAGCGTTCAAGGAATGCCAATGTTGAGGACGTCTGCCTGTCTAGACCACTGGTTTTCGTGTATGACCCTCGGAGTCTTCAAGCTTAGACAGCTGAGAGGTTGACATGGACAACCAAACTCCCTTCGGGGAAAGATATGTACCCTTTGTCAATCAATTGCTGCACTTTGGCTTGGAAGGCTTTGCATTCTTCCGTCGAGTGCCCCATGGATCCACCATGATATCCACACTGAACATTGGGATTGTACCCGGGAGGGTAAGGTTCTGGCACAGGCTTAAGAGTCTTAGGCTCCACCAATGAGTTTTGAATCAGATGTGGGAGAAGCTGACTGTGCGACATAGGGACCGGATGAAGAGGAGCAGTCCTTCTTTCCAAGTTGTTGTTGGGCCTATTCTGATCGCGGCGCTGATTCGGATGACCTCGGCCATGGGCTCGTTGATTTGTATGAGGAGCGACCCGTGGCTTATGGGATGAAGCTTTAGGCATGACCGATTGTCCATGAGGATAACATGGCAATGGTAATGATGCCTGCTGAGTAGACGAGGGACTATAGAGTTTTGTTGGTACATCGTGAGAATATTCAACGTTTGCTATGAGTGCGCTGGTTTCATCCTTCTCTTCCTCATGGAAATCATCGAAAGCTTCAATCTCACTGGCCTGGCTGCCTGATGCGTCCTGGATTTGTCCACTTTTGAGGTAACTTTCGAGGCGTTCTCCTACAATAACAAGGTCAGAGAAGCTTGATGGCGTACAACCAGCCATTCTTTCAAAATAAGAGCCCTGCAAACTGTTGATGAACATGTCAATCAGCTCCTTGTCCGAGAGTGGTGGTTGCACTCTTGCTGCGAATTCTCTCCACCGCTGTGCATATCCCTTAAAAGGTTCGTTTTCATTCTGAGATAGGCTTTGCAACTGCATGCGGGTGGGAGGAGTGTCTAGATTAAACTGGTAAAACTTTAGAAAAGCATTGGCTAGGTCCCTCCACGATTGGATATGACTCCTTTCTAAATTTGTGTACCAACTTAATGATGCCCCACTCAGACTTTCTTGAAAACAGTGGATCATCAGCTTATCGTCATGAGTATAGGGGGTCATTTTTCGACAGTACATCACCAAATGACGCCTCGGGCAACTAAAGCCTGTGTACTTCTCGAAGTTGGGTATCTTGAATCTCGGAGGAATCACCAAGTCTAGCACTAGACACATATCAACAGCATCGAGGTCGGGCACGTCAGACACTCTCATAGCTTGAATTGTCTTCTCAAGGGCACAGAGCTTTTCTTCCATGGGATCAGTCGTTGGCATCCTCTGGGGTCGAGTAAGAACGTTTACTTGCGGAGGATGGCCATCCGGCGGAAGATCATACAGTGGATTGTTTGTCACAGTAAATCCTTGTGGGGGATCAACATTCTGGCGGTCGTTCTCTGACATAGCTATCCCAGCTTGCATTGTCTGACTGACCCTTCAAGGCGTCTATGCTCCTTTTGCTTCAAATGCTTCACAGCTCTCACGAGTCCAATAGGAGTGTCGGGAAATCAACTGTGGGTTATGGACAGAGGACGAGTAAGGTCTTGGTATCTGGGAAGAGAATGCAAACAATGATGCAAAGATGCTTATGCAAATGCAATGCAATGAGTGCACACGAGAACAGATCCATAACAAGGATTAAAGTCACAGATCCTGCAAGACAACAAAAAGTTATCTCTCCCATCGGGTGGGTTATCTATTGGTTTGTAAGAGGGTATCCCAAAGGCTTTTAAACAAAGTCCCATGCACTAACCCTCAAAAGTTTTCCATCATAACGACTACTCGTAAGACGGTAATCCCTTCAAAGGATGAACACAGAGTCATGTCTTAGCAACCTTTGAAATAAGGTTCTACAAAGGTTCTCAGAGTCACGGACTCCCAAGTTGGAAATAAAGACGCCATTACGACTACACGTAAGACATAATCATCCCAACAGGGTCTCATCTGAGCGGTGGGATTCGATCCAACTCAACGAGTCCTAAGTCTCGCAAATCAGAAAGAAACCACCTCCTAACTTAGTGTATACTCGAAAGCTCAGGTAGAAAGCTTTATCTCACAAACCAATCCAATAAACCCAACAGGTTAGAAAATAAAGCATAACCAAATAAAGCAAATAAAACACAAACACGACAAACAAATTAGGCTTGGCTCGCTAGTGATCCCCAGCAGAGTCGCCAGCTGTCGCTACTCGAAAAATGCATCGCGCAACGACGGGGAGGCGAAGAAGAAAGGACAGAAGAGTCGCCACCGAACTTTATTTATCCCATGAGGGGAAAGGAAAATATCGAGAAAACCTTAAGAAAATAAAATGGATAAGATGGTCTCGCGACCAAGAACGGGTTCGGAAGCCGGTTATGCGAGGGGAAGGTATTAGCACCCCTCGCATCCATCGTACTCGATGGGAACCTTTTGTTTGTCGATGTGTGAATTTATTTGCTTTAAACATTATGCTATAAGAAGTGTTCCAAAAGATAGGGATAAAAAGGTTAGAAACAGGAAAGTTAGGAGGAAAGAGAGAACGGGAAAAAGAGAATGAACAGACTCGGTAGGACTTCGCAGTCCTATGCCTACGTATTCTCAATAGACATGAGAAAGTCAGAGTCGACGTAGTTCGGGGAACTACAGATATAGGGGGGAAAGTGCTCGGCAAGGATTGTGGCCCTTGTGCCTACGTATCTTTACTTGAACGAAGTAAAGAATCAGAGCAGCCGTAGTTCGGCCTACGGTGTGTGGGGAAGTTTTAGTAGACAATGTTATCGTACGCATTCTAGCAGTTTAGGTGTATTGCTGCTCGCTCGTTGGAGACTTAGGCGTTACCTGTTTGCGGTAGAACGGACGTAGCATGCCTTTCTGGGAAAGGGTGAAAAGAGAGAAAAGGGTGCTCGCTAGGATATTTGAAATCCTATGCCTACGTATTCTCAACATGCAAGAGAAATCAGAGCAACGTAGTTCGTGCCTACGGTGCGGATAACCGGTGTGTTTGTGGATGATGTTATCGTGCGCATTCTAGCAGTTTAGATGTTTTGCTGCTCGCATGTGAGGAGACTTATGCGTACCTGTTTGCGGTAGAACGGACGTAACATATCCTGTTTGAAAGGTTGGTTTTCGCCATGCGAGGCAAGGTATCATGTTTGATTGGTTGAGATTGTTTTTGGGGCGAGATAGGTCCTCGGATAGTAACCCCTACAGGTAGTACCCAATTCTTTATCTCAAAGTTTTTGTTTGTAAAAATGTGTGGCGAACGTAGCGTCTTCGTATTGAAAGACGAGTATCAAGACCACACACACTACAGTGAGTATCCTGACACTCGGAGAAGAAGAGGTCTACACCCAATCCTCTCTCTTTAATTCAATGCAAAGAGAACTTCGTTCTCTTATTAAAGATGTTTTTGGGTTTGAATGGTAAGTGCTTTGCGACAGAGAACCCTACGGTAAACGCCAGCACTCGGGATAGGAGAAGGCCTACGCCTAACCACTCCACGACCATTCAAGTTTTTGTTAAGAAAAGAGTTTGAAAATGCACTCGGTACAGGACCGAGGTTTTAGGTGAGAAAGATTACGGAAGGAAGTCGCGAAAGTGAGATGGTGGATAAAGTCGTGTCTTCGTATCGAAAGACGAGTGTCGAGACCACCCTCACTACAGTGGGCATCCCAACACTTGGAGAGGAAGAAAGTCTACACTTAATCCCCTCTTTTAACTCAATACGAAGATGATTTGATTTTGAAAACTGTTTGACAAAGTTTTTGAATCGAGTCAGGACAAATAATGAAGAGAGAAAATAGGTGGTCTCAGATCCAACATTACCTATCAATAATTTGACTGGTAATGAATTACGGAGGTCTCGTCATCGACCAAAAGAAAAATGAAATAAAATATCCAATGATAAGAGAAAAAATGAAATCTAACCCCCACAAATGTATAAACCATAAACTTACATTGAAAAGAAAAATAATTATAAAGTGTTTAGAAAGTGATATTTAAAAATATATACATAAAATAAATGACATCTTAACAAAAATATTTTTTTTAAAAAAAAACAAATATGAAAACTCTACATTAAAATTTTAAAAGAAAATGATAGAAAGCAGGAGGTATGTGATGTTGTTGGGGACGTATGGATCCAAAGATCCACTATTGGCCAAAAAGCCCACCAGTCGTGTAAAGCTCCAAGGTTCCAAAACAACAAGAAAAAACTTTTTAAAAAAAAAAACAAAACCATTAAAGTCATATCACTGCTAAAACACGGAGGAGATTAAACCCCAAAACGAAAGTCTCAAAGCAAGATCCGATTTATCAACCTGTGGAGAATCACGGCAGCTCTCCAACCCTCCTCGATTCGTCTCATCCCAAACGCCTTCAATCGTTGGTTGTCGTTGATTTGTTACGATCTTGGTCGCTGTTAGTTGGAGGTTTAAGTCGATGGCGGAAAATGAATTTGGAAAAGATGGAGGAAAGGATTTTCGAAGATGATTTCAATGGTTGGTTCGCGAATCCGGAGAGAAAAAGAAAAAAAAAAGGAAGAGTATTCGAAGGTGTTGAAGGGATTTGAAGGGAGGCCGCGTCTGTTTTTTTTGTGAGTTTGATTTGTGTTTGGAGTCGTGGTTGTTGGTCGTCGAATGGTGATTTTGCGGAGTTTGGAAAAAAGATGGTTTAGTGGGTTGGAAATGAAGGGTTTGAAGGAGAAGGCAAGTCTCCGGTTACGATTTTTGATTGACTTTGTCACAGTGGAGATTAGTGGAAAGTCACGATGGTGGTGAAGCTGGTGATGAGTAGAGACGCAAAAGTTGCCCCCCACCTGTTCGATGAAAGTATTGCTTTGAGAGTTTGAGGTTGTCACAGTTTGTCTTACAGGTGTTCTAGTTTCGGCTAAAGAACGATATTTCGGTAATGATTGTGATGAAGTTGGAAGGTGTTTGTAAAATGGTGGAGCGATTTTGATCGATGGTTTTAATGGTGACGAGTGTGTATGGAGTTAAGGGGATTAAGGGTTTGAGAACTGATGAAGTTTTGGTAGCTGTTCGTTAATTCGAATTTGGAAGGTGAAGGTTGTTTGGAGGAATAAGTTGGAGATTGAAGATTAATGGAGAAACTTCAAGTTTGAATGTTTGCTGAAGGTGGAAGAAGAATCAGAGAGGAGAGCTGAAGATTCAAGGATCGGTTTTCTACTTTTGAGATTGTTGTTCACACAGAAGAAGAAAAATGAAGATGAAAGGTTGTCATGAGGTGAGTAAGAATGGAAGTGGTTTTGTTTGAAAATCGGATTTGTTCACAGAAGACAATGAATTTGGTTGCTTTAAAGTGACAAAAAATATTTGTTGTAGTTAGCTGGGCTTGTGTTTGTCAATGGTGTTTTAGGTTTGGAAAGTTGCTGTTAAAATAAGGTAGTTGATGGTGTATGGTTATGAAAGTGTGATGGGGTTTCACGCAGATGAGATACTAGGTTGTTGAGTGATGAAGTTTATGGAGGAAGAGGGAGTGAGGTGATTTTTACGGTTGGGTTGAGGTTTGTGTTTGTGAATTGAGAAGTTATCAATGATTTTTTTCATGTTCTTTGTTTGCAGGTGATGGAAGAAAGATGAAAAAGTGAAGGAGATTAGAGAAGAAATGAAGAGTTTCGTGATTATCATCTCTTGGTCAGAAAAAACCAGTCCCCTATTCAGTTCCCTCCCTCTTTTTAAATCCCTCGGTCCTCATTAAGTTTCTGAGTTTTTTGCCTATTACTGATGTTTGGCTTCATCTGGTTTGTAGCAGGTTTGGCTTGCTTTGGTGGTGCCTGCTGTGTGAATCAGAGTTATGCAGGTTGTTTGGTCTTTTGCGTATCCCCTACTGTCCTTCATTTTGTCATGGCTTGATTTTCCTTTTGTACCGTTTTAAAACAGGTTTGAAGGAGGTTGTAGGGATTTGTCTGGCGTGCTATGGAGTGACAGCAAGTATAACTTGGATTGTAGCAGCAGGTGATGGGAGGTTATTCTGCGGATTGCAGGTTTTGTAGGAGGGTATTGGTTTGTCCTCTTTGCTACTGCCTTCTGCAGTACTCGCCTGCTGTTGTTGTCTTTTGCAATTGTCCATTTTCCTCTTGATTTGCAGGATGTGAGCTTATGATAATGTGTGTATTTTTGTGCAGGTCTAGCTGTATCATGATGTGTAGCAGCCTGTAGGTGCGGTACGGTGTGTTGCAGAATGTTGCCCCTACTGCCTTGGTGTGCAGAGGTTTTGTCCTAACCTCACTTCACATAAACAAAGTCACATGGAGAATGATGCCAAGACTAATATTATGGAAGTTGTGGAGGCACTTCTGAGGTATAGGTGATATTTGTCATTTTCTGGAACTTCTGGACGTAGCAGCTAACTTATTGTACCGTTCTTTTCAAATGCAGCGCTGCGTAATTCGTATTAACCCATGATATTGTGGGACCAAACAGGGAGCTGGCTTTGTTATATGGGGATATTGAAGGTACATACATTGGTCCCCACCTTATTTCTTTTCGAATTAGATGGTGATGCCTCCTCTTGTAATGACTTGCGGATATTCCAATAGGTAATGGCTAATGGCTTGTGATGTAGGTTGTTGTTTTTTTTCTTTACAGGAAATGGTGTTGTGCTGAGAAAGTCTGCAGGTTCTGTTTGCTACTGTAGTATAAGTCTTTTCACTTTGCAAGTGGGTATGTGGAGATGATACTGGTGAGAGACGTTAAAGTGTGGGAGCCGCGCAACTGCTGTGGGCCAAGCTTTGTAAAAATCATGAAGAAACTTTAATAGTCATCCTGTATAATTACATAGGCTATGTATGAAATTTGCTGCAATAATAATTTGTGAATAATGAGCTTAAACTGGAAAAAAAAAAAAGACATGAGCTCCTCAATGTACATTTTTCCAGGCAGGACTTGGATATTTTGTTGGGACTTTTTGTGAAGAAGAAATGTTATATGGGCTTTGTATTTTTGAATGAAATATCTTTGGGCCTTGTGAGAATTTTTGAGTTATGGATACATATTTTTAAATGACAAATAAACTGGGCTTGAATGCACTACACGCACCCGTCTTTCCCAGTTGCATCGTGTTTCCACAAACTATGAAGCAAAAATAATTTCCAACTTGAATGCTTCCACATATACCATGCTTATACTCGAAATTCAATTCATCCCATTGAATTCATCATCATGTTTGCTCTTTTTTTTTTATATATAAAATGAATGAATCAAAACTTTTCTTGCCGTTTAAACCACTATGGATCACAATTCGTAATAACTGGACCAAAAGCATTCTTTATTAACCAACATGTCTGTATCTTAGAATTAGAGATCAAAACCTTAAACTTACGACCAACATTAAAACTGATCCGGGTTCGTCTGTACTAATCCACAATTTGTATAACCTAAACCAATACCACTTTGATTGTGAATGAACCAAGAAACTCACTTTAAGTCACATATCCCTAATTGGGCCCCAATAGTCCTTCCTCGTGAGCTAGGTCTCCAAAGTTTCGAAATCAAAAGGATGATAACTTAATATCTACCCCCGATGACCTGCATAAGTGGAAACCTTAACCGAATCTTCATGCATATACCTTATACGCGAGTATTTCAAACTCACGCAAACTGGAATGACGAGTGGAAACAACATATTTTTTTGATTTTCTAGATATAGTTGGTGAATGGATATACACATGAAAGTTATACACAAGTAGGACAAATTTGGGGTATGACAACAGTTATGGGTATTCATCTAGAAGACCTAGGATGAAACTTTTGAAAATTTCAAAAGTTGGAAGACTCTGGTCGAAAACCAAACTGGCAAGAAGTTCAAGAGGTTGAGAACCGACAATGGTCTTGAATTTTTCAATGAGCCTTTCGACAACTATTGTGATGCGTATGGTATTGCAAGACAAACAACTACTTCAGGGACTCCCCAACAAAATAATTTGGATGAAAGGTTTAATCGAACCATTCTGGAAAAAGTGAGGTGCATGTTGGTAAGTGCGGAATTGAAGAAGGTGTTTTGGACATAAGCTACTATGACTGCAACATACTTGATAAATAGGTGTCTCTCGATAGAATTGGATGAAAACACCTGAAAAAGTCTGGCCAGGACATCCACCTAATCTCGATAGACTTATAGTATTTGGTTATTTAGCCCATGCTCATATTAGGCAAGACAAGGTCGAACCTAGAGCTCTGAGATGTATGTTTCTTGGATACCCAAAAGGAGTCAAAGCTTATAGGCTGTGGTGCCTAGAGCCAGGTCACAGGAGGTGTATCACAAGTCGAGATGTAGTTTTCAATGAAGCTGAGATGAATTTCAAGAAAACTGATGACATTGGTCGAAGTTCGAAGATATATGAAGAAGAGCTGAAACAAGAAGAGATTCTTGTCGAGGTGAAACATAATGATGCTGAATTGCATAACCCAGATGAAGTCAAAGAAGAATCTCAAGTTGCTGATGAAGATGAGGAGACTGATAATGACTACCTACTGGCAAGAGATAGGTCGAAAAGAGTCATCAAACCACCTCAGAGACTTGGTTATGCAGATCTTATAGCTCATGCATTAATTTTTGCAAGTGAAATTTTGGACGAAGAGCCTAAAGACTATAAGAAAGTTATGAGAAGTCAAGATAAAACTGAATGGCTGAAAGCCATGGATGATGAAAGCTAATTTGTTTCCTTGTTTATGTAGAGTGTGTTCCAATGTGGAGATTTGTGGTATTTGGATTAAACTCTAGTGGCGACAAGGGTAACTTCATGGTTCGACATAAGTTGTGTATGTTGTAGTCGAAGTCTGTTCGAGCATACTGTCGAAATATATTAACTTGTAATTTAAGTTAGTATGTCGAATAAGACCTTACTTATAAGCCCAATTGTTAAGTTTACTTGTAAACTAAGTTAACTTAATAGTCTATAAATAAACTAGTTCTCCTAGGTTATTGAGGGGGGTTAATTATTGATATTCACTTTCAATCTTTAAACCCTTATTGAGAAAGTGAATAGAAAACAAATTTAACTAATTCTTTATTCTTCTTCCTTCTCTCCCTTAAAAAAAAAATCTAATAAATTTTTTTGTATTTGTTCAAAAAACCCAATCTTTTTCTCATATTTTAATTTGTTCTTAACGACATCAATTCACTAACTATATAACTACCAACATAATTGTATTAAGAGAATAACACTTCAATATACTAAAACATATAATTAAGAGAATGATACTTCAATATACTTTATAATAAAAAAAATGTAATTTACACTTTAAGAACATATATTAAAGAATTTAAAATAAAAATATTCTTTTAAAAAGACTATGCATTCAATTATTCAAAAGCTTAAACAAAGTTATTTTTTAATACCCAAATTTAATTTCTTTAATCTTAAAACACAAGTTAATGAAATCACAAAAAATAATATAAAATATTTAAATATTCTAACATTTACACATTTTCATAACCCAACCTAAATACTCTTCTCTTGAGTCAATTCATCTCATTAAAGAATCTTACATCCCCAACATAAAAAGCAAGTGGCTTTTCACCAAAACAAAAAAACTACATCTCACACATTTCATATCATGTGGTAGACAGACAGATTCATAAACACATTCTCTCCCCTTCTTCCCAATTCCCATCCCATACCCACATCACATTCACATTCACATTCACATTCAAAATCTCAACAAAAGTATTTATATTTTTCACAAAAAATAAAATAAAAAACTAAACTTTTTTACATATAAATTTCAAAACAGTCCAAACATCCCTCCCTCTCTTCAACCCTTTTTCTCTATCACCTTCTCCAATAATGTTAACCCTTTCTTCATTGTTTTATCTTCTTTTTTTCACACTTACCCTTCAATGGCACATAGCTTCTTCAGCTATTCTATACAGTTTGAAACACCACCACAACAATCCTCACCATCAAAGACCAATGATTCATGCTAACCAAACAAACTGTGCATTGTTTGTAGGGACATGGATTCCTGATGACACTTACCCTTTTTACCAATCCTTAAACTGTCCCATGATAGATCCACAGTTCAACTGCAAAATGTTTGGTCGCCCTGATACTAATTACCTTAAATATAGATGGAGACCACTCAACTGTGAGCTTCCAAGGTAACAAGAGTCATAAAGATTGAATTTTTTGCTGTGTTTTGTGCTGTGTTGTTTGCTTGTTTCCTCTGAATGGTTCTGTAGCTTGTTGTTGTTAGGTTCAACGGTGTTCAGTTTCTGATGGGAATGAAAGGGAAGAGTATTATGTTTGTTGGTGATTCTTTGGGGAGGAATCAATGGGAATCATTGATTTGTATGATATATACTGCAGTTCCTCAGTCACAAACACAGCTTGTTAGGGGAGAGATACTCTCAACCTTCAGATTCTTGGTGAGTTTTTTGCTGAATTGGTTATGATTACCCACCTAATATTTCCTTAGAAGTTTCAATTTTTTAAATTGGGGTTTTGTAATTTTTTTATAATTTTTTGTTCACAAGAAAAAGGAAAGTTTTTTTAGCCTCTTTGTTAATCCTCTTTAAAAATCAGGGGGAATTAGGTTATTGTTATTATTGATGAGTAGAACAAAGTATTTAGTGGAAAAAAGGTGTTTTTGATGGGGACACAAAAGTGTAGTACTTTTAAGCCATTATTTATGTATTGGGCTAGTTGATGCAAACTGGAAGCAAATCAGTGTTCATTCTGTTGATGTATGTATAAAGTAAAGTAGACTTATGTCACATGAAAGTCACATTTTCCAGCTGCAAAACAAAAGAAGTTTTTGACTGAGTTTTGATATGGTATGTGCAGGACTATGGTGTGACCATTTCTTTTCATAAAGCTCCTTATCTGGTAGAGATTGATGTGGGACAAGGGAAGAGAGTTTTGAAGCTTGAGGAGGTAGATGGGAATGGGGATGCATGGAAGGATGCTGATATATTGTCCTTTAACTCTGGACATTGGTGGACACATCAAGGATCTCTTAAAGGGTAGGCAAATACCTTTCCTTAATTCACTTTTATTATAAAAATTTATTCAACAAAATGTTTACTATTTGGCCAACCCATGCCCCCAGTCGAGGCTAAGGGCATGGTGTGAACATCAAGTTCCGATATGGCGGAGTGAGGGTGGATCTGCAAAGTTAACACTTCAATATTCAAGTCCGTGAAGGAACGAGAGAGTAGTTTGAGTGCGTGAATGAGAGAATACTTGAAATGACGCATATTGTGTTTTATATAAGACCAGCGGTTAAAACTGTCTCCATGAGATCTAGCGCCATCCGGCGCCTCATGCGGGTGACTGTCCAATCAGATTCAATGGTGGGAAGTGTGTTGGAGGCTGGAATCACATGTCCTGTGCTAGGATAAGGTCTCACCAGTTCCATGCACCTCTCTGTGAGATGCTTGATATTGGGCCTTTTGTCATGGGCCTTGCGAGCAACCCAAAACACTTACAAAATAGGAAACTTTTGTTTATTTTGTCTTTATCTTTTCATCTTTAAAAAATTGAACTTTAAAGTAATTTGATTGTTGGGGTTATGATTAAGTGCAGGTGGGATTATATAGAATTAGGAGGCAAATACTACCAAGATATGGATCGTTTAGAAGCAATGGAAAGAGGTTTGAAAACATGGGCTAATTGGGTGGACACTAATATTGATCAAAGAAGAACCAAAGTGTTCTTTCTTGGAATTTCTCCCACACACACCAAGTAGGGACTCTGACTCTCTCTCTCTCTCTCTCTCTCTCTCTCTCTCTCTATTGTCTTGACCTGATTTCTCTCTCATAAATTATTGTACTATAACATTATTGTGTCTGTTGAACTGGAAAATCATATCCTAAGCCTAGAAATATCTTTGGTGCTATGATTGGCATTTAAGGGCTAGAGGCCCATTTTCTTGACCTATTGCAATTTGAGTTATATATAAGCTATGCTAAACCTCAATCACATTGATATGCAGCCCAAATGAATGGATCTATGGAACAACAGCAGAAACATCAAAGAATTGCTATGGTGAAACTGCACCAATCAGTGTAACTGGCACATCATACCCTGGTCTATTTCCAGAACAAATGAAGGTTGTAGACATGGTGATTAGAGATATGAACAACCCTGTTTATCTACTAGACATCACAATGTTATCAGCATTTAGAAAAGATGCACATCCTTCAGTTTATAGTGGTGATTTGAGTCCTCAACAAAGAGCTAACCCTATTTACTCTGATTGCAGTCATTGGTGTCTTCCTGGTTTACCTGATACTTGGAATGAATTGTTCTACACCATATTGTTCTATTAAATTTTTGTACTTTAGTACTAGATGATTAATTAACACAATTATTTATCACTATTTTTTTTACTATATCTTTTTAAGTAGGTAATGCATTTATTATTATTATTTTTTGAAAACTTGTATCCGGTCTGACAAATTCAAATTCAAGGGGACCAATCCTACTGTCCACTAGTAGAAGTCTATTTAAAGTTGGAACAAAACTCTGCATGAATTGGTTTGGTTCAAAGCAAATATTGTTAGTACTTAGCAGGATTCAAACTTGAAACTTTAAGAGAAAGACACTCTTAAGTCTAAACCACCGACTCTTCGGATTTAGATGTTTAGATAATTCCTTTATTGAGAAATACACAACTCTTCTTAGAAAACCCAATTACAATAGAAAAGTTCAAATCACCACATCAATTAAAACCAAAGACAAGATGTGGATTACACACATCAAAACACAAATACAGCTAAGTAGGAAGCCTTATACATACAAATTTGCCTGGATATAAAATACACAACAGGCAAATTTTCACTTTATGTTATTCTTTTTATTGAATACTAATAGTATAATAACTTGATTTCTTGGGCAAGTAATACTTGCTGTCTCATACTAGGTTTGAATGGCAACTCCAAGCGGGGAAACTCCTATCTTTGGTATAATTTTCTCTGGCTCTACACCTTTTGTAACTGGGTTGATTTGGTTTTCATAAGCTGACACATGTACTCCAAATGCTGCTCTACCAGAAGGATCAAGGTTGTTTGACCAAGAAGCATCCCATTCAATTGCTTTCGCTGTGCTGCATGCAACACTAGGTCCTCCAGGAACTGTAAGCCTTGCTGAGTTCTAAAAAAAATAAGAAAACAAAGATTTGATTAGAGACCATTGTTAGGATCGCTGTAGCATCGAGACCTCTGAAAAAGGTGTCGACGTATCAGTATCAGTGTGGTGTCTGTCTTTCATAGGTTAAGATATCTCATGAATACAGATCAAGATGTGATCAAGTGAGTTATATACCTGAGGGAAAAACCTTTCAAAGATCATTCTATAGTAATATGCTTCTTTGGTATTTGGAGTGTTGAAAGGAAAAATGTGAGATGCATTGAACATCATTTTGTCAGTGACCTATTAGAAAATTTCAAGAACCAGTTATTAGCTACATGTTGCATAAGCATAGTAAAAAAAGAAATTTTGAAGAAAAAAAGTTGAATTTTTTATTTACATGTTTTGCAGCATGGTCCTTGATCCCATCAATCCAGCCATATCCAACTCCATCACTGAACTGTTCCTTCTGCCTATATAAAATGTGCTACATGAAATCAAATTTACAAGATGTTAGTTTCACAAATTATGGACAGAAAGTGTAGCAAATAATGGAAAAGTAGAGTAGAGACTCACCTTAGGCAGATACGGATTCTCTTCATCATCAAAGGCCTTTCTTAGAATCCATTTCTCAATTCTTCCTTCATCATGTTTTATCTGAAAAAAATCAAATTGTAGATTAACCACTTAAGCAATTTTTCATTGCAAATTTTTCATATTTTCGCATTCATGTATCATACCATTTTAAACTCAGGATCAATGTCCATTGCAACCTTGATAAAGTCCTTGTCCAAAAATGGTACTCTAGCTTCTAGACCCCATGCATATGTTGATTTATTTGCTCTCAAACAATCATATCTATGAAGAGCTTTGATCTGCATTATTATATCAAAACCTTTAACTTCAAGTACTTTTTATATTTTTTCTATCTAAAATGAGTTATGTAATGTAAATCTATGACCTTGCGGCATGTTTCTTGGTGAAACTCTTCCTTGTTTGGTGCCTTATGGAAATACAAATACCCTCCAAAGATCTCATCAGATCCTTCTCCAGAAATCACCCATTTGACTCCGGATGATTTGATCTTACGAGACATCAGAAACATAGGCGTCGCGGCCCTTATTGTCGTGACATCATATGTTTCTGTATGATATATGACATCTTCAATTGCATCTATACCATCCTGCATAGAAAAGTTTGCGACCGTAATTTAGACTACGACTTCAAATTTGACTGCAAGTTTTCGCAACTATGAGCCGAAAAGTACTGTTTAAAGTCGATTATATACCTGGATAGTAAACTCAAATTCATGATGGACAGTTCCTAAGAAATCTGCAACCTCTTTTCCGGCCTTTAGGTCAGGAGCACCCTAATCAACACAACAAACCAAAGATCATAATCCACTAAAATCAATTTTCCGTTCGTAAGTTTATGCATATTATTATACCTTAAGGCCTACACAGAAAGAGTGCAATTTTGCTCCCCACTGCTTAGCAGCTTTCGTACCAGCAAGGTATCTAGCAGTGACAGACGCGACCAACGAAGAATCCAAACCTCCCGATAGTAAAACACCGAAAGGCACATCAGTCATCAACCTCTTTATCACAGCCTGTAATCAATCATCACATCGATCGTATTAACTCTACTGGAGTCTAACTCAAACTTACAAACTCGACCAGACAAAAGTAAATGGGACCTTACCTTCTCAAACGCGTTCCTCAAAACTAGAGGATCATAAGGTGTTGACGGAATAACAGCCTCATTGAACCACGGAGGATTATACCATCGACGAAACTCTCTTTCTTTGCTCGAGTATAAGTGACCGGGCGGAAAAACTTCGAAATGTTCACATTCATCATTCAGTCCTTTCAATTCTGATGCAATCCAAACAGAACCTACAACAACAAACATGTACCAAACTTGTCACAACTTATTCAAATTCTTTATAGTAACGAAACATAACAAATCAACAAATACTATAACAAATTACCATCTAGTCCCCAACCAATGTACAAGGAAGTAACACCTATAGCGTCCCTCGCAACTATGAAACTGTTGTCACGAGTATCCAGCAGAACAAATGAAAATATACCGTCCAACATATCGACGAAATTTTCTCCATGTTCCTCGTACTAACAAAAAAAATTAACAAAATCAATAACAATAACTCCAATGACGATTATGATTGCGCAACCGCAGAAACTGCAGTTGCTCAATAAAAATGAACATGACTATGACTATGACTATGACTAACCAGGTGTGCAATAACATCACAGTCACATTGTGTAAAAAATTTATGATCAGGCAATTGTTTTCTGAGCTCTTCATGATTGTAGATTTCTCCATTCACCTGATTTTTAATGAGACAATTTATATGTTACCATATAGTAATACACTATAACATATTAGTATGAGAAGTGTAATAATTAATAAACCTTATAGAATATTATGAGGCTTAATTATTATTATTACCGTGACAATAATTGATTTGTCTTCATTGAAGAGAGGTTGATCACCAGAAGCAGGATCAACAATGGCTAACCTTTGATGAGCCAAATAGTTATCACCATGTTGGTGGAGCCCACTCCAGTCTGGCCCACGGTGCTTCAATCTGTTACATCATATATATCCACAAACATTAATCAATAAATAAATCATCAATCAAATTACTTAATTAATTATATACTCAAATTGGACTTTATACATATCAATGGCCAATTATTACATCTTAATTCTTAACCACTGGACCCCACATCCCAGTTTTTCATTTTTATCTTACTATATAAGAAAATTATTTAATAATATGTGTCATAGTTTGTATACTTACCCTGTCAAAGTCATGTATGTTTATCCTAAATTACTACTACTAGTAGCTAAGCATGGGGTCCCAATATAAAATAGATAATTATATTTTCAACTCTTGCATATAATTCTTCAACTTTTAATTTTACTTAAATATTCATATAAAAATATTCATAAAAGAAATTTCATTAATATATCAACTTTGGTTAATATAAATATCTTTTATGTTATAGTATATTTAGCTTAGTTGCTAAAAATACTTATACCCTCTTAAAAACCAAACATTTTGAATTACTCAATTCTCAATATTAGCTTGTAAACCAAAAAAAAACATTAAAAAAACTCCAGATAAGGAAAACTTTTATCATGCAAAATAAAAAACTATGAATAATGATACAGCAATATCGATAATAATATTTTTAATGATAAAATAGAAATGATCATAAATGTCGGTGTTCAATGATTTTTTTTCCAGAGATATGTATATGAAAATGATAAGAATAATTGCCTGCGAGAAAGCTCAAGTATGCGAACTCGTTTAGCTTGTGAATCATCAGAGCAACCAAGTACAGCAAGTATGCCACACATTATGTAAGGTTTTTGAAGAAACAAAGAAAATGAGAAGAGGAAAAAGAAAACAAGACACGAAAAACAAGGAGCAAAGAGTGTGGAAGAAGCAACACGTAGAATGGTTTCAATTTGATCGAGTTAAGTACTATATCTATCGACGTACACGTATTTATACACGAAAGGTGGGGGTTAAACGGTGTCGTTTGGCTTTTTGAAGAAGTGTTTACCGGGAACCGGGTGGTGCCGGTGACTTTAAATTGGGACCACCGCCACGTGCTATGACGTGGTTTGCTATGGGATGTTTTTGTCACGTTATTTACTTAAATTTACTTTTATCATCATTATTGGTGTTTTTATTTAATTATTTTATTTGATTCTGGTTTATGCTTGAGCGGTTTGCTGCTTCTAGTTTATCCATAACTGTTTTATTTTTGTTTTTGAGTGCTGCGTCAGCTTGAATCCATTTTGAGAAATTAATAATGGTGATTAAATAGATTGGAAAATGTTTAGAACTTTATCATTATTATTTTTTGATAACCCAATTCTTAAGTTTCTCATCGTATTGACTTTTTTCCATGGACTAATTCTATCTTAGTATTTCTTGTGCCGATTTACTTAATTAATTTGTCTTATTTTTTAATAGGAAATCTAGAAAGCATACCTAAGAAATAATAGAATGAAGTTCCTCTACAATAATCACAAATCAAAATAAAAAAGTTTAAAATTCTATGAAATTAAACTCGTCGTTGTGATGGATATTTGTAAGATGAGATGAATAACAATTGACTTTTCGATAAGTATGTCTAATTCACACTTTTAATATGCTCGATTCATGACGAATTGTGTTTTAAGAAGAGAAACAAATTAAAATTACGAATCTTTTGAGAGATTATCATATTAACCACAACAAATAAATTTGTCTAGAAAAATAAAGAATATAAATCCAAATTATTTGTTATTTTTAAACTACGGACTATACCCTAACTCGACAAAAATAGAGGTGGCAAAAATAGAGGTGGATTGATCAAGATTACAATAAAAATGACTTAAATTCTCTTAGAGTCTCTAATGATGTCCTAGAAGCTAAAAGTCTCGTAACATAAAAGCAAGACCTGTCGATATTGAGCTTGAAAAAATTAGTAGGAATAAACTTCCATTTCACATTAATTTCATGTTTCCTTGAAAATTGACGAAAGAATATATGATGATGAACATAATGTAGATACCTTTGAAGTTTACTAAAAAATTGCTCTCGCACAAAAATACACCATGATACTTAAGAGAGCATACTAGTTTCATTGATTAGTACCAGTTGAAAAATATTTGAAGATAAATTTATCTATTGAATAAGAGAGTTTCTTAATCCACCCCTTAATACTCTTAGGCATTTCGCGAAATTCTTTTTATGCCTCCTGCTTTCAGAGATACAGATCCAAATGCACTATTTTTTTTATTATGTTGGATGTTTCTGGAGACACATCTATGGAAAAAGCTCCGTAGATGCATCCCCGAAATCTTATTAGAACATATTTTTTTAATAAAAAAATCAAGTTTCATTGGCCACAGATGAAATTAACTATCGCAGATGAATATAAAATAACATACATCCGTAAATAAAATTATATATATATGAGAAGTAATATGACATAATCATAAAAAAAATAGTATATAAATGTCATCAAAATATATACATAAAAAAACACATCACAATCACTACTGTGTGTGCCTGACAACATTTGTATCCCCTCCTTTGCCTATGCCTCTGCCGCCTCGTCTGTCTCTGCCGCCTCCTCGACCGCTCGGTCTACGTCCTCGGTCATCGATCCTACTCGTCTTGGTGCGATGCCTGCGATACATAAGTGCCCTCTATACCACCTCAATGATCTCATCTAATACACGCTTGTGGTCAGACCCCTCAGTGAAGAAACCGATGACAATGTGTGCCCGCCCCATCTCCATTATCTGACGACAGCGAGGCAGGACATCCTGAGTGTGGTCCAACTGAGATTACTGCTTCTCTAAGATCTTCTGATGAGCTGGTCTGGGTGGTGATCCTTTTGCAGTGGGCATCATGTATGGGTGTGAGACGGTGAAGAACCAAATGATGTAGCCATCAATGCAACTCCAATCTCTCGGCCCTCTGGTCTCCTGAGCCCCGTCCGGTACCATGCGCGTCTGGTAGTCAGCAAAGAACTCGTCTATCTGCCTAAGGGTCAAGCCGATAAGAGCGGAGACAATTGGGTGTCTAGGTATCGTCTGTGTGTACCTAAACTGCCACATGACGCACTCCGAAAAATATGGAACAATGATGATCGAACTGCATGCCAACCATCCTAAGAATAGTGATATATCGTCAAACGGGTGCGTCCCACGGTGATTGGTATATACTTCATAGCGGATGTCCTCAGCAACCAGGCGATCAAGATAGACTCTGTAAGGATCGACCGCTTGGTTTCCCCTAAGCGGGGTAAAGGCATAGGCACGCGACATCTACTCTGTGTAGTCAGGCAGACTCCCCTACCCTCTAATCATGGAAAAGTTTTGGAATATCCAAGCCTGAAATGAAAATAAAAAACATCAGTATCAAGCATTATCACTAATATAGAATAAAAAGAAATGAAAAAAAAGTTACCACAAGTAGTGACACGTTGCCTGCCACAGTCCTGGTCTTCCACAAGCATCCCTCTCCCAGTCTCCAGTATGTGTAAGCCAGGGTAGCCTCCCCCCAGTTGTACTCATGGATCCGTGTGGAATCCAAAAAGTACCTCAGGTAAGCGACATCAGTATATGTGGAGGAAGTGTCCACAAACAGTTGTGTGCCAACTAAAAATAGAAAATAACACTTCAACACATGTTGTCTGTGTATCTCAACCTCATCTAGATCACCATCTGCCTGGCATGCAGTAGCGAGTGCCTCACAGAAACTATGTGTCAGAAAGGAGAACCGCACATGAGCTCCTCTAGTTTTATCCACCTCCTCCAGCGCATCCACTAGATAAGCCCAAAGCTCATCGATCAACATCTTTCTCGCCTCTTCCTTCATCATCCTACCGTGATAGAGAAGGGTACCCCTGATCGGTATATGCAACAAACAAGAGATGTCGTCCAGTGTAATAGTTAGCTCGTCATGCGGTAGATGGAAAAAGGATGTCTCAGGGTGCAATCTCTCTGCAAATCTCATCAGCATCCCATTATGGATCAGGTTGTAATCGATATCACAAAGGTCCTTCAAACCAGAGGCGGCAAGGACATCCTGGAACCAAGCCTCCTATGGCTGCTCCAAAGATAATATCTTTCGCCCATGGTTATAGAACTTCTGTGGCTCACGAGTCTGAAAAATTTCCATAAATAAGAAACAATGTTAGTAATCAACAATGGTACAAATTATAAGTTTAAAATTGAAAAAAAGAAACAAATTGAGTAATGTTAGCTCTCCATCTCAGACATGTCTGACAGTATGGTCAGCATACCCTGTCAGTAGGGACATATCTGAGGGGCCATCTGGGAAACCCTCAGGCTCACCATCATCATCGTGACCACCATCCTCCGCTGGTGGGTCATAGCCTCTGGAGGTGACACCAGAGCAACATCATCGGCAGGATGAGGAACAAGAGTATCCCGACGAGGCCTGTGGGATGACGGGTGTAACACCCTTCTAAACCCCATGAAAAATATATGAATAATCAGAGTAAATAATCATGCATTCACAAAAGGGCGTCATCATAATAATTCGATATATAAAAGCATAGTATAGAGTACATCAAGTGTCTCTAAAATATATAAACCAAGCGATCTCAGTATTACATAATCAGAGCATGACTCGACCCAACGACTAGATACATATACAATATATCACAAAAGAATCCTATACATCCTAGCTAACCGACCAAAATATGAAGGCACGCTTCACAAAATGGACCTCCAGCCAACCTACTCTGCAATGCCTCATAGAGCATCATAAAACAGCAGAAGGGTGAGAAATATTATCATAATAATCAATGCATATAATCATATATGTATACACAAGCATATAATACACATATTCCACATTTTTCACCCAATTCATCATACACATCACAATGTATATATATATAAACAAATATGGATAATCGCCAAGCATATACATCATGCATACATCCACAATCCACTCATTCCTCATAAACATTTACAATTATGTTCATTCACCAATTCACAATCTCAGTTCCACAATTCATACGCGTATGCATACTTTCAATACAACAGTTATCTATACCCTGAGACTCAATGCAACTCATGCCATGTGGTACCAACACTTGTTATTATTTTTCGGTTTTTACATTTAAATCGGGTCCGTCCTCTAGACCAATAACAAACAAAAGCCCGTCCTCTAAGCTTTCAAACCCCTCTCTAGGTTTGGGACAAGTCACTAGTTTCCACGAAACTAGCAAGCATTGTCTCTTGACAACAAATGATGCGTATGCAATTAACAATCATATGCACTTAAGACCGTTCTCGCATCTTAATCTCATGCATACTCAAATAATTTATCACACAAGAATTATAACATGATTGCACACATAACACATTCCTCAAAGTATTCATACTTTCAACATCATCACTACATTCATCAAGTAGTACACGAGAATCAAATAGATTCAATCACAAATACATATTCATGAATTCTTCACATACAATCGCATACAATCAATATGCATTCACATTATCGCGCCAAACGACAACGAACTCCATCACAATCATCATACACTTTTAATCAATTAAACAGTGCATATAATTGCCAAACGGCCACAATTCACAATCGATTCCATAATCTAGGATTCACGCCATACGACTACCCATAGCATAACATATCACAACATACAACTATGCCTTAAGAGAAAGGGTTAATCAATTCGAATCGAAGAATCGACATTGGATGGAAACAACAAGAAAATCAAACACTGTCACGCTCGCTGGACCACTCGCCTAGCGAGGTCCTAGCGAACACTCGCTGCTGGTTCGCCTAGCGAACAAGCTCGCGAAGGCAAACAGAAGCTACTGGAAGGATTCGCTACTGGCTCGCTGGAGCCTCGCCTAGCGAATAACTCGCTACATCTCTCGCCACAGCGAATAAGGGTCATTTCCATTCTGCCCAAGTCTGGGAACGTTCGCTGGCAGCTCGCTTAGCGAACACTCGCCACCCTGCTCACCTAGCGAACGTGCTAGCGAGCGTCTGTGTACTCCAAAACCCCAACTGTCCAAAAACCTCAGAAACTCCCGAAATCACTCGATTCAATTCCAACAAGTTCCAGTAGTCTTAGCCTAACATTCCTCGACTAAACACACCATTAATTCCGGATTCTAACCGTTCAAACATCAGTCTCTATGGATTAAACTCATTTCTGACCTAGAATGGAAAAGATGGAAAACATCCAAACAATCCATCAAAAGCATACATAATCATACACATTGAGAAGATAATAATATTTCACACCCTTACCCAATTAAATCGACTCCTAAGGGTTGATCTTGATGAATCCAAGCTTTTCCTCTATTTTCCTTCTCTTTTCTCCTCTTCCTCTTTCTTTCTCTCCTTTCCTTCTTTTCTTTCTATCCTTTCTTTTCTCTCCTCTTTCTCTTATATCTCTTTCTATTCTATTCCTCTCCATCATATTTCCTTCTCTCAAAATATCTACCCATTCATTTAAATTAAAGAAATCACATAAATCAATTAATTAACATAAATAATTAATTAATAAAAATTGGGCTGTTACAACGGGGCCTATGATGAGCCCTCACTTGAATCCCGAAGGCTGTCTAGTAGGCTGTGCCTCGGCTATATCGGCCTGAGTAACGGTGACCTGACTTAGCTCGTGTCTCACAGATGCATGTTGCGAAACCCGTCCAAGATGAAATCTGTCGTCTCTGTCTGCCATAATGTCTGCAACAGAATAACTAAGAAAAAACAATTAGATATAAATAAATCAAAAAATAGAAAAGAAAAAATAACATTTTCTACTTCCAGATATACAAACCCGGAACAAATTTCGTAGATGTATCTATGGAAGCACCCAGAATTTACAACATTTGGGTTGTTCTAGAGCTGCATCTACAGAAGTTCCCTAACGTTAAATTGTCCCATAGATGTAGATCCGGAACAACCTGCAACTCAAAGGTTACGACAATGGCGTCCCCTACCCATGCAATTGTGATTTTTGAAGCCCTGATTGTTCGTTTCAGCCTACAAACAATACCTACATTGTCTCTAAACTATGTTTCTAAAAATACCTAAGGATTTATACCCCTAAAACTATATTCTAACTCGTTTATGGGAAATACTCGAAAATAAATTGGAAACTAAAAACTTATCGATTATATCAAGCTTTGAATGTGTTAGTGTTTTTTGATCGTTGAAATGAACGCTCCTTGTCGAATTTGATTTTATATATATATATATATATATATATATATATATATATATATATATATATATATATATATATATATATATATATATATATATATATATATATATATATATATATATATATATATATATATGTGTGTGTGTGTGTGTGTGTGTGTGTGTGTGTGTGTGTGTGTGTGTGTGTGTGTGTGTGTGTGTGTGTGTGTGTGTGTGTGTGTGTGTGTGTGTGTGTGTGTGTGTGTGTGTGTGGTGTGTGTGTGTGTGTGTGTGTGTGTGTGTGTGTGTGTGTGTGTGTGTGTGTGTGTGTGTGTGTGTGTGTGTGTGTGTGTGTGTGTGTGTGTGTATTAAGAGAGAGAGAGAGAGAGAGAGAGAGAGAGAGAGAGAGAGAGAGAGAGAGAGAGAGAGAGAGAGAGAGAGAGATAGATAGATAGATAGATAGATAGATAGATAGATAGATAGATAGATAGATAGATAGATAGATAGATAGATAGATAGATAGATAGATAGATAGATAGATAGATAGAGAGAGAGAGAGAGAGAGAGAGAGAGAGAGAGAGAGAGAGAGAGAGAGAGAGAGAGAGAGAGAGAGAGAGAGAGAGAGAGAGAGAGAGAGAGAGAGAGAGAGAAGACAGAAATGCAGTAAAATAAATAAACTGAAATGTAAAGAGATAAGGGAAGAAAGAAATGCACCAACAATTCATATAGGTTTGGCCTAACCACTTGGCCTACTCCTGTTCCCAAGAATTTCTTCTTAAGAGTTTCCATTATATCAGATGTGAGCTTTTCACATGTAGTGCCTACAAACCTTCTTACAACCAAACATGAGAGATTTTACACTAGCTAATCCAAACCAAGCGAGGTATTTTATGCTAGAATAATCTCATAATCAAACATAACTTTTACACTAGGCTTAACTCAGGAACCAAACATAGTTTTTGACGGCTTAACTCAATAACTAAATGATAAGTTTTAATAGACTGAACTCATGAACCAAACAAATATTTTACCTAGATAATCTCAATACCCAAATAGAGCTTTTAACCGGTTTACCTCAAGAACCAAACAATGATTTCTTTCAAAGATATTACACAAAAGACAATCCCTTTGAGTAACTTACAAAATTCCCCCAATAGTAGAATACTAAAACCTCAAATATATTTTTTTAATCTCAAAGAACTAAGGTAATTTTGTGAAAATATAGAAATGAAATGGAAAGAGTATAAAGTGAGAAAGTATATAGAATACATTTTCTGGCATATTTTGAAATGAGGAGAAGCCCTCTATTTATAGGAGAAAATTTTGGCTCAAAAAATAAAAAAGATTCATAGACATTATAATGAATCTAACCGATTAAGGCATATGGTTAATCCCTTAGAAGTTTTAAAAATACAACAACCCTTATTTAAAAAAAGAAAATCGTATAATGGTTACGTGTCTTAATCAAAAACCACTATTGTTAGTCGAATACAGAGCCTTTTCCGTTGATCTTATCGATTGGGTTAAGTCCCTATTTAATTAGGCAATGTACAAATGCTTCCTAAATGATTAGGAGCACACTTGGTCAAATCTTCATACACCTTGATGGTTCCTTTCTAGGTTTTAAAGTGTTTTAGCAAAAAAAGATACGTTAAAAAACTATTTTAAGTTTATGTGTGTGTTGTCTTAGTAATTTGGGAATTAATCTTATATCTTTACAATAAATTGGTTACTAAGACACAATCCATCGAGCTTTCATACTTTCCCGCTTTCACAAACTTTGAAGCTTCAAATTCCCTTGCTTGTTTCATCATTGATTCAAAACTTTATTTGAGACTTGGATTCAAGATAAGGCTTTATAAAGCTTCTTAATAGACACCATCATTAGATATTTATCGACCAAAAATCATCGGGGACTCTACTAAATTCGACTTGACATTAGGTGTTATTTTTATTGAATTTGACTCGATACTTCAAACAACATATCTTGATCTTGATAGAACATTGCGCAAGATAGTAAATATTTCTGATTGTCTAATTTTTCTGTTTGATAACAATGTGGAGGATAGCTTTAGTATAAGTCATCTGAGGCATCTCATAATCAAAATCCTTTATAATTGAGGGACCTCCTTATTTTGGGTGGCTTCTGCACCATTATGTTGGGTGTGAATATTGAAGTAGAAAAATAATATAGAAGGTGGCGAATAGACCCAATTTAAAATTCAATCTCCGTTTTCAAAATTAACTTGTGAACAGAAGGTTTGGTGTGAAAATGTGAAAATTATACTATTCAAATATTGATCAAGTTAACACTGATCGTTTCACAAATATCCAAGATGAATACAATGAAACACTTTGTATGAATTGATTCAATTGTGTAATTCACAAGAAGTGTTTACACAATGATTCAATGAATGGAGTTCTAATGTCAATTTATTTCATAGAAACTTAATCACCATTCTAGCTTAACAAGTTATCCAATTCCAACAAAACCTAAGGTTTACGTAATAAATCATTATCAATGAATAAACGACAACTATGATGGAATCAAAATACCTAAGCATGCAAATACTACAAAATTAACTGTGAGAGAGAGAGAGGGAGAGAGTTTGTGGTGTTGTGACTGTTTATGCAAATTCCAGTGATAGGAGAGGCTCAAGGGTAGCAAGCTTTGTATCAATACCCAAAGTACAAGCAATGGAGGTAATCACTCCTCTAAATCAAATAGACCCCTTGCTAGCGGTTCGCACCACATACATGTGAGCTATCATGAATGAGGGGCTAAATTAATCGGAGTCTGTGCAAAAGCGGCTTGTAAGTAGAACATTTTTTTGGCATTAATTTCCAGCTAAAAATAGTGTCAGCCAATATTTGGTGAAGTAGCGGATGGCCGGGTTTTGCATCTTAGATGCCATATTACCTTCAAACTATATGTTGCAAATCCTATTAACATTTCCAAAAATGCCCAACACCATACACCCAATCTATGTCTAATGGTGCTTCACATATAACCTCTCTTGCATAAGGGAAGTTCAACAACTCATCAAGTTGGTTAGTATTATACTCATATTTCTTATTAAACATCCTGAACTAAACAATCCCAGAAGTACTAGCAGTATCGGGTTGTACTGAGTAAATAAGTGAACTAAGGAATTCTCTAGCCAACCTAGCGTATGTAGCATCCTTTCGTCAAGAAAATGAGACAAGCCTACTCTATCAATCATCCAATTTACACTATCTAACTGCCCTAACCTAAGTAGGCAAGTATCATCAGCGTACCTTGTCAGGATAATTTCCCGCTTCAGCAAAGCTTCAAACTTCCTTCGTTGTTTCTGCCCGTCCCTTCCATCCCGGAAAGTCGTACCTTTAAAACAAGTGTTTCCCTCTTGTGCCATTGCTGGAAGCTTGAGAATTTTGGATATTTAGAGATGGGGTTTGTTAGGAAGGAAATATGTCAGAAATGGGGGAAGTGGTGATGGTAAGAGTGGTTTAAATAGGAGTGAAAATGAAAGTGAAGAAGTGAATGAATAATGAGGGAATTTTCGGGAATGTGGAGGAAGTAAATGGGGTGGTTAGAGGTTAAGAAGGTGGAAAGGTGAAGTAAAAGGGGATGAAATGGAATTTTGAAAACCTGATAACTAATTTTTCACATTCTGAACAACATGGCGGGCACCATGGGGCCTGTGGCGAACGCCACACACTGCAAAGCAAGTTTTTACGCATTTGAAGCATATGGTGGGTGCCATGTAGGCTGTGGCGAGCGCCATGCAGTGTAAAAGCGGATTTTTCACTTATTCTTGTGATTTATGGTATTGGGCTTACTCTCTTGGGATTCTCACTCTATTTTTGAGCCAAATCATGGTTAGTGGTGCAGAATTTTGTTGATAAATGAGAAAAATCAAAGTTAGATAAAAAATAAAATATCAAACTAAATGAGTTAAACTTGAAAATTATGTGGGTTTCCCCCCACACAATGCTTTGTTTAACGTTGATAGCTCGACAACTGAAATAAAAACAATGCTTAGAGAATGATTAAATAAGGGGGAAAATTAAAAATTAATGAAGGGAAAATGACAATTAAACAATCATAAAGAAAAAATGAAAAAATTTTAACAACAAAAAATTTTAACAACAAAAAATTTAAAAGTTTAACACAACTTAATCAAAATGGGAAACAAACATTTCATTTCCTCACCTATACTAAAAATCAGCAGTGTCCTCAATGTTCTCAACTATGTGGGGGGAAGGAAAGATAAAACTACTATGTATCTCAGGTGACGTGATGTCTGGCTAGGCGATCAAATGCTTTCCTCACGGAATACATCTCCTAGAATAGATGGTTCATTTTTTCAAGCGATCTATCTGATTGGTCTTTAATGGCATGTCGGAGGGTGATAACTTTTTTTCATAGTGTGTTGAGCTCATAGTCAACACTGTGTCTGTTAGTAGGATCTGTAGAAGAAGATGAAGAAGATACATCTAAATGAGAGGTAGGGTGATATTTAGGAGCGGGAGGAATCTCGGGTGGTGTTGGAGTCTCATCCTGATCCTTTAGAAGGTAACGACAGTTCTCATGATTGTGTACACTAGTTTTCTCGGGGTTAGGAAGGGTGAATTGGTGAACCACTTCACTTAGGATAACTATCTTGTATTCATTAGGTCCCTTACACCTCACTAAACCTCTATTAAAGCAATGTTCTAAATTTAGCAAATTGTATCCATACAAAGGGTTCAAGTTAGTCGCTTTGTTAGGCAGGTCTAAAACTATGGCTATATGGGTAATTGTACCCCCTACATAAATATTCTTTATCTTCTGGTTAGCAACTCTATCTAAACCGGAAAGCCAGAAGGCAACATAATTTATAGGGCGAGATTGAAAGACACTGAATATAAAGAATAACTCTTCTCAACTGTCCGGTCCAATGTTCTCAGCTTTCCCAAAGAAAGTCAGGGCTACAACCATCTAGAAGTACTTGATGGTTGGGTTATGGATAAGGTCAACATTCATTCTCTTATGGTCTGGTGGAAAGTCCTTTATGATCCCACCCTCAAAAAAGTCTAACTCAGCTTGCATATCATCATCAGAGGGCACCTCTGTGTGATCATGAGGGCCATGCTAAAATGCTAGAAGTTGGGCTTACTCTCTATGGTTAAGGTGATATCTCGTCCAAAAAGTATAAATGTATCTATGCCTCTAGCTGGTCCAAAACCTAAGTGAGGGAGGTAGTGAAAAGAGCTTAGGAACTCCAGGGTCAAGTTTTTGTAGGTAGGGTGCTTTACAATTAAGAAGCGATCCCAGCTCATCTGGCTAAACATATAACAGACACTGTCTCTGAGTCCTAAGGATACAAGGCACGAGAAGTCAGGATATTTGGTAGATGAGATAGTTCTTTCAGCAAGGACTTTGTAGCGCCTCCTTTGGGCATCGTTCTTGAAAATGATCCTCATGTTATCCATGCGATGCATTCTGAAACAAAGTTAGTGGAAATACGCGCTAAGGAGAAATGTAGCGTGTCTGAAAAGAAAACACATGAGAAAGTTAGTAAACAATCAATAAATCTTAAATTTCACCATTTATTTATTTGAATAAGGAAAAATGAAACTAAAATCCGTGGGTTGCCTCCCACACAGCGCTTTGTTTTGCGTCGTTAGCTCGACATACTTGTTAAACTCATTCTTCGGGCAGAGTAGCAGATGGCTCACTAAGCTTCCAACTTTAATAATTTTATATCATTTCATCACTGTGATAGTTGTTGAGCCTATGTCCGTTTACGATAAATAGCCTAGTTGACTGACTCCGAATTTCAACTGCTCCAGACTGCATAATCTTTACTATTTCAAATGGCCCTGACCATCGAAAACGAAGTTTTCTGGGAATAGTCTTAGTCTAGAGTTAAATAGGAGTACTAGTTTTCCTATAGAAGATTTTCTTCTTGCGACACGCTTATCATGGCATCTCTTTGTCCGTTCTTTGTAAATTTCGGCATTTTCATAAGCGCCTAGTCTTAGTTCTTCTAAATCATGAATATCTAATATTCTTTTCCCTCCGGAGAATTTATAGTTCATGTTCAGGATCTTAATGGCCCAATAAGCTTTATGCTCTAGCTCCACCGGTAGGTGACATGATTTTCTATACACGAGTTTAAATGGTATTGTCCCTATGAGTGTCTTATAAGTTGTCCTTTATGCCCACAGTGCTTTGTTTAACTTAGACGACCAATCATTCCTAGAGGTTGCAACTGCATTTTCTATAATCTTCTTAATTTCCCTATTGGAAACCTCTACTTGCCCACTTGTATGGGGTTGATAAGGCGTATAAATACGATGTCGCACCCCATAATTTCTGTTGCGGTGAGAATCGTGATACCAAGCTATTGATTAACTTGAATCTTAATTCTTAAATTCACAACCGGACTTTAATTTATCCAAAGGAAAGGTCTAAATAAAGAAAAACCCTTTTCGTGATGTAACAATAACGCTAAGAGATTCGGGGATCGGGGGTTGGTTATGCATAGGGTAGGTATTTCACATCCTAAACATCTATAGTACTCTACATGAACTTTTTGTTTGTTTGCATGCTAAGTTTGCTAAATATTTGCTAAGATTGGAATTGGGTAAAAATGTGAAGGTTATGACCTAAAGATAGTTTGTAAGTTTGCTCGCAAAGACGTCGCGTCCTCTGCCTACGTATCCTAATTAGGATAGAATCAGAGCAATCGTAGTTCACCTCACAAGGGATGAAGAACACTTGATTATGATCAAGGTTCAAAGGGGAATAAACATATCCATGCTTGTGTAGAGTTTTACGAAACTCTCTAGATCTATGTTGAACTCTCAAGAAAGGGAAGTAAGTAATTATATCCATGATTCTTAGATAGATTTAACCAAACTCTATCCTAAAGTTCTACGTTGTAAGACCAATTGGTTCTATCCAGACCAAAGGGTGGGAGAAGGGGGAAGGTTGCTCGTCAAGATATCACATCTTGTGCCTATGTATTCTCATTGTCCAATGAGAAATCAGAGCGGTCGTAGTTCGGGCACGAACTACAGAATAAGGATCTATTGGTTCTTTCCAAACCAAAAAGAGGGATAAGGCTCTATCCAGGCCTAGTGAGTTAAATCCTAATGGTTCTATCCATACCAAAAGGGGGGAAAATGTTCTATCCAGACCTACGAGTTAAGTCCTATTGGTTCTATCCAGACCAAAAGGGGGAGAAGGTTCTACCCAGACCTATGAGGGTATCCTATTGGTTCTATCCAGACCAATAGGAGGAGAAGGTTCTATCCAGACCTATGAGTTATATCCTAATGGTTCTATCCAGACCAAAAGGGGAGAAGGTTCTATTCAGACCTAATGAGTTATATCCTAATGGTTCTATTTAGACCAAAAGGGGGAGAAAGTTCTATCCAGACCTAATGAGTTTAAGTCCTATTGGTTCTATCCAGACCAAAAGGGAGAGAAGGTTCTATCCAGACCTATGATGTAATGAGCTATCTATGACCCAAGGGTCAATAGAGAGACTTTTCCTTTGGAAGGAGAGAGAGGAGGCAACTGGGATGAGAACTAAAGAGTTCCATCACTTGGGGAAATAAACTTATCAAAGCAATAATCATTCACACATGATGAACATAAGGGATATGGTTACGACCAAGCAAGCAAGCATATCACAATAAGCAAGGATTAAATAATACAATTGGTTTCCACCAAGTATGACACATCTTTACAAAGATAAAGGCAACAACTCAAGGTATACATATTAACAAATATGGAAAACCAATAATCATGCAAATAAGTCACCACTTAAGATGATCATGTTATAAGTTCAAATGTAATAACATTTAGGCATTGATGACAATCAAATACGTAAAGAATGTACACAACGGTTAAGTTTAAGATTTAGGAAGAGAACAACAATTTTATGGTAACCACCAATGAGAAACAAAGTCTTAACATGTTAACAAACATAAAGAAATCAATTATTAATAAATCTCACAAGATAAGTCAAGCATAGTATAAAAGAAATTTATCAAGGCGCAAGGTAACGACCTAAAAACCGAACCAACTTACAAGTAGGCAAAAAGGCATTGTAAATACAAACAATTTGAGATTTTATTCCATTAAATGAAATTAGAAATTAACATGAACAATTTGCAAAAAGAACGGATTGAAAATGATAAAGCATGTAAAAGTTATGAAACATTGAATTTTATGAAAATAAAATAAAATGAAACAAGTAAATAAAAAGAAGTGGCATGGGAAGGGATTGAACCCACGCCCTTGTGGTTCACAAAGCCAACACAAACCAACAGGCCACAACGCGCGTGTGTGAAAGGAAATGGAAAGAAAGAAACATGATAAAACATGATAATTGAAAATAAAATAACCAAAAGAGTTGATCACCAAGGATCGAACTCAGGTCAGGCAGGTCAAAGGGTATAAGGCGCGCAAGTTTCTACCACTGGGGTGGCTATACATCCAAGTGTTTAGCCACCCCCATAAATAGATAAACCTAAATATGATTGAATTTCTGGGCAAAAAGCAAGTCAACCAAACCAAATGCGTGAAGGATCCAAACTTGATCAAAACAACTCCAAATCTAACAAAATTTGAGCCTAACATGATTGTTTTTTTTAACAAGGATGAAGATGGTAACAACCAAATTGTGAAATGATGCCTCAAATAAAAAACACAATTGAAAATGCAATGAGATCAAATGAGTTGCATAAAGGAAATCCAAACCAATTCTGAGTTCATACACATACAACAGATATTGCATACAAATCACAAACATAATGACAGATAGATTATACACTTAGGGCTCAAGCATAGATCAACACAAATGGAAATGGCTCCTGGATTGCAAATATAGCATGAAAATGGCAAGTTGTCAAGGATGCAGATGGAAATTGTTCAGTGCACATACACATGGCCTACAAGTTCTAAGCATGTCATTTGATGTTCTTAAAGTTTACAAACCAAACAAGAGTAGCTCAGGTAGAAGAAAGTAGTGTGATGGCAACATATGACAACATATTGGTTAAAGAATGAACTTGGTAAAATAGTGAACTTGCTTTCAAACAACAATAATGAATGACCTCAAATCAAAAACCAAACTGCTAAAACCTAAACAGATAACAGTTACAAACAATACACATATGGCTGATTCAAATGTAATAGAAGGGATCAAGGATTGATGAAAACAGCAGGTAAGCAGCAGGCCAAGGCAAAAGGGGCCTGCTGTCCAGAATTTTAATAAAAGGGCCAAACATGGATGAAACACACTTTGATCACAACAGAACCAGAAAATCTCATGGCATCTCAACCAAACCAAATAAAATGCAAAGAGAAACATGATGATAACAATCAGAATGCTAAGCTCAAACACCAAACAGAACTGAAATGCTATGCTATGTGAAATTTGAAAAAATGCAAATTGAAATCCAAATCATGAAACAAGCACAATCAGGTTGAACAAGTTTCACACACAAACTCAAATCATATTATTAAGTGTTTCCACACTTCAAAATTCATCACAAACCAAGCAAAAGTGAAAGTGGTATGCTAGTGGCTCATTTAAGCATGAAAATGCATAATAGAAGTCATGTCATGATTGGACAAGGTTTAGACAAAACAAACACCATACACAAGTTTCAAATGCATCAATGAATGATTCTAACACTTAAGATTGATCATGAAATGCACATATCACAAATTGGCTCACAAACTGCAAGTGTGGCACATGTGGAAGGTAGGCTGTCAAAACAGATAGGTGATAACGCGAAATCGTATATATATAATGACATACATTTTTGCTAATATATGACTGGTTTCACTCCGATTTCGGGTTTTTCCACGTTATTTGTCCAGTATTTTGCAGGTATTCTAAGTTCATGTTCAAATGGAGCAAGATGAAAAAAACAAGTAATTACAGATGAAAACTAGATGAAAAACAGACCAAAAATAGCAAATACGAATTTTGCTGATGTGACGGTCGTCACAATCCCATTACGACCGTCATACGTGTTACGACCGTCACAACCCATGAGGACCGTCATGCAGACAAAAAGTGCAGAAAACGTGCACGTGCTGTAAGTGCTTTCAAAGGCCAAAAGGAGTGGACCATTAACTCCTACTTTCTCTGACATCAAACCCACTTCCTGAAGCAACTAACCGTTGGAAATTCCATCTATAAAAGGAGGGAGCTGGTACCAGAAAAGGGGAGCCGCATTCAAGACACGAAGTGCTGCCAATTTATTTTCAGAGCAAATTTGAGTTTCAGAATTTCTTATTGTTTCCTTTTTCTTTCCTTTCCTTGCAATTGTGTTTTACTTTTCAATTCTATTCTGTACGAGTAATCGGTACCAAGACTAAATCCTACTGACATTTTGGAGGATTTCCCAAAGGCCAATTGAATTATTTACAGGTTCTTATTATAATCGTTAATTGAATTTTATTTTCCATTATGATGCATGTTTATATATTCTACCATTGTTTACGTGTTCTTAGTTTATATTCCATGTCTGGCTAAATTAAAGTAATCGATATGTAATAGGTAGTCAGATGAGATTCGATAATAACCGATGTATACTTTCCTTTTCAAACTTATTTATGGCTTTAGTTTTTAAATCGATTTTTCTAAAATAAATGTTCGTCGCGATAGCGAGAACCTATTTAAAAGCAGTTTTGCCACGACAGTGGGAAATTCATAAAGGTATGAACCAACAAGCGACAGCTGAGATTAGGACAAGATAGTAAAAACTAAGCATTCGTTTTAAAAACAGCGACAACGCTTTAAAAAGGATTAGAGCTTAATGGTTTTCAAAAAGTAATTTTAACCGTGAACGGGATAGCAGCAACATACGTTTCACCTTAGAGTTGCGACTAGCGTCAATAACCATCATGAGACAAAGGTCTTTAAACCGTCATTCTCTTCTTAAACTATTTTTGAAAACACCCAAAACACCGGTGACTTGTCGAATCCTTGAAGAACCAACATATTGCATACCGATTCAAGCATTTATACCTTAAGTAACGTTTTTAGTTTCCCTATAGTTTACACACTTATTTTGATTTTATTTCCCTAAAACCATACCAACCTAGCTAAACATAGTAACGCCCGAAAATACTAGCCTGATTACGAGTCCCTGTGGGATCGATATCTTATATTACTACACGATAGACTGTGCACTTGCAGTTAGTTCAGTTAGACATAGAAAGTCGCGATCAAGTTTTTGGCGCCGTTGCCGGGGACCCGTTTAGTCAATAGTGTAATCCTTTGTTACACAGTATAGACTAGGTTAACTATTCTCTCTCCTTCTACTCGTTCTTCGGTTGTATGCCAAGTACTCGCTCACAAGGCGACATCTTACAACCTACAATCACCGAATTAGAGCGCTTCTTACACTTAAGAAGGCGCATCCTCGAATATCAACGAAAACAAAATATTCCTGATCTTCTAGCTCATACTCCTGTTGAAGAATCAAAGATGGCTGAAGGACCTTAGAACAAACCGCTGAAGGACTACACTACCCCATCTCAGCTGGAGCCTCGAAGTAGCATTGTTGCCCCCGCTATTAACCGAAACAATTTCGAGCTGAAACCGTCATTGTTGTCAGCTGTACAACAACATCAATTCTCAGGAAATGCAACTGAGGATTCAAATGAACACTTAATGAAGTTTGTACAATACGCGGACACAGTGAAGGCCAATGGAGTAACTCCAGATGCAATAAGACTTCGTCTCTTTACTTTCTCTCTTAGAGATAGAGCTTGGAATTGGTTACAATCCTTACCATCCAACTCCGTTACGATGTGGGAACAATTGAAGAACGTTTTCTTAGTAAGATACTTTCCACCAAGCAAAACTGCTATGCTTAGAGCTCAAATCAATAGATTTCGACAAAAAGATGCTGAATCTCTCTATGAAGCATGGGAAAGGTTTAAGGATATGATGAGAACATGTCCTCACCACGGTCTAGAAGACTGGGTGACGATCCATACTTTCTACAATGGGCTTCTATATAACACCAGGTTAACGGTAGACGCCGCCGCAGGCGGTGCACTTATGGATAAGCCATACGACGAAGCCTATCAACTTATCGAAAACATGTCTCAGAACCACTGCCAATGGGGAGGTGAGAGAACTCCATCAGAGAAACCCGCAGCGAAAGGTGGGATGTACGAGATCAGAAGTCTTGAAAAGTTCAACGCTAAGGTGGATGCTCTAGCACAGAAAATAGACAGTCTGACTGTAACACCACCTGCAGCCGTAGCTTCTGTAACTCCAAATTGCGAGTTATGTGGAATCGCCATTCATAATGCGCCCGAGTGCCCATTATTGGCAGGAATTCCACCAGACCAAGTAAACTACGCTCAAGGTATTCCTTACGCAAATACTTACAACCTAGGATGGAGGAACCACCCAAACTTTTCCTACAAGAGCAATAATGCCCTGCAAGCACTAGCTACTCCGCCAGGATATCAGAAACCAGCCGCTGCTGCCCAGACTGCCCCTAGGAAATAAAATCTCAAAGTGATGATGGAAAAATTCATAGCTACTCAAGTTCAAACAAATAAAGAATTCCTGAATCAAAACATACACACTAGCGAGCAAATTAAACGGCTGACCGGAAAAGTAGACGCTTTAGCCACCCATCATAAAATGCTTAAAACACAGATATCACAAATGGCTTAACAACAAGCCTCTGCAGCCGCACCAGCTGGGACATTTCCAGGTCAGCCATAACCTAATTCGAAAGGTCATGCAAATGCTGTCATATTGAGAAGTGGAAAAGAATTGGAAGGCCCAACAGATCCTAGGAATGAAGATTCAGCCATGCATCAGAAATCTGATAAACCAACAGAAAAGGAGTCTGAAACAGAAAAGAAGGAAGGTGACGAGTAAGAGGCCGCCAAAGATGAAAACTCATATGTGCCTCCAGCGCCATATAAACCACCGATTCCTTATCCTCAAAGATTCATAAATTCCAAAACTTCAGGACAATTTAAGAAATTCGTTGAACTTATGAAACAACTAAATATCACTATTCCTTTCACAGAAGCGATAACTCAGATGCCGTCATACGCTAAGTTTCTTAAAGAAATCTTGTCTAACAAAAGGAAAATTGAGGATAACGAAATAGTTACACTTACTGCCGAATGTAGCACAATCATTCAGAATAACATGCCTCCTAAACTAAAAGACCCAGGTAGTTTCTCCATACCTTGCATCATAGGAAAGTTCGTCGTAGACAAAGCTCTATGCAATCTAAGAGCCAGTATAAGTGTTATGCCCTTATCTATATGCAAAAAGCTGAATATGGGAGAACTAAGACCAACTAAAATGTCCGTGCAATTGGCTGACTGATCAGTCAAATATCCCGTCGGTGTGCTGGAAAATGTTCCAGTACGCATAGGCCAATTCTATATTCCAACCGACTTCATAATCATGGACATCAAAGAGGACTCTGTTACCCCAATTATCCTAGGAAGACCTTTCCTAGCGACAGCTAGAGCTATCATAGACGTAAAGAAAGGAAGGCTAACATTCGAAGTAGGAGAAGAAAAGATAGAGTTCATCCTATTGCACCCTAATTTTTGACCATAAGACCCCACCTCTGTGTTTATTTTCTCATATGCGTGCATGTTATTTGTGACTAACGAGTATGTGCAGACGCGGTAATCTCAAGTGTATATTCTCAGTCGATGCTTCAAAACGTAACGGGTTGACACTGTTCCAGGTTTGGTTATAGGTTTTATTGGTTTTTTTCCTCATCATCTCAAAGGTTAAATTTAAAACCAAAAGGACAATTTGAAAAAGACTTGCAAGAAGCATGATCCTTGGCTTTGTTGAAAGCATTGGTGAGACTATTAATCAACGATGGTATTAACCAAGTTAGTTCTTGAGCATGCAAAAAAAGAGGAAGCTTTATTCAAGTCAGAGAGACAATTCATATAACTTGAAGCTCCCACTGTTGACTTTGTTACTCGCAAATTTGGGAAGCTTGGACGACTGAGAGAATTTCAATATCATAGAAGCTTAAGACCATCTTCGCTCAACAAATAATTCCGAAATTGCATCGGTGAAGGCAGCTAATGTCGGACTGTCATACACCTGCAGCAAAGGGAATCACAATCTAGTCCAACTTGGATAAGAAGCACAAAAGAATATAGTCGATAATGTCGTGTTTGAATGGAGTTTATAGTCATAAAATTAGGCAATGTTGTCTAAGTTGGTTACAAATTAGGAGGGCCCTAAAGCCAAGGTTGATGTACCATTATACTGGCGGCAGCAGCAGACCATGATTCAGTTCACATTCCTACATCATGACTTCAGGTCCTAGGACCCAATCTAAATAAAGGCATTACCAGTTGAGGTTATAACCATTGGTTCCAAATGCCCAACAAGTGACAAGAATCGAGAATATTACAAGACTAAGTTACAAGAAGTTCAATATAACACAAAAATACCGTCAAGTTCAAGATATTCATTTAAAGCCAAACGGAATCATTACAAACCAAAATCACATTACAGTTCCTAGTTTTATTACATCAATGTTACAACAATCAGATTGCATGCTATAAACTTGGACTCAGAGGTTGCAAACAAGTCCAAATTCTATCAATAAGCATCAAAACTCAACTAAAATTCAAGCATTGTTACTTGAATTCAAGACTCTACCAGGTTACACTAAATTAGATCCATGGTGGCTTCTTAGAGAGATTCAAACCAAATTATGTCTTCAAAGTCTTTTTCAAGGCCACGACACCTTCATTACTCATCATTTACAACGACACACTACATGCTGCCTCGTTTGTCCGTTGAGTTGCGAAGTACTTCAAAACATGTCAGCTGCCAAGAAATAAGGATTAAGGTCTGTTCAGCAACAAAGATCCTGCTCAGGTCCATGGGTGTCGGGATAGCTTCATGTCTGTCAAGGGAGCACTGCAACCAGCGAGTAATAATAAGAAAAAAGGAAAGCACAACATCAAATTCAAACAATATCCATGACAGCCAACTTCATTCATGAGAACTATCAACAGAGCACCAAATAAGGGAAACAACACCTCCAATCGCTACCTTTCTGAAGCAATTCGCAATGCGATATACGATGGAACTGATCATGAAAGCTTGAACCTGCATTGGACATTGACAAAATCAGTAATTTTACGAAGTGTAATCAAGAGAGCTCAGAGCACCATTTACTGACCGGATAGAATCAAAGCGCATCGCCTACGATTCTCAAACTTAAGATGATTGCAAAGAGGAAACAGAAGCTGAGATCAACCACTTAATGAGCTTGGTATTGATTATTTGCCTATGGAAGCAACACAACCTACCTATACTCGAGTTTTCCCGTTGGTTAGCCGCCTCCTGCACTTGTTGCAGCTTCACCAACCTTTTCGCAACAAGGGCCTCAGGCACAAATAAACAAGGTTGATTGATATGAGGACCAGGACACCAAAATGTTTGAAGCTTACCCTGTTCAACAATCTCAGCATCCGGTGCTATCGAAGAGCCACATACTTGTTGAATAGTCCATGAATTCCATCATCAGCAATCTTGACAAACGCATGAGCATCATCACCATAGACTTCTGTGAAGCAGAACTCAATAAGCTCCATCTTGAAGCAAGGGCCCATGACTACTGCTATTGCAAGAACCGACTGCAATTTCCCTAGGATACACACGTCAAACCCGAGCTCCTCCCCTCTGGGCCGCTAATCCACTTTTTTTTTCCGGCCCAACCCCTTCACTATTCGCACCTGTCAAGACATCAACGCAAATCAGCAATTGAAAAAATAACCGATAACGGATATTCCTTGAAGACAGAATATCCCATTCAGAATCAAATCAAATCCAATCTTAAAACCAAATCACAGAAATCAGAGATTGATTTATTATTCAATGTCTCATTACAACAATCAGATGAATTAGGAAAGTTTTCAAATTGGACTCAGCCCAATCCAGAAACCCTAAATTAACCATCATTAGCATTCATTTGGTTTTCAATCAGACTTTAATCCCACTTGGAGCCTATATAAAGGAAGAATGAAAACGAAAAGAAGGGGGGATCGTGAAAGGAACAACCAGGGAAAATTATCACACAAAAATCCTACTTCCGAAAACATAAAAGATTGAGGGAAAAGAAGCTTATCTTCTCCGGTGAAGGAACCATCACCAGCCACCACCGCTCGCCGCGAATCCCAGATCACCATCACTGCCGCGGTCATCCATTGTCGGTAACACCCTATTATTTTCACGATTTTAAACTATTGATGTTGCTTGCTTCGTTTTCAGGTTAGAAACATGGGAGGAATTGATAAAAGAAAACGATTATGATCGGAGATGAGAAAGGGAGAGACGCGATCGACTGGGAAAGAGGGCCAATTTGGGACCTAGGGTTCCCGTCTTTCTTTTTTTGGGTTTTTTTATTTATTCGTTTTTTATTATTTTGTAATTTGTTAATTTAGTAATCACACTCACCACATATCACCTGCACACACTAATTAACCCTTAACCTCCGTTAACTATTTTTTTTCTTTCTAATTTAACCTTTAAATTAAATTCCTGATTAATTTTCTCTAGGTCAGCATATAATCTTTTCTTTAAAAATAATTAAAGACCTTTAATTAAGTATTTTCTGTCTGATTAATTTTAAATCTAGGACATATAATTTAATAGAATCTATTTTTATTAATTTAGCTTAATAACCTTTTTGGATTACTAATATAATAATTCAATTTGATAATTCAATTATAATCAACCTTTTATTAAAAAAAAAAACTAGTAAACCTTTGTTAACCTTTTAAAATAAATTACAATAACCTTTCATATTAATAAATACAAACTTCATTTTAATGAATTTCTACTTAATTAAAATTAACTCACGTCTAGAACTTCTTTTTAAATAATTAAAATAAATAAACTCCTTTTTAAAATCAATTCCAGTCAACAAAACCAACTTTTATTCAAATTAATCAATTCACCTTGATCAATCCAATTAAAATCAATCCTACAGTTAAAATCAATCAACCTCGCACCCAATTCAATCGTGCACGTCCACCTCACGACACATTCACTCTCACACACTTCAGCGCTTTCATGCGTATGTGTATGGTTTACATTTCCGCAACTTATTCATTGCAATTTACATTAGCGCATTTACATTTCCGCATCGCATCCGTCCAAAGGAAAAACCTACACATGACTTAACACTTGTGTGTAGTGCACATCATTTGCATCCTAATCCCCTTGATCCTTGATTCCATTCAAGTTGATCGCTTAGGATAGATCCTACCCCATAGGAAGAACCTTAATCTTTACAACATAGAAATAAACATAATCGACAACACAATACAGTTATTTCAAACACAATAGAGAATAGATGTTAATCATCTTAAGTGAGATATAATCTCCACCCCCACAATAATACAATCAAACATGTAGGAACTTTGCCTTAAGAGTGATAAAGGCATACTCGTCAAACAATCCGAGTACTTAAGCCCTTTTCTTAAGACGATGCAAAGACTATTTTCCTGCAACCCCCTTTACACTTGTGGTGGTTACATCTCCCTTAACATGAAGACTCATCTCTTCTCCTAAACCCAATCAAAACAACTACCCTAAACCCGTAGGAACTTTGACCACAGTCAAAGAGCTCCTCTAACCCTTTAGGGGAACTACAAGTACTCTGATTCCACTCCCGTAAGGATATGTAGGCATAAGATGCGATATCTTATCGAGTATACTTAGAATCAAACCCCTACGTCTTCAACCCTTAAGAAGATAAACACATAGCAATAAACAACATAAAACAAGAGGTTCTTGTAGAGTACTACAGAAACTTAGGATGCTAGTACCTTCCCTAAGTTTAACCAACCCCCGAACCTAAAACTCTCTAAACCTTGCATTTGCATTGCATTGTGGGAATTTCGATCTTTATCCCTTCCTTTGGACAAATCAAAGTTCGGTTGCAAAATGAATAAAGATTCAAGCTAATTAATAGTTTGGTATCCAATTTTCACCGCGACAGAAATGGCGACTTCACTGGGGAATACCTCTAGTGGGTTTCCCTATCTTATTTTATTTGTTTACTGCTTTATATATCTGCCTACTTGATTAATTGTTTATATGCTTTTTCTTGTATTTCTTTTGGGATTGTTGTCTTTGAGTGGTGAGATAAAGTTCTACACCCGAGCTTGAGAGAAATTAAGATAGGATGGTGATATAGTTGAGGAGGCTTATAGGGAGTTGAATCCCGACTAAGTTGAATCGAGAATCCCACTCAGTTGAGGCCCTTTCGAAATAGTACTGTTGAACGAGTAATCGTGAAGACACTCACTATTTTCGACTTTGGAGCCTATGATATTGAGGACCGTAGTTACTTTAACCCAACTTTGGCCTTTATTAGGACGTAGTGCGGGACTATGAGGGAGTACTCCCGAAGTAGTGCTACGCGAAGCTACACTCAAAAGAAGTTCTCTTGAGAATATTATTAATCCTCGAGTAATTGGGAAATTGATAATATCCGAAAGATGGGCTGATGATTTTGAGTCCCTTTAGGACCTTGTTCTGCAGGTACAAACAACCTTTAGTCCTTAAACCTTTGGGGATGGGTATACCCTTTACTCCATGCTCGTTACAAACCTAGGGTGCCCCTTTGTTTGTTTATCTTTGTGTCCTTATGTGAATACTTGTGTTTGCTGCATTCATATAGCATCATTCTGCATGGGACTTCATGGGATTTACCTTTGTTTATGAACATTGTAGGTCACTATGACTTCAAATGAAAGACGTACTGTGAAATATACTTTTAAGAGTCCCAAATTGGATGACCTAAAGAAGTTGTGGGGTCTCATCAAAGATCAAGAGGAATTCAAGAACAAATATGGGAAGCTGATATCTTTGTTGGGTTGCTCAGTGAAGGAAGGACTTCTTGCCACTCTACTACAGTTCTATGATCCTCTTTACCATTGTTTCACCTTTCCAGATTTTCAGTTGCTACCTACGTTGGAAGAGTATTCCTTTTTGGTTGGCCTACCTGTCCTAGAAGAATCTCCTTTTCCCTTCTTGGAAAAGGACCCTGATGAGAAAGAGATTGCTAAAGCCCTCCGTTTGAAGGTATCTGACGTCAAAACCAACCTAGTTACTAAGGATGGAGTTCTTGGTTTAAAGACAGGTTTCCTAGTCGAGAAGGCTTCATTCTATGCTGATTATTCTAATAAGGCTCCGTTTGAGGCAATTTTTGCTTTGCTTGTTTATGGGTTGTTTTTATTTCCGAGTTTTGAAGGTTTCATCGATCTCAAAGCATTCAAGATCTTTATGAAGAAAAACCCAGTGCCAACTCTGTTGGGAAATGCATATCACTCCATACATCTCCGAAACCTTCGAGGTGGAGGGATGATTACTTGTTGTGTACCTTTACTTTACAAGTGGTTTATTTCGCACTTGCCGAAGTCTAGCTCTTTTACAAATATTGGCAAAGAGCTTTGGTCTCCAAGAGTTATGGCATTGACCCATTCCGACATTGATTAGTACAACTGATCGTATGATGGAGTATTAATCATTGATAGTTGTGGTGACTTTGCTAATGTACCGTTGCTCAGCTTTGATGGAGGAATCAGCTACAATCCTGTTTTAGCTCGTCGACAGTTGGGATACCCGTTGAAGGAACCTCCCAAGAGTGTTCAAGTAGAGGGTATATTCTTCAAAAATGATATGGAACTCCGAGGAAAGATTCTAAATGCATGGCGTAATGTACACAAAAAGGGGAAGAGAAGTCTAGGAAAGCCTAATTGTGTGTCGCTAGAACCGTATCTCTAGTGGGTAAGAGACAAGGCGACCAAGTTAAGGATGCCTTACTCTCGTCAAGACCCTATGCCTCCAAGAAAGGAGCCCACCTATGTCTTTATGTCTGAAATTGAGAAGTCAGAGGTTGCTATGAAGAAGTTACGACAAGAGTTAGAGTCATGGAAGAACAAGTATCTAGTGTCTGTTGCAGAGATCGACAAACTCCAAAAAGAGAAAGAGGAACTCCAGAAGCAGCTACAATTAAAGGACGAGGAGTTACTCCCCTGCAAGAAGAGGAAGGTCATGGAGGATTTATTTTTCTCCGACCCACAATGCACTATTTGGAAATTGATTGTGGACAACCTTATCCGTGAGAAGACGCAACTAGAGGAGCAGCTCAAGCAGCAGAACTCGAAACTTCTTTAGTGTCTTTATTAGCTTTTATTTAGCTTTTATTTGGGACTTTTAAAAGAAATTATTTGTATTCCGTTGCAAAATTAAATAAAAACGTTTTCTTTTACTACAATGTTTATAAATAGCTAGGATCCCATGAAGTCCTACTCATATTGCATTACATTCTTTCTTTATTCATTTCAAGAAACTCAACTTTATTTCTCAGGTATTGTAACCATGGATTTCAAAAGAGAAGCCTTGGAGTACACTTTTCAGAGCCCTAACATTGAAAGCTTGAGAGAGCTAGCTGATCTAATCGAGAATCGTTACGCCTTCGCAGCAGAATACAGAGAAGTCTTCCGTTTCCTCGAACTCAAGATGAAGGAAGGGTTGTTGGAGACCCTCGTTCAATTTTACGATCCGTTATATCACTGCTTCACTTTTCCAGATTACCAGTTGATGCCGACGTTGGAAGAGTATTCTGATTTCCTGAGGATGCCTGTAACGGCCCGTCCCATATTCACCGGCCAGGAAGACACACCCAGTCATCAAGAAATTGCCAATGCCACTCATCTCAGTTTGGCAGACGTGCAAGCGCACCTAACCACCAAGGAAGGAGTCCTTGGATTCCCTGCTGACTTTTTGATTGAAAAAGTTCGCTACCATGCTGAAAGAAAGGAAGTCCTTATCATGGAAGCCACCTTTGCTCTGTTGGTTTATGGGATTTTCTGGTTCCCAAAGATCGATGATTTTGTCGACATGGATGCAATTAAACTGTTCATACTTAAGAATCCCGTTCCTACTGTCGCGGTGAAATTTGGATACCAAACTATTGATTAGTTTGAATCTTTAATTCATTTTGCAACCGAACTTTGATTTGTCCAAAGGAAGGGATAAAGATCGAAATTCCCACCATGCAATGCAAATGCAAGCTAGATTGTTTTAGGTTCGGGGGTTGGTTAAACTTAGGGAAGGTACTAGCATCCTAAGTTTCTGTAGTACTCTACAGGAACCTCTTGTTTTATGTTTGTTTACTGCTATGTGTTTATCTGCTTAATGGTTAAAAGACCTAGGGGGTTTGATTCTAAGTATACTCGATAAGATGTCGCATCTTATGCCTACATATCCTTACGGGAGTGGAATCAGAGTATGTTGTAGTTCACCCTAAAGGGTTAGAGGAGCTCTTTGACTGTGGTCAAAGTTCCTACGGGTTTAGGGTAGTTGTTTTGATTGGGTTTAGGAGAAGAAATGAGTCTTCATGTTAAGGGAGATATAACCACCACAAGTGTAACAGGGGTTGTAGGAAATGGTCTTTGCATGGTCTTAAGAAAAGGTCTTACATACTCGGATGATCGCCAAGTATGCCTTTATCGCTCTTAAGGCAAAGTTCCTACATGTTTAATTGTATTATTGTGGGGGTGGAGATTATATCTCACTTAAGATGATTAACATCTATTCTCTATTTGTGTTTGAAAAGGTTGTATTGTATATGATTGTTTTGTGTTTGTCTAGGTTGTAAAGATAAAGACGAAGTCCTTCCTATGGGGTAGGTCCTAATCTTAAATGATCAACTTGAAGAATCAAGGATCGAAGGGAATATGATGCAAATGAAGTGCAACTACACACAAGTGTTGACTCATGTGTAGGTTTTTCCTTTGGACGGAATGCAATGCATAAGTATAAATGATGCTGTAAAATGACTGGAGAATAAATTGCAGAAAGGTAAATCATACACATACGCATGAAAGCGCTAGGTGAGTGTGTGAGTTGTGGATGAAATAACAGCAAATAAAGATAAAACGATACATACGCATGAAAGCGCTAAGTGTAGGTGAAAGTGTCGTGAAGTGAGATTGGGTTGTATGTTTACGCGGTTGATTGATTTTAGTAAAAAGTTGCGTTTGATCTTTCAAATAAAAGTTATATTAATTATTCTCTCTATTTATTTTATTTGTAAAAAAGGTTGTATAAATTACTTGAGTTATAAGAAAATGTACTCTCTTTTAATGAATTTGATTTTTATAAAAAGAAATAAAATTAATTATGTTAATTTTAAAAAAATTGTAGTAATTATTATTTTTATTTAAAACTGATTATAATAGGTATTTAGTTAATTAAAAACTAAGATAAGATTTAGTTAAATAAAAAAAACTGGGTTAATTAACGAAATAAAACAAAAATTAAGTGACTAAGCAGATTAATTAAGTTTTAAGAGATAATTAGAGGTTTAATTAGGGTAATTAGGTGATGGTTAGTGGATGCGTGGTGGTGTTAGTGATTAACAGATAAAACAAAAACAAAATGAACACAGTAAACCCTAGCCCCAAATTCCTCCCCATTTCCGTGATCGCGCATCTCTCTTTCTCAACTCCGGTCGCTACTCTCTCTTTCTCATCTTCGGTCGCTCTTCTTTCTTCTATTTGCTTCTTCTCCAACTTCGAATTTCCAACAACATAATCAAAAACAATGAACTGTTAATGTTAGTGAAAAGAGGGCTCACGCTTAAAATTGTTGTTGTTTCCTCGCTGATTCGAAGGTGCGATGGATGAAGGGTCCGCGAGGGATGGTTGAGGTCGAAGAATGGAGATCTCGGTGATGGATTCGCAGACGGGGCGCGAAGGTTTTGGCGGATGGATTTGTGGTGAAGGCCTCGCAAAAGAGATAAGTGTTTCTTTATGACTTTTTCTAGGTTTTTGGATTTAGATTTATGGTGTTTCGAATTTTGCACTGAGTTTGATTCTGATGGCTTCTCCCTCCTTCCCTCTGTTAGGGTCTTCTTTCGTGTGTCTTCGTTCTTCTTATATAGGCTAAGAATTGATTGCTGCTTTAAAATCATGATTGGATCTTTCCGTTTTAGCTTGTATGAAATTTGAAATATTTCCTTTTCTGTCTGATCGCTATTTCAATCTTTGATTTTCATTCAAATTGAGATTAGATCTGATTGGATTTTTTATGGAATATTCTCCCAAGCAAAATGCTAATCTGATTTTGCTTTTAGCAGGTGCGGATAACAATTTAGGTTTTCGGGCCCAGAGGAGATCCAGCCCATGGTAGACGCGGATGCTAGCTCTGTTAGGATTGAGCAAACTCGGAAGGAGGCGTGGGATTGCTGTGTTTGTTGGAGAACTTCACGAGGAACTGATGATGAAGAACGGTAGTCTCAAGTGTTCGCAAGGTATACTCCTTTCCTTTCAATTCAATCTCTGTTCCTTTGGATTTCTTTAAACTGATAAATATTTGAACAACTTCCTTTTCATGGACACTGCAACTTGTTGGTGTTCTGGTCTGCATTCTTGCTTATGGTTATGATTGTCGAGCTGATGAATCCTTTATTACTGTGGTAGGTTTGGCCTCGAAAAGGATGCCGTTGCAGCTTGTCTAGGGTGAACAAAACGACGCAATTGAGTCTCACAGATGGCGTGACAGTCTTTGAAGTTACAAATCCAGTGCCTAATTCTGAAGTGTCCCTTCTTTTGAGGTAGCTGAAACTCTACCTTGTTATTGCTAACACTTACTTATTTGTATAATTGGGGTTTAGTTATCACTTGTTAATTTGTTCTATCTCAGTAGTAGGCCCTCTTGTGACAACTCATCTAACGCATCGCCCGCATGGTCGTTCAAGCTATCCACAACTTGGATAACAGGTCCACCTGCTGAAGCATAAGAAGATGCCTTTGTAGTACCGATAGTCCATATACGAAGGAGCGAAATAAGCCTGCTATTCATCAAGGTATGGACACTGCTTGTAAACATCTTGATTTTCAGCCTCATTTTCTTATGTCTTCAAGTCTGTTTGTGACTTCCTAATGTGTTATCCATAGGCTTAGTGAATCCATCAGGAAGGTTTATGATGTAACTGAAGCTTCAAGATTCACATGCTTCCTTTGGCGATGTTTGATAAACACTTCCATTTCTTTGTTTTACGCTAGCGTCGCGTGTATATGATCAGGTGGTTTCTCTTTTCAAAATATTAAGTTCTGAATCCCTAGGGAATAAGTGGTAAATCCTTTAAAATAATTTATTTGATAAGCTCGTACAGGTTTGTGTTTAGTAGTTCAAAGCATAAGCACAGATGTCACTGATATACAAACAATGTGATATTTATCCGCAGGATCATATTCCGTATCCGGTGTTAAAGTCTGAACCAACAGAGTCAAAAGTTGCTGCGGCCTTCGAATATCGTTGGCGTCTCGCTTCATCTCTCCTTTAGATTTTAACTTCAAATTATTCTCGCTAACTGCGTTGTAATTATTGGTTGGTACCGTGTTTTGCAGGTGAAGATAATGCATGGAGAACTGCAGAGCATGGTTTACGCCTTGGTTTCGGTTCTGACTTCAAACCGGTGCCGGTACTGACCTGGTTGCTTTGTAGGAACTCTGAGGGTGTTGCCGACGGTTCTATATCGTGAGTTTTGAAGAGTTTAAAACATTTTCGACAATGCAAGGTAGCATTTAATGTTTTTGTAGCAATCTCACCTAGTATTACAAATCGTATGGTCACATAATTCTCCAGTACAGTGGGATTTTCATCTGCAAGAGTAATATCTTCTAGACTCTTCATGTGATGATCCTCATACCCATTAACATCCGTTCCATAGCTCAAGTTAAGCGCATCAAGGTCGAAAGTGGCTGGCATGGTGATAGTATGAAGAGGTGCTTGCATTCCGTCCTCGGGTAAGGTATGATTTGACACCGCAGCAAATACTTTGTATAAAACAGTACGAACAATATTGCAATCCTTGAGAAGATAATCAACTTTCTTCGAATAAATACGAACAACACCTAAGAGTAAGTGAGCTGACATTTCAAAGGCTTTGTCTTCTGTAGTTTTTTTTTCCATCTCAAAATTGATAATGTCATTTATTGTTGTAGGACCTTTGGTTTGATATTGCTTGATATGATTTGGGAAGATGTTTGAATTAGTTGATTGTTGGCTTGAATAACTGATAAACTTTCCATTCTTCTTTCAGGAGCACGTCGGTTATGATGACTTCATCGTTATAGCGGCATTTGAGCGGTTTTAAGTGATATGCCCTTCAACTAACTCCCAACCTTATGTCTTCTGGTACAACCGAGAGATCCCCATAGCCTGGGATTTACTACTGATGACGCCATTACCGTGCAATGCAGTAAATTACTTAGAGCTTTGTCATCTTCCGAACGAATTTCTTCATGAATTAATTTTCTCTAAATCATTGCTGCTAGTTTTGACAGGTAGTGTTTGGCTTTCTTCTTCTGTTTTGCAGCGGTTCTTTCATTCTAATCAAAACTCACGGCTAACGTCACTCATGGATCCGAATAGGTAAATGATTTGATGTCGTGGCTGTGATGGCGGATTCTCAATGTTCCCATACTTCTTGTTAGGTATTTCTTGGGCATTTGTGTTCTGATGATATGTTCCAAAGAGGCTATGATCACCGAGCTGGCATCGAGGGACCGAAGTTCAGACATTGCCATAACCGTTGTGGGAGCACATTCAACCGATTTAATGTAACCTTGCACTTTTTATAGTAGTTAGATGTTAGGAACTTGAGTCCAAAAGTAATTAGGACCACCTTGTAATTGTTTATGAAATCAAAAAGATTTGCCTTTGTGCTAGTACTGATTGGAAATAAACAAGAACGCATGGTTGAAAACTTGACCCGCCTTGGTGTGACACATGCCCTTGTATCAATAGTTATCATAATCTGTAGCTTAAAGTTTTGTTGGGCTCGTATATGCAAGTCGTAATCTTTGTATTTGGAGTTATGTGCATCTTATAAAGACAAGGGTCTAAACCTCTTATTTTGAACACTTAAAAGGAGAACTCAGAATGATTTCTTGTAGCCTTGGAGCTTCGAATTTTATACGTTGAAAAATGAAACGTGTGCCGCAGTTGACTTGAACATTATTGCAAAAGATGATTGTATAAGCATGAACCTTCAATGAGGTCCTTAATTATAAGGTTACTTTGGTAATGTGAATACTGCCATTTAGAGATAATTTTGATGAATGTCACATAAGAACTCCCTCGTGCATATAGCTTGGACTGTTAACTTTAACTTCTTGCTCTGAACTTGTAATAAATCCCTCCATAGGCTTGAAATTGACTTAAGAACACGAACTTCTGATTCACATATTCTTGAGTCTACGACTTTTGAAATTTATGCGCCTGCACACACTTGTTAGTGACAATAACATAAAAATTAAAAATAAAGTCAAACAACAATAAAAGGGAGAGGCGCAAAAAGAGGTGGGATTTTATGGTCAAAAATTAGGGTGCAACAAATGCCCCTATTTAAGTTACTTCTATTCGGAGATATGGAGGTTGAAATCTCCGTCTCGACGAGATATGAGGGACTTAAATACAGACATTGCGCGAATTTTTGGCCATAAGAAATCACCGAATGCAAATGATATGCAATGATATGAAGATGCAAGACGGACAAATCTGTGAGGAGAAGGTCACAGGGGATGAACTGGATACGACATGCCAGACAAAAGAGCAACAGATCCAACAAGGCGGGACCCTACGAGGATAGGAACAATCACCCATGGGAAATCTCCAAACGTGTAACGGTAACTCATGCATCAAGGATGCGGTGATTTTGACGATTTGTGATCGAAAGATACTTTTACTACCAAGGTGGTGGTCAATAGTAACTCAAAATGGATCTTTTGATTGGGGCGCAATGCATTCTTCGCCATTTTTATTATTTTATTATTTTGTAACTCAGCTGAAACGGTGAAATGTATAACTTCCCCTTGCATCATGGTACGGGGACCATGGGCTGGTCTCAGTTTTTTTTTGCCTGAAATGTCATTGTAGTTGTAGATGTTGTAGTTGTTGTAGTGGTAGAGCTTCCCCGAGCATCATGATATGGGAATCATGAGCTGGTCTCGGTTTCTGATGTCAAACTTCCCCTTGCACCATGGTATGGGAACCATGAGCTGGTCTCGGTTCCTGAAGTCGAACTTCCCCTTGCACCATGGTATGGGAACCATGGGCTGGTCTCGGTTTCTGATGTCGAACTTCCCCTTGCATCATGGTATGGGAACTATGAGCTGGTCTCGGTTCCTTCCCGAAATGATGAGAACTCGTGAGAGCACCTTCGTAGGGGGTTGTGATTTGTAGACTGTAGATGTAACTGTAGTTGTAAATTGTAATGTTGATATAGATGCTCGGCTGTGAGCCATAGTGTCATTGTAGATTGTAGGTTGTAAATTGTAACACTGTAGAATTGTTGATGTAAATGTTGTCGGTGCAATCTGTAATTATAGAATTTTGTAGATGTGATCTTGTACTTGTAATTGTAAATTGTAGATGCAGTTTGTATTGGCAATTTGTAGAATATGCACCGGGGATCTTCAAAGGAGTTGTAAACCGGTTGATCTGTGGAGTGTCCTCTTGTAAGGAGATGTGTCATTGATTGTACTCGTAATGAACTCTCTGGGGAAGATCATTTCTGAGGAGTATCTTTGCTGTAATTGTAAGATATGTGAAATTGTAGCAGAAATCCTCAAATGGGGAAGTATCTGTAATGTCCTCTGTTTCGACTTGATAATCTTGAAATAATCCACTGGGGAAGGACAGATTGTCTCGAGGAAATTGTTGTTTGTCGTTTTGAATATAAGTCAGCCCAAGACGAGTTGCTCAAATAAAGAGATCTTCTGTTTTTCAGCTGTAAGTTGTTGAGGAAATCTTGTAGTATTGCTGAAGAAATGTCACGTCTTCAATGGTGATCCTCATAATGTCAAAGCGCAAAATAAATGCACTTTTGATCCAATGCTCAAAAGCTGGAGACGTTCATAGTATGATTGCCAAAGACCGAAGTTCAATTCGGGAAATAACCGAAGAGAAGCTGTCAAGCAAGACTCAACCATAGAGGCATAAACTCCAATGGGAATGTACTGAAACGACTGTCTTCCACGAGGATCGAACTTCGTGGGGAAATAGAAATATTGAGTTTTTTTTGCTTAGGGCTGACAACTCTATTTGGAAGGAATAAGACACGCCCAAATACCCAAGGGTAACCACAATCGAAGAGATAGAGTAAAACATACAAAGGATGCACAAATGCAAATGTTATGCTATCTACTTATATGATATGTGTATGCTTATGCCGACAAGACAGACGAGCAACGACCGAATACGGGATAAACGTCTCGAAACAAACATCCGACCAATCTTCAAAGATAGAAGTACCACTGAAGGTAGATGGAGAACCAAATGTAGGGTCCCAATACTGCTTCAAAACTTCAAAATTTCTCTTGAGGAAAAGTGATCAATCCAATTGGGGATGTATCATATTGATAAGCTTGACGTGTTGTATGAAATTGTAGACGGAGGTACCCAAACCGAAGTTTCATAGGGGATAAAATAAATATCCTGGGTCTTCGTAGTTGTTGAACATGTTGGGGTTGAGCTTCCTGAGGATGAAATATACATCTTTTTTTGCTCCAATCTTCAAATGCCCCAAGTCACATAGTTTAAGAGAAAAGTCTCGAGAGGATTTTATAGAAAACATGATGTCCAAATGCCCCACTGTTTTCAAACTCTCTAGAGATTCGCCGAATCTCGACGTAACTGCCCCTGATTGATGATATAACCGAGTTTTCCAATTTGTGCTTTTAGATGAAAGCCAAACTCCTACGGATCCAACTCCTTGAAGAGTAAATTGCTCCAGGTGGGCGAGGTCTTCGAGTCCATTGAAGTCCGTGTATTCTTTCTAAGATGTCAAGCGTATCTTAACAAGTTAGAAATATCAATTTCGAAATGGTTAATGCGACACACGTTTGTCTTGAAGTTTTGAAAAAGGATATCGCAATAACTTGTGATTGAAACCACTAGTTAGGATACAAATTGATCATTATTTATAAAGCCGAATTAATTTTGAGCATGGCTCAAGGAGTCAGGAAACAACATCTCATCGAGCATGCTTTCGAACTAACCTTACTTCAATTAGGACTTTGAGGGTCGTATATGGGTTTAATTTATGACTTGTAGAATGGAGGTGGAAAAGGGCTAGTATATTTGTGCCCACCCAATTTTTTTTAAAATGTTCATCATTTTTGATATCACCCTGCCCCAGGTTAAGAAAATGAGGTTTCGGTTTGGGAGAGAAAAAAAAAAGGTCTTTTCTCAAGGATTAAAAGAAAGGGTTGACTATTTTGGTGTTTAGGAGGTTTAAAATAATGCCTTACATCATCAGTAGGATTTTTATTCGAAGCATACAACAAGAGATCATATGTTTTTACTTCATCATCCTCCTTCCGACTCTCTGTCAGAGTAAGAGATCGGGTAAAAGTCGGCATTATAAATAATTTTGAAAAACTATTTGAGTGAAAACGAATGGATTTCTTCAAGACAAACAGTTATTGCATTACTTATTCAAAACAAAAAGTTCTTACATGCCAAATATGCTTTCAATCAAAGAAATAAACATGGACAAAATGAAATAAACTTCTTCGGAGAGTCCTTTCCAGGATATGTAGACGGGAAAGACATGCAGAAATGACTGGTGCACAGCTTTCAGACACGACGTTGACGACCTTGAATCATGCCTGGGGAGGACGAACCTTGTCGAGATATGGGGCTATCTCGCACATAAGGGACGAAACCCTCAAAGAATAAGACTCCACATTTGACCAAATTTTGGACGTCTGCCTTCATACCGTAACAGCTCTCAATGTCGTGCCCCAGAGCACCTTGATGATACAGGCAAAATTTGTTGGCTTTGTACCAGTATGGAAACTTCTTAGGTACCTTAGGTGGAGCTCTTGTCTGGATATGACCTCTTTGAATTAGAGCTGGAAACAAATCAGCATACTTCACAGGGATGGGATCAAACCGAGGAATTACTTCTCTTGGTGTATCTGGAGTCATCCTTTGATACCTTTTCCGAAATCGTCGATTCTGTGGTTGATCTAGAGAGGCCAACCTCTGTCTAGGAGATGGTTGTTGTTCACGCTGAGCGGGCATCGCATACTGGCGCTGAGGATGGGGTACCGGAGCTATGAATTCTCTGGAAGGTCCACAACCATCTTTATTGTCTGGGGCTATACCCAAGTTGTGATGGTATTGCTTCACAAAAGCAAAAGTTAAGTCTTCCCAAGACTGAATGTGATTCCTTTGTAGCTTCATATACCATGTTAATGGTGCTCCACACAAACTTTCTTGGAAGCAGTGAATCAATAGTTGGTCGTTCCCAAGATAGGCGGTCATCTTCTGACAAAACATCATCAAATGATACCTTGGACAAATTGTACCTTTGTACACTTCGAAGGCGGGCATCTGGAATCCCGGAGGGACAACTAGGTTTGGAACTAGGTGCAGGTCATGAGCACGAAAATCAGGCGCACGGTTCCTCTTCATCATTTTCCATCGTTCCTCGAAGTCACAAAATTCATTCTCGAATGCTGTAAGCTCCGGATCGTCCATTTCCTTTTCTTGCACGGGCTGAAGTTGCATAGGAACAAAGTTGTCGGAGGGACGGCGAAGTGTCGGATTAGACCTTACTCTGAAGCTAGTCGTACGATCCATGTCTTTGTTCTCCTTACTATCCTTTAATGATACTTCCGGCTTGGTCAGATGGTCGAGACGGCGACTGACATCAAAAGATGGAAAACCAAAATGAGCCACAACAAAGGAAGGACACATGCACAAAAAGTAAAATGCCATGCTAAATGCAGAATGTTAATGCATAATGCAGATGTAAGGGGAGACTTCAAGAAACTCAAAGTGTTTTCCAGTGTTATAATGTAGAATAATTGAAAAAACTTTTTTATTTTTGAGAAACAATGAAAACAAAGTACTCTTTCAAGAGTTTATTACAACAAAAGCAAAAGAAAACTTAGAACTCTACTCCACGGTCTTCTCTTTTGTACGGAGCTCCTCGGTCAGCTGATCTATACGATCTTGCAACGCCGCTTTCTCGATGATGAGTCGTTCCACACACTCCTTCCAAGCCATGGTAGTTGAGGGGAGATCATCACTGGTGACAGCACTTGAAGAGGCATGAGGAGAAAATAAATCCCCTTGTGCCTTTCTCTTTCTGGCAACTTCTAATTCTGGTGTCTTCTGAAGTCTTTCCTTCTCTACTTTGAGGGTGAGGAACTTATTCTTCCAGGCAGTCCTCAATTTCCGGGCTTCATCTAAAGCAATCCTTACTTGTTCTATTTCGTCCACATCGAACCATTCAGGGTCATGAGGAGATAATACCATAGGTTCATGGAAAGGAAAAGGCATCTTGAGACCGAGAGCCCTTTCTCGCACCCAATGTAGATAATCCTCAGAAACAACACAGTTGGGGTATCCTGAAGCAGTTGTTCCTTCCATACCAATATATTTCCATGAGTAAATGATGACAGTCTTTAGATCTAGATCCTCTTCTTCCTTGAAATAGATCTCTTCCAACGAAGCCGGGTCAGGTATTTGGATCATAGGGTGTCCAAACTGTCTACGGGCCAAGGCGGGATTGTAACTTATACATCCTTCTCTTCCAATAAGCGGTACATTGGGGAAACCTCCGATGCTAGAAATCATAGGCACGCCTCCATAGGCAGGATCATACCAAACAATGTACGAATGGGTAAGGGCCATAAGTATCTCGGACCATCGAGGTGTTGCTACTTCATCCCAAAGGGACGGATACTAGGTCAAACGAGCGATGAACCATGAGTACAACAAGGCAGTACAACATACAATGTGTCCTCCTCCTTCAGCACTCCTCGAGTGAATCGAGAAGTACGTATCAACAAGCAAGGTAGGTACTGGATTCTTGAGTATGAACAGCTTGATTGCATCCATATCAACAAAATTGTCAAATTTAGAGAACCAGAAGGTCCCATAAACCAACAAAGCAAAATTGGCTTCCAAGATGAGAGCCTCCTTTCTTTCAGCATGGTAACGTACTTTTTCGATCATAAAGTCGGCGGGGAACCCAAGGACTCCTTCCTTGGTGATCAGGTGTGTTTGAACGTCTTCAAGACTGAGATGAGTGGCATTTGCAATTTCTTGGTGACTAGGCGTGTCTTCCCTTCCGGTGAATAGGGGTCGAACAGTCACAGGCATCCTCAAGAGTTCTGAGTACTCTTCCAAGGTCGGCATCAATTGGTAGTCTGGAAAAGTGAAGCAGTGATACATCGGGTCATAAAATTGAACCAATGTTTCCAACAATCCTTCTTTCATCCTTAGCTCAAGGAAACGAAAAACTCCTCCATATTCTGCTGCGAAGGCAAAGCGATCCTCGACGAGGTCGGCTAGTTCTCTCAAGCTTTCGAGGTTGGGACTCTGAAAAGTGTACTTCAGGGTTTCTCTTCTGAAATCCATGATTACAACACCTACAGAACGAATTTGAGTTTCTTGAAGTGAACAAATGGAAAAGAATGCAATGCAAGATGATTAGGACTTCATGGGATTCCTCTTATTTATGGGCATTGCGGTAAAAGGAAACGTTTTATTAAATTTGAAACGGACTACATAAATATTCTTTTAAAGAGTCCTAAATAAAAGCTAAATAAAAGCTAGTAAAGACACTAAAGAAGCTTTGAATGCTGCTGCTTGAGCTGCTCTTCTAGTTGCGCCTTCTCACGGATAAGGTTGTCCACAATTATTTTCCAAATAGTGCATTGTGGGTCGGAGAAAAATAAATCCTCCATGACTTTCCTCTTCTTGCAGGGGAGTAGCTCTTAATCCTTCAATTGTAGCTGTTTCTGAAGTTCATCCCTCTCCTTTTGAAGTTCAGCCTTCTGCTTTTGAAGTTCAGCCTTCTGCTTTTGACACTCATCATTTTCTGCCACTGCTACATGGTACTTGTTCTTCCAAGATTCCAGCTCATGTTGAGACTTCCTTAAGGACACCCCTAACTCCTCGGCTTTAGACATAAAGACATAAGTGGGCTCTCTCCTTGGAGCTATGGGATCTTGACGGGAATAGGGCATCTTTAGCTTGGTTGCCCTTTTTCTGACCCACTGGAGGTATGGTTCTAAAGATACACAGTTAAGCTTCCCTAGACTTCTCTTCCCTTTTTTGTGTACACTATGCCATGCATGTAGAATCTTTCCTCGGAGTTCCATATCATCTTTGAAGAACATACCCTCTACTTGAACACTCTTGGGAGGTTCCTTCAACGGGTATCCCAACTGTCGACGAGTTAAGATAGGATTGTAGCTGATTCCTCCATCAAAGCTGAGCAATGGTACATTAGCAAAGTCACCGCAGCTATCAATGATTAATACTCCATCATACACTCGGTTGTACCAATCAATGTCGGAATGGGTCAAAGCCATAACCCTTGGAGACCAATGCTCTTTGCCAATGTTTGTAAAAGAGCTAGACTTCGGCAAGTGTGAAATAAACCACTTGTAAAGTAAAGGTACACAGCAAGTAATCATCCCTCCACCACGGAGGTTTCGGAGATGTATAGAGTGATATGCATTTCCCAACAGAGTTGGCACTGGGTTGTTCTTCATAAAGATCTTGAATGCTTTGAGATCGATGAAACCTTCAAAACTTGGGAATAGAAACAACCCATAAACAAGCAAAGCAAAAATTGCCTCAAACGGAGCCTTATTAGAATAATCAGCATAGAATGAAGCCTTCTCGATTAGGAAACCTGTCTTTAAACCAAGAATTCCATCTGTAGTAACTAGGTTGGCTTTGACGTCAGATACCTTCAAACAGAGGGCTTTAGCAATATCTTTCTCATCAGGGTCCTTTTCCAAGAAGGGAAAAGGAGATTCCTCAAGGACAGGTAGACCAACCAAAAAAGAATACTCTTCCAATGTAGGTAACAACTGAAAGTCTGGAAAGGTGAAACAATGGTAGAGAGGATCATAGAACTGTAGCAGAGTGGCAAGAAGTCCTTCATTCACTGAGCAACCCAATAAAGATACTAGCTTCCCATACTTGTTCTTGAATTCTTCTTGATCTTTGATGAAACCCCACAACTTCTTTAGGTCATCTAATTTGGGACTCTTAAAAGTATATTTCACAGTATGTCTTTTATCTGAAGCCATAGTGACCTACAATGTTCATAAATAAAAGTAAATCCCATGAAGTCCAATACAGAATGATGCTATATGAATGCAGCAAACACAAGTATTCACATAAGGACATAAAGATAAACAAACAAGGGGCGCCCTAGGTTTGCAACGAGCATGGAGTAAAGGTGTACCCTTCCCAAAGGTTTAAGGACTAAAAGTTGTTTGTACCTACAGAACAAGGTTCTAAAGGGACTCAGAATCATCAGCCCATCTATCGGATATTATCAATTTTCCAATTACTCGAGGATTAATAATATTCTCAAGAGAACTTCTTTTGAGTGTAGCTTCGCGTAGCACTATTTCGGAAGTACTTCCTCATAGTCTCGCACTACGTCCTAATAAAGGCCAAAGTTGGGTTAAGGTAACTACGGTCCTCAATATCATAGGCTCCAAAGTCGAAAGTAGTGAGTGTCTTCACGATTAATCGTTCAACAGTACTATTTCGAAAGGGCTTCAACTGAGCGGGATTCTCGATTCAACTTAGTAGGGATTCAACTCCCAATAAGCCTCCTCGACTATATCACCATCCTATCTTAATTTCTCTCAAGCTCGGGTGTAGAACTTTATCTCACCACTCAAGAACAGTAATCCCAAAAGAAAAACAAAAGAAAGCATGTAAACAATTAATCAAGTAGGCAGATATATAAAGCAGTAAACAAATAAAATAAGATAGGGAAACCCACTAGAGTATTCCCCAGTGAAGTTGCCATTTCTGTCGCGGTGAAATTTGGATACCAAACTATTGATTAGTTTGAATCTTTAATTCATTTTGCAACCGAACTTTGATTTGTCCAAAGGAAGGGATAAAGATCGAAATTCCCACCATGCAATGCAAATGCAAGCTAGATTGTTTTAGGTTCGGGGGTTGGTTAAACTTAGGGAAGGTACTAGCATCCTAAGTTTCTGTAGTACTCTACAGGAACCTCTTGTTTTATGTTTGTTTACTGCTATGTGTTTATCTGCTTAATGGTTAAAAGACCTAGGGGGTTTGATTCTAAGTATACTCGATAAGATGTCGCATCTTATGCCTACATATCCTTACGGGAGTGGAATCAGAGTATGTTGTAGTTCACCCTAAAGGGTTAGAGGATCTCTTTGACTGTGGTCAAAGTTCCTACGAGTTTAGGGTAGTTGTTTTGATTGGGTTTAGGAGAAGAAATGAGTCTTCATGTTAAGGGAGATATAACCACCACAAGTGTAACAGGGGTTGTAGGAAATGGTCTTTGCATGGTCTTAAGAAAAGGTCTTACATACTCGGATGATCGCCAAGTATGCCTTTATCGCTCTTAAGGCAAAGTTCCTACATGTTTAATTGTATTATTGTGGGGGTGGAGATTATATCTCACTTAAGATGATTAACATCTATTCTCTATTTGTGTTTGAAAAGGTTGTATTGTATATGATTGTTTTGTGTTTGTCTAGGTTGTAAAGATAAAGACGAAGTCCTTCCTATGGGGTAGGTCCTAATCTTAAATGATCAACTTGAAGAATCAAGGATCGAAGGGAATATGATGCAAATGAAGTGCAGCTACACACAAGTGTTGACTCATGTGTAGGTTTTTCCTTTGGACGGAATGCAATGCATAAGTATAAATGATGATGTAAAATGACTGGAGAATAAATTGCAGAAAGGTAAATCATACACATACGCATGAAAGCGCTAGGTGAGTGTGTGAGTTGTGGATGAAATAACAGCAAATAAAGATAAAACGATACATACGCATGAAAGCGCTAAGTGTAGGTGAAAGTGTCGTGAAGTGAGATTGGGTTGTATGTTTACGCGGTTGATTGATTTTAGTAAAAAGTTGCGTTTGATCTTTCAAATAAAAGTTATATTAATTATTCTCTCTATTTATTTTATTTGTAAAAAAGGTTGTATAAATTACTTGAGTTATAAGAAAATGTACTCTCTTTTAATGAATTTGATTTTTATAAAAAGAAATAAAATTAATTATGTTAATTTTAAAAAAATTGTAGTAATTATTATTTTTATTTAAAACTGATTATAATAGGTATTTAGTTAATTAAAAACTAAGATAAGATTTAGTTAAATAAAAAAAACTGGGTTAATTAACGAAATAAAACAAAAATTAAGTGACTAAGCAGATTAATTAAGTTTTAAGAGATAATTAGAGGTTTAATTAGGGTAATTAGGTGATGGTTAGTGGATGCGTGGTGGTGTTAGTGATTAACAGATAAAACAAAAACAAAATGAACACAGTAAACCCTAGCCCCAAATTCCTCCCCATTTCCGTGATCGCGCATCTCTCTTTCTCAACTCCGGTCGCTACTCTCTCTTTCTCATCTTCGTCGCTCTTCTTTCTTCTATTTGCTTCTTCTCCAACTTCGAATTTCCAACAACATAATCAAAAACAATGAACTGTTAATGTTAGTGAAAAGAGGGCTCACGCTTAAAATTGTTGTTGTTTCCTCGCTGATTCGAAGGTGCGATGGATGAAGGGTCCGCGAGGGATGGTTGAGGTCGAAGAATGGAGATCTCGGTGATGGATTCGCAGACGGGGCGCGAAGGTTTTGGCGGATGGATTTGTGGTGAAGGCCTCGCAAAAGAGATAAGTGTTTCTTTATGACTTTTTCTAGGTTTTTGGATTTAGATTTATGGTGTTTCGAATTTTGCACTGAGTTTGATTCTGATGGCTTCTCCCTCCTTCCCTCTGTTAGGGTCTTCTTTCGTGTGTCTTCGTTCTTCTTATATAGGCTAAGAATTGATTGCTGCTTTAAAATCATGATTGGATCTTTCCGTTTTAGCTTGTATGAAATTTGAAATATTTCCTTTTCTGTCTGATCGCTATTTCAATCTTTGATTTTCGTTCAAATTGAGATTAGATCTGATTGGATTTTTTATGGAATATTCTCCCAAGAAAAATGCTAATCTGATTTTGCTTTTAGCAGGTGCGGATAACAATTTAGGTTTTCGGGCCCAGAGGAGATCCAGCCCATGGTAGACGCGGATGCTAGCTCTGTTAGGATTGAGCAAACTCGGAAGGAGACGTGGGATTGCTGCGTTTGTTGGAGAACTTCACGAGGAACTGATGATGAAGAACGGTAGTCTCAAGTGTTCGCAAGGTATACTCCTTTCCTTTCAATTCAATCTCTGTTCCTTTGGATTTCTTTAAACTGATAAATATTTGAACAACTTCCTTTTCATGGACACTGCAACTTGTTGGTGTTCTGGTCTGCATTCTTGCTTATGGTTATGATTGTCGAGCTGATGAATCCTTTATTACTGTGGTAGGTTTGGCCTCGAAAAGGATGCCGTTGCAGCTTGTCTAGGGTGAACAAAACAACGCAATTGAGTCTCACAGATGGCGTGACAGTCTTTGAAGTTACAAATCCAGTGCCTAATTCTGAAGTGTCCCTTCTTTTGAGGTAGCTGAAACTCTACCTTGTTATTGCTAACACTTACTTATCTGTATAATTGGGGTTTAGTTATCACTTGTTAATTTGTTCTATCTCAGTAGTAGGCCCTCTTGTGACAACTCATCTAACGCATCGCCCGCATGGCCGTTCAAGCTACCCACAACTTGGATAACAGGTCCACCTGCTGAAGCATAACCAGATGCCTTTGTAGTACCGATAGTCCATATGCGAAGGAGCGAAATAAGCCTGCTATTCATCAAGGTATGGACACTGCTTGTAAACATCTTGATTTTCAGCCTCATTTTCTTATGTCTTCAAGTCTGTTTGTGACTTCCTAATGTGTTATCCATAGGCTTAGTGAATCCATCAGGAAGGTTTATGATGTAACTGAAGCTTCAAGATTCACATGCTTCCTCTGGCGATGTTTGATAAACACTTCCATTTCTTTGTTTTACGCTAGCGTCGCGTGTATATGATCAGGTGGTTTCTCTTTTCAAAATATTAAGTTCTGAATCCCTAGGGAATAAGTGGTAAATCCTTTAAAATAATTTATTTGATAAGCTCGTACAGGTTTGTGTTTAGTAGTTCAAAGCATAAGCACATATGTCACTGATATACAAACAATGTGATATTTATCCGCAGGATCATATTCCGTATCCGGTGTTAAAGTCTGAACCAACAGAGTCAAAAGTTGTTGCGGCCTTCGAATATCGTTGGCGTCTCGCTTCATCTCTCCTTTAGATTTTAACTTCAAATTATTCTCGCTAACTGCGTTGTAATTATTGGTTGGTACTGTGTTTTGCAGGTGAAGATAATGCATGGAGAACTGCAGAGCATGGTTTACGCCTTGGTTTCGGTTCTGACTTCAAACCGGTGTCGGTACTGACCTGGTTGCTTTGTAGGAACTCTGAGGGTGTTGCCGACGGTTCTATATCGTGAGTTTTGAAGAGTTTAAAACATTGTCGACAATGCAAGGTAGCATTTAATGTTTTTGTAGCAATCTCACCTAGTATTACAATGTTGGCATGATGTTTATTTCAATTCTCATGAGATTGTATGTGTGTTTGCAGGACTAAATGTTGTGTCCTCATCAAATCGTATGGTCACATAATTCTCCAGTACAGTGGGATTTTCATCTGCAAGAGTAATATCTTCTAGACTCTTCATGTGATGATCCTCATACCCATTAACATCCGTTCCATAGCTCAAGTTAAGCGCATCAAGGTCGAAAGTGGCTGGCATGGTGATAGTATGAAGAGGTGCTTGCATTCCGTCCTCGGGTAAGGTATGATTTGACACCGCAGCAAATACTTTGTATAAAACAGTACGAACAATATTGCAATCCTTGAGAAGATAATCAACTTTCTTCGAATAAATACGAACAACACCTAAGAGTAAGTGAGCTGACATTCCAAAGGCTTTGTCTTCTGTAGTTTTTTTTTTCCATCTCAAAATTGATAATGTCATTTATTGTTGTAGGTCCTTTGGTTTGATATTGCTTGATATGATTTGGGAAGATGTTTGAATTAGTTGATTGTTGGCTTGAATAACTGATAAACTTTCCATTCTTCTTTCAGGAGCACGTCGGTTATGATGACTTCATCGTTATAGCGGCATTTGAGCGGTTTTAAGTGATATGCCCTTCAACTAACTCCCAACCTTATGTATTCTGGTACAACCGAGAGATCCCCATAGCCTGGGATTTACTACTGATGACGCCATTACCGTGCAATGCAGTAAATTACTTAGAGCTTTGTCATCTTCTGAACGAATTTCTTCATGAATTAATTTTCTCTAAATCATTGCTGCTAGTTTTGACAGGTAGTGTTTGGCTTTCTTCTTCTGTTTTGCAGCAGTTCTTTCATTCTAATCAAAACTCACGGCTAACGTCACTCATGGATCCGAATAGGTAAATGATTTGATGTCGTGGCTGTGATGGTGGATTCTCAATGTTCCCATACTTCTTGTTAGGTATTTCCTGGGCATTTGTGTTCTGATGATATGTTCCAAAGAGGCTATGATCACCGAGCTGGCATCGAGGGACCGAAGTTCAGACATTGCCATAACCATTGTGGGAGCACATTCAACCGATTTAATGTAACCTTGCACTTTTTATAGTAGTTAGATGTTAGGAACTTGAGTCCAAAAGTAATTAGGACCACCTTGTAATTGTTTATGAAATCAAAAAGATTTGCCTTTGTGCTAGTACTGATTGGAAATAAACAAGAACGCATGGTTGAAAACTTGACCCGCCTTGGTGTGACACATGCCCTTGTATCAATAGTTATCATAATCTGTAGCTTAAAGTTTTGTTGGGCTCGTATATGCAAGTCGTAATCTTTGTATTTGGAGTTATGTGCATCTTATAAAGACAAGGGTCTAAACCTCTTATTTTGAACACTTAAAAGGAGAACTCAGAATGATTTCTTGTAGCCTTGGAGCTTCGAATTTTATACGTTGAAAAATGAAACGTGTGCCGCAGTTGACTTGAACATTATTGCAAAAGATGATTGTATAAGCATGAACCTTCAATGAGGTCCTTAATTATAAGGTTACTTTGGTAATGTGAATACTGCCATTTAGAGATAATTTTGATGAATGTCACATAAGAACTCCCTCGTGCATATAGCTTGGACTGTTAACTTTAACTTCTTGCTCTGAACTTGTAATAAATCCCTCCATAGGCTTGAAATTGACTTAAGAACACGAACTTCTGATTCACATATTCTTGAGTCTACGACTTTTGAAATTTATGCGCCTGCACACACTTGTTAGTGACAATAACATAAAAATTAAAAATAAAGTCAAACAACAATAAAAGGGAGAGGCGCAAAAAGAGGTGGGATTTTATGGTCAAAAATTAGGGTGCAACAGATGCCCCTATTTAAGTTACTTCTATTCGGAGATATGGAGGTTGAAATCTCCGTCTCGACGAGATATGAGGGACTTAAATACAGACATTGCGCGAATTTTTGGCCATAAGAAATCACCGAATGCAAATGATATGCAATGATATGAAGATGCAAGACGGACAAATCTGTGAGGAGAAGGTCACAGGGGATGAACTGGATACGACATGCCAGACAAAAGAGCAACAGATCCAACAAGGCGGGACCCTACGAGGATAGGAACAATCACCCATGGGAAATCTCCAAACGTGTAACGGTAACTCATGCATCAAGGATGCGGTGATTTTGACGATTTGTGATCGAAAGATACTTTTACTACCAAGGTGGTGGTCAATAGTAACTCAAAATGGATCTTTTGATTGGGGCGCAATGCATTCTTCGCCATTTTTATTATTTTATTATTTTGTAACTCAGCTGAAACGGTGAAATGTATAACTTCCCCTTGCATCATGGTACGGGGACCATGGGCTGGTCTCAGTTTTTTTTTGCCTGAAATGTCATTGTAGTTGTAGATGTTGTAGTTGTTGTAGTGGTAGAGCTTCCCCGAGCATCATGATATGGGAATCATGAGCTGGTCTCGGTTTCTGATGTCAAACTTCCCCTTGCACCATGCTATGGGAACCATGAGCTGGTCTCGGTTCCTGAAGTCGAACTTCCCCTTGCACCATGGTATGGGAACCATGGGCTGGTCTCGGTTTCTGATGTCGAACTTCCCCTTGCATCATGGTATGGGAACCATGAGCTGGTCTCGGTTCCTTCCCGAAATGATGAGAACTCGTGAGAGCACCTTCGTAGGGGGTTGTGATTTGTAGACTGTAGATGTAACTGTAGTTGTAAATTGTAATGTTGATATAGATGCTCGGCTGTGAGCCATAGTGTCATTGTAGATTGTAGGTTGTAAATTGTAACACTGTAGAATTGTTGATGTAAATGTTGTCGGTGCAATCTGTAATTATAGAATTTTGTAGATGTGATCTTGTACTTGTAATTGTAAATTGTAGATGCAGTTTGTATTGGCAATTTGTAGAATATGCACCGGGGATCTTCAAAGGAGTTGTAAACCGGTTGATCTGTGGAGTGTCCTCTTGTAAGGAGATGTGTCATTGATTGTACTCGTAATGAACTCTCTGGGGAAGATCATTTCTGAGGAGTATCTTTGCTGTAATTGTAAGATATGTGAAATTGTAGCAGAAATCCTCAAATGGGGAAGTATCTGTAATGTCCTCTGTTTCGACTTGATAATCTTGAAATAATCCACTGGGGAAGGACAGATTGTCTCGAGGAAATTGTTGTTTGTCGTTTTGAATATAAGTCAGCCCAAGACGAGTTGCTCAAATAAAGAGATCTTCTGTTTTTCAGCTGTAAGTTGTTGAGGAAATCTTGTAGTATTGCTGAAGAAATGTCACGTCTTCAATGGTGATCCTCATAATGTCAAAGCGCAAAATAAATGCACTTTTGATCCAATGCTCAAAAGCTGGAGACGTTCATAGTATGATTGCCAAAGACCGAAGTTCAATTCGGGAAATAACCGAAGAGAAGCTGTCAAGCAAGACTCAACCATAGAGGCATAAACTCCAATGGGAATGTACTGAAACGACTGTCTTCCACGAGGATCGAACTTCGTGGGGAAATAGAAATATTGAGTTTTTTTTGCTTAGGGTTGACAACTCTATTTGGAAGGAATAAGACACGCCCAAATACCCAAGGGTAACCGCAATCGAAGAGATAGAGTAAAACATACAAAGGATGCACAAATGCAAATGTTATGCTATCTACTTATATGATATGTGTATGCTTATGCCGACAAGACAGACGAGCAACGACCGAATACGGGATAAACGTCTCGAAACAAACATCCGACCAATCTTCAAAGATAGAAGTACCACTGAAGGTAGATGGAGAACCAAATGTAGGGTCCCAATACTGCTTCAAAACTTCAAAATTTCTCTTGAGGAAAAGTGATCAATCCAATTGGGGATGTATCATCTTGATAAGCTTGACGTGTTGTATGAAATTGTAGACGGAGGTACCCAAACCGAAGTTTCATAGGGGATAAAATAAATATCCTGGGTCTTCGTAGTTGTTGAACATGTTGGGGTTGAGCTTCCTGAGGATGAAATATACATCTTTTTTTGCTCCAATCTTCAAATGCCCCAAGTCACATAGTTTAAGAGAAAAGTCTCGAGAGGATTTTATAGAAAACATGATGTCCAAATGCCCCACTGTTTTCAAACTCTCTAGAGATTCGCCGAATCTCGACGTAACTGCCCCTGATTGATGATATAACCGAGTTTTCCAATTTGTGCTTTTAGATGAAAGCCAAACTCCTACGGATCCAACTCCTTGAAGAGTAAATTGCTCCAGGTGGGCGAGGTCTTCGAGTCCATTGAAGTCCGTGTATTCTTTCTAAGATGTCAAGCGTATCTTAACAAGTTAGAAATATCAATTTCGAAATGGTTAATGCGACACACGTTTGTCTTGAAGTTTTGAAAAAGGATATCGCAATAACTTGTGATTGAAACCACTAGTTAGGATACAAATTGATCATTATTTATAAAGCCGAATTAATTTTGAGCATGGCTCAAGGAGTCAGGAAACAACATCTCATCGAGCATGCTTTCGAACTAACCTTACTTCAATTAGGACTTTGAGGGTCGTATATGGGTTTAATTTATGACTTGTAGAATGGAGGTGGAAAAGGGCTAGTATATTTGTGCCCACCCAATTTTTTTTAAAATGTTCATCATTTTTGATATCACCCTGCCCCAGGTTAAGAAAATGAGGTTTCGGTTTGGGAGAGAAAAAAAAAAGGTCTTTTCTCAAGGATTAAAAGAAAGGGTTGACTATTTTGGTGTTTAGGAGGTTTAAAATAATGCCTTACATCATCAGTAGGATTTTTATTCGAAGCATACAACAAGAGATCATATGTTTTTACTTCATCATCCTCCTTCCGACTCTCTGTCAGAGTAAGAGATCGGGTAAAAGTCGGCATTATAAATAATTTTGAAAAACTATTTGAGTGAAAACGAATGGATTTCTTCAAGACAAACAGTTATTGCATTACTTATTCAAAACAAAAAGTTCTTACATGCCAAATATGCTTTCAATCAAAGAAATAAACATGGACAAAATGAAATAAACTTCTTCGGAGAGTCCTTTCCAGGATATGTAGACGGGAAAGACATGCAGAAATGACTGGTGCGCAGCTTTCAGACACGGCGTTGACGACCTTGAATCATGCCTGGGGAGGACGAACCTTGTCGAGATATGGGGCTATCTCGCACATAAGGGACGAAACCCTCAAAGAATAAGACTCCACATTTGACCAAATTTTGGACGTCTGCCTTCATACCGTAACAGCTCTCAATGTCGTGCCCCAGAGCACCTTGATGATACAGGCAAAATTTGTTGGCTTTGTACCAGTATGGAAACTTCTTAGGTACCTTAGGTGGAGCTCTTGTCTGGATATGACCTCTTTGAATTAGAGCTGGAAACAAATCAGCATACTTCACAGGGATGGGATCAAACCGAGGAATTACTTCTCTTGGTGTATCTGGAGTCATCCTTTGATACCTTTTCCGAAATCGTCGATTCTGTGGTTGATCTGGAGAGGCCAACCTCTGTCTAGGAGATGGTTGTTGTTCACGCTGAGCGGGCATCGCATACTGGCGCTGAGGATGGGGTACCGGAGCTATGAATTCTCTGGAAGGTCCACAACCATCTTTATTGTCTGGGGCTATACCCAAGTTGTGATGGTATTGCTTCACAAAAGCAAAAGTTAAGTCTTCCCAAGACTGAATGTGATTCCTTTGTAGCTTCATATACCATGTTAATGGTGCTCCACACAAACTTTCTTGGAAGCAGTGAATCAATAGTTGGTCGTTCCCAAGATAGGCGGTCATCTTCTGACAAAACATCATCAAATGATACCTTGGACAAATTGTACCTTTGTACACTTCGAAGGCGGGCATCTGGAATCCCGGAGGGACAACTAGGTTTGGAACTAGGTGCAGGTCATGAGCACGAAAATCAGGCGCACGGTTCCTCTTCATCATTTTCCATCGTTCCTCGAAGTCACGAAATTCATTCTCGAATGCTGTAAGCTCCGGATCGTCCATTTCCTTTTCTTGCACGGGCTGAAGTTGCATAGGAACAAAGTTGTCGGAGGGACGGCGAAGTGTCGGATTAGACCTTACTCTGAAGCTAGTCGTACGATCCATGTCTTTGTTCTCCTTACTATCCTTTAATGATACTTCCGGCTTGGTCAGATGGTCGAGACGGCGACTGACATCAAAAGATGGAAAACCAAAATGAGCCACAACAAAGGAAGGACACATGCACAAAAAGTAAAATGCCATGCTAAATGCAGAATGTTAATGCATAATGCAGATGTAAGGGGAGACTTCAAGAAACTCAAAGTGTTTTCCAGTGTTATAATGTAGAATAATTGAAAAAACTTTTTTATTTTTGAGAAACAATGAAAACAAAGTACTCTTTCAAGAGTTTATTACAACGAAAGCAAAAGAAAACTTAGAACTCTACTCCACGGTCTTCTCTTTTGTACGGAGCTCCTCGGTCAGCTGATCTATACGATATTGCAACGCCGCTTTCTCGATGATGAGTCGTTCCACACACTCCTTCCAAGCCATGGTAGTTGAGGGGAGATCATCACTGGTGACAGCACTTGAAGAGGCATGAGGAGAAAATAAATCCCCTTGTGCCTTTCTCTTTCTGGCAACTTCTAATTCTGGTGTCTTCTGAAGTCTTTCCTTCTCTACTTTGAGGGTGAGGAACTTATTCTTCCAGGCAGTCCTCAATTTCCGGGATTCATCTAAAGCAATCCTTACTTGTTCTATTTCGTCCACATCGAACCAGTCGGGGTCATGAGGAGATAATACCATAGGTTCATGGAAAGGAAAAGGCATCTTGAGACCGAGAGCCCTTTCTCGCACCCAATGTAGATAATCCTCAGAAACAGCACAGTTGGGGTATCCTGAAGCAGTTGTTCCTTCCATACCAATATATTTCCATGAGTAAATGATGACAGTCTTTAGATCTAGATCCTCTTCTTCCTTGAAATAGATCTCTTCCAACGAAGCCGGGTCAGGTATTTGGATCATAGGGTGTCCAAACTGTCTACGGGCCAAGGCGGGATTGTAACTTATACATCCTTCTCTTCCAATAAGCGGTACATTGGGGAAACCTCCGATGCTAGAAATCATAGGCACGCCTCCATAGGCAGGATCATACCAAACAATGTACGAATGGGTAAGGGCCATAAGTATCTCGGACCATCGAGGTGTTGCTACTTCATCCCAAAGGGACGGATACTAGGTCAAACGAGCGATGAACCATGAGTACAACAAGGCAGTACAACATACAATGTGTCCTCCTCCTTCAGCACTCCTCGAGTGAATCGAGAAGTACGTATCAACAAGCAAGGTGGGTACTGGATTCTTGAGTATGAACAGCTTGATTGCATCCATATCAACAAAATTGTCAAATTTAGAGAACCAGAAGGTCCCATAAACCAACAAAGCAAAATTGGCTTCCAAGATGAGAGCCTCCTTTCTTTCAGCATGGTAACGTACTTTTTCGATCATAAAGTCGGCGGGGAACCCAAGGACTCCTTCCTTGGTGATCAGGTGTGTTTGAACGTCTTCAAGACTGAGATGAGTGGCATTTGCAATTTCTTGGTGACTAGGCGTGTCTTCCCTTCCGGTGAATAGGGGTCGAATAGTCACAGGCATCCTCAAGAGTTCTGAGTACTCTTCCAAGGCCGGCATCAATTGGTAGTCTAGAAAAGTGAAGCAGTGATACATCGGGTCATAAAATTGAACCAATGTTTCCAACAATCCTTCTTTCATCCTTAGCTCAAGGAAACGGAAAACTCCTCCATATTCTGCTGCGAAGGCAAAGCGATCCTCGACGAGGTCGGCTAGTTCTCTCAAGCTTTCGAGGTTGGGACTCTGAAAAGTGTACTTCAGGGTTTCTCTTCTGAAATCCATGATTACAACACCTACAGAACGAATTTGAGTTTCTTGAAGTGAACAAATGGAAAAGAATGCAATGCAAGATGATTAGGACTTCATGGGATTCCTCTTATTTATGGGCATTGCGGTAAAAGGAAACGTTTTATTAAATTTTAAACGGACTACATAAATATTCTTTTAAAGAGTCCTAAATAAAAGCTAGTAAAGACACTAAAGAAGCTTTGAATGCTGCTGCTTGAGCTGCTCTTCTAGTTGCGCCTTCTCACGGATAAGGTTGTCCACAATTATTTTCCAAATAGTGCATTGTGGGTCGGAGAAAAATAAATCCTCCATGACTTTCCTCTTCTTGCAGGGGAGTAGCTCTTAATCCTTCAATTGTAGCTGTTTCTGAAGTTCATCCCTCTCCTTTTGAAGTTCAGCCTTCTGCTTTTGAAGTTCAGCCTTCTGCTTTTGACACTCATCATTTTCTGCCACTGCTACATGGTACTTGTTCTTCCAAGATTCCAGCTCATGTTGAGACTTCCTTAAGGACACCCCTAACTCCTCGGCTTTAGACATAAAGACATAAGTGGGCTCTCTCCTTGGAGCTATGGGATCTTGACGGGAATAGGGCATCTTTAGCTTGGTTGCCCTTTTTCTGACCCACTGGAGGTATGGTTCTAAAGATACACAGTTAAGCTTCCCTAGACTTCTCTTCCCTTTTTTGTGTACACTATGCCATGCATGTAGAATCTTTCCTCGGAGTTCCATATCATCTTTGAAGAACATACCCTCTACTTGAACACTCTTGGGAGGTTCCTTCAACGGGTATCCCAACTGTCGACGAGCTAAGATAGGATTGTAGCTGATTCCTCCATCAAAGCTGAGCAATGGTACATTAGCAAAGTCACCGCAGCTATCAATGATTAATACTCCATCATACACTCGGTTGTACCAATCAATGTCGGAATGGGTCAAAGCCATAACCCTTGGAGACCAATGCTCTTTGCCAATGTTTGTAAAAGAGCTAGACTTCGGCAAGTGTGAAATAAACCACTTGTAAAGTAAAGGTACACAGCAAGTAATCATCCCTCCACCACGGAGGTTTCGGAGATGTATAGAGTGATATGCATTTCCCAACAGAGTTGGCACTGGGTTGTTCTTCATAAAGATCTTGAATGCTTTGAGATCGATGAAACCTTCAAAACTTGGGAATAGAAACAACCCATAAACAAGCAAAGCAAAAATTGCCTCAAACGGAGCCTTATTAGAATAATCAGCATAGAATGAAGCCTTCTCGATTAGGAAACCTGTCTTTAAACCAAGAATTCCATCCTTAGTAACTAGGTTGGCTTTGACGTCAGATACCTTCAAACAGAGGGCTTTAGCAATATCTTTCTCATCAGGGTCCTTTTCCAAGAAGGGAAAAGGAGATTCCTCAAGGACAGGTAGACCAACCAAAAAAGAATACTCTTCCAATGTAGGTAACAACTGAAAGTCTGGAAAGGTGAAACAATGGTAGAGAGGATCATAGAACTGTAGTAGAGTGGCAAGAAGTCCTTCATTCACTGAGCAACCCAATAAAGATACTAGCTTCCCATACTTGTTCTTGAATTCTTCTTGATCTTTGATGAAACCCCACAACTTCTTTAGGTCATCTAATTTGGGACTCTTAAAAGTATATTTCACAGTATGTCTTTTATCTGAAGCCATAGTGACCTACAATGTTCATAAACAAAAGTAAATCCCATGAAGTCCAATACAGAATGATGCTATATGAATGCAGCAAACACAAGTATTCACATAAGGACATAAAGATAAACAAACAAGGGGCGCCCTAGGTTTGCAACGAGCATGGAGTAAAGGTGTACCCTTCCCAAAGGTTTAAGGACTAAAAGTTGTTTGTACCTACAGAACAAGGTTCTAAAGGGACTCAGAATCATCAGCCCATCTATCGGATATTATCAATTTTCCAATTACTCGAGGATTAATAATATTCTCAAGAGAACTTCTTTTGAGTGTAGCTTCGCGTAGCACTATTTCGGAAGTACTTCCTCATAGTCTCGCACTACGTCCTAATAAAGGCCAAAGTTGGGTTAAGGTAACTACGGTCCTCAATATCATAGGCTCCAAAGTCGAAAGTAGTGAGTGTCTTCACGATTAATCGTTCAACAATACTATTTCGAAAGGGCCTCAACTGAGCGGGATTCTCGATTCAACTTAGTAGGGATTCAACTCCCAATAAGCCTCCTCGACTATATCACCATCCTATCTTAATTTCTCTCAAGCTCGGGTGTAGAACTTTATCTCACCACTCAAGAACAGTAATCCCAAAAGAAAAACAAAAGAAAGCATGTAAACAATTAATCAAGTAGGCAGATATATAAAGCAGTAAACAAATAAAATAAGATAGGGAAACCCACTAGAGTATTCCCCAGTGAAGTTGCCATTTCTGTCGCGGTGAAATTTGGATACCAAACTATTGATTAGTTTGAATCTTTAATTCATTTTGCAACCGAACTTTGATTTGTCCAAAGGAAGGGATAAAGATTGAAATTCCCACCATGCAATGCAAATGCAAGCTAGATTGTTTTAGGTTCGGGGGTTGGTTAAACTTAGGGAAGGTACTAGCATCCTAAGTTTCTGTAGTACTCTACAGGAACCTCTTGTTTTATGTTTGTTTACTGCTATGTGTTTATCTGCTTAATGGTTAAAAGACCTAGGGGGTTTGATTCTAAGTATACTCGATAAGATGTCGCATCTTATGCCTACATATCCTTACGGGAGTGGAATCAGAGTATGTTGTAGTTCACCCTAAAGGGTTAGAGGAGCTCTTTGACTGTGGTCAAAGTTCCTACGAGTTTAGGGTAGTTGTTTTGATTGGGTTTAGGAGAAGAAATGAGTCTTCATGTTAAGGGAGATATAACCACCACAAGTGTAACAGGGGTTGTAGGAAATGATCTTTGCATGGTCTTAAGAAAAGGTCTTACATACTCGGATGATCGCCAAGTATGCCTTTATCGCTCTTAAGGCAAAGTTCCTACATGTTTAATTGTATTATTGTGGGGGTGGAGATTATATCTCACTTAAGATGATTAACATCTATTCTCTATTTGTGTTTGAAAAGGTTGTATTGTATATGATTGTTTTGTGTTTGTCTAGGTTGTAAAGATAAAGACGAAGTCCTTCCTATGGGGTAGGTCCTAATCTTAAATGATCAACTTGAAGAATCAAGGATCGAAGGGAATATGATGCAAATGAAGTGCAGCTACACACAAGTGTTGACTCATGTGTAGGTTTTTCCTTTGGACGGAATGCAATGCATAAGTATAAATGATGCTGTAAAATGACTGGAGAATAAATTGCAGAAAGGTAAATCATACACATACGCATGAAAGCGCTAGGTGAGTGTGTGAGTTGTGGATGAAATAACAGCAAATAAAGATAAAACGATACATACGCATGAAAGCGCTAAGTGTAGGTGAAAGTGTCGTGAAGTGAGATTGGGTTGTATGTTTACGCGGTTGATTGATTTTAGTAAAAAGTTGCGTTTGATCTTTCAAATAAAAGTTATATTAATTATTCTCTCTATTTATTTTATTTGTAAAAAAGGTTGTATAAATTACTTGAGTTATAAGAAAATGTACTCTCTTTTAATGAATTTGATTTTTATAAAATGAAATAAAATTAATTATGTTAATTTTAAAAAAATTGTAGTAATTATTATTTTTATTTAAAACTGATTATAATAGGTATTTAGTTAATTAAAAACTAAGATAAGATTTAGTTAAATAAAAAAAACTGGGTTAATTAACGAAATAAAACAAAAATTAAGTGACTAAGCAGATTAATTAAGTTTTAAGAGATAATTAGAGGTTTAATTAGGGTAATTAGGTGATGGTTAGTGGATGCGTGGTGGTGTTAGTGATTAACAGATAAAACAAAAACAAAATGAACACAGTAAACCCTAGCCCCAAATTCCTCCCCATTTCCGTGATCACACATCTCTCTTTCTCAACTCCGGTCGCTACACTCTCTTTCTCATCTTCGGTCGCTCTTCTTTCTTCTATTTGCTTCTTCTCCAACTTCGAATTTCCAACAACATAATCAAAAACAATGAACTGTTAATGTTAGTGAAAAGAGGGCTCACGCTTAATATTGTTGTTGTTTCCTCGCTGATTCGAAGGTGCGATGGATGAAGGGTCCGCGAGGGATGGTTGAGGTCGAAGAATGGAGATCTCGGTGATGGATTCGCAGAAGGGGCGCGAAGGTTTTGGCGGATGGATTTGTGGTGAAGGCCTCGCAAAAGAGATAAGTGTTTCTTTATGACTTTTTCTAGGTTTTTGGATTTAGATTTATGGTGTTTCGAATTTTGCACTGAGTTTGATTCTGATGGCTTCTCCCTCCTTCCCTCTGTTAGGGTCTTCTTTCGTGTGTCTTCGTTCTTCTTATATAGGCTAAGAATTGATTGCTGCTTTAAAATCATGATTGGATCTTTCCGTTTTAGCTTGTATGAAATTTGAAATATTTCCTTTTCTGTCTGATCGCTATTTCAATCTTTGATTTTCGTTCAAATTGAGATTAGATCTGATTGGATTTTTTATGGAATATTCTCCCAAGCAAAATGCTAATCTGATTTTGCTTTTAGCAGGTGCGGATAACAATTTAGGTTTTCGGGCCCAGAGGAGATCCAGCCCATGGTAGACGCGGATGCTAGCTCTGTTAGGATTGAGCAAACTCGGAAGGAGGCGTGGGATTGCTGCGTTTGTTGGAGAACTTCACGAGGAACTGATGATGAAGAACGGTAGTCTCAAGTGTTCGCAAGGTATACTCCTTTCCTTTCAATTCAATCTCTGTTCCTTTGGATTTCTTTAAACTGATAAATATTTGAACAACTTCCTTTTCATGGACACTGCAACTTGTTGGTGTTCTGGTCTGCATTCTTGCTTATGGTTATGATTGTCGAGCTGATGAATCCTTTATTACTGTGGTAGGTTTGGCCTCGAAAAGGATGCCGTTGCAGCTTGTCTAGGGTGAACAAAACAACGCAATTGAGTCTCACAGATGGCGTGACAGTCTTTGAAGTTACAAATCCAGTGCCTAATTCTGAAGTGTCCCTTCTTTTGAGGTAGCTGAAACTCTACCTTGTTATTGCTAACACTTACTTATCTGTATAATTGGGGTTTAGTTATCACTTGTTAATTTGTTCTATCTCAGTAGTAGGCCCTCTTGTGACAACTCATCTAACGCATCACCCGCATGGCCGTTCAAGCTACCCACAACTTGGATAACAGGTCCACCTGCTGAAGCATAACCAGATGCCTTTGTAGTACCGATAGTCCATATGCGAAGGAGCGAAATAAGCCTGCTATTCATCAAGGTATGGACACTGCTTGTAAACATCTTGATTTTCAGCCTCATTTTCTTATGTCTTCAAGTCTGTTTGTGACTTCCTAATGTGTTATCCATAGGCTTAGTGAATCCATCAGGAAGGTTTATGATGTAACTGAAGCTTCAAGATTCACATGCTTCCTCTGGCGATGTTTGATAAACACTTCCATTTCTTTGTTTTACGCTAGCGTCGCGTGTATATGATCAGGTGGTTTCTCTTTTCAAAATATTAAGTTCTGAATCCCTAGGGAATAAGTGGTAAATCCTTTAAAATAATTTATTTGATAAGCTCGTACAGGTTTGTGTTTAGTAGTTCAAAGCATAAGCACAGATGTCACTGATATACAAACAATGTGATATTTATCCGCAGGATCATATTCCGTATCCGGTGTTAAAGTCTGAACCAACAGAGTCAAAAGTTGCTGCGGCCTTCGAATATCGTTGGCGTCTCGCTTCATCTCTCCTTTAGATTTTAACTTCAAATTATTCTCGCTAACTGCGTTGTAATTATTGGTTGGTACTGTGTTTTGCAGGTGAAGATAATGCATGGAGAACTGCAGAGCATGGTTTACGCCTTGGTTTCGGTTCTGACTTCAAACCGGTGTCGGTACTGACCTGGTTGCTTTGTAGGAACTCTGAGGGTGTTGCCGACGGTTCTATATCGTGAGTTTTGAAGAGTTTAAAACATTGTCGACAATGCAAGGTAGCATTTAATGTTTTTGTAGCAATCTCACCTAGTATTACAATGTTGGCATGATGTTTATTTCAATTCTCATGAGATTGTATGTGTGTTTGCAGGACTAAATGTTGTGTCCTCATCAAATCGTATGGTCACATAATTCTCCAGTACAGTGGGATTTTCATCTGCAAGAGTAATATCTTCTAGACTCTTCATGTGATGATCCTCATACCCATTAACATCCGTTCCATAGCTCAAGTTAAGCGCATCAAGGTCGAAAGTGGCTGGCATGGTGATAGTATGAAGAGGTGCTTGCATTCCGTCCTCGGGTAAGGTATGATTTGACACCGCAGCAAATACTTTGTATAAAACAGTACGAACAATATTGCAATCCTTGAGAAGATAATCAACTTTCTTCGAATAAATACGAACAACACCTAAGAGTAAGTGAGCTGACATTCCAAAGGCTTTGTCTTCTGTAGTTTTTTTTTCCATCTCAAAATTGATAATGTCATTTATTGTTGTAGGTCCTTTGGTTTGATATTTCTTGATATGATTTGGGAAGATGTTTGAATTAGTTGATTGTTGGCTTGAATAACTGATAAACTTTCCATTCTTCTTTCAGGAGCACGTCGGTTATGATGACTTCATCGTTATAGCGGCATTTGAGCGGTTTTAAGTGATATGCCCTTCAACTAACTCCCAACCTTATGTCTTCTGGTACAACCGAGAGATCCCCATAGCCTGGGATTTACTACTGATGACGCCATTACCGTGCAATGCAGTAAATTACTTAGAGCTTTGTCATCTTCTGAACGAATTTCTTCATGAATTAATTTTCTCTAAATCATTGCTGCTAGTTTTGACAGGTAGTGTTTGGCTTTCTTCTTCTGTTTTGCAGCAGTTCTTTCATTCTAATCAAAACTCACGGCTAACGTCACTCATGGATCCGAATAGGTAAATGATTTGATGTCGTGACTGTGATGGTGGATTCTCAATGTTCCCATACTTCTTGTTAGGTATTTCCTGGGCATTTGTGTTCTGATGATATGTTCCAAAGAGGCTATGATCACCGAGCTGGCATCGAGGGACCGAAGTTCAGACATTGCCATAACCATTGTGGGAGCACATTCAACCGATTTAATGTAACCTTGCACTTTTTATAGTAGTTAGATGTTAGGAACTTGAGTCCAAAAGTAATTAGGACCACCTTGTAATTGTTTATGAAATCAAAAAGATTTGCCTTTGTGCTAGTACTGATTGGAAATAAACAAGAACGCATGGTTGAAAACTTGACCCGCCTTGGTGTGACACATGCCCTTGTATCAATAGTTATCATAATCTGTAGCTTAAAGTTTTGTTGGGCTCGTATATGCAAGTCGTAATCTTTGTATTTGGAGTTATGTGCATCTTATAAAGACAAGGGTCTAAACCTCTTATTTTGAACACTTAAAAGGAGAACTCATAATGATTTCTTGTAGCCTTGGAGCTTCGAATTTTATACGTTGAAAAATGAAACGTGTGCCGCAGTTGACTTGAACATTATTGCAAAAGATGATTGTATAAGCATGAATCTTCAATGAGGTCCTTAATTATAAGGTTACTTTGGTAATGTGAATACTGCCATTTGGAGATAATTTTGATGAATGTCACATAAGAACTCCCTCGTGCATATAGCTTGGACTGTTAACTTTAACTTCTTGCTCTGAACTTGTAATAAATCCCTCCATAGGCTTGAAATTGACTTAAGAACACGAACTTCTGATTCACATATTCTTGAGTCTACGACTTTTGAAATTTATGCGCCTGCACACACTTGTTAGTGACAATAACATAAAAATTAAAAATAAAGTCAAACAACAATAAAAGGGAGAGGCGCAAAAAGAGGTGGGATTTTATGGTCAAAAATTAGGGTGCAACACCTACTTTACTCGCTGACACATACTTTTCGATCCACTCGAAGAATGTCGAAGGAGGAGGACATATCACCTGTTGCACCGCTCTGTTGTACTCATGGTTCATCGCTCGTCTGACTCGACACCCGTCTATTTGGGAAGAGGAAGAATCGCCTCGTTGGTCTGAGATAGTTATGGCCCTTACTCACTCTGACATTGTGTGGTATTACCCTACCTATGGAGGTATATGTATGATCCATAGTGTTGCGGTGGAAATAGGATCACAAACTATTAATGAGTTTGAATCGCAATTCAATTCACAACCGCTCTTTGATTTATCCGAAGGAAAAGGTCAAAAGAGGGAAAACCTATTTTGCATCGTAAACACAATGCGGGGAAAGATCTAGGGTTCGGGGGTTGGTTAAATTTAGGGAAGGTATTAGCACCCTAAACTTCTGTAGTACTCTACAGGAACCTTTTGTTCAGATGTTTACTATTTGCTTTATTTATTTGCTTAAGGTATATGTACAAAGGATTAAAAGTGAGAAAAGAGACCTAAGGGGTTAATTCTAAGTTTACTCGGCAAGACATCGCATCTTGTGCCTACGTATCCTTACGGGAGTGGAATCAGAGTAATCGTAGTTCCCCTCAAAAGGGAGGTTAGAGACTTCTTGACTGTGGTCAAGGTCTCAAGGGGAATAAACGCATCTTAAGGACACGCTTACGCGGAGTGTAGAAACTCCAAATCTCTACGTTGAATTGTTAAGTTGTAATTAGGGTTAAATTAGGGATTCCACGGCGGGAAACCCTAAACTGAGCGCGGCGGCTTTTTGACCTAATGCTAGGGGTAAAATTGTAATTTTGTCCACAGCGAGACATGTATGAAAATTTAGGGTTGAAAAGGTGTAAGGGTTGAAGGTGAGGACTATTGACACGGCGGTCAAAAGCTAGACCTAATTCCTTCGGCAGTGTGTGTAATGTGACAGAAATATTGATGAAGGTGTGAGATAATTGAATTGCAAACAGGAAATAATGACCTAATTTAACTACGCAAGCAGAAATTTAAAGGGCAGTAATTAAAGCGCGATTATTGGTTCGCGAGGTTACAACCGAGAAACATATACAATATGATAATGAACTTTGAGTGAAAAATAAGATGAAATAAGTAATGGTAAACGTAATGAGCTGCATAATGAACAAACGACGTTAGTGGGCAGAGTGAGGCGGCAATCAAATGAGTTACGAGACAATGAAGAAAAAAAGATGCAAATTTGAGATTTTATTATTATTTTATTTAAAAAAATTTAATATCAGCTTGCAAAAAAAGATTTAATTAAAAAATGTTTTACTCTTTTAAAAAAGGTTTTATTTTTTAATATTTTTAAGAAAAGTTTTCTGATTTTATTTTAAAAAAAGAGTTTTTATTTATTCTTAATATTTACATAAAAAGGTTTTTTTTTAATTTTTAAAACAGTTTTTTTTGAATTGTAAAAGTAAAATGTTAAAAACAATTTAAAAACATAAAAACAAATTAAAAAAAAAACAAAACAAAAAAAAAAAATAAATAAAGGGGGTTGGGCCGGTCATCACCCCGGACCCAACCCGGTTGGATTAACTAAAAAACATTTAGGGTTCCCAGAACCCTAATGTTCTTGCGGCGCCGTTTACATCTTCTTCTTCTCTCTCGCGTCTTTCTTCTTCCTCGATTCTCCGTTCTCTTTCGATCTTCTTCATTCCTGAAAAAAAAACATGAAAATTGTAATGAAAAGCGTCCCTGGCTCACATTTAAAGTGAAACCGGCCGATGATGGATGCGAGCTGAGGCCGGAGGGTGATTGTCCGTTGTTCTCCGTCGACGGCGCTGATGGTCGCTCCGTTTCGAATCCTTCGTGACCGATAATGGATGATACACGGTGTATGTTGGGTGGTGCGTTTGAACGATGATGACGAGGGGTCCTTCGTCTGAGTTCGCGGCCGTTAGGGTTTTGCATGCGACTTTTTCCGTTCCTCTGGGGCTTTCGCGATTTCGTTCGTTAGGGTTTGCGACGGTGGTTCCTCTCTCTCTCTCGCGGCTACCCGTTAGGGATTTCGCGATCTCCTTCGTTCGTTCCTCCTTTTATCAGGTGGTATCTTCCCTTTTATATATACTCTGATTTATCTTTTGGGCCTTGGATGTTGGATTTGCGTTACTTTCTGATTTGATGATCTGATTGAATCTGATTTCCTTTTTTAAGATTTGATTGGGATTTTGATGCGATCCTGGTTTTATCTGACATTGATTGGATTTCATTTGATCTGTTCGATATCTGAAATTAATTTGTTTGACTGATTCGTTTTGATTTGTTTGATTTCATCTGAACTGAACTGATTCGTTTTCGATTTGTTTTGATTTTTGACGCAGTTAGCTTTTCCTCTTCTTCTTTCAAAGAGGGCTGATATTGAGGCTTAGGTCGAGTCAAACGATGCTGAGAATGGTATACGGCGATGATGTTTATCTGAGCCCTCGACGCTTGTATTCTTTGATGACGCTGTGATTGCCTTCTGTTGTGTTCTGTGGAATGTGGTTCAGAACATTTGTTGCGATTTCTTGCTTTTTCTGCACTTGTTTCTCTTTCTGATACAGATTTTGTTTTGGATGTCCATCTGGTTTGATCTTCACGACCTTTCTTCTTTTTTTCAGAATCGCTACTACGCCGCGGTTGCCTTCGAGATCGGTTACTTTCGATGCTTGATTGGATTTAGAACATGAGTTCTGGGCTGCTATCGATTATTGGATTTCAGATTGGTTGTGAGGCCATGATGTGCTATAACTGATGCGGTTTACCCTCGTACTTTGAACTGATTTTCGTGACTCGTTTGTTGGGGCAATGATGCTCTGAACTGAGCCCTTGTCTGCGCTATGATTTGTGCTGTAACTCGGTGTAGTTATTTCACATTTTTGTGACTTGCCATCTGAATTGGTTGAAGCTTGCCCCTAACTGACAATTCTGACCTTTGGTACATTTTTTGATGCAGCTTGATACAACTTGTTTTTTACTTCATTCTTCTTGTTCTGTTTGAACTTGCTTTTCATTCTGAACTTTTGTGGCAGATTTGCCTCTTTGCATTTTCACAATTGAAACTGGCGCGGGCTCCCTTTCGCCTAGTTTTGTTTATGCAGCTTGTTATGCTTTGAGTTCTGTTGTACTGATGATGTTTGTGGCTTTTCAGGTGTTGGAAATTTCGAAACCAAAGTGACTCAGACCTGCCGGCGTCCGGGTCTGAGTCCAAACTTGCCTATGTTGCCTTATTCTCGTATCAGTTTGGAAATCCAATCGCGGCAAAATGAATCAGTCCCGCTTCTTTTATCACTTCTATCTCTCGGATGTCCCATAACGATAAGAACAGGTGTTACCTGATCTGACGCCAACGGCGCGGATCGGTAACGGGGGTAGGACGCAGCTTCGGTTGTGCCACTCCCGGCACTCGATGATGACGCTGTTCTGAGAGTGTTGAAAACAAACTCTAACATTTTTCTATTCTGCTTTGCTATTTTTTTGATGTGCAGGTTGATCGGAGATTTTGCGGAGAAGCTCAAAGGACACCGCGAAGGACACTTAGAAGTCTTTAGGATTTAGGACTTAGAACTTTTAGAATTAATGTAATTCCTTGTAATAACATTTTGAAAATGTGAAACAATCCCCTCCCTTTTGTATGATGAGCTCTTTTACGAAATAAAATGTCCAAAACTTGAATCTATTTATATTTATTTCTAGTTAAAAAATTATAAACATTTGTGAATAAATCCACAAATATTTAAATTCATTAACATAGTCATAAACCATAAACATTCCCGAATGATATTCTTATTCGTGCACTTGTCTCATTTGTAATCTTAATCTCATCATCTGATTAAAATCCAATTTAAATGCTAACCAACCATTTCATAACCAAACACGGATGTGCACCGTAATCACAACATATTCAGTATCAACAATAACATTGCACGTAATTGAACTCCACTGACCAAATGCTAAGAGCAAACAATCCAATAATACCCCGCTAAACTGTGCCTTGTTAACAGAAACGGAAGCGCTTTGGAAATAAACCATGAGCGATGGAATGGATCTTAAATCCAGTTGTGCTCGACAAGTTTTAATACCGACCACATCAAATTGGCACCTTGATATAATCAGACCTGGTGATAGGTAAATGCCTCAGAAATAGTGTCTCAAATGCCTCAAAACTTAGTGACAGCCCGTCTTCAAGGAATTAGCAGAATCCACGTAAAATGACCAAAATACCCCTGGAACCAAACCCTGCAAAACAAACACCTCCATGACTTGTTAGTGGTTAGCAAATGTACATATGAGATGCTATGCGAAATGACTGACTAAATATAAGGGTAAAATTTGGGGTATTACAGTTGCCCCTATTTAAATGGCTACACCAGACGATTTGAGTGACAGAGACTCGAGGAATCGTGGTGGAGAGATTTAAATATAGATAACCGAAAATTTTGCCCTTATATGCGACGATATGCAATGCTATTGGACAAAGCGAGGACAGCTTAATGCAGATGATGCCATGAATATGATATGATGCGTATGCTGGAATGATGAATGCGAAAATGATGACGAATACGACGACACAGGGACAGACGCTACGAGAAGAACACACTGGGGAAAACGACGCGCTGGGACACAGTACAACACTAGGGAATTCTAAAAATGATGGTCAACTGGTGCGAACACGACCAATTGTCTTTTTTAGAAAAGGAACGAGATTCTCAAATGGAGATGGTACCTATGAGACGACCTCCACTGGGGAACCTAAAAATAAAATTGGATCACGTACGATTGCAAGATCGATTACAGAATGCTGGAGCATTGAGCAAAGAATAACATCCAAGCTTCTGTAAACTATCCCTCGTGACAGGATCAAACGGACTTTTCGGAAATCCGTAGTAAATATACAGGGTGAAAAGAACCGGCTGTATGCCAAAATAAATGGACTTAAAGTGGTTAGAACAAGATCCTTAATAGGGATGGCGCCTATGAGATGGCCTCCACTTGGGAATGTCTAACAATAAAACTGGATCTACACGACTGCAAGATCGATTACAGAATGCTGGAGCATTGAGCAAAGAATAACATCCAAGCTTCTATAAACTATCCTTCGTGATAGGATCGGACGGACTTTTCGGAAATCCGTATCAACTATACAGGGTAAAGACCGGCTGTATGCCAAAATAAATGGACTTTGATAGAAAATGCCCCGATAAGCTTCTCGAGGGAGAACCGGCGTGTATTGTGTTGTGTAAGGTTGTCATATCGATAGGCTTCTCAGGCGAGAACAGTCGCATACCGATGCTGTAAGATGTAGTGATAGATTCCCCAGGCGTGAACTGGCGTGTATCCGTAAAGGATTGGTTGAAAGATAGTGTAAAATAAATGCACGTCCGGGTACAGTGATAAACTTCTCGGGCGAAAACATTCGCGTATCTGCCATGGTATGGTGAAAATCTTTAGATGGTGCAAAATAAATGCACGTCCGGTTGGGCTCGACGACCGACAAGACTGAGATTCAATCTAGGATCGAGCTAGAAAGAAAACTGGTAATCAAGACTCCATCGAGGGAATGAACTCGAAGGGTAGATATCTTATCCTGGCGAGGAAAGATAGCTGAAGTAACCGTCATCCACGAGGATCGAGCTCCGTAGGGAAACTTGGAAACACATATGTATTTTATGCTTAGGGCTGACAATCTATTTGAAGAGAATGGACGAACCCAGTTACTCGGCGGTAACGACCAATGATAGAGACACAATGAACCTGTGAATGCTAACGTATGTGTTACTGCATATGTTAATGTGAATGTATGTTAATGTCTATGTAGTTAAATATGCAAGATGTTATGAAATGAGTATGTAATGAGTATGTGAAATGAATATAGGCATGTGATGCTTATGCCCTTGCGTACGCTGACGAAACTGACTAGAGACGGGACGAGAGATGAAATAAACATCTCGACGGAGATACCCTGCGTTCTCTGCAACCAATACGTCAATCATGGGTAAGAAAGATCAATGGTAGAACCAAATCTGGTTTTAAAGTTCTGAATTCTCTGGGGAGAAAGTAATCTGCTTGGGTGCCCAGTATCACGTCTTCACATGGGGAGAAGAAAACCTGAGGGACACTTTCGAGTTACCCAAGAAAAAGTTGTCAGCTTATAGTCTCTCTGGGGACTGTGACGAGGCAATAGTTTAGGAGCCTGTTGCACACTGCGACTTACTGGGGAATGAAGGCCGCCGTGAGTAAAATCCATCGGGTGCATGAAGAAAAGTTGTGAAACCACATGAAGGACCTTATAGTAGTCGCCATTTGTTTCTTCAAAAAACACGGTGCCCCAGGATATTTGTGTTGTAAAGTATGGTCATCTCAAGAGGATTTTATAGAGAACACCGAGTCCGGTTGCCCCATTGTTCTCAAACTCTTTGAGAGATTCGTCAGGTCTCGACGTAACTGGCACAAATTAATCGTGTCACGATGAAGTCTTTGAGAGACAGCTCTTCAAGAATGTCAGACTCGCGTTGGTAAGCGAACTGGGAAACTGCCTGCCCCTGTTCAGCAGGATCTTCAAGTTCCACGGGTTATGTTCATATGTAAATCTCTAAGATATCAAGCAAAGTTGTCATGCCTGAAATGCCTATCCTGAGCTTGTCAATGTACACATATATTTGTCTTGAATTTTTGTTTTGAAAAAAAGATATCGCAACAACTTGTGACCGAAATCACTAGTCCGGATATAAGTTTTAATTATAATGCCAACATGAATTTTTCTGAGCATAGCTCGTAGGAGTCAGGAAACGTGATCTTGTCGAGTATGCTTTCAACCGAAGTCCTACTTCAATTAGGTCTTTTAAAGGTTGTATCGTGGCTCGGTTCACGGTTTGAGAAACAAAAGATAAAGGCTCAAAGTTATATTTGTACCCACCCATTCTTCGTGATGTTCTCCAATCCTAATTCAGTTAATCGGATACGAACGCTCATATCTCAAGCGGATTTGCTATGGTTGAGAACTTATCAAGGCTTTGGACATGACAGTCACTCACCTATTTCTTTTGGCGTTTCTATCACACGACCTTGTTCTTTAATAGGGATTATAAAAAACTACTGGTTTGGTGTTCTTATTCCCTAACTTTTGCCTGGACAACGTCTTTTGATCTGACTTTGGAGTCCAGCGGGATGCCCCAGTTTTGCCTAAGTCTCCTTCATAGGTTTTGACTTAGCAGGCTCTTATTTTTTTGAATATTCTTTTACGCACAAGTCGTGTAAATCTTTTGAAAGGCTCGTGACTGCCCCACTCCTTAGGTAACCGAGGGATAGTCATTGTATTGGACTTCTTAAGATGCTAAGGATAAATTCTCGAAGGTTTGCTCTTCCTTTTTAAGAGTCTAAGTGCTCGATCGGTTTAACTGAAACCTACCCTGCCCCAGGTTAGGATGAAGGTTCTTAAAAAGAAAGAAAAACTCCTACTTCAAGGCTCAAAGGGTTGACTAGGGATTAACATCCTTATATCTCCAGTGTTTGGGATTTGAAACAATGCCTTACATCATCAGCGGGTTTCAATCGAAAGCATACGACAAGAAATCTGACGTTTTGGGTTCGTCATCCTCCCCCTAATTCTCCATCAGAACAAGAGATCGGGTAAAGTTGGCATTATGATTTATGAAAACGTTTTTTTTGAATGAGTGAAACGAATGGATTTATTCAAGACAAACATATGCGTTGCATTAATTAATCGAAGATAAACAAGTTCGTACATGCTAAATATGCTTAATCAAAGAGAAATACATATAAATAAACAAATGAACTGTCGGAAAAATCCTTCTAAATGTTTATGAAATCTTGCATTCAAGAGTAACAGTTTCCTTTGGCGGAGTCTCAATGGAAAGGGACATCTGGTTTATGATCACGGCGAGTCGTCCTGGCTTGCCCCAGTTATACTGGTCACATCTTCAACAGTTTTCAGTCGTTGCTTCAAAATAACTTTCCCAGATTCTTCGTTGATCTCGGTCATACCATCTCGAGGGTTACTGAAATGAAGCGGGCTAGGCCTTTGAATAATTACTGGATTCGGCTGATTTGCCACAGGAGTAGCATGCTTTGCAGAATTCAAACTTGACACGTGATGGACCCCGAGAGGAGTCTCGATTTTCATCTGAGCATCACTAAAAGACAACTTCTTCGCTTCTAGCAAATTTCTGACAACTTTCTTAAGAGCATAGCAATTCTCTAGATTATGGCCGGGCGCACCCTCATGAAATAAACAATGAGCGGTAGCGTTGTAACCTGCAGGTAACGGATTAGGCGGAGGACCCAAAGCACGGGTGATAATCAGACCCTGTTGTACCAAATAGGGGTATAACTCAGTGAAAGCCATCGGAATTGGAGGACAAGGCTTATACTGACTCTTACGGGGATAAGGAACCTGATCCTGTGATTGCTGATGAACAGGAGCGTTGGGCACTCGTTGACGGTTGACAGGAACTTGCATGGGCAGATAACCGGAAGGTTGTTGATGAACCGGTGCTTGATATGCCAGAGCTGACTGCACAGGCTGGTATGTAGGAAACTGCTGATCTAAAGGAGGTGCAACAGTAGCTACATAGGGTTGTTGGACATATGGAACCGGATAAACTTGAACATAACTCTGCTGATGTTGCCAAGGTTGAGGAGTAGCCATTTTGCGGTTCCTCGAACGTGCAGGTCCTTTATCATGGTCGGAATTAGGAGTTTTGCACTTTGGTGGGGTAGCTCGTCGAACTGGTTGAGCACTAGGAGGCACCAAACCGGATTGAAGACCGTGAGGAAGTGCATTCTCGACAGTAACAGCTGGTTGAGGTTCCATAACGGTATTAGTAGTCTCAGAAACAACAGTAGACTGAGCATCCACCTTCACACTAAGAGCTCGTAGCATCTCCAAAATCTGCCCCACACTTCCTCGAAGATCTTCGAGTTCATGGCTGACACGGTTGATCTCTTGGTTTTGATCTTCCATCCTTTTGAAGGGTCGTATTGGTGCAGAGAACTCAGGGTGATAGAACTGGAAGGTGAGAAAACCGTGTATGAGAAATCGGGAGACACATGCAATGCAAAAGTATGATGCTAAAATGTGAATGCAAATGAAGATTTCATGGAATTCAAATATTTACGAATATTGCGGAATACCAAGGAAACTTTTAATTCATTGAAGACAAATTACAAATAATATTCTTGCAACCAAAATAGCTAAATAAAAGCCTAGAAAGTCCTAGAGAAGCATCTTCCACAACTTCAGTGAGCAGACGGAGAGTCGGAGGAAAATAAATATTCGTAGAGCCTTCTCTTCTTGTAGGATTGTATCTCATCATTCTTCGACTGAATCTGCTTTTGAAGTTCTTCGTACTCGCTGACCATCACATGGTATTTGTTCTTCCATGATTCTGTTTCGCGTTGTGATCTCTTCAAAGTGATCTTCAAAGTCTCAGCTTCAGTCATGAAATACTGGACAGGTTCTTCTCTTTGAGGTAAAGGATCTTGGCGAGAGTAAGGCATCTTCAACTCAATAGCTCTTCCTCGGACCCATTGAAGGTATGGTTCCATGGACACACAATTAGGTCTTCCCAAACTTTCTTTGTCCTTCTTATGCAGATGATTCCAAGAGGATAGAATCTGATCTTGAAGCTTTTTGTCGTCTTCGAAAAAGATTTTCTCCACATGAATACCTTTAGGCGGTTCCTTCAAGGGGTATCCCAACTGTCGGCGAGCTAAGACTGGATTGTAGCTAATCCCTCCATTGAAACTGAGCAAAGGCACATTGTTGAAGTTTCCACAACTATGAATGATCGATATCCCATCGTACATGCGATTATACCAATCAATATCAGAGTGAGTTAAAGCCATAACTTTTTGCGACCAACGTTCTTGATTAGGTCTCCAGAACGGACCGGACTTGGGTAAGTGAGAAATAAACCACTTGTATAGTAATGGCACACAACATGTAATCATTCCTCCACCATGAAAGTTTCGAAGATGTACTGAATGATAAGTATTACCCAATAGCGTTGGAACTGGATTTCTCCTCATGAAGGTCTTGATTGCATTAAGGTCCACAAACCCCTCAAAACTAGGAAAAAGCAGCAACCCATAAATAAGCAAAGCAAATATTGTCTCAAAGGCAAACATGTCTTTATGATCGGCATAAAATTGGGCTTTCTTAATTAGGAAGTCCCTGAGAAAACCGGAGGTCCCCCCTTTGGTGATCATATTGTTTTTGACATCGGATATCTTTAGACAAACGGCTTTAGCAATATCTCGTTCTTTAGGGTCTTCCTCCAAGAAAGGGAATGGAGACTTATCCAAGATAGGTAATCCCACCAACTGAGAGTACTCTTCTAAGGTAGGTAAAAGCTGATAATCTGGAAAGGTGAAGCAGTGATAATCTGGATCATAAAACTGTAGCAAAGTCGCAAGAAGTCCTTCGTTTACTTGAACCTTCAACAAAGACAATAGCCTTCCATATCTGTTTGGGAACTTTTCTTGATCTTGAACCAAATCTCTTAGCTTCTCTAGGACTTCCAAATTAAAACCCTTAAAAGTAAATTTCAAAGTATGCCTCCTAGAGTGATCCATGGTATCCTGCAATGTTCATAAATAGAGTTTGAATTCCATGAAATCTTAATGTAATATGATGTTTTATGGATGCGATGCATGAAAACACACAAAGTCCTAGGTTAAAGGTACGTGAGCGGAGTTAAGGTCTACCCATCCCAAAAAGGAGTGTACTATAGGTTAGTCGTACCTGCAGAACAAGGTTCTAAAAAGTGCCCAAAGTCATCAGCCCATCTTTCGGATATTATCAACCTTCCGACTGACTCGGGGGTTAATAATATTCTCAAGAGAACCTCTTTTGAGTGTAGTATCGCGTAGCAACCATTGTAGGACTACTCCCACATAGTTCCCGCACTACGTCCTAAATAAGGCCGAGGTGGTGTAAAGGTACTACGGTTCCCAATATCACAGACTCCAATCGACCATGGAAAAAGTTTTCACGATTACTCGTTCAACCGAACCATTTTCGAAAAGGTCTCAACTGAGCGGTGATTCTCGAATCAGCTTGGTCGGGATTCAACTCCCTATAAGCCTCATCGAATATATCCCCATCCTATAATAATGTCACTAGTCCGGGCGTAGGACTTATCTCACAGCACAAGGACCAATCCCAAATCAAAGTACAATATATACATGCAAATGAATAGTAAAACAAATAGTAATAAATATGAACAAATTAGGGATAACCCTCAAAAGTTTAGTATCCCCAGTGAAGTCGCCATTTTCTGTTGCGGTGGAAATAGGATCACAAACTATTAATGAGTTTGAATCGCAATTCAATTCACAACCGCTCTTTGATTTATCCGAAGGAAAAGGTCAAAAGAGGGAAAACCTATTTTGCATCGTAAACACAATGCGGGGAAAGATCTAGGGTTCGGGGGTTGGTTAAATTTAGGGAAGGTATTAGCACCCTAAACTTCTGTAGTACTCTACAGGAACCTTTTGTTCAGATGTTTACTATTTGCTTTATTTATTTGCTTAAGGTATATGTACAAAGGATTAAAAGTGAGAAAAGAGACCTAAGGGGTTAATTCTAAGTTTACTCGGCAAGACATCGCATCTTGTGCCTACGTATCCTTACGGGAGTGGAATCAGAGTAATCGTAGTTCCCCTTAAGAGGGAGGTTAGAGACTTCTTGACTGTGGTCAAGGTCTCAAGGGGAATAAACGCGTCTTAAGGACACGCTTACGCGGAGTGTAGAAACTCCAAATCTCTACGTTGAATTGTTAAGTTGTAATTAGGGTTAAATTAGGGATTCCACGGCGGGAAACCCTAAACTGAGCGCGGCGGCTTTTTGACCTAATGCTAGGGGTAAAATTGTAATTTTGTCCACAGCGAGACATGTATGAAAATTTAGGGTTGAAAAGGTGTAAGGGTTGAAGGTGAGGACTATTGACACGGCGGTCAAAAGCTAGACCTAATTCCTTCGGCAGTGTGTGTAATGTGACAGAAATATTGATGAAGGTGTGAGATAATTGAATTGCAAACAGGAAATAATGACCTAATTTAACTACGCAAGCAGAAATTTAAAGGGCAGTAATTAAAGCGCGATTATTGGTTCGCGAGGTTACAACCGAGAAACATATACAATATGATAATGAACTTTGAGTGAAAAATAAGATGAAATAAGTAATGGTAAACGTAATGAGCTGCAAAATGAACAAACGACGTTAGTGGGCAGAGTGAGGCGGCAATCAAATGAGTTACGAGACAATGAAGAAAAAAAGATGCAAATTTGAGATTTTATTATTGTTTTATTTAAAAAAATTTAATATCAGCTTGCAAAAAAAGATTTAATTAAAAAATGTTTTACTCTTTTAAAAAAGGTTTTATTTTTTAATATTTTTAAGAAAAGTTTTCTGATTTTATTTTAAAAAAAGAGTTTTTATTTATTCTTAATATTTACATAAAAAGGTTTTTTTATTTATTTTTAAAACAGTTTTTTTTGAATTGTAAAAGTAAAATGTTAAAAACAATTTAAAAACATAAAAACAAATTTAAAAAAAAACAAAACAAAACAAAAAATAAATAAATAAAGGGGGTTGGGCCGGTCATCACCCCGGACCCAACCCGGTTGGATTAACTAAAAAACATTTAGGGTTCCCAGAACCCTAATGTTCTTGCGGCGCCGTTTACATCTTCTTCTTCTCTCTCGCGTCTTTCTTCTTCCTCGATTCTCCGTTCTCTTTCGATCTTCTTCATTCCTGAAAAAAAAACATGAAAATTGTAATGAAAAGCGTCCCTGGCTCACATTTAAAGTGAAACCGGCCGATGATGGATGCGAGCTGAGGCCGGAGGGTGATTGTCCGTTGTTCTCCGTCGACGGCGCTGATGGTCGCTCCGTTTCGAATCCTTCGTGACCGATAATGGATGATACACGGTGTATGTTGGGTGGTGCGTTTGAACGATGATGACGAGGGGTCCTTCGTCTGAGTTCGCGGCCGTTAGGGTTTTGCATGCGACTTTTTCCGTTCCTCTGGGGCTTTCGCGATTTCGTTCGTTAGGGTTTGCGACGGTGGTTCCTCTCTCTCTCTCGCGGCTACCCGTTAGGGATTTCGCGATCTCCTTCGTTCGTTCCTCCTTTTATCAGGTGGTATCTTCCCTTTTATATATACTCTGATTTATCTTTTGGGCCTTGGATGTTGGATTTGCGTTACTTTCTGATTTGATGATCTGATTGAATCTGATTTCCTTTTTTAAGATTTGATTGGGATTTTGATGCGATCCTGGTTTTATCTGACATTGATTGGATTTCATTTGATCTGTTCGATATCTGAAATTAATTTGTTTGACTGATTCGTTTTGATTTGTTTGATTTCATCTGAACTGAACTGATTCGTTTTCGATTTGTTTTGATTTTTGACGCAGTTAGCTTTTCCTCTTCTTCTTTCAAAGAGGGCTGATATTGAGGCTTAGGTCGAGTCAAACGATGCTGAGAATGGTATACGGCGATGATGTTTATCTGAGCCCTCGACGCTTGTATTCTTTGATGACGCTGTGATTGCCTTCTGTTGTGTTCTGTGGAATGTGGTTCAGAACATTTGTTGCGATTTCTTGCTTTTTCTGCACTTGTTTCTCTTTCTGATACAGATTTTGTTTTGGATGTCCATCTGGTTTGATCTTCACGACCTTTCTTCTTTTTTTCAGAATCGCTACTACGCCGCGGTTGCCTTCGAGATCGGTTACTTTCGATGCTTGATTGGATTCAGAACATGAGTTCTGGGCTGCTATCGATTATTGGCTTTCAGATTGGTTGTGAGGCCATGATGTGCTATAACTGATGCGGTTTACCCTCGTACTTTGAACTAATTTTCGTGACTCGTTTGTTGGGGCAATGATGCTCTGAACTGAGCCCTTGTCTGCGCTATGATTTGTGCTGCAACTCGGTGTAGTTATTTCACATTTTTGTGACTTGCCATCTGAATTGGTTGAAGCTTGCCCCTAACTGACAATTCTGACCTTTGGTACATTTTTTGATGCAGCTTGATACAGCTTGTTTTGTACTTCATTCTTCTTGTTCTGTTTGAACTTGCTTTTCATTCTGAACTTTTGTGGCAGATTTGCCTCTTTGCATTTTCACAATTGAAACTGGCGCGGGCTCCCTTTCGCCTAGTTTTGTTTATGCAGCTTGTTATGCTTTGAGTTCTGTTGTACTGATGATGTTTGTGGCTTTTCAGGTGTTGGAAATTTCGAAACCAAAGTGACTCAGACCTGCCGGCATCCGGGTCTGAGTCCAAACTTGCCTATGTTGCCTTATTCTCGTATCAGTTTGGAAATCCAATCGCGGCAAAATGAATCAGTCCCGCTTCTTTTATCACTTCTATCTCTCGGATGTCCCATAACGATAAGAACAGGTGTTACCTGATCTGACGCCAACGACGCGGATCGGTAACGGGGGTAGGACGCAGCTTCGGTTGTGCCACTCCCGGCACTCGATGATGACGCTGTTCTTAGAGTGTCGAAAACAAACTCTAACATTTTTCTATTCTGCTTTGCTATTTTTTTGATGTGCAGGTTGATCGGAGATTTTGCGGAGAAGCTCAAAGGACACCGCGAAGGACACTTAGAAGTCTTTAGGATTTAGGACTTAGAACTTTTAGAATTAATGTAATTCCTTGTAACAGCATTTTGAAAATGTGAAACAATCCCCTCCCTTTTGTATGATGAGCTCTTTTACGAAATAAAATGTCCAAAACTTGAATCTATTTATATTTATTTCTAGTTAAAAAATTATAAACATTTGTGAATAAATCCACAAATATTTAAATTCATTAACATAGTCATAAACCATAAACATTCCCGAATGATATTCTTATTCGTGCACTTGTCTCATTTGTAATCTTAATCTCATCATCTGATTAAAATCCAATTTAAATGCTAACCAACCATTTCATAACCAAACACGGATGTGCACCGTAATCACAACATATTCAGTATCAACAATAACATTGCACGTAATTGAACTCCACTGACCAAATGCTAAGAGCAAACAATCCAATAATACCCCGCTAAACTGTGCCTTGTTAACAGAAACAGAAGCGCTTTGGAAATAAACCATGAGCGATGGAATGGATCTTAAATCCAGTTGTGCTCGACAAGTTTTAATACCGACCACATCAAATTGGCACCTTGATATAATCAGACCTGGTGATAGGTAAATGCCTCAGAAATAGTGTCTCAAATGCCTCAAAACTTAGTGACAGCCCGTCTTCAAGGAATTAGCAGAATCCACGTAAAATGACCAAAATACCCCTGGAACCAAACCCTACAAAACAAACACCTCCATGACTTGTTAGTGGTTAGCAAATGTACATATGAGATGCTATGCGAAATGACTGACTAAATATAAGGGTAAAATTTGGGGTATTACACATAGCATTGGAGGATTTACTAACATACCACTTATTGCGAGAGAAGGATGCATAAGCTACAACCCTGCGCTGGCCCGTCTCCAATTCGGGCATCCCATGATTGAAATACCCGACCAGACTCTATTAGAAGAGATCTTTCTCAAAGAGGGAGAAGACCCAGACCTGAAGACCGTCATAATTTACTCATGGGAGTACATCAATAAAGAAGGAAAAGCTGCTTTAGGATACCCCAATTGCACTGTCTCGGAAGAATACCTACATTGGGTGCGAGCAAGAGCTCTCGACCTCAAAATGCCGTTCCCTTTCCATGAACCTATGGTGTTGGCCTTCCATGACCCAGATTGGTTTGATGTGAGTGAAGTAGATCAATTGAAGTCTGCTTTGGATGAAGCTCAAAAATTGAAGGCCGCTTGGAAGAACAAGTTTTTTACGCTCAAGGTAGAGCAGGAGAAGTCCCAGAGGCTGCCAGAATTTGAACTCGCAAGGAAAAGAAAAGCGAAAGGGGATTTATTTTCCTCTCACGCCTCTTCAAGTGCTATCACCAGTGATGTCCTTCCCCCATATACTATAGCTTGGAAGGAGTGTGTCGACCGACTCATCAGAGAGAAGGCCGAGTTGCAAGAACACATCAATCAGTTGGAAAGAGAACTTCGCGCAAAGAGGGAGCATAAGGAGTAGATCCCCGAGCTTCTCTTTTGCTTTTGATTCAATGTAATAAACTCTTAAAAGAGTACTCCGTTTTGTAATGCTTCAATCATCAAAATAAAATAAGTTTTTTCTCCAAGGTTACATTACCAGAATAATTTGAGTTTCTTGAAAGTTTCACACTCATTTGCATTTTACATAAGCATAACATTCATTTGCATTCCAGGGTCTCACTCTTGCTTCATCTCCGCAGAACAAGCTGAATCACCGATACAACACTCGAGCTAGTCAACGTCAGAAGATGGATCAACTAGAGCAAGAGAACAGGGTGCTCCGTGATGAAGTCGCAAGTATGAAAGAGAGTTTGGATAAGTTGAATGGCCTAGTGGAAGCTTTGTCCAGTCAAATCTCGATCAACAACCAAGAAGTTCCAAGGACTGTCGTATCCGAAGTGACACCAACACCGATCCCAGTGGTGTCTTCTGTTGCTGAAGTATCTTACAGTATGCCTCAAGGTTTCCCGTGGGGGATGCCTCCTTATTTTACTCCGGCTGGTTACCGTCCGCCTGTGTCTGAGACCCCTGTTGTGACCACTATTTAAGCTGCTCCTGTTGTTTCTGCTGTGATGACTACCGCATCTCCGCATGTGAACGTTGTTCTGTATATTCTGGATGAACCAATTTTACATGGGTCGCCAACCAAAACCGTGGGTTTAGAAGAGAAGATGGATGGATTCCAAGACTAATTTTCTGAAATACAAAAGGAATTGAGAGCCCTTCGTGGAAAGGACTTATTTGGTAAGAGTGCTTATGAGTTGTGCTTGGTTCCAAACGTTAAGGTCCCACCGAAGTTCAAAGTCCCCGATTTTGAGAAGTACAAGGGGAATACCTGCCCTCAGAGTCACCTCATTATGTACGCCAGGAAGATATCTGCCCAAACTGATAATGATCAATTACTCATTCACTATTTCCAAGACAGTTTGACAGGCGCCGCACTCAAGTGGTATATGGGGTTGGACAGTACGAAAATCCGAACTTTCAATGATCTGGGAGGAGCCTTTGTCAAGCAGTATAAGTACAATGTGGACATGGCGCCCGACCGAGATCAGTTGAGAGCAATGGCACAAAAAGATAAGGAGAACTTCAAAGAATATGCTCAGCGTTGGCGCGAGTTGGCCGCACAAGTCACACCACCCCTAGAAGAAAAAGAGATGACCAAAATTTTTCTGAAGACTCTGGGTCCTTTCTTTTATAAGAAAATGGTAGCCAGCGCGCCTAGTGACTTTACTGAAATGGTCAACATGGGAATGCGTTTAGAAGAAGGTGTTCGCGAAGGAAGATTGACCAAAGAAGAGAGTGCTCCTAAAAGGTATGGGAGCAGTTTTGTGAAGAAAAAGGAACAAGGTGTGAATGCTATTCAAAAGGGACAATTCAGAAAGAGGTATATGCCACCACACCAAGTCGCGGTAGTATCGCCAGTGTTTAATGCTCCGGCTTATCAGCTACAGTCTCCACAACCCTATCAACAACCTCAGTCTCCCATTGCTCAACAACCCCAACTTCAGCAAAGTCCACGGTACCCTCAGCAAGATCGGCCATCCAGCAATCAAGGACGCGTGTACAGAAAAATAAATTTTGATCTGATCCCAATGACATATGTTGATTTATTCCCCGCCTTGATTAAAAAGGGTCACATTCAGACGAGAGCTCCACCTCCGGCTCCCACAAATCCTCCCCCTTCTTATAGAGCTGACAAGTTCTGTCCTTACCATCAGGGTGCTCCAGGATACGATATTGAGAGTTGTTTCGGTTTGAAGATGGATGTCCAGAGGCTCATAAAAAAATGGAATCTTGTCTTTTAGGGATTCCGACCCTAATGTACAGAAGAATCCATTACCACCACATGGTTCGCCCTCTGTCAATATGATTGAAGATTGGTTGGAGAATGATGGTCAAGAAGTTTCCAATAAAGAGGCTGAAGAGGTTTGTGTCATCGTGCCCCACTTTAAGGAAGTGGAACGTATAGAGATTTTTTACAATAGCAGGAAGCCAACCGTTACTCCTTTAGTGATCAATGTGCCTGGACCTGTCCCTTATACCTCTAGTAAAGCCATCCCTTACAGATATAATGCTAATATGTTGGAGGATGGGAAAGAGGTACCTTTGCCCACTATACCCTCAGTAGTCAATATTGCAGATGTCAGTAGAGTGACAAGAAGCGGTCGGGTCTACCCAACTGTGCCACCGAAAGAAAAAGAGGTTTTGTTCGAACCATCAAGCTCAAAGGACCCAACTGTGGGGCAACCTAGTGGGTCTAATTTATCCAACTCTGATGAATGTTTGAAAATAATCAAGAGAAGCGAGTATAAGGTTGCAGATCAGCTTTTGCAGACCCTGTCGAAGATTTCTGTGCTACAATTGTTGATGAGTTCCGAGGCTCATAGAGAAGCACTTCAGAAGATTTTGGAACAAGCCTATGTCGAGCAGGATGTGACTATGGAACAATTCGACAACATCATTGGCAGTATTACTTCGAGTGATAATCTGGGTTTCAATGAAGACGATCTCCCAGAAGAAGGAAGGAAACATAACATGGCTCTACACATTTTTGTGAACTGTGGAAATGACTCTCTATCCAGTGTGCTGGTCGATACTGGATCGTCTCTAAATGTAATGCCTAGAACTACTCTATCTAAGTTGTCGTATCAGGGACCACCGATGAGGCCAAGTCGCGTTATTGTCAAAGCTTTCGATGGGTCAAGGAAAACAGTAATTGGTGAGGTTGATTTGCCCATGACTATTGGATTACAGACTTTTATGATCCCGTTTCAGGTCATGGACATTCGTGTCGCCTATAGCTGTTTGCTAGGGAGGCCATGGATACATGAAGCTGGAGCAGTTACTTCCACCCTGCATTAGAAGTTAAAATATGTTTTCGAAGGGAAAATAGTTACAGTTTGTGGAGAAAGAGCTTTGGTGGTAAGTCACTTGTCATCATTCTCATATGTCGAAGCCGAAGAAGAAATTGGCACGCAGTTTCAAGCTCTGTCTATTGTGGGTGAGGGTGCCCAGAAATCTCAGACATCCATGTCATCATTTAAAGACGCACAGCGAGTAGTGGACAGTGGTCACCAATAAATGTGGGGAAGGGTGTTGTCTTTGCCAGAGAACAAAAACAAGGAGGGTCTCGGTTTCACCAGCAGTTCTGCTCAACGAGGCACCAAGAATCAAGGGTTTCCGCTGATCAGTGAAGTGCTCCGTAGTGGAGGGATCGTCCATCATCCTCAGGTTAATGCTGTGTTAGAAGATGAACTCGAGGGCTACATATCAGACGGTTCTACAGGGTCCTCCATTCCTTACGAAGACTATGAGCCCTATATGGAAGATCCAGGTTACGTGTCGGATGGATTTGACTATACCTTTGGAGTTTATGCCGTCGCCGAGGAGGATCCAAATGAGGACGTCCCAGACTTTGTGACTCCAGGCGCTATAGTCATAAATTGGAGTGCAGTTGAAGCCCCTACCGCTATTCATATATCTAAGTAAAGCATTTGTTTTAAAATTTTCCGCTCTGCCCAAGGCGAAATTGCATTTGTTAGGGCTTATCCTTTCAACAATTCCTTTTGCTTTGCCCAAAGCAAAAGTGACTTTGTTGGGCGTGTCTTTTTTTGGTTTTGCTATCATCAATAAACTACTTTCATTTACATTTGTGTTTTGTATTTATTCACGATTGTTGGAAAATAATAAGTAGCGTCTCGCGTACACACACTTTCCACTTTACAAAACAAAAACTTATTAAAAATCACATCACTTGCGCAGATTGCTACATAAATTACAACCTGGGAATAATGATCCACTACCTTCTCCAAATTTTGAGTTTCCTGTGTACGAGGCCGAGGACGGAGAAGATGATATCCCAGAAGAAATTTCTAGACTGCTTGAGAAAGAAGAAAAAACCATCCAACCTCATCAAGAGCCGGTGGAGGTAATCAACTTGGGATCAGAGGAAATCCGTAGAGAAGTGAAAATTGGAGCTCTGCTCAAACCAGATGTGAAGAAACAACTGATTGATCTGCTTGGAGAGTTTGTTGATGTGTTTGCTTGGTCATATCAGGATATGCCTGGTTTGGACACGGCTATAGTTGAACATCATTTACCTTTGAAGCCAGAGTGCCCGCCGATAAAACAGAAGCTCAGAAGGACTCGACCTGATATGGCTCTAAAGATTAAGGAAGAGGTACAGAAACAGATTGATGCAGGTTTCCTTGTTACTGCCGAGTATCCACTATGATTGGCTAACATTGTACCCGTTCTGAAGAAGGATGGTAAGGTTCGCATGTGTGTAGATTACAGGGATTTGAATAAAGCCAGCCCGAAAGATGATTTCCCGTTACCTCACATTGACATCTTGGTGGACAGTACTGCAAGATATGAGGTTTTCTCCTTCATGGATGGGTTTTCAGGTTACAACCAAATTAGAATGGCTCCCGAGGACAGAGAGAAGACGTCAATCATAACCCCCTGGGGCACCTTTTGTTACAAAGTTATGCCGTTTGGATTAAAGAATGCAGGGGAAACATATCAGAGAGCTATGACTACTTTGTTCCATGATATGATGCACAGAGAGATTGAGGTGTATGTGGATGATATGATAGCTAAGTCGAAAACCGAAGATGATCATGTTAAACACCTGGCTAAGCTGTTTGGTCGTTTGAGGGAATACAAGCTTCGTTTGAACCCCAACAAGTGCACATTTGGAGTACGATCAGGGAAACTTTTGGGTTTTATTGTCAGCCAAAGAGGGATTGAAGTGGATCCTGACAAAGTGAAAGCTATCCGGGAAATGCCAGCTCCCGCCACGGAGAAACAAGTCAGAGGATTCTTAGGACGTTTGAACTACATCTCCAGGTTTATATCCAACATGACTGCTACATGTAAACCTATTTTCAAGCTCCTGAGGAAAGAACAAGGGTACATTTGGACTGAAGATTGTCAAAAGGCTTTTGATAGTATCAAAGAATATTTGCTCGAACCGCCTATCCTGATACCACCGGTTGAAGGGCGTCCTTTGATTATGTATTTGACTGTTCTAGAGGATTCAATGGGTTGTGTACTCGGTCAGCGAGATGAAACGGGAAAGCAAGATCATGTCACTTATTACCTGAGCAAGAAATTTACCGATTGTGAAACCAGATACACTATGTTAGAGAAGACTTGTTGCGCTCTAGCGTGGGCCGCTAAGCGTTTACGCCAGTATATGTTGAACCACACTACTTGGTTGGTTTCAAAGATGGATCTCATCAAGTATATTTTTGAGAAGCCCGCTTTGACTGGGAGAATTTCCAGATGGCAGATGTTATTATCCGAGTATGATATCGAGTACCATACTCAGAAAGCTGTTAGAGGAAGTGTTTTGGCTGATCATCTGGCTCACCAACCTATTTTGGATCATCAACCCTCAAACAATGACTTTCCCGATGAAGATGTTATGTTCTTAAAGATGAAAGATTGTGAAGAACCCGTACATGGTGAAGGACCAGAGCCAGGTTCTCAGTGGGGTTTAATCTTTGATGGAGCTGTCAACGCTCATGGAAAAGGGATAGGCGCTGTTATTGTGACTCCTAAAGGGACCCATTTCCCATTCACCTCCAGATTAACATTCTAGTGTACTAATAACGGAGCTGAGTACGAGGCATGTATTATGGGTCTCGAAGAAGCAATCGATTTGAGAATTAAGAATTTAGATGTGTTTGGTGATTCTGCAGTAGTAATCAACCAAATTACTGGAGAATGGATAACCCGACATGATAATTTGGTCCCATACAGAGATTATGCTAGAAGATTGTTACCATTCTTTGACCGGGTTGAGTTTCATCATATCCCTCGTGATGAGAACAGAATGACAGACGCATTGGCAACTCTGGCCTCGACGATTGTGGTAAACTTTTGGAACGAGTGTCCTCGGATTGAAGTAAAACGTCTTGACAGACCCACCTACATCTTCGCTGTCGAAGAAGCTGAAGATGGCAAACCCTGGTATCATGACATCGAAGTGTTTCTCAGAACTCAAGAATATCCTTTGGGAGCTTCCAACAAAGACAAGAAAACTTTGAGAAGGTTGGCTGGAAATTTTCTTCTGAGTAACAATGTTTTATACGAACGGAATTTTGACATGGTCTTACTGAGATGTGTTGACAAACAAGAAGCAGATATGTTAATGTCAGAAATTCACGAAGGGTCTTTTGGCACGCATGCCAACGAACATGCTATGGCTAAGAAGCTTTTAAGGGCTGGTTATTATTGGATCACAATGGAATCAGATTGTTACAAGTTTGCTAGAAAGTGTCACAAGTGTCAGATTTATGCAGATAAGATTCACGTACCTCCGACTTTGTTGAATGTTATCTCATCCCCGTGGCCGTTCTCTATGTGGGGAATCGATATGATCGGAATGATAGAGCCGAAAGCGTCTAATGGACACCGATTTATCTTAGTAGCCATTGATTATTTTACCAAGTGGGTCGAGGCGACTTCCTATGCTAATGTAACGCGACATGTGGTTGTCAAATTTATCAAGAATCAGCTCATTTGCCGATATGGCGTGCCAAGCAGAATTATTACAGACAACAGTTCCAATTTGAATAACAAGATGATGAAAGAGTTGTGCGAAGAATTCAAGATAGAGCATCACAATTCTTCTCCTTACAGACCAAAGATGAACGGGGCTGTTGAAGCCTCCAACAAAAATATCAAGAAGATCATTCAGAAGATGGTCGTTACTTACAAAGATTGGTACGAAATGCTCCCATTTGCCTTACATGGATATCGTACGATGGTACGTACATCGACAGGGGCAACTCCATTTTCACTTGTCTACGGTATGGAAGCAGTACTCCCAATAGAAGTTGAGATTCCTTCTATGAGAATTTTGGTAGAGGCAAAATTATCAGAAGTAGAGTGGTGTCAGAGTAGGTATGATCAGTTGAACCTAATCGAAGAAAAGAGGATGGCCGCGCTATGCCATGGACAATTATATCAGCAGAAGATGAAGAAAGCATTTGACAAGAAGGTTCGACCCCGGGTATTCAGGGAAGGTGACCTTGTGCTCAAGAAGATCCAATCTTTCCTCACTGACATCAGAGGAAAATGGACCCCGAATTATGATGGACCATATGTAGTCAAAAGGGTTTTGACAGGAGGCGCTTTGATGTTAGCTACAATGGATGGAGAAGAGATCACTCGCCCCGTGAATACGGACGCTGTCAAGAAGTACTTTGTTTAGGAGAAGCAGGACATTATTCCCTTTATGTAATCGCTATTATTTTCCAACACTGTAATATCGAGTCACGCTTTTCTGCTGACCGCCATTCAATAAAGTTTTTCATTTACCATAAATCTGTGTTCTTGATAGCAAAATCTTAATTGATTTAAACCTTTTCAAAACTTGTTCTACTTGATATATGAATAACAAAAGGATGACTGGGGACGCTTACTTCGTCCGGGAAAAACAGCAATGTTATGTGCTTCTCCAGGGCAAGCGGATTTACCTTACCCAGACAAGAAGGTTGCCTCTGTTCGAAGACTGCCTTCGCGGGCAATAAGGGATCTGCGGAGATTTTGCTTGAGTACCCTTTCGTTCGAGGTGTTTATTTCGTTTCTCCCATTCCGTCGGCATACACATAGCATATAAGTAGACAGCATGGCATGTGCATTGTTCGCATCCTTTATATGTGTTTTAGTCTACCGCTTGGGCTATAGTTATCCCTAGGTGTATGGGTGTGTCTTATCTTCCCAATTAGATTCGTCCCTAGGAAGAAAGAGCATAATGTTTCATTTTCCCCATGAAGTTCAACCCTCGTGGAAGACGGTTATTTTAGTACAATTCCATTTGAGTTCACACCTCAATGGTTGAGTCTTGCTTGACAGCTTCTTTTCGGCTACTTCCCGAATTGAACTTCGGTCTTTGGCAATCACATCATGGATATCTCCATCCTTTAAGAATGGATTAAGTGTGCATTTATTTTGCACCCTTTTCCCCAAGAAGAATATTCCTAACGACAAACATTTCTTCAACAAATTTGTCTCAAGCATCTGCATCTATCTCTTTATTTGAGCAACTCGTTTTGATCAGGATCTTATTCAAAATGACGGACAATTTTCACAAGACAGATCATTTACCATCAGTGGATCCTTCAACATTAGACAGTTACAGACATTTCTCTCAGGAATAACTTCCCCAATGAGTTCATCACACAAGTTTGCTTCCGTCAAGTGGCATCTCCCCGAAGAGGTCGAGGAAGTTTACCAACATTAGTCTCTCTTTATTTGAGAAGACACACATTACAACTCAACCGGCTCACATCTCCTCCGAAGATCCCCGGTGGAGCTACATCTACATTTACAATCACATTTACAAATTTACAACTACAGCTACAGATTACGTCAAATTACATCTACAAGATTCTACAATGAACTGCATTTACAGTCAACCACGACATCTACAATCTACAAAATTACAACCCCTTATGATGGTGCTCTCACGAGTTTTCATCATTTCGGGAAGGGACCGAGACCAACTCATGATTCCCATATCATGATGCTCGGGGAAGTTCTACATCAGAGACCGAGACCAGCTCATGATTCCCATATCATGATGCTCGGGGAAGTTCTACATCAGAAACTGAGACCAGCTCATAGCATCCAGACTATGAAGCTCGGGGAAGTTCTACATCAGAGACCGAGACCAGCTCATGATTCCCATATCATGATGCTCGGGGAAGTTCTACAACGACATCTACACCTACAAACTACAGTGATTCTACCACCTACAAGATTTTGACATTTCAAGCAGAGACTGAGACCAGCTCATGGTACCCTTATCATAACGCTCGGGGAAGTTATACATTTTACTATTTCAAGTTGAGTTCCAAAAAAGAAAGATACACGCAAAAAAAATGAGAAAAGAAAGAAAAGAATGCCAAATAAAAATGAACCATCGACTCAATTCATTTGGATTGTCACCGACCACCACGTTATGGTGATAAGCATATCTTTCGACTACAAAATTCTTCCCCATCACCATATCCCTAGTGTACGAGGCATTGTTATACTTCTGGAGATTCCCCAGTGAAGTTTGTTCCCTGTGACGTCTTCCCTCCACAAGACCTCTCTATCTCGCATCTCATATCATCTCATATCATTTCATATCATTGCATATCATTTGCATTCAGTGGCTTTTTGCGGCCAAAAATTCGTGCAATGTTTGTATTTAAGTCCCTCCTACCTCGTCGAGACGGAGATTTCAATCTCCATATCTCCGGATAGGAGTAACTTAAATAGGGGCATCTGTTGCACCCTAATTTTTGACCATAAGACCCCACCTTTGTGTTTATTTTCTCATATGCGTGCATGTTATTTGTGACTAACGAGTATGTGCAGACGCGGTAATCTCAAGTGTATATTCTCAGTCGATGCTTCAAAATGTAACGGGTTGGCACTGTTCCAGGTTTGGTTATAGGTTTTATTGGTTTTTTTCCTCATCATCTCAAAGGTTCAATTTAAAACCAAAAGGACAATTTGAAAAAGACTTGCAAGAAGCATGATCCTTGGCTTTGTTGAAAGCATTGGTGAGACTATTAATCAACGATGGTATTAACCAAGTTAGTTCTTGAGCATGCAAAAAAAGAGGAAGCTTTATTCAAGTCAGAGAGACAATTCCTATAACTTGAAGCTCCCACTGTTGACTTTGTTACTCGCAAATTTGGGAAGCTTGGACGACTGAGAGAATTTCAATATCATAGAAGCTTAAGACCATCTTCGCTCAACAAATAATTCCGAAATTGCATCGGTGAAGGCAGCTAATGTCGGACTGTCATACACCTGCAGCAAAGGGAATCACAATCTAGTCCAACTTGGATAAGAAGCACAAAAGAATATAGTCGATAATGTCATGTTTGAATGGTGTTTATAGTCATAAAATTAGGCAATGTTGTCTAAGTTGGTTACAAATTAGGAGGGCCCTAAAGCCAAGGTTGATGTACCATTATACTGGCAGCAGCAGCAGACCATGATTCGGTTCACATTCCTACATCATGACTTCAGGTCCTAGGACCCAATCTAAATAAAGGCATTACCAGTTGAGGTTATAGCCATTGGTTCCAAATGCCCAACAAGTGACAAGAATCGAGAATATTACAAGACTAAGTTACAAGAAGTTCAATATAACACAAAAATACCGTCAAGTTCAAGATATTCATTTAAAGCCAAACAGAATCATTACAAACCAAAATCACATTACAGTTCCTAGTTCTATTACATCAATGTTACAACAATCAGATTGCTTGCTATAAACTTGGACTCAGAGGTTGCAAACAAGTCCAAATTCTGTCAATAAGCATCAAAACTCAACTAAAATTCAAGCATTGTTACTTGAATTCAAGACTCTACCAGGTTACACTAAATTAGATCCATGGTGGCTTCTTAGAGAGATTCAAACCAAATTCTGTCTTCAAAGTCTTTTTCAAGGCCACGACACCTTCATTACTCATCATTTACAACGACACACTACATGCTGCCTCGATTGTCCGTTGAGTTGCGAAGTACTTCAAAACATGTCAGCTGCCAAGAAATAAGGATTAAGGTCTGTTCAGCAACAAAGATCCTGCTCAGGTCCATGGGTGTCGGGATAGCTTCATGTCTGTCAAGGGAGCACTGCAACCAGCGAGTAATAATAAGAAAAAAGGAAAGCACAACATCAAATTCAAACAATATCCATGACAGCCAACTTCATTTATGAGAACTATCAACAGAGCACCAAATAAGGGAAACAACACCTCCAATCGCTACCTTTCTGAAGCAACTCGCAATGCGATATACGACGGAACTGATCATGAAAGCTTGAACCTGCATTGGACATTGACAAAATCAGTAATTTTACGAAGTGTAATCAAGAGAGCTCAGAGCACCATTTACTGACCGGATAGAATCAAAGCGCATCTCCTACGATTCTCAAACTTAAGATGATTGCAAAGAGGAAACAGAAGCCGAGATCAACCACTTAATGAGCTTGGTATTGATTATTTGCCTATGGAAGCAACACAACCTACCTATACGCGAGTTTTCCCGTTGGTTAGCCGCCTCCTGCACTTGTTGCAGCTTCACCAACCTTTTCGCAACAAGGGCCTCAGGCACAAATAAACAAGGTTGATTGATATGAGGACCAGGACACCAAAATGTTTGAAGCTTACCCTGTTCAACAATCTCAGCATCCGGTGCTATCGAAGAGCCACATACTTGTTGAATAGTCCATGAATTCCATCATCAGCAATCTTGACAAATGCATGATCATCATCACCATAGACTTCTGTGAAGCAGAACTCAACAAGCTCCATCTTGAAGCAAGGGCCCATGACTACTGCTATTGCAAGAACCGACTGCAATTTCCCCAGGATACACACGTCAAACCCGAGCTCCTCCCCTCTGGGCCGCTAATCCACTTTTTTTTTCCCGGCCCAACCCCTTCACTATTCGCACCTGTCAAGACATCAACGCAAATCAGCAATTGAAAAAATAACCGATAGAGGATATTCCTTGAAGACAAAATATCCAATTCAGAATCAAATCAAATCCAATCTCAAAACCAAATCACAGAAATCAGAGATTGATTTATCATTCAATGGCTCATTACAACAATCAGATGAATTGGGAAAGTTTTCAAATTGGACTCAACCCAATCCAGAAACCCTAAATTAACCATCATTAGCATTCATTTGTTTTTCAATCAGACTTTAATCCCACTTGGAGCCTATATAAAGGAAGAATGAAAACGAAAAGAAGGGGGGATCGTGAAAGGAACAACCAGGGAAAATCATCACACAAAAATCCTACTTCCGAAAACATAAAAGATTGAGGGAAAAGAAGCTTATCTTCTCCGGTGAAGGAACCATCACCAGCCACCACCGCTCGCCGCGAATCCCAGATCACCATCACTTCCGCGGTCATCCATTATCGGTAACACCCTATTCTTTTCACGATTTTAAACTATTGATGTTGCTTGCTTCGTTTTCAGGTTAGAAACATGGGAGGAATTGATAAAAGAAAACGATTATGATCGGAGATGAGAAAGGGAGAGACGCGATCGACTGGGAAAGAGGGCCAATTTGGGACCTAGGGTTCCCGTCTTTCTTTTTTTGGGTTTTTTTATTTATTCGTTTTTTATTATTTTGTAATTTGTTAATTTAGTAATCACACTCACCACATATCACCTGCACACACTAATTAACCCTTAACCTCCGTTAACTATTTTTTTTTTCTTTCTAATTTAACCTTTAAATTAAATTCCTGATTAATTTTCTCTAGGTCAGCATATAATATTTTCTTTAAAAATAATTAAAGACCTTTAATTAAGTATTTTTTGTCTGATTAATTTTAAATCTAGGACATATAATTTAATAGAATCTATTTTTATTAATTTAGCTTAATAACCTTTTTGGATTACTAATATAATAATTCAATTTGATAATTCAATTATAATCAACCTTTTATTAAAAAAAAAAAAACTAGTAAACCTTTTAAAATAAATTACAATAACCTTTCATATTAATAAATACAAACTTCATTTTAATGAATTTCTACTTAATTAAAATTAACTCACGTCTAGAACTTCTTTTTAAATAATTAAAATAAATCAACTCCTTTTTAAAATCAATTCCAGTCAACAAAACCAACTTTTATTCAAATTAATCAATTCACCTTGATCAATCCAATTAAAATCAATCCTACAGTTAAAATCAATCAACCTCGCACCCAATTCAATCGTGCACGTCCACCTCACGACACATTCACTCTCACACACTTCAGCGCTTTCATGCGTATGTGTATGGTTTACATTTCCGCAACTTATTCATTGCAATTTACATTACCGCATTTACATTTCCGCATCGCATCCGTCCAAAGGAAAAACCTACACATGACTTAACACTTGTGTGTAGTGCACATCATTTGCATCCTAATCCCCTCGATCTTTGATTCCATTCAAGTTGATCGCTTAGGATAGATCCTACCCCATAGGAAGGACCTTAATCTTTACAACATAGAAATAAACACAATCGACAACACAATACAGTTATTTCAAACACAATAGAGAATAGATGTTAATCATCTTAAGTGAGATATAATCTCCACCCCCACAATAATACAATCAAACATGTAGGAACTTTGCCTTAAGAGTGATAAAGGCATACTCGTCAAACAATCCGAGTACTTAAGCCTTTTTCTTAAGACGATGTAAAGACTATTTTCCTGCAACCCCCTTTACACTTGTGGTGGTTACATCTCCCTTAACATGAAGACTCATCTCTTCTCCTAAACCCAATCAAAACAACTACCCTAAACCCGTAGGAACTTTGACCACAGTCAAAGAGCTCCTCTAACCCTTTAGGGGAACTACAAGTACTCTGATTCCACTCCCGTAAGGATATGTAGGCATAAGATGCGATATCTTATCGAGTATACTTAGAATCAAACCCCTAGGTCTTCAACCCTTAAGCAGATAAACACATAGCAATAAACAGCATAAAACAAGAGGTTCCTGTAGAGTACTACAGAAACTTAAGATGCTAGTACCTTCCCTAAGTTTAACCAACCCCCGAACCTAAAACTCTCTAAACCTTGCATTTGCATTGCATTGTGGGAATTTCGATCTTTATCCCTTCCTTTGGACAAGTCAAAGTTCGGTTGCAAAATGAATAAAGATTCAAGCTAATTAATAGTTTGGTATCCAATTTTCACTGCGACACATCCTTACTAAGTTCTTGAAGGTACCATCCATAGATGACACATGTACGAATTCTTAGACACGGAATTCAAAAGAACAGTAATAGTCAACGCAAATTTAGGACAGTCAGAAATTGAGCAATTACTGGAAAGACTAGCGAAACATTCGTACTTTTGCTATCTAGATGGTTATTCGGGATTCTTCCAAATTCCTATTCACCCCGATGACCAGGAAAAGACAACATTCACCTGTCCTTATGGCACTTTTGCTTATCGCCGAATGTCGTTCGGATTATGCAATGCTCCAGCAACCTTCCAAAGATGCATGATGGCAATCTTTGTGGATTTCATAGACAACATCATGGAAGTGTTCATGGATGACTTCTCTGTATGCGGACAAAGCTTTGAAAGTTGCCTGTCAAATTTAGAAATGGTACTCAAAAGATGCGCTAAAGTGAACCTTGTCCTTAATTGGGAAAAATGCCATTTCATGGTCCGACAAGGCATCGTTTTAGGACACGTCATATCTGAAAAAGGGATTGAGGTTGACAAAGCTAAAATAGAGATCATAAAGGATCTTTAACCTTCGAAAACCGTACGAGAAATACGAAGCTTTTTAGGACACGCTGGATTCTACCGAAGATTCATAAAGGATTTCTCGAAAATCACAAAACCTCTTACATGTTTATTGATGAAAGAGGTCGAGTTCGTTTTCGACAAAGAATGCTTGGAAGCATTCGAAACTCTAAAGACAACACTCATTACCACACCAATCATGCAACCCCCAAATTGGCGGCTACCATTCGAAATCATGTGCGATGCGAGTGATTATGCTGTAGGCGCAGTTCTAGGACAAAGGAAAGACAAGAAGCTTCACGCAATCTACTACGCCAGTAGAACTTTAGACCCTGCCCAAATGAACTACGCCACAACGGAGAAGGAACTTCTAGCAGTTGTGTTTGCACTTGACAAATTCCGTTCCTACATGGTAGGAGCCAAGATAATCATATACACAGATCACACTGCCATTAGGTACCTAATAAGCAAAAAGGACGCCAAACCAAGATTATTGAGATGGATCCTATTATTACAAGAGTTCGACTTAGATTAAAGATAAGAAAGGGACCGAGAACATAGTTGCAGATCACTTATCCTGAATAGAGGGCATTAAACAAGAGTCAGTGCCTATTAATGACGATTTTCCTTACGAACGTCTGATAGCCGAATTGGAAAGCGATATGTTCAACTTAACCTCAGAAAAACCAGAACTTGAAAAAGCCGTAGAAGCTGTCTATGCCCAAGCCACTTTGCCTTGGTATGCCGACATTGTTAATTACTTGGCCGCAGGCGTGCTTCCACCGGACCTAACTTATCTACAAAAGAATAATTTCTTCCACGACTTAAAGCATTATTATTGGGACGAACCTCTACTCTTCAAACGAGGCACCGACAACATATACCGTCGCTGTGTCCCAGAGGAAGAAATAAAAGACATCATTTCCCAATGCCATTCAACACCTTATGGTGGTCATGCTAGTACTTCAAAGACGTGCGCTAAAATTCTACAATCTGGCCTATTTTGGCCCAGCCTCTGGAAGGATGTCCATATCGCTGTACTCAAATGCGACCGGTGCCAATGCACCGGCAACATCTCACGACACGATGAAATGCCTCAGAAAGGAATTTTAGAAGTAGAAATCTTTGACGTATGGGGAATAGACTTCATGGGACCTTTCCCGTCTTCTTTTGGAAAGAAATATATACTCGTCGCTGTCGACTACGTATCTAAATGGATAGAGGCTGTTGCCTCTCCAACAAATGACGCGCGAGTAGTCGTCAAACTCTTTAGAAACACAATCTTTCCTAGATTCGGTGTGCCCAGACTCGTCATTAGTGACGGTGGTTCGCACTTCATATCGCGAATCTTTGACAAACTCCTCTCCAAATATGGAGTCAAACACCGCGTAGCTACACCGTATCATCCACAAACTAGTGGACAAGTGGAGGTTTCGAACAGAGAAATAAAGCAAATTTTGGAAAAGACTGTCGCAACCTCCAGGAAAGATTGGTCATCAAAACTGAATGAAGCTTTATGGGCCTATAAGACCGCTTTTAAGACGCCAATAGGTACCACACCATTTAAATTGGTTTACGAAAAATCATGTCACCTGCCAGTGGAATTAGATCATAAAGCCTTTTGGGATATTAAGACGCTGAACTTCAACTACACGGCGGCAGGAAAGAAACGAATCTTGAACCTTCACGAATTGGAAGAACTCAGGTTGGACGCATATGAGAATGCTCGCATCTACAAAGAAAAAACCAAGAAATGGCATGATAAACGTTCGATCTGGAAACAATTCAGTGTGGGAGACATCGTGCTCCTATTCAACTCAAGATTAAAACTTTTCCCTGGAAAATTAAAGTCTAGATGGTCTGGACCTTTTGAGGTAACCAAAATCCTTAAAAATGGAGCTGTTGAAATCAGCGACAAAACCAACGCACCGTTTATAGTAAACAGACAACGTTTAAAGCATTATAATCAAAACGAGAACAACCATCACGTGAGCATTGTGCAATTTCTCGAGCTTCCCGCTCAAACCCCCGAATAGCTTGTAACCAAGCTATCATCAGGATTTTGACGTTAAAAACAACGCTGATTGGGAGGCAACCTAATTTTCCCGTTTCTCCCTTCTAAATTTACTGAAACTATGTTTTCATTTTAATTTATAATTTCCATAAAATTCTATTTTCATATTCTATACTATTTCCTTTACTTTATTTTTCTATCTTTTATCACCTTTTGCTTCTTAAAAATCTAATCTGAGTAAATGTGATTGTCGTACCTCGAAAAATACGATCCTCGCGATGGACGCGGAAAATACGTTCGAACAGAGTCGCCACCGAACTTTATTCATTCCAAGGATGGAATAGGAAAATATCGATAAAACCTTTAAGAGAAATAAGAACATGGTCATCGCAACCAATATTCTAGGTTCGGGAGTCGGTTACGCAGAGGGAAGGTATTAGCACCCTCTACGTTCGTTGTACTCAGCGGGAACCTCTTGATCGATTCGAGAGTAAAGTTATCTACGCTTGTTTGTTTTCTTCTAAGGTTTCTCCTATAGGGGAAAATGGGTGGTTTTAAGAGAGGGTGATCGCCAAGGATTGGGTGATAACTTAAGCACAAAACTTCTGCAAATTTATCCATAGGCTGTGACAAAGTCATGCTGCCGGTTTTGACGGATTGACGAAAGTAACAATCACCAAAGGTAAACATTTCTTCTTATGACCTTCTCTTTGGTGACATTTGATACACTAGCTTCCTTCCATAATCTTCTGCATATATTTTTGACAGCTTCGATATACGATACGTACGAGAAGGCAGCATCAAAGTCCGCTGAAGCTGAGCTCTATGTGATCTATATGCTCCCGCTCTTTCGAACTTCTCTTGTGACAGATTTTTACACTATGAACTCTGCTAATCTCTGTGTTTTGTGCTAATTTTCATGTACACGCTTCAATTTGGTATGGCATGACGGAACTGATTCCTATACAACGCGCCATCAGGATTGGACACCATCTGACCTTTGATTTTGAAAACATATTGGTATGTTTCAATACTTGATATCAGTCATTTCTTGGAAGCTTACCTTCATGACAATATTCTTCTTTCCCTCTCCTTTACTGTTAGTTCCCGACTTCCTTTAGTTTCTCGTATGTGGCCCACGAATTTAGTGAAAGGATATTGAGTATGAAATGGTTCTATTATTCAAAACTTGACTCGGATTTTAATTTATCACGGCCGTTCATTTCCTGGCTTTATTGTCTTCAGGTACATTGGTTAGCGCTTGGTGAAGACTCATAAGCCTCCTGTGATGACTGCAGCAGACGATGAACTCCTTGGAATAACCGAGCATATGAAGGAAACTATACTTTTGTCCATAGCCTCTATCTCTCTTCTTTTGTATTTTGTACATTATTTTAAAGAGTCCATGTTGTGGAAGTTTGAATGAGTCATGACAAGAAATGATCTGGTAGACAGCCTTAGCGAATACTGGCCAGAAATTCGTGGTCCTCCTTCAGGCACTGTTCATACCGATTTCAAAAAATATAACGTGAAGGTTGAAGGGTGTAATGTACGAGAGCTAGTCATGGTGGGAGCATGAAGATAGTCATCAAAATGGTTGACAATTGTTTCAGTAATAGAATTGGTGCAGGCTGAGTTTTTGGACAGCAATACAAACTGTATGTGATCTATCAACTTTCCATATATACTTTGTCTTATTAACCTTTAGATTGTCTGATTGGTCTTGGAATCATTTAGCTCTTGTGCGTATTGCAGGTACAGGTCGAAGAAATGTGCGAATGGTTGTGACACAACTTTTTACGGTGTGAAATTGGGTTAGCTAACAACTTGGTAAATGAAGGCTTGGTTGATGCTGTCATGGAGTAACACAATGAATATAACGTAATTCTTTGCATCCGAAACAACAACAATTCTGCGCAAGTATGTGAATACATGCACTTATCGCAATCAGTTTCCTACATCCATTTGAGTAAAGGTATAAAATGATTATGGCCTTGAATCACGTACTTCTGTATCTGGTTTTGCAGGTGCTTATCTTATCTGATGCAGGGTGGAACAAATGTAATACCTTCATGATTTTTTTCAATCAAAGTGCAACTCCTGCTGTGATTGAACCAACAACTACTCCAACATTGTTGTTGTTTGGCTATTTGGAGTAAAACCGCGAGTAATTCCTGCATAATGACTTCACGAGCCGTGTGTTGATTCACCGTATGATTTTCAACCTTAACAGCAGCCAGTAATTGCGGTTTGATAAACCAAATTAGGAAGCTTAACAATGATTGGTTTTGAGGTGCAGGTTTCAAACTTGTGTCATGTGATACATCAAGTGGTATTGGTTGTAACTTTATAATATTGATCCTGCTGTTATGATTTGTACAGGTTTAGCTTTCTTGTGAGACTCAAAATAATTGAATATCACCATAATGGCCTGGGCACTCAATTATTCTTGAAAAGGCTTGATATGCCTTATCTCCATCACCTTGAAGCACAAGAATAAGTCTGATCCCTTCTCCCAAAAGTCTGCCGCAACAAAGCTTCTGTTGTTTACATACAAAATCCTTCAACACAATTCATCAACGATGGTGCTCCATCGGTCGTATAAAGCACGGTAGTAACTTCCAGCAGCAACGACGAGAGAACCTGTCGAGGTTGATTTTCCATGACCAACATGAGTGATGTCAGATATATTCCTCGTGCGAAAACCGACTTCCGGGAAGTAGAACCTTGTCACTGTCAAACTCATTATGAGGACACCTCTATAGACTAAAACCTTGTAATCACTTTATTGAATGTTGTTTATTATTTAAGCCCCCTCCCCTTTTTGACGTTTTGCATGTGCTTCCTTGGGATTATATTTGTAAATGTTATAACTGTGATGTCGTTCATATTTTATCAATCATGCAAAACTTATTACAATGAATTTGGCTTGTACATGTCTTAGATAAATCCAAACTTATCTTTAACATTGAATTTGTGACATGTTTAAAAACTTACTGACCTAATCTTGAAAAATCTTGAACAATGGATCATATTTTGCTATCTCTTGGAATGGTCTTTAGCTAGTCATAACTTCATGGCTCACAAAAGAAAGACGGTTCAACTTAAAACAACTTTCCACGTCTTAAAAATAATTCAAATTTGTACTAATCAATTCAATCTGAATTTTCAATAAGGCATGAGCTTGATTCAAAGACAAAGTAACTTAATTTAGTAATGACCTTATTCCTTTAGTATCTACTTGAAATACATCTCAAAACAAATTGGAATAAGGTTTGGGATTAACTTGAAGCCATTAGAATCTACTTGAAATCTCTTGACCAATATGGGTTCATCTTTCCTTTAACATAGCTTATATAATTATAAACTGATGAATCAAAATATCTTCTGGACCAATTGCATCTAAATTCAAATTCAATTAAGACTCAAAATTTGCAAGCTAAATCTAAGTTTGTTACAAACTGATTTAGAATCTAAACATAGCTTGACGCTTACCATCAATTCGAGCAAAGCTTGAGGCTAAATCGACTGTCTCCAGAAGCATCATGTGAAGTATCCTTGAATTAACTTGAATTAAGTGCAGACCATAATAAGCAACTCATAGCGAGGCTTAAACAATATATAAGGAGAAGTTCGTAATCCAGTTGAAACAGGGTGTAAATTTCCTGAAACTGTGTGGCAAGATAGACCCAATCATGTACTTTATGTTATTGATCATATCATGTCTGTCTGATCGTGAGAATGAGGACACACATGAGTTTAGGTACAAGGGGCTGGAGGCGCGCTCCTCCCACAAGAATTCAACATAAATTGTCAGGGATTTTACCACAATGAGTACTCACAAAGTCTTTATAAACGAAGTATTAGAGAATCATGGCCAGAAGTCATGTGGCAGTAAGACATTCATTAAATACCGAAGTAGGACAAATTTGGGGTATGGCAGATGCCCCTATCTAATTGTCTTAAACCTGAGCGAATGAACTGCCGCATGGCGTTCATTTTAAGGTGGAAGTCAATTAGATACAAGAAGACCTTGAAATTTGTCCGGTAGAGGAGTGAAAAGTACCATGAATGGGTTAATAGGATGAACAAGATAACCTGATATTCTCTGGGTGGTCGAAGCAGTCCCTTATCTAATAAGGTCCTTCGCGATACCAGAGTAGTATAAGCGATCCTCTTTGGTTGGTCGAAGCAGTCCCTCATTCGTTAAGGTCCTTCGCGATACCAAAGTGGTATAAATGATCCTCTTTGGGTGGTCGAAGCAGTCCCTCCTCGTTAAGGTCCATCGCGATACCAAAGTGGTATAAATGAGCCTCTTTGGGTGGTCGAAGCAGTCCCTCATTCGTTAAGGTCCTTCGTGATGCCAAAGTGGTATAAACGATCCTCTTTGGTTGGTCGAAGCAGTCCCTCATTCGTTAAGGTCCTTCGCGATACCAAATTGGTGTCTCAGAATATAAATTTGGTGGGGAATAGTTGAGCCAAAATTCCTATTGGAGGAACAACGTTGTGCAAACTCTGCAGGGGGAAAGCCTTCAAGAAACTTTTTAAGATAACCTCTGCTTGGGGAGCCATAAGAGCAATAGTTGTTGGGGATTATCATCATCAACTGCATGGTTGAAGAATGACTTGCTGGGGAGTAGGATTCCTTGAACTCGCGGGGTATTAACTCTTTTCAGAGCCATACTGCCAACTTCATTAGAGGACTGACCAAGATGCTTGCAAACTAACCCTGGATCTTGCTATGTTGTTATGCGATGCAATGCTCTATGATGCACAAACATGCAACTAGAAATGCAACTGCTAGGGAGTGCAAGACGCATATGCAAATGACGTGCTAATATTAGATATGATTATGATATGATGTTGTATGTTGTGCTTATGATAATGCAAATGATCAGGTATGCTGGGGATAAATTCCTGCCGGGGATATCACCAGGGACTGGATTTGGTAGTTGCCAAATGGTTTTGGACTTTTGGTTTCATGAGGATGCCATCGAGGTGGACTTTTACTGGTTGCCAATGTGAATGGACTTTTTAGGGTAAATTGAAGGTGCCAACTGGAGTGGACTTTTACTGGTTGCCAATATGAATTGGACTTTAGGAGAGGTGCCAACGAGGGTGGACTTTATGAGAGGTGCCAACGGGGGTGGACTTTGAAATGGTTTGCCACACGGGAACATGGACTTTAAAATGATTCGCCAGACGAGAACTGGACTTTAAAGGATTTTCCAGACGAGAACTGGACTTTGAAATGATTTGCCAGACGAGAACTGGACTTTGAAGGATTTGCCAGACGAGAACTGGACTTTAAAGAATTTTCCAGACGAGAGCTGGACTTTAAAGGATTTGCCAGACAAGAACTGGACTTTGAAATGATTTGCCAGACGAGAACTGGACTTTAAAGGATTTGCCAGACGAGAACTGAACTTTGAAGGATTTGCCAGACGAGAACTGGACTTTAAAGAATTTGCCAGACGAGAGCTGGACTTTAAAGGATTTGCCAGACGAGAGCTTGACTTTAAAGGATTTGCCAGACGAGAGCTGGACTTTAAATGATTTTCCAGACGAGAGCTGGACTTTGGAAATAAATGGCAACACAGTTTTGACAGGTAACAGGTCCGGGCCGTGGGGATGAAACCCAATGACAGCGATGCCTTTTCAGGAGGTTAAGGTTATTTGGTGGGGTGATGGCATGATTCCCCGACACTCAACTCTTGTTGACGAGAATAAGCTTGCTTGAGTAACTGCCCCAGTGTAGCTCAACTTGCCCCAGTCTGGGTCTATGAAGACATTTTCCTTGAACGGAAATTGAAAGCAGTCATACCATGAGATGAGCTCGAGATGGCTTGCCCCAGCATTCCAAGTCGTGAAAAGAAGTTGGAAACAGTTGTACCATGAGATGAACTCGAAATGGTTTGTTCCAAAATTATAAGTCATGAATGGAATTCGGAAGCAGATATACCATGAGATGGTTTCGATATGGTTCGTTCCAAATTTTAGTCAAGAAGGGTTTTGACCTTGATTAACTGACCCTTGGCTTCAAATTATTCTTGAGGTAGTCTGCCCTAGAATGAGCGTTGAAGCGACGTGACTTGTGCTGATTGAGCGTTGGAGGGACTCTCCCTTAATCAAAAGAAACTCTGGGTAGCCTGCCTCTAGTCGGATCCTTTGCAGAAGTGGTATACTCGTTCTTGTAAGAACCTTGCTTCTAGCTGATATGTCATGATGACTTACAAACATTGAGCGTAGCGACTTTATCCAAAGCATGTTGACTGCGCGAGCGTAGCGACTTAACCAATGCGTGTTAGTCGTACGAGCGTAGCGATTTAACCAATGCATATGGATTGCGTGAGCGTAGCGACTTAACCAATGCGTATTAGTCGTGCTTTTGCTCTGCCCCAAGGCCTTTGACGCTTGTTGACCCCAACCATCAGCTAGTTTGCCCCAAGTTCAACCAGTTTACCCCAGTCTGCTGGGTATTTGAAGGACTTTCTTCTAGGATGAGAACTTTGGCGATGATTATACCAGGATATGGCTTGAATCCATTTGCCCCAGTGTCTGAACCTTGCAGTAGTCTGCCCCAGTTTAAACCTCAGAAGGACTTGCCCCAGATTCGTAGGGTTAGGAGAAAGTCTTAATTCAGGTTAACACCAATGAGTGATCAAGTTCCTCTTTGATTGCACTTTGTTGGAATTTCCATTATGCCAATTACTAATTTGCCATTAAAATTGTTCATTCAAAAATGGTAACTTTAATGCGACATTCATGCAAGTTATGAAAATATCATTTATTGGAAATGATGTGAAAATGTGTGACGAGTGGACTGTTAATCTAAACGCAATGCTGATTTAATTGGTGTGAAAGATATAGCAAGAATATGACACCAATACATAAAATTAGCAAATATGTAGGAGTCAGTTTATGCAACCTTGTTGTAGTTATGCTTTCAGAATAAAACTCCGCCTCAATTAGGTCTTTTGAGGGTTGTATCGTGGTCTGGTTCACGGTTATAAAAACAAAGGATATTAGGCTCAAAGTATTATTTGTACCCACCCCTTCTTCGTAATGATCTCCATACCTACGTTCAGTTAATTTTGCACCTGCCTGACGGTGTAAACTTGATGGTTTAAGGTTTGCTTGAAACGGAAGCCACCTTATTTTGATGGATGTCAGTAACCCCTTGATTTGGGTGGCCACTGAATCTTATTTTGTTTTTTGTCGAGGGTTCGAGGACCTCTTTTTGGTTTTGTTTTTGATCCCTAACTTTTGCATGGACTGACTTTGTTTGTCAGATCCATCGGGATTGCCTTGATTTTTGCCTAAGTCTCCTTTAAGGTGCTTGACTTAGTAGGCTTTTGATTTTTTTTTTTGGAGACTTGTGACCGCCAAGTCAATGGTCTTTGAAGAACAACCATCATATCTTTTGGATTTTGTCTCGAGTGCGGGATTGGATTAACTAAACACTACCCATGCCCCAGGTTAAGCGTAAAAGGTTTGAATATCCGAAGGAAACTGCTACTTCTAGGCTCGAAGTGGTTTACTAGGGATTAACTCCTTATATCTTCAGTGTTTGGGGATTGAAACAATGCCTGTACATCATCGGCGAGATTTTATCCAAAAGCATATCATCAACAATTATGGGTATTATAGTTTCGTCATCCTCCCTCAAATCTTTGCTAAACAGCAGTGCGACAAAGGAAGTGAAGTGAAATATTTTTGTGATTTTTTTTGCGATAAACAAGAAAATGTGAGTGAATACGAATGAATTTGTTCAAAACATGCATAATTATCACATTAACAATACCGTTAATAAGAAACAATTTCTAAAAGCAAGTAGCGTTTAACAGAAAAGAAATTACAAATGCAGATGATAAAAATGTCCTGAATTTGCCAGTGTTGAGGATGGCTTCTTGTCTGAACCACGGGCTTTGGGAAATGCCTCTTGAAGTCTTGCAACTCATTTCGGCGTGAAGCTGACGTGCATGACCAAATTTCCTATGGAAAGGATATGTACTTCTTGTCAATCAACTGTTGCACCTTGGCTTGAAAAGCTTTGCAATCCTCGGTTGAATGTCCCATTGATCCAGCGTGATATCCACAATGAGCATCGGGATCATACACAGGCGGGTATGGTTTTGGCAAAGGCTTGATAGCTTTGGGTTCTACCAGCGAGTTTCAGACCAGATGCGGCAGAAGTTGACTATGTAACATATGGACTAGATGAAGAGGAGCAGTCCTTCTTTCCAAGTTATTTAGAGGCTTATGCTGATTCCGACGCTGATTCTGATAACCTCGGCCACGAGTTTGTTGATTTGCATGAGGAGCAACCCAAGGTTTCTGGTATGGTGCCCTAGGCCTGATTGGTTTTCTATAAGGATGATATGGTGCATGCAATGATAATTGTCGAGAAGATGATGAACCATAAAGCTTTTCTGGTGCACCTTGAGAATACTCGACATTTGCTATGACCACATCAATTTCATTATCCTCTTCCTCTCGAGGATTGCTAAATGATTCAGTCTCACCCGTCTGGTTGCTCGAAGCATCTTGGATTTGTTTAGTTTTAAGGTAATTCTCGATGCGTTCTCCTACTATTATAAGGTCAGAGAAGCTCAAGAATGCACTTCCGGCCATTCTTTCGTGATAAGAGTCATGCAGGCTGTCCAAAAACATGTCGATTAATTCTTTGTCCAAGAGTGGTGGTTGCACCCTGGCTGCTAACTCTCTCCACCGTTGTGCAAATTCCTTAATGGATTCATTGCTCTTCTGAGATAGGCTTTGCAACTGCGTGCGACTGGGAGCTGTGTCCAAATTATACTCATATTGCTTTAGAAAAGCATTGGCTAAATCTTTCCATGATTGGATGCGGCTTCTCTCTAAATCCATGTACCAATTCAAAGATGCTCCATTCAAACTGTCTTGAAAACAGTGAATCATCAACTTGTCATCAAGGACATGAGAAGTCATCTTTCGGCAGAACATTACCAAATGACGCTTTGGGCAACTGAGACCGGTGTACTTCTGGAAGTTAGGTACTTTGAATCTCGAAGGAATTACCAGGTCTGGCACAAGGCACATATCAACAACATCGAGCCCTGAATTATCACACGCTTCCATAGCTTGAACTTTTTATTCAAGGGCACAAAACCTCTCCTCCATAGAATCCGTCAATGGCATCATCTGAGACTGGGCAGGAATGTTCATTGGCGAAAGATTACCACTAGCCAGATGATCATACAAGGGGTTGGTCGACATAGTGAAACCTGATGAAGAGTTAAGATTCTCCATCCCAACTTGTTGAAAGTTATCCTCTGACATAGCTACCCGAGCTTTCCACTTGATTAGTCTGACTAGCTCTTTGAGTTGTCTGTGCTCCTTTTGACTCCACTTGAACTCACTTTTGCGGCTACCACAAGTTCATTATGAGTGTCGGGAAATCATCTGGAGGTTATGGAGAATGGATGGATAAGCTTTCTGGTTGAGAAAATGATATGCAATGCAAATGCAATGTAGGCACAACAGGATCAAGGATAACATAAGCAGGTCAAAGCTCCCTAACTGGTAGGTCACACTAGGCAAGTTCTAGATTCTATACCCACAGACCCACTCACGGGATAACTTCTATGTTGATGGATAAGGTTCCCAGGATTACGGACACCGATCGCATCAACATCACGCAACAGGCTAGTTGTATTATAACGAGAGTACGATAGGATCTCTCCTGAGCTGAGTCCTCATACTAGGCACACGAGGAGCGGGTCCTCGGAGACTAACACTACACGACTACCAATATAGAAACTGGTTCTACGAGTGGTTCCCAGAGTCATGGGCCCTTCATGAATCAAATCACGCAACAGGCTAGCTGTGTTACGGTAGGATCTACGAAAAGGTCTATTTTGGAGGAGCTTTCATGCTAGGCACACAAGGAGCGAGTCCTTGGGGACTAACACTAATCACTACCAATTCTAAACTATGTTTTCTCTCTTCTTTTTCCAAAGCTCGGGTGTAGAGCTTTACTTGCAATGCTATCCCCGAATCCAGCAGGCAGATATAATAAACAACATACGATAGAAAGAGAAAACAAGAAATAAACAATAGGAGAAAATAAACATAAAGAAAACAGTTAAGCAAAAGGTTAGTACTCTCGAATCGAGTCAAGTGAGGCTTGACTCTCTATTGCATAGGGCAATGCATTGTCCCCAGCAGAGTCGCCATCTGTCGTACCTCGAAAAATACGATCCTCGCGATGGACGCGGAAAATACGTTCGAACAGAGTCGCCACCGAACTTTATTCATTCCAAGGATGGAATAGGAAAATATCGATAAAACCTTTAAGAGAGATAAGAACATGGTCATCGCAACCAATATTCTAGGTTCGGGAGTTGGTTACGCAGAGGGAAGGTATTAGCACCCTCTACGTCCGTTGTACTCAACGGGAACCTCTTGATCGATTCGAGAGTAAAGTTATCTACGCTTGTTTGTTTTCTTCTAAGGTTTCTCCTATAGGGGAAAATGGGTGGTTTTAAGAGAGGGTGCTCGCCAAGGATTGGGGCCCTTGTGCCTACGTATCTTCACTTGTAAGAAGTGGAAAATCAGAGCATTCGTAGTTCGTGGGACTACGGGAAAAAAAAGGGGATTGTGCTCGCCAAGATCATCGCAATCTTGTGCCTACGTATTATCATTGATAAATGAGAAATCAGAGCAGCCGTAGTTCGGCCAACTACGGTAAAAGGTTTGTGTTTGGAATGAACGAGAGTTTAGGTCGTATTCTAACTGCTAAACATTGGCTTGTCTGCTCGCTAGGGGAGGCTGAAGCACGAGTTTGTTATGCACGGAAGAAGGGACTAAACAATGTTCTTAGTAAAAGGTACTTTGGTCAGAAATCGCACAAGGGCGAGGAATTTGTGTTTATCGTATTGGATGTTCTGGTTTGAGAAAGAGGATAGATTTGAATAGGTTTAAGGTTTCAATTGCACGGGGGCAAGAAATAGGAGTTTGGTTAGGTAATTTGATGGAGAATGACGACTATTCGATAAACGAGCCGTCAGCCTCGCAATCAATTAATCGGGGCATTATTGGAATGCTAGATTCCAACGACACCTTTTTCATTCGAATAATTACAGAATATGTTTGAGAAAGTTTTAATCGCACGAGGGCGAGAAAAGAGAATTGGATTGAATATTTTATGGGAGAATGACGATTACTCGATAAACGAGACGTCGGCCTCGCAATCAATTAATCGGGATATTATTAGAATGCTAGATCCCAACGACACCTTTTTCATTCAATTAATTATGAAATTGTATTTGAATGGATAATGACGATATTTGTCCAAATAGTTAGGGCATATATTTTATAGACGAAAGGTCGAGTAACCCACAACCTAAAGCGTACGCCCCAAGAGTGGTTACTCAAAAATTCAAGGAATGCGAGACTCCAAGAACTCCATTCTTTCGCAATTTAGTTAAGAAAATAATTTGAATTTAATGTACGGTTTAGAAACATACTGAGGCTTAGACTCGATCGCACGAAGGTGAGGAACGAGATTATACGGGTTGGAAATTTGAGAGGAATGATGACTACTCGATAAACGAGACGTCGACCTCGTAACCAATTAGTCGGGATATCATTGGAATGCTAGATCCCAACGATACTTTTTTCGTTCTCTTAATTATAAAATATTTTTGTTGGACAATGAATATACTTGTCCAAATAATTACGAGAAATGTTTTAGGAACGAAAGTTTGAACGACGCGCTACTCAAGGCGTACGCCTCGATAGTGGTCATTCTCGAGTTCAAGGAATGCGCGACTCCAAGAACTTGATACTTTCATAATTTAATTTAAGAAAATAAATTGGATTTGACGTAGGTGGGTTAAAATAGGGTAGGCCTATTGTTTGAATTAGGGTTTATCTACTTTGAAAGGTTTAAACAAGGTCGGGTAGTTTAAAGATGAAAGACGAAACGACCACAACTCAAGGCGTGCACCTCGAGAGCGGTCGCTTAAGGACCCAAGGAGTGCTACCCCAAGGATTCACCACTTTCATAAAAAATTCATTTAGGAGGAAAATGGTTTAATTTATTAAAAAAAATGATTTTAAATATAAAGATAACATTTTGAGGGTTAATTATAGTTAATTATTAATAATTAATGGGATAAGTAATTTTCTGTTAATTTAATTTAGAAATCATTTTTTTAAAAGCAATATTATGCCCTAACACTATGGGTTGAAACAAAGATAATAACAATTATTAACTTACTTAATCCCTAAAATAAGATCAATTAAACCAAGATAGATTACGGGTGCATATGGAATGAGGGAAGTATTCTTAGCAAAAGAGACTGCAAGAGGGCAAAAAAAAAAGGCCCATGATAGCCACACTTCTAACCATTCGGATTGGGCCCAAAGCTCCCAACACATATGATTCTAAAAAAAAAACCTAATAGAAAGGGGAACCATGAGGATAAAACCTCTTCCCCTACGCGAACACGTGTATTGCATTAATCTACCAATTATGAAAAAAGTAGTAATATCAGGAAATATACAAAGGGACAAAGGCGAATTCCCTCGAGCCTTTCCCCAAGGCAGGTGGCGGGCCAGACGAATTCCAAGGCATACCGCATTTATTGAGAAGATGAATCAATCAATGTTCATCATTATCATAATGGGAAGGAAAGTAACGGTCAATTGAATACTAAATCCCTAATAATAATAAAGGATCAGTCTAGTAATTAATGGGAAAGCAAAATCATTAACATTCTTCTAACCCACCCTCTCTAAATCCCTACGCCTCAGTATCTCTCTCTTTTCTCTATACAAACAAGAAAATCTTCCTCAACTCATATGTTTGTCTTCTCCCACCTCACTATATTCTTCCTCTCCAAACACTTAAAACGAGTCACTCTCTCTCTCTCTCTGAAATCTCTCACGTCCTGAACCCTATTCCCAAATCAAAACAAAATCTAACCCGTGCCAAAACGAGGAAGAATCCAGAGTGATGAACGCGGTGGGTACACAATTGATGTTCAATTTAATGAAAAAAATAGTTTAGGGAAATCACGAAGTCAACAAAAGGGCGAAGAAAATACCTGGTTGGGGCGACTCCGGCGACGTATCTTCTGGCGACGCTGAAGTGAGCTTGTGAGTATCCTCTCAATCTTCTACTCCTTTTTCATATTTTTCCATGCTTTCACTGAAACTATCGTGTGCCGTTAAAATGAATTTGGAGCTAGCTCGCCTTACACAGAGCTCTGATGTGAGCACTGTGAAGGTTTGAAAACGTAGAGCTGTAGGATAGGTTAAGGGTGGATTTCAGCAGGGTAACCTTAGGGTTTTTTCCTCCTGGCTGCCGCCTCCTCTTGGGATGAACAATATGCGTTTATATAGGGGTGAATTTAGGGTTGCTTTTTGGTAATAGGAGTAGCAATCGTATGATTTCAGACTCCTTTCTTATGATTTTTGTCTGTTAGCAGTTTCTGGAAATACTTGTTTTTACCCTGATTTTTTTACAGTGTGAGTTTATAATTTTCACTGTGATGATGTGGAATTTTCACTCTTGTTTCATGTTAAAATGATGCAGGGCGCCATTTTTGAATCACGGCGATAACTTAAGCACAAAACTTCTGCAAATTTATCCATAGGCTGTGACAAAGTCATGCTGCCGGTTTTGACGGATTGACGAAAGTAACAATCACCAAAGGTAAACATTTCTTCTTATGACCTTCTCTTTGGTGACATTTGATACACTAGCTTCCTTCCATAATCTTCTGCATATATTTTTGACAGCTTCGATATACGATACGTACGAGAAGGCAGCATCAAAGTCCGCTGAAGCTGAGCTCTATGTGATCTATATGCTTCCGCTCTTTCGAACTTCTCTTGTGATAGATTTTTACACTATGAACTCTGCTAATCTCTGTGTTTTGTGCTAATTTTCATGTACACGCTTCAATTTGGTATGGCATGATGGAACTGAGTCCTATACAACGCACCATCAGGATTGGACACCATCTGACCTTTGATTTTGAAAACATATTGGTATGTTTCAATACTTGATATCAGTCATTTCTTGGAAGCTTACCTTCATGACAATATTCTTCTTTCCCTCTCCTTTACTGTTAGTTCCTGACTTCCCTTAGTTTCTCGTATGTGGCCCACGAATTTAGTGAAAGGATATTGAGTATGAAATGGTTCTATTATTCAAAACTTGACTCAGATTTTAATTTACATTGGCAATTCATTTCCTGGCTTTATTGTCTTCAGGTACATTGGTTAGCGCTTGGTGAAGACTCATAAGCCTCCTGTGATGACTGCAGCAGACGATGAACTCCTTGGAATAACCGAGCATATGAAGGAAACTATACTTCTGTCCATAGCCTCTATCTCTCTTCTTTTGTATTTTATACATTATTTTAAAGAGTCCATGTTGTGGAAGTTTGAATGAGTCATGACAAGAAATGATCTGGTAGACAACCTTAGCGAATACTGGCCAGAAATTCGTGGTCCTCCTTCAGGCACTGTTCATACCGATTTCAAAAAATATAACGTGAAGGTTGAAGGGTGTAATGTACGAGAGCTAGTCATGGTGGGAGCATGAAGATAGTCATCAAAATGGTTGACAATTGTTTCAGTAATAGAATTGGTGCAGGCTGAGTTTTTGGACAGCAATACAAACTGTATGTGATCTATCAACTTTCCATATATACTTTGTCTTATTAACCTTTAGATTGTCTGATTGGTCTTGGAATCATTTAGCTCTTGTGCGTATTGCAGGTACAGGTCGAAGAAATGTGCGAATGGTTGTGACACAACTTTTTACGGTGTGAAATTGGGTTAGCTAAAAACTTGGTAAATAAAGGCTTGGTTGATGCTGTCATGGAGTAACACAATGAATATAACATAATTCTTTGCATCCGAAACAACAACAATTCTGCGCAAGTATGTGAATACGTGCACTTATCGCAATCAGTTTCCTACATCCATTTGAGTAAAGGTATAAAATGATTATGGCCTTGAATCACGTACTTCTGTATCTGGTTTTGCAGGTGCTTATCTTATCTGATGCAGGGTGGAACAAATGTAATACCTTCATGATTTTGTTCAATCAAAGTGCAACTCCTGCTGTGATTGAACCAACAGCTACTCCAACACCGTTATTGTTTGGCTATTTGGAGTAAAACCGCGAGTAATTCCTACATAATGACTTCACGAGCCGTGTGCTGATTCACCGTATGATTTTCAACCTTAACAACAGCCAGTAATTGCGGTTTGATAAACCAACTTAGGAAGCTTAACAATGATTGGTTTTGAGGTGCAGGTTTCAAACTTGTGTCATGTGATACATCAAGTGGTATTGGTTGTAACTTTGTAATATTGATCCTGCTGTTATGATTTGTACAGGTTTAGCTTTCTTGTGAGACTCAAAATAATTGAATATCACCATAATGGCCTGGGCACTCAATTATTTTTGAAAAGGCTTGATATGCCTTATCTCCATCACCTTGAAGCACAAGAATAAGTCTGATCCCTTCTCCCAAAAGTCTGCCGCAACACAACTTCTGTTGTTTACATACAAAATCCTTCAACATAATTCATCAACGATGGTGCTCCATCTGTCGTATAAAGCACGGTAGTAACTTCCAGCAGCAACGACGAGCGAACCTGTCGAGGTTGATTTTCCATGACCAACATGAGTGATGTCAGATATATTCCTCGTGCGAAAACCGACTTCTAGGAAGTAGAACCTTGTCACTGTCAAACTCATTATGAGGACACCTCTTTAGGCTAAAACCTTGTAATCACGTTATTGAATGTTGTTTATCATTTAAGCCCCCGCCCCTTTTTGACGTTTTGCATGTGCTTCCTTGGGATTATATTTGTAAATGTTATAACTGTGATGTCGTTCAGATTTTATCAATCATGCAAAACTTATTACAATGATTTTGGCTTGTACATGTCTTAGATAAATCCAAACTTATCTTTAACATTGAATTTGTGACATGTTTAAAAACTTACTGACCCAATCTTGAGAAATCTTGAACAATGGCTCATATTTTGCTATCTCTTGGAATGGTCTTTAGCTAGTCATAACTTCATGGCTCACAAAAGAAAGACGGTTCAACTTAAAACAACTTTCCACGTCTTAAAAATAATTCAAATTTGTACTAATCAATTCAATCATGAATTTTCAATAAGGCATGAGCTTGATTCAAAGACAAAGTAACTTAATTTAGTAATGACCTTATTCCTTTAGTATCTACTTGAAATACATCTCAAAACAAATTGGAATAAGGTTTGGGATTAACTTGAAGCCATTAGAATCTACTTGAAATCTCTTGACCAATATGGGTTTATCTTTCCTTTTACATAGCTTATATAATTATAAACTGATGAATCAAAATATCTTCTGGACCAATTGCATCTAAATTCAAATTCAATTAAGACTCAAAATTTGCAAGCTAAATCTAAGTTTGTCAAAAACTGATTTAGAATCTAAACATAGCTTGACGCTTACAATCAATTCGAGCAAAGCTTGAGGCTAAATCGACTCTCTCCAGAAGCATCATGTGAAGTATCCTTGAATTAACTTGAATTAAGTGCAGACCATAATAAGCAACTCGTAGCGAGGCTTAAACAATATTTAAGGAGAAGTTCGTAATCCAGTTGAAACAGGGTGTAAATTTCCTGAAACTGTGTGGCAAGATAGACCCAATCATGTACTTTATGTTATTGATCATATCATGTCTGTCTGATCGTGAGAACGAGGACACACATGAGTTTGGGTACAAGGGGCTGGAGGCGCGCTCCTCCCACAAGAATTCAACATAAATTGTCAGGGATTATTACCACAATGAGTGCACACAAAGTCTTTATAAACGAAGTCTTAGAGAATCATGGCTAGAAGTCATGTGGCAGTAAGACATTCATTAAATACCGAAGTAGGACAAATTTGGGGTATGACAGTGATTTCAACCTTTCCAGGATTTTAAAGTCGTCTTACCTTTCTCCCATTTTTATCTGACTAACTTCTGAGCATGGCTGACATCGACGTTACGACCGTTGTATTTAGAGGACTAGCTCACAAGGCCAGATTTGAGGCACTGACTCAGAGACGCATCGCTTCGACTCTGTACTACGATAGATCCACCATGGATAAGCTAGGAATCCATGATAGCATTCAGTATCTATTTAACTAATTAGGCTGGGAGCAAACTGCTCTAAAGACCCGATTTGCTACCTACCACAAACTCACATTCGAATTCCTTAGCTCCTTAAGCTACTTACCCGAATATGGCTATGGATCCACCAAAGAGCTGATAACCTTTAGAATGTTTGGAATAGACCACACCCACAACCGTACGTCGTCAGCTAAGATCCTAGGATTCCCTAGCGGACCTTATGTGTTTACCAACACCGAAGAGGATTTTGATATCGAGTTAGAACAATTCCGGGGTACCATCACAGGTAACTATCACCCTGAACCTAATGACATGCACAATAACGAGATACATAATCCAGCACTCCGTTACTTTCATAGGATTTTAGCCCATACCCTCTTTGGGAAGGAGGAAAACATTACAACAGTTTCTAAGGAAGAGTTGTTCATCCTTTTCTGTGCTTCACAAGGCCGCCCTGTCAATGTTGTACCTTTTATGATGAAGTCATTTACATGCCTTAATCAGGAACCACATTCACCCATCTTAATAGGAGGCTTAGTCACCATGATTTCCCACAAAATTGGCCTAAGGTACCACCTGAACGGAGCCATCCGTTTTGGCACCATCAGACCAATGGACATTCAATTCTGCTTCAACAGACATATCCTAGGTACCTTAGGACCAGGAGCCTACGAATACCTCATCGTTGATCGAACTGTTCACCTTTTCACATTACCTAACCACGAGCTAACGAGTATCCACAACAGAAACAATTGGCTTTATGAATTGGACGAGCCTATGGGACCTCCATCACCTCAATCCACACCCCATGCCTACATGTACGACAGTGATCACATATTAGAAGCACATGACAATATGTACTACCAAGATTATGTGTCGGAAGTGGAAACAGATCCCGAGACCCCTCCTAATTACCATAACTTTCCTGATCCTACTCCTGAACAAGGCACAGACAAGTTGGACACTGTTCTGAAAACTATGGACGATTTCAAGCTGGAATTAACCACTATAAAAGTTTAACTAACGCAACTTCACATGGATGTCGTTACTTTTATGGACGTAGTTAGCGACCAGTTTGATGACGTTATTCAGCAGATCAACAAATTGAAGCAACCAAAGGATTGATATTTTAGTTTCTTTCTAAGTTTAGTTTACTGCATCTCACGTTATTTCCCATTGTTAAATTTCGCAATTGTTTCTTTTTGAGTATTGTACTGCATTAAACAAGTATTTAGATTCAATGTTATTTTAATTTTATTCCTGTATTACCTTAATTTTGTTTTTTCCGTTATCTTCTATTTTGTAACTAGTCTCTTATACTGCAATAGCATTAAAATCACATTTTCAACTGTGGAAAACGCCCCATAAGCAAAATTATGCAATTCTGCAGAATTTGCTGATGTGACGGTCGTCACGCATCCCTGACGATCGTCACGCGTATTACGACCGTAACAATCCCTGACGGTCGTCACGCGAACAAAACCCCAATTCTGTCAAAACAGGGGTTACGAACCCTTCCACCTCCACTCTCTTAACTTCCCACTTTCACACATTCAACCCCCACTACAACCTTCCGAATCCCCCATTAATCCACCACCCTTTCAACTTCCATTTCACTCCAATATATTGACCTCTGCATTTCCCTACTTCTCCATCCACAGAAATTGTCTATTTTCCATCTCTGAACCTCTCTCACGAAAAATGGCAAGGCAAAATCGTGAAACCCCCAATTTGAGCAATATCCTCTTCCGAGAAGGCGAGTCCGGAGAACGGAAGAGGACCAACTACATGGCTTTTCATCAACGGTCGCTTCAACCGACCCGCTATGCTCACATAGAGTGTTTGACAGAACTGGGAATTCTGGATGGTGTCACTTGGATGCTGCAGAGGGCCGACATTTGGCACCTCTGCACCAACCCTCAACCTACCTACGAGCAACTCACATTGGAGTTTCTTAGTTCCTTCGCGTACGTGACTTCACCCGGCGATACAAATCAGCTCACCGGCGCCGCTTGCTTCCGCATTTTCGGCACCGAATATCAAATCAACCAGAACCGCATCACCGATATGCTGCAGTTTCCTCATGGCGACGATGCTCATCGCCGCCCCTCCGATCAATTCTACCATGAAGCTTTCACTCTATGGAACCAACTGACCTACACCACTACTGACAGTTGGGAGACTCTGAATGCCACTCACATCCACAATCCAACAATCCGATACTTTCATCGAGTGTTGAGAAACACTATCTTCGCTCGCGACAGTAACCACAAAGTCAACTCGAAGGAGCTGTTCTTTCTCCCCTGCGTGTTTGCTTCAGAACCCGTTGACGTCGCACCGTTCCTCTTGGCTCACATTCAAGCCAACTGCAACCGCGGCTCAAAACCATTCTATTTTGGTGGCATCATCACTTCTATCGCCTTAGGCCTCAGTCTTGGCAATTACCTCCAGAACCTTCGCCAGATGCCTCCCATTTTTCTCGACACCGACCATTGCCGCACCTCTCACCTAATCCGATCCCAAGCAGATGGGAAATATCATCCGGTAGTGCGAGGCCGCACTATCCAAAGCATTATCATGCCCTCTCGCACCCGAATGCATTCGCAAGACAGAGCCAACTGGCTCTTTGATCCGAATGCCCCTGCTGCCCCAACTCAGGAAAATGCCCAAGGGCCCATGGATGAAGTTCAAGAAGAGTTGGACAGAGCTGACCAGGCTGAGCCATCACAACCACCTCCTGCCGAAGGTCCCTCTTCACGCCGCCGCGGTCATCCTGAAGCCGATTTTACAAACGCGGATCTCCTCCGCTCCATCGAACAACAGAATCAGATGATGCTTATGATGGAACAACAAAACCGACGGGCTGAACAGTTTGAAGCCTTGCAGAGAGAACAACTCGGTCAAATGAGGACCTCCATGCAGCAGCTCCAGGATGGCCAAGCCAGCCTGATCGACGACATGGCCAATCTCACTGTGCGAGTCGACGGCCTCCGCGACTACATTTACCACACAGGAGCTTTGAACCTCGAGGCACGCGACGGAAGAGCCAGAGGTAGAGGTAGAGACAGAGGCAGAGGAAGAGACTAGTAGTATTTTTCATTTCTTGTATTTTGTTTTTCTTTCCTTTGTATTTTCCCTTCCGCATTCTTTCAAATCAGTGGGGACACTGATTGAGATAGTATGGGAGCGGACCGTTATTTCCTTTTTTTCCCCTGTTATTTCCTATTCCGCTTGTACTTTCATTTCAATTTTCAATTTAAAGTATTTTAATTTTGGCAAATAAATCTCATTTATATATCATGTCTCCGTTACGTGAACTCCTCGTGCTTTATCCGACATATACAAAGAAACTCTTATCCTCTTCAAAGCATCACGTGACACGCCAAAGCTTAACCAAGTTTGGAATTCCCGAGAAGAAAATTCTAACAAAGCCACTACCGCCCTGACACCTTAGACCTCTGGTTTATGCGAGTCAGTTTCACTACTTACTTGTACCAAAGCCTCAAGTCGACTCAAATGGAGCCCCCAGTAGTTCATACGAGCAGTCAACACCATCCTAAACACTTCTAAGTAAGAAACCGATGCAAATAAGTGCGTGATCTCTAGTATGAAATGAAACCTCATGAAAAAGAAAAACCACATAGCTTGAATATAAAGACATGTTTCCTTCTAAGTTAGATGCTCCTCACCCGAGCATTTAGCCCAACGGTACGAAACTCTTCAAGATTAATAGTAGAATGAGCATATGTGCGAAGAAAAATCAAATTAGAAAAGAGATCACAGTCACTAACAGGTTTACTTACCATGAACATGTATGGACAACGGGCTTAATGTGATTGTGCCAGAACGAAACCGGGTAAAACTTATTGCAGGAGACTTCACGCCGAGATGCAGTAACATGATTGGGACTGGCTTGCATAAAAGAGAGGCCTTCGAAGACTTACAATTCAGTGTCATCGCCGTATATGTTTTGTTCCCATTGGACCCCCGGTTTCCTAACTTGACGTCTGAGAAATCTTTTCGAAAGAAGAGCGTGCCGCGTGCTTGCTAAATTTTTCATGCCTTTACTTGAGGACAAGCAAAGATTCAAGTTTAGGGCTGTTTGATAACGCGAAATCGTATATATATAATGACATACATTTTTACTAATCTATGACTGGTTTCACTCCGATTTCGGGTTTTTCCACGTTATTTGTCCAGTATTTTGCAGGTATTCTAAGTTCATGTTCAAATGGAGCAAGATAAAGAAAACAAGTAATTACAGATGAAAACCAGATGAAAAACAGACCAAAAACAACAAATACGAATTTTGCTGATGTGACGGTCGTCACAATCCCATTACGACCGTCAAACGTGTTACGACCGTCACAACCCATGACGACCGTCATGCAGACAAAAAGTGCACGTGCTGTAAGTGCTTTCAAAGGCCAAAAGGAGTGGACCATTAGCTCCTACTTTCTCTGACATCAATCCCACTTCCTGAAGCAACTAACCGTTGGAAATTCCATCTATAAAAGGAGGGAGATGGTACCAGAAAAGGGGAGCCGTATTCAAGACACGAAGTGCTGCCAATTTATTTTCAGAGCAAATTTGAGTTTCAGAATTTCTTATTGTTTCCTTTTTCTTTCCTTTCCTTGCAATTGTGTTTTACTTTTCAATTCTATTCTATACGAGTAATCGGTACCAAGACTAAATCCTGCCGACATTTTGGAGGATTTCCCAAAGGCCAACTGAATTATTTACAGGTTCTTATTATAATCGTTAATTGAATTTTATTTTCCATTATGATGCATGTTTATATATTCTACCATTGTTTACGTGTTCTTAGTTTACATTCCATGTCTGGCTAAATTAAAGTAATCAGTATGTAATAGGTAGTCAGATGAGATTCGATAATAACCGGTGTATACTTTCCTTTTCAAACTTATTTATGGCTTTAGTTTTTAAATCTATTTTTCTAAAATAAATGTTCGTCGCGATAGCGAGAACCTATTTAAAAGCAGTTTTGCCACGACAGTGGGAAATTCATGAAGGTATGAACCAACAAGCGACAACTGAGGTTAGGACTAGATAGTAAAAACTAAGCATTCGTTTTAAAAACAGCGACATCACTTTAAAAAGGATTAGAGCTTAATGGTTTTCAAAAAGTAATTTTAACCGCGAACGGGATAGCGACAACATACGTTTCGCCTTAGAGTTGCGACTAGCGTCAACAACCATCGTGAGACAAAGGTCTTTAAACCGTCATTCTCTTCTTAAACTATTTTTGAAAACACCCAAAACACTGGTGACTTGTCGAATCCTTGAAGAACCAACATATTGCATACCGATTCAAGCATTTATACCTTAAGTAACGTTTTTAGTTCCCCTATAGTTTACACACTTATTTTGCTTTTATTTCCCTAAAACCATACCAACCTAGCTAAACACAGTAACACCCGAAAATACTATCCTGATTACGAGTCCCTGTGGGATCGATATCTTATATTACTACGCGATAGACTGTGCACTTGCAGTTAGTTCAGTTAGACATAGAAAGTCGCGATCAATAGGATACAAATTGGCAAATCAATAAAATGAGGTCTGGTTCATGTACACAAAACCTAATCATGTTATCTAGAGGTCCTATGCTCATGGAATAATTCAAAACAACACAAATAGCAAAGTGAAGTGTGTGCTGTAGTTGTGGCTTTTCAAAACAATTTTGGTAGCAAAATGATGAGGTATGTGAAATGCAAGCTGGTCTAGCCAAAAGTGAGTGGTCTCATGTCATACACATCATAAGCATAAAATAAAATGAAGTCAAACTCAGAAATCAAGCATTTTTGCAATTGGAATAGAACTTGATAATGTCATGGCATACTTTGGCTTAAAAAATGCAATTTGAAAGTGAAGTGAGAAAACAAGTGGACATAGGTCAAACAACCAATGCACACACATTATAAACATGGAAATGAAAGAGATCATATTTAAATTTCAAGCATATTTCCAACAGAAAAGAATTTAACAGGTTGATGGTTATGAAGAAAACTGTCTTGAAACATCACTATTGGTACAACAGGGCATTTGGCAAGTGATGAGTTCTATGCTAAAATAAAGACACACACATACCACAAATATGCAAACAGATGAAATCATGCCTCAAAATCAATTTAAAACAAAACCAAACAGAATATGGCATATTGAAGCTCATGAAATACAAAAAACCAACTCATTCAGGCAGCAGGCAAGTTTATGGCAGTGGGGATAATTGGGAATCACATATAAGTTTAAAACAAGTAGAACAATGATTCTAGGCACATATCATTTCAACACAAAAACTCATGACAATGGTATAACAAAATGTATCAAATATCACAACAAGCCAGCCTAGATTCAAACATGACATAGGGGTAGGGGAAGCATCATGAAACAACTAACAAGTTATCCAAATATCACAAAAAACCAGGGCTGACAGATCTAAGGCAAGCACATCAATATTTCATGTTTGGATCCCTAAAACTAATCTTGGATAAAATCTTCAAAAACAAGTTGTACACAACATCAAAGTTCATTATTGGTAACATATCATCAACACATCACTCATGAATAATGTACTTTAATAAAAGCAATATCATAGCCACAAAACATAAACTCTTGACAAAGAACCAATATGGGACAACATGACTATATTTTCACAACAAGCAACTTCAAAATTGTAAAACATGACAATGTATGCATAATAAAGAGGTTGAGTATTACATACCTCTTGTAGACTTTCTTGAACATGCTAAAAAGCTAAGAAACCCAGAGATCTTCTTCCTTGGCAAAGATTTGGAGCTTTCTTCCTCTTGAAGCAATAAACTATCTTTCAAGACAGTTTGAGTTATGAACTTCCCAGCTGGTTTTTAAGACTTTGGACAGTTGAAATATGATATATATGAGGTGTTGGGAGTGTTGAAGTGGTAGGAAATGCCTTAAGTAAAGACTTGGCTTCCAAAGTGCATAAAAGTCAACATATAAAGGTATGAAGGTTGACTTTTGGGAGAATGATGTTTTTGGGTGGTTTGAGTGTATGAACACCTTCTAAAAAATGTTTATAGAGTGTGCAAATGGCTTTGAGTGGCTTGGAAGGGGTGGAAATGAGGTTGGGCAGAATTTTGCTTGAGACAGTTTTTAGTGAAAACTTGGAAGTTTTTGAAGAATGAAGTTTTTTGAGAAAATGAATGAGAGTTGAGAGTTGTGATTTCTCTTGGTTTTTAAGAGTGCTCTGGTGTGTCTAATATCATAGAGAATGCCTCTATTTATAGTGAAAATGAAGGTGAGGGAAGATTTGGATTTTGCCATTTTTGGAGGGAGATTGTGAAATTTTGAATGAATCTTGCCAAGATCTTTGTGGCAGCTCTACACATCAGTTCTATGGGCAAATGCTGAGCCAAAATCAAGTGAGATGGGAGAGATGAGACGACTGAAGTGAGGCTAGGAGAGTAGGGGACTGCAGCTGCCCAATTTCTTTGAAAAGTTTCTCTTTCATGGCTTTTAATGATTATTTTAATGGCCACTTGCTCCAAGTTGCACAAACCTACCAATTCTTCATTTCTTCTGGTTTTTGCATCATCAAAGATTCATAATATCAGAATAGAACAAGATCCAATGGCTGAGGGTAGCCCAAGTTGGTGAATTTTGAATTTTGGAAAATGTTGAAGTGGTGATTCCAAGTGTGGCAGTCCTATCTTCCATGATCCATAACTTTCTGCTCACAAATGCTACTGAGGAGTTATACCACAATTTAGAAAGCCCTCAAGTATCTCTATAACTTTCATGTTTTTGAGATTTCCAAATTCTAGATGGAACTAGGTTGAAAAGCCCTTCCAAGTTGCTGAAAAAATCACTTAAAAGGCCAAATAACTTAGAATTTTTCTGTGTTATTTCCCTTCTTGAAATGAATTTGGTCATAACTCCAAATCTATGCATTTTTTGACCATGGAACAATTTGGGACTTTTGCAGGACTTGTCAAGAGCTTTCCAATGAGCTTTGAACCACTTCATTTGGATGTGTGGTTGAGGAGTTATGGTCCTGCCCATTTCAAAACCCTAATTCCCGATTTTTGCAATTACTTCCTAACCCTTGATCCAGTGGTCATGAAATTTTATGGGAAGATGTTATATGACATAAGGAACATTTTTGATTCACATCTTGAAGTCAAATTCCTTATGGTTGAAGAGTTGACTTTTCGGTCAACCGTACGATCAATCGGTGACTACCGAGTCGACTGTTGACGCTCTGGACCTTTTGATGCTTTGAAAATATTTGAATAGACTTTAATAAGCCATAGGAACTTAATGGACCATAATACCACCATTGGAACACCTTTTAAATCAAAATTCAAACTACAGTAGACTTTTCCTGACCGAAAACCCTAATCGGGTATCTTGAACTGCACTGTTCTTAATTCCTGGGTAACAACCTCAAATTAGATTCATACTTGACCCAATGTAGTATATTTTATCTTGTTTATAGTTTAATCAATCCAACACATTGATTGATCAAACCACCGAAGCCTCGATTTCTGACGGTACGGAACCCTGATTCATCTGCATCTTGACAAAGATAAACTTGAACTGGGTTAAGGTTAGTTAATCAAATGAATATGATCCTAAAATTATGATGAGGATCTAAGGGGTCAAAATTTGGGGTGCAACAATTTCATGAGAGCTTTTCAAATATCCTAGATATAAAATGAGATCCTCCATCACTTATGACCAATCTTGGTACTCCGAACCTCGAGAAGATATAATTTTTGAACAGTTTAATGACAACTCGTGTGTTGTTTGTAGGAGAAGCAATAACTTCTATCCATTTGGACACATAGTCTAAAATTATGAGTATATATTTGTTTCCCATTGAGGATGGAAAAGGACCCATGAAATTGATTCCCCATACGCTAAAGACCTCTACTTCTAATATATTGCTTAAATGCATTTCATCTTGTTGGGAAATGTTCCCATTGCGTTGGCAATGGTCACAGTTCATGATCATAACATGGACATTACGCCATATGTTAGGCCAATAAAGACCAGATTGAAGAATCTTGGCGCATGTTTTAGAAGTTCCGGTGTGCCCTACATAAGGAGAGAAATGACAGTGGTTCATGATACTCTCGATTTCCTTCTCAAGAACACAATAGAGAAAAAGGTCATCAGATCATCTCTTGAAGAGAAGGGGTTCATCCCAATAAAAATGTTTTAAGTCATGAAAGAACTTTTTCTTTTGTTGGTAATATAAGGGGGTAGAACTTTAACCTCTAGGTAGTTTACGTAGTATTCATACCATGGCGCAGTGGTGTGCACTGGCAACTTCCTCTTCAGGTTCACTTGTGATATTTAAGTGTTGTTCTTTGAGATAATCGTGATAATAGTTATAACTCATTCCTTCGATGTCAACCAATGCGACTAGTCTATTGTAAGTGAAGTCATCGTCTATTGGTACATGTTTTGACTTTATGTTAGTCGTGAGAGGTGTTCAACTACCACGTTCTCGGTTCCTTTCTTATCTCGGATTTCCAAATGGAATTTTTACAACAATAGGATCCATCGAAGTAATTTGGGTTTCACATTCTTCTTATTCAATAGGTATCTTATAGCCGCATGATATGTGTATATAACGATCTTGGCTCATACTAAGTAAGAACGAAATTTATCTATTGCAAACACTACAACTAAAAGTTCTTTTTCACCAGTGACATAATTCATTTGGGAAGCATCTAAGGTTCTGCTCGCATAATATATAGCGTGAAGTTTCTTGTCTTTTTGCTGTCCTAAAATAGCACCTATGGTATAGTCACTAGCGTCACATATGATCTCAAATGGTTCAGTCCAGTCATGAGGTTGCATGATAGGTGCAGAGATTAGTGTTTTCTTAAGAAGATTAAACGATTCCAGACATTTTTTGTCGAAAATGAATTCAGTATCTTTGATCATAAGATTGGTTAATGGTTTAGTGATTTTAGAGATGTCTTTAATGAAACGTCGGTAGAAACCGACGTGGTCCAAGAAAGCTTCTAACTTCTCTAACCGTCTTAGGTGGTTGAAATTTTTCAATGAACTCAAATTTTTCTTTTTCAACCTCAATTCCTCTTTCAGACACTATGTGTCCAAGGACTATGACTTCCCTCACCATGAAGTGGAATTTCTCCCAATTAAGCACAAGGTTAACTTTAACGCACCTTTCTAGTACTTTCTCTAAGTTAGCAAGACATCCTTTAAAGGTAGATGCGCAGTCATAAAAATTGTCCATGAATACTTCCATGATATCATCAAAGAAATCTGCAAATATTGCCATCATGCATCTCTGGGAGGTTGCATGAGCATTGCGTAATTCAAATGACATTCGTTGATAGGCGAACATTCCATAAGGACATGTAAAAGTAGTTTTCTCTTGGTCATCTAGATGAATTAGAATTTGGAAAAACCCTAAATAACCATCTAAATAGCATAAATATGAATGTCTAGCTAAATGTTCAAGCATTTGGTCAATAAACAAAAGTGGGAAATGATCCTTCTGGGTTGCTTAGCTTAGCTTCCTATAGTCTATACACATACACCATTTAGTCTCAACTTGTTTGGCTACAAACTCGCCTTTTTCATTTTTAACAACTATTAGTCCTCCTTTCTTAGGTATGCCGTGTATTGGGCTAACCCATTGACCGTTGGAGATAGGATAGATTATTCTAGCATCCAGTAATTTAAGCACTTATTATCTAACTACATCGCTTATAATAGGGTGGATTCTCCTCTGGTGTTCTCTAGAGGTCTTTAAGTTTTCCTCTAGCATAATTTTATGCAAGCATACTGAGGGTCTTATTCCTTTTAGATCATAAATGTTGTAGCCTAAAGTTGTAGGGCATTTCCTCAATACCATCAAGAGTTTCTTCGTTTCTTCTATATTAATATCGTCACTAACTATGATTGGGTGATCAAGTCATTCGTCAAGAAACTCGTATCTTAGGTTTTTAGGTAGTACTTTGAGTTCTATTGATGGTTGCTTCGGGCTCGGCATTGGATCAGGTGTAAGTGCTAGAAATTGGCTTAGGTTATCATCTTTATAAGGTTGATGGAATACATCGTCTTCTAATATAGGTGGTGTCGGGATCATTATGATCTTGGTATTAGGTTGAGGTGGCTCAGAAACTAATTCTTTAATGCACTCGTCAATGATATCTATAAAACATAAGGTATCATCTATAGCTTAGATCTTTCAAAACTGGGATAGAATGAAATCTATTTTCTCTTCTCCTACCTCGAATGTCAAGTTCCCTTGTTTCACATCAATTATCACACCGGTTGTGGCTAAAAAGGGTCTTCCTAGTATAATGGGTATGTTAGAGTCTTCCTTTATATCCATTACTATAAAGTCAATAGGGATATAAAATTGACCAATTCGAAATGGAATATTCTCCAGAATTCCCACAGAGTATATAACAAATGGTTTTCAAATTGAAGTGAGATTCTAGTAGGTCTCAAGTCTCCTAATTTTAGCTGATCACAGATGGAAAGAGGCATCAAACAGACACTAGCTCCGAGCATAACGCCTTTTCAATGACAAACTTGCCAATAACACAGAGAATAGAAAAATTACCAAAGTATTTCAATTTAGGTGGCATGTTGTTTTGGATAATGACACTACACCCTGCAGTGAGTGCCACAGTCTCGACATCTTTAAGTTTCTTTTTATTGGACAAAATCTCTTTTAGGAACTTTGCATATGATGGCATCTTGGTAATAGCTTTAGTGAAGGGTATAGTAACATGGAGTTTCTTTAAGAGCTCAATAAATTTCTTAAACGGACCCTCAATCTTAGATTTTGCGCGTCTTTGAGGATATGATATCTTTGGTTTATAAGGTGGCAGAGGCACATAAGGCTTTTCTTTTTCAATAACCTCTTCGGTAGTAGGTGTAGTCTCCTCATTAATTTTTGTTCCTACTTGGTCTCCGTCAGTGGTCTTTTCATGTTCTTTCTCTACTATTTTATACATAGTATGGTTTTCAACTCTTGGGTTTACAGGTCCATCCAACTTTTTCCCATTTCATAGTGTGATAGCGTTAGTGTGGCCTTTAGGGTTTGGTTGACGTTGGTAATGAAATGTGCCAGCAGAAGAAGCAAGGGTCGCCCGTTGCTGGGTTACTTGAGATATTTGAGTTCCAAGCATCTTTTTATGAGTGTCTATGGCATTAACCTTAGTTGCTAATTATTTTACCAGCTCATTAGTATGAACATTTTGGTTCATGAAATATTTGTTCTACTGGGTCTGAGATGAAATAAAGCTTTCCATCATGAGCTCTAGATTCAATTTTCTAGGAGAAGGTGGAGCAAATGGGGCTCCTTTTTGGAAAATTTGAGGATTAAAAGGTAGAGGACTTGGAGTAAACAATGTTTTATTTTTCTTGTAAGAGAAATTAGGATGATTCTTCCATCCAGAATTATAGGTGTTCGATAGGGGTTACCTTAGGCATAGTTAACTTGTTCAGGGGCGGTCCTTGTCAATACTTGACAATCAGTAGCTATGTGCCCTTAGATTCCACAAATCTCACAACTTGGAGCTACAGCAACCATGATAGTTGGAGTGGTAATAGCTAGCTTATTGATATTTTGGGTAAGTTCCTCAACCTTACCATTCATGTGATCAATTCCACTACCTTCAAACATACCTTCTTTCATTTGGGTTTCTCGACTTGAGCTAGTTTAATTCCCCACTGGTAATGGTTTTGAGCCATGTTTTCGATAAGTTGGTAAGCTTCGTTAAAATGTTTATCCATTAAGGCTCTGCCAACATCAACATCTATGGCCATCTTTGTGTTGTAGAGCAAATCATTATAGAAAGTATGGATAATTAGCCATTATTCTAAACCATGATGAGAACATAGTCTCATAGTAACCTTATATCGTTCCCATGCTTCGAAGAGTGACTCTCTTTCAACTTGTTTAAATGGGGTTATGTGATTTCTCAGCATAACCTCTTTGCTTAGGGGGAAATATCTGGCTAAGAATACCTTCTTAAGTCCATTCCATATAGTAATTGAATTTGTAGGTAGAGACTGTAGTCATGCTCTGGCTCTATCTCTAAGGGAAAATTGAAATAGACATAGTATAATAGATTCAGCGTTTACACCATTAGTCTTTAGAGTGTCTGCATATTGTATAAACAATAATAAATGGAGATTCGGGTCCTCAGTGGGATGTCCTAAGAACTTGTTCTATTGCACTATTTTTCGCAGAGACGACTTCAGTTCGAAACTGTTTGCCTAGATTGTAAGTGGAACAATGCTTGAGTGTGGCTCTTCCTCGGAAAGAACAACGTAATCTTTAAGGAGTTTCATATTAGGTGCAACCGTAGATGCAAATAAGGCTCGGTATTGTTCAATCCTGTGTCTGATACGCAAGAATTGCTCTACTTCGTCGATTAGTTGCTCTAACTCCTCTCCATGTGAGCGAGTGCTTGGCATACAACCGATAAATAAAAAGGAAAATGTCACCTTAGTCTATATGGTGCAACAACGTAGTTATGATATTTGACTAAATTGGTCTTCAACAATGACGCCAAAAATTTGGTGCGTATCCACAAGTGCACGGAAATTCCAATTATAGTATAAAAAATGTCAAACCCACAGAGACCAACAGTCAATCCTATCATTACCAACTATCGCTATGTAAATCTAAGGCTAATCGAATATATTTTGGATTTTTGAAGGAAAATAAAATAAAACAAGGAATAGAATTCAGCTTTGGATGATAATAAAAGCGAGACCAGAATGTAAGTTCCAATCGTAGCTCTAGGATTAATGAACCTTGGCGTTTGTTTTGATTTTTAGAATATTTTTTGGAAAGGAAGTATCAATTTAAAAACATTGCTCACTGTCGCGATGAGAATTGGATATCAATGTATTGGATTAACTTGAATCATAATTCATGGTTCACCACCGGTCTTTAATTTGTCCAAAGGAAGGGAAAAATATCGAATTACCCACAAGATGCAATGAAATGCAAAGCTAGAGAGTATCCATCCAAAAAGCAATAATATTCTTGACCGGAAAGTCTCTTGAGCATTTGATCCATGAAAGGAAGAGGAACGTGATATTTTCTTGTAGCTTGATTGAGCCTACGGTAGTCAATACACATTCTCCATCCCGTTATAGTTTTTGTTGGAATCAACTCATTCTTCTCATTGCGGAAAACCGTCATTCCACCTTTCTTCGGCACCACTTGAACTGGACTAACCCACAAACTATCGGAAATAGGATAAATCATGTCGACATCCAACATTTTGACAACTTCTTTCATCACCACTTCTTTCATAGTAGGATTCAATCTTCTTTGTGGTTGAGCTACCGACTTGAAATCTTCCTCCATGAATATTCGATGCATACAATAGGAAGGACTTAAATCTTTCAAGTCAGAAAGAGTCCAACCCATTGCCTCTTAATTTTTCTTCCAAACAACAATTAATTTTATTTCCTCATCCATGGTTAAATCCGAACTTATGATCACCGACTTGTTTTTCTCTTCATCAAGGAAAACATACTAAAGATGAGATGGTAACAACTTCAACTCAAGTTTGACTTCCTCATTGTTCTCTTTTTTCAAGATTTCCACCCTTTCTTTCAAAGGTGGAATTTCCTCTAATTCTTCAAGCTCCCGCAAACACTTTTCAATTTCTCGTTCTTCTTCTTCATTGACTTTTGAAAGAGCATTGGTAAGAACTTGTTGTAATGGTGTGGGAACTTGCAATAACTCCTTGACTTCTTAAATTGCCACTTCCGTTGCATCAATTCTAAAACAATCGGTTTTGTCCTTTGAAAGCTTCATGGCTTCAAAAAGATTGAAACAAATCTCCTCATCTAGAACTCTAACTTTCATTAAACCATCATCTATATCAATCGCCATGCGCGTGGTCTTCATAAAAGTTCGACCAAGAATCAAGGAAGAGTCTTCATCTTCTTCCATATCAATTACCACAAAGTCAATTGGGAACAAAAATTTGTCAACCTTTACCAACACATCTTCGGCTACAACATGAGGGCGACTGGTAGACTTGTCGGCAAGTGGAAATGTCATTTGAGTAGACTTCAACTCCATGTATCCCAACCGCTTCACAATAGATAAGGGTATCAAATTGATACTAGAGCCCAAATCGATCAATCCCTTGCCAACGTAAGTATTTCCAATTCTGATAGGTAAAGTGACTCGTCTCGGATCACTTTCTTTCCTCGGGAGAGTCCATTGAATGATTGCGCTACACTAGCATCTGCCATGATATTTTCTTGATCCGTATACTGCTTCTTCTTCGTAAGGATGTCCTTCATGAATTTCGCATACTTGGGCATTTGCTCCAATGCTTCGGAAAATGGAATATTGATTTGCAATTGCTTGAATATATCCATAAACCGAGCATAGTGTCTCGCATTGTCTTTCCGTGTTGGAGCATGTGGATAAGGCAAATTTTGAATTGGAATAGCACTCATTTGCTCTTTTCCTTTCCTAGACTTTTTCACTCTTTCTTCTCTCTTATTTTTCTCTTCTTCCTCACTCTTTTTCACTCTCTCATTTTCAACTAAATCTCCTTCAACATTTTTTTCTACTTATTTCTCAACATTTTCATTTTCTTTTTCAACTACAACTTCTTCCACCACTATCTCCTCACCTACGCCCATGTCAATTTCTCTACCACTTCTTGTGAGAATCACCTTGCAATGCTCCTTAGGATTTGGAAGAGCAGTAGCCATGACAGGCCCTTTATGTTGATCGGCCAATTGTTTTGATAATTGACCCTCTTGTGTCTCCAAATTCTTTATAACCGCATCAATCTTATTTTGATTTGACATTGACATTTGCATGAATTGAGTAAGAGTTTCCTCCATCTTTGATGGTGCACTTTGAGTTTGTGGAGGTTGAGTGTAATTTTGATATTGTTGACGGTTTGAAGTTCCGGCTTCTTGCAGCCTCCAAGGTTGTTGGTACCCTTGATTAGGTCTTTGATAACCTTGATTTTCATGTTGATAAGGTGGTGTTTGTTGGTATCCCTGATTTTGATTTCTGGCATAATTGACTTCTTCCAATACCAGAGGACAATACACTGTAGGATGGTCACCTTTACACAATTCACAACTTGCGACTTGAAATTTGGTAGGAACTTCTTGCATCTCTTTGATTTGTTGTGGAAGCTTCAACATTTGTTGAGTTAAAAGCTCCATTTGTTGTGAAAGAAGTTTGTTTTGAGCAAGAATAACAACATTAGTACCTAACTCTAGCACGCCTGGTTTTCGTTGAGCTACTCCACGGTTATGATTCCCTTGGTGATCATTAAGTGTCATCTTGTCAATAATTGTTATTGCATCTTCAGCGCTTTTAGACATCAAAGAACCCCCCGCCGTAGCATCCAATAAGGTCTTGTGAGCCGAGAGGATACCATTGCAAAAAATGTGAACTTGAGTAAGTTCATCAAAACTGTGTCCTTTGCATTTCCTTAACATAGACTTAAATCTCTCCCAAGATTCGTTGAGGGATTCATTTCCTCCTTGTGAAAATATAGCTATCGCAGTTTTTGCTTCCAAGAAACGATTATGTGGGAAGAACCATTCAAGAAAGTTCTCTTCCAATAAATTATAATCCGTTATAACTGTCGTAGATTGATCAAGATACCATTCATTCGCTTTCCCAATCAAAGAATAAGAAAATAGCCTCCTGAAGAATGAGTCTTCATCAGCTTCTGTTGCACCCGCAATCTCATAGGATTTGGTAAGATGTGTAAACGGATCTTCATGATCTAACCTCATAAATATATTTTGATAAATGAGTGCAAGGATTCCCGTTTTCATCTCGGTTTGTCTTCCATTTTGGAGATTACGCGCAAACTGAGCGGTATGTCTTGGACTGTTTGTACATGGAACCGAAACTGGAGGTGGAGGTGGTGGTGGTGCTGCCATAATTGGTGAATTAGGTGGAGTGGATGAAGAAGATTCTCCGCGCTCTTGTCTCTCAATAGCTTATTGCCGTCTTCACCTTGTGCGACTATTGGTGCGGCGAGTAGTTCTCTCAATCTCAAGATCGAAAAGAAGGTTTTCAGTTCGAACCTATCCTCGCATAAACGAATTCTGCACACGAACTAAACAGATTAAAAAACACAAAGAATTACAAAGATAAGAGATTCATAATACAAAAATCTTAAAATCACTAAAATATTGCAATGCATGCAATATTCTACTAACAATCCCCGGCAACGGCGCCAATTTGTTAGAAAGTATTTTGGGGTAGTTTTTTATCGTCTCCATAGGGATTGATGAGAATATAGATGCTTGCCGCTCATCAGTTTAATGATTTAAGAAAGGGGGTTTTTAGAATGGTTTCAATTTTCGTAACAAAAGTTTACAAGAAATAAAGCAAAATAAAACTCGGTCTAAGTTTGATAAAAGTATGTCAAGATTAGGGTTCGTTAGTCCGTCCTAAATGTATCCAACCGATCAAATATGAGAATAAAGTTTTAACCAACATAACCGCGTATCCTCGCAAAAACGTTCATTTCTAAAGCAATTTCGAGAATGTTATTGTTTTGACCGTTAAATGATCTCTCTAGATAACACTCGAAACAATAAGCATTAAGATCAATACAAAGCGGATATCAACTTTCAAACCTATGTCTAGAATTTGTATAGTTGATAGATGAAGAAATTAGGTCAAGACATTGGAAAGTTCATGTCTAAAGCAATCCAAATCATAAATGTACAAAGAGTAGCAAATAACATCATCTATATTGATCAAAACATTTGTTCACATACAAAAGATCAAGAGGAATACATAAAATCTGAACTAACTACTTCTAACCTTGACAAGAGAGGGATTTAGCCAACCATTTCCATGATAGCTTGAGCAACAAGTTTTGGAAGAAGGTTGATCAATGTTCGAGTTGAATAATCGAGATTGGATGGGAATCCACCTTTTTTTGTGAAATATTGCTAAGAGATGATGAGAAATGGAGGAATGAGTTTTTTGGTCGGAAAAATCCTCTCAAATGCAAGTACAAAAAAATTAGATATTTTCTCAAAAAGTAGCTCATACTACTTATAGAAGGGGCTGCCGAGCTGTCACGTTCGCAGTGCGAACACCCAAAATGGCACCTGAAGTGCCTATGCCCTATGAAAGTTCCCCAGACAGAAATCCAAATGTTCGCAGTGCAAAGCCTTCGCTGTAAACTTCGTACAACAAATTCTTGTCCAAATTCCTACTGCCTCAAGTCTGGGAGTGTTCACTACCTCTTCGCTACCTCTTCGCCTAGCGAGTTCTTCGCTACCTTTTCTTACTGTTTTGGATTCCTGGCCTTCGTTACATAGTTCGCCTAGCGAACTTTGTGAAGTTTAGGTGGCAGCTTCGCTAGCAAGTTCACCCAGCGAACTTGTTGTTGTTTGCCTGCTGACTTGGTTTCTTTTTCCTCTTTCTTGTGTCTTAATCTTCACTTTTTCATGCCTAATTCCGGCACAATAACACACAAATCAAAGGAACCAAGATATTTTCATATAATGTTGCAAACCAACCAAAGCAAGAGTGATTCTAACACTATCTTTACAAAAAAGAGTGAAAGATGCCCACATTTGATAGATCAAATAAGTAAAGTTGGGCATCTAACAGTGAACCCACCGGACCCGGTCAACGAGTGAAAAAAGGGGGGAAGGGTTTGAAACCCTAATTTTCCCCCAAAACGGCGCCTCCCTCAGATCTTCTTTCTCCTCTCCCTCACTCTTTCTTTCTCCTTCCTCTCACTCCCTCGACTTCTCTTCTCCATTCTCTTTTCCTTATTCACTTGGATTTCTCTTTTCTATTCTCTTTTCTCTTCTCTTCTTTCTTCGTCTCCATTTCTTCTTCTCCTCTCGCTCACCTTCTCCCATAATCACATGGCGTGGAATGGATTTTTTCCTTTCTCCCATAATCACATGGCGTGGAATGGATTTTGTGGCGGGATTTCGACGATGGATGGCTGGTGATGATGCGTCACCTCCGGTATTGTTTAGACGCGAGGACGAATCTGAGGCCAAACGGAGCTTTCGATGCGTGTCGACGGCGTTTACGATAAGTTTTTCTGATTTCAAACAGTGGCTTTTTCTCTTTTACTTTGTTGCGATTTTCTATTAATTTTTTGCCCCCTCTTGGATGTGAATGGCTTATTTCTTCTTATATCCATTTGCGATTTAAGGTTCTTGATTGCAAATTGAATGAGCTCATGATTTTCGGATGATAACTTTCCATATTCATGCTGGCTTGTCTGATTTTCTATCTAAAATCTGTTGTATTTCAAATTGGGAGTGCATTAATGATTTTAAATCTTGCCTTGGTCCCTTAATATATGTTTTAATTGTGATGATGACGATGATATTCGTCTGAACAAATCTTAAGTTTCCTCTTTAGGGTGAACATGTTTCTTCTATATTTGATTAGGTCTTTATATTGTCTGAAATTTGTGATGATTGATTTCCTAGTTTGTTTTGGAAAATGGCGATAATGTTTTGATTGTGCTCGTTGACTGTTTGAGAAAGAAAAGACCCAATGATGGTTTTATTCTGTTTTGAACTGAGGGCCATAAATTTCTCCTTTGCTTCTTGAATTTACAGGTCTATTGCCATGTTTATCTTGGAAGCTTAATAAGTGTTGTTGGAATTGTTTTAGAAACATGTTTGCTTTTGTACAAGATATTATCCCCTTTCCAATTTCAAAATATTTGATGACTCTTTTGGAACGTAGGAACCAAGGAAGTCTAGGGAATATAATCAGTCCTCAAGTGCAGTTGATACAAATTAAATTTGGAACAAAATTTGCAACTCCCTAGCTCTTTGTGATGGTGTCTTGGGCTCTTGGTGATACGAAGGCTATTTGTGTGAGACTTGTAGAAACATAAATCCATAAGTGGCTCTTTGTGTATACTGTTTCCATAAATTTGTAATTCAGTTTTAGACTTTTTTCTCTATTGTGAAGTAAATGGCATGAGTAGGTCTGTGAACATAATACTTATAAATTTGGGCTTATACTTCAACTTGTGTTTTAATTGTTCTGTGGAAATTATTGTATAGCAAGTTTGGAACTTTGTGCTTGAAATTTGAAAACTCTTAGACTAATAATTCCACACTTGAGTTTTGTGAAGAAGCGAACTACCATGGCTTTCAACTTGAAGATCACAAAGCATAAATCTCGAATTTAACTTGGACCATTTTCTTGTATAATAATTCTTAAGTCAATCATTTACAAAAACACACATACACGAAAATAATACTTGGAAATTACTCAACTTGGATGATGGCTTAATTTGCCACTTGATTAATTTTCAAGAGCATCTTGATTAAAGTTAAATTTCCAAGAAATGCACATACTCAAACTTGGACCATGGCTTAGTCTCGATTTCAAACTTCATAACAGCAATGGATCCATTAGAGCATAAATCTTGGATTTTAGCCACATAAATCCAAGGCATGGAATCTCGTTGATTGGATTTTGGACATTGATAGACTACCTGAAGATCTCTTGGATCTTCTTGAACAAATTTCCAAGAATTGAAATCTTGGACTTTTAAGAACAACTAATGAGTCTTACCCTTGTTGGGACACCGCAAATTTCCTTGGATCAAACACTTTTAATAACCATATGGTATGACTCTGCTTGAATGTTGATACAAAATTTCTTTGAAATTGCGGCTTGAGTGCAATGCTTAAATTTGGATTTGGATTTAAATAATTTATCCGTATTTACCATTCCAAAACAAAAGGTTCCAAAAAAAACTGACATCCGAACTCTTTCATTAATAATCCTCCTTCACAAATAAGATCAAACCACGCCCATGAGAAATCCCTGGAGAGGAAAATTATCTGGTATTGACTGAGGGACCGTATAAAAATATGTCTTTTCTTCTGCATCCACATGTATTCGTCATGATTTGTAGGGACCGATAAGCAGACGCATAAAGTCTTCCTAATTCTTAAACATTCTGCAACAACCTAACTTCATAAAACAAAACGAACAAACTGGTTAAATGGTTAGCTATGCATGGATGGTTGTGATAAAATGATATGAAAATGATCAAGGAATCTAAGGGTAAAATTTGGGGTACAACAGTTGCCCCTATTTAAATATCTTCACCAGATGATTTGAGCGATGGAAAACTTTGCGAAATCTTGGTGAAAGATATTTAAATACAGATAATTGAAAATTTTGCCCTTAGATGCAATGATATACGATGCTATGGACAAAAGAAACTAAACCTGCAAATGCAGACAATGCTATGAACTCTAATATGATGCATATGATGGAATGATAAATGCAGAATGCAGACGAAGGTCCTGTGGAGAAAGATGTCACAGGGGATAAACCGGACACGACACAAAGGTTAACGAAGAACAGGTTCAGCAGAATAAGACTCCACGGGGGAAGATCAACGATTGACAATCACAAGGTATCTTCAAACATGTCGTGAAGAACTTGCGAGAAAATCCACCTGAAGAACCTATCGTATGGGTCAAATGTAATGACTTTAGGAGATACTAGCTGGAGGAGTCTACTATCGAGACTTATAACCTCACTTTTGAGAAGACTTTTGCCAAAGTGTCTATTGTAAAAACTTCTATGGAATCTACTGCCGAGATTCTATGTCGAAGTTTGCTGGAGATATACTTTCGTCGAAGTCTTCTGGAAATCTTCTGCCGAGACTTGCTAGGAAAGGAAAAGAAAATACCTACTGTCGAGGTCTTCTGGAAATCTGTTGTCGAGATTCGCCAGGAAAAGAGATATCTTTGAATAAATGTTCAAAAGGATAATAAACCTCCCCACACTTCAAGTTTGTATGCCAAGAACGGGTCTCAGTTTCTTCTTTAATCAAGTATTCCACTTGAAAACGGTCAAAATAAACCTCCCCACGCTTCAAGGTTGTGTGCCATGAACGAGTCTCAGTTTCTTCTTTAATCAAGTCTTCTACTTGAAAAAGGGTAAAATAAACCTCCCCTCTCGTCAAGGTTGTATTCCAAGAACGAGTCTCAGTTTCTTCTTGGAATGATGAACACTTATGATAGTATCTTCACAGGGGATTGAAATCTTTACTGGAGATTAAGGACTTCAGCGAGAATCCATAATTTACTGGAGATTATAAGACTTCACCGGGGATCTTCAGAAGAGATGCGGACCAGTTGATTTGCAAATATGTCTTCTCAAATAAAGAGAGATCAATCGTAATAATCTTCACCAAACTTCTCAGAAAAGATGCCATTTGATGGAGTTAGACTTGTGTGACGGACTCACTGGGGAATACATTCCTGAGGAGTGTCTTTGTTGTAGCTTTAAAAAATGTGAAACTCTTGTAGTGAAAATTCTCAAATAAAGAGAGATATATGTAAAGTTTTTGACAAACTTCTCTGACAGATTCCCGGAGAGATGCCATTTTACGACTTGATAATCTTGATAAGTTCACTAGGGATGGACAAACCATCTTGTGGAGACTGCCATTTGTAGTCTTAATGGAAAACCTGATCAAAACAAGTTGCTCAAATAAAGAGCCCGCTTGTGGTCTAGGTATAAATTGCTGAGAAGATTTTGTAACATTGCTGGAGAAATACTTATCTTCAAATTTTGATCTTCAAACGGATTCTTCCTGGGGAGTAAAAGTGTAAAATAAATGCACGCTTAATCCAAGTTCAGAAGCTTGGAGATACTAAAAAATGTGATTGTCAGGGACCGAAGTTCAATTCATGAAGTAACTGAAGAGAAACTGTCAAGCAAGACTCAACCTTTGAGGGGTGAGCTCAAATTGGAATTTTAACTAAAGCAACTATCTTCTGCAAGGATCGAACTCTGTGAGGAATTAGAAATAGTGTGCTCTTTCTGCTTAGGGCTGACGACTCTACTTGGAGGGAGAAGACAAACCCAGTCACTCGGGGATAAACACAGCCAATAGTGACAAAACAAACAAACACGAAGATGCAAAAATACACATGCCATGCCATCTATCTATATGTTATGCATATGTTTATGCTAACAAAACAAACGAACAGAGGCCACCGGAGATGAAATAAACATCTCGAAACAAACATCCGACCAATCTTCAAAGGTAGAAGCATCACTAGGGATATATGGAGAACTGAATATGGGATCACAGTCCTGCTTCAAGGCTTCAAAATTCCTCTGGGGAAAAGAAAACACTCCACTTGGGGGGTATAACATCTTGATCTTACTTGAAGGATTTGTCAAGATGAATCTCAATTATCTTGTTTGAAGGCGAGAATAAAGATCTACTAGGAGTGGACCAATCTCATAATCGGAGAGCTCCATGGATAAAATAAATATCTGCTTCACTGGAGAGATTCATACTGGAGTTGTAGATGGATATACCCGAGCTGAGGTTTCACAGGGGATAAAATAAATATCCACTTCAATGGGGGAATCCTGGGTCAACATAGTTGTTGAATATGTCAGATTTGAAACTTCACGGGGATGAAATAAACATCCGCTTCGCTGGGGAAGATCGGCATTGATAGAGATCCACTGGGGAGCAAAGTAGCATCCCCTTCATCGGGAAGGTGAAGTTCAAGAAGATTCGCTGAGGATTAAAATATCATCCACTTCACTGGGGAGGTGAAGTTAAGCAAACCACTGGGAATTCTCAGGTCACCAACTGGAGATTTCTTGCATTGAAGCCATGACCACCTGAAGTAATATTTACCAGGGGCATGAATGAAGAATGTTGTGTATTGAGGAACTGCAATGGTAGTTGCCATTTTGAACAAAATAACTTTTGGTTCTTCAAATGCCTCTGAGTACATGCTTTACGAGAAGAAGTCATCTCAAGAGGATTTTATAGAAAACTTGGCGTCCAAATGCCCCACTGTTTTCAAACTCTTTGAGAGATTCGTTGAATCTCGACGTAACTGGTCCAGATTGACGGTACTATGTATGCCTGAGTCTTCGAAAATAGCTCTTTAGGTGTGGCCATACTTGTAAAGAAAAAACCACTTGGAGAATAACTTTCCCCAGGTCAGCAGAGTCTTCAAATTCCAATAGAACAAACTTAACATCGATGCTTATATGAAAACTTTCTATAATATCAAGCAAAGTTAGCAAGTCAGAAATGTTAATTCTGAAACCGTTAATGCAACACGCATGTTTGTCTTGAAGTTTTTCTTGAAAAAATAAAATCACCATAACTAGTGACAAAATCACTGATTAGGATATGAATTAATTTTATAAAGCCAACATAAATTTGAGCATAGCCCACAGGAGTCGGGAAACATTATCTTATCGAGTATGCTTTCAAAATGAACCCTACTTCAATTAGGTCTTTTAAAGGTTGTATCATGACTTGGTTCACGGTTTAAAAAAAGATAAAGGATCAAAGTTTATTTGTGCCCACCCATTCTTCGTGATGTTCTCCAATCCTACATTCAGTTAACTCGATACGAGCACTCATCTCTCAAGAGGATTTTGATATGGTCGAGAACTCATCGAGGCTTTTGATATGGCAGTCACTCACCTATTTGCTTTTGGTGTTTGGTCACACGACTTTGTTGTTTACTGAGGATATTTCTTTGTAATCTTTTGTTTTTGCTTTTCACATTTTTCATTCCCTAACTTTTGCCTGGACGAAGTCTTTTGATTTGACTTTAAAGTCCAACGGGATGTCTCAATTTTTCCTAAGTCTCCTTCATAGGTTTTGACTTAGTGGGCTTTTTTCTTTTTTATTATTTATGAACAAGTCGTGTGACTCTAAGTTATTTTAACCTTTTTGAAAGGATTGTGACTGCCTCTCTCTTTAGATAATCGAAGGATAATCATTACAGATTTGATTTCCAGCCTCCTAATGTTCATGGGATAGATATAGTGGATTCTCGAATGTTCACTCCTCCCCTTTTTTAGAGTCTGGGCGCTCGATCGGTTTAATTGAAAACTACCCTGCCCCAGGTAAAAATTGAGGGTTTTTTGTATGTAAGGAAAAGAAAACTCCTACTTCAAGGCTCAAAGGGGTTAACAAGGGTCTATCTCCCTTATATCTCCAGTGTTTGAGGATTTGAAACAACGCCTTACATCATCAATCGGGTTTTACTCAAAAGCATACAACAAGAGATCTTGCGTTTTACTTCGTCATCCTCCTTCCAATTCTTCATCAAAGTGAAAACATTGGGTAGAATTGGCATTATAAATCATGAAAAACATTTACGAGTGAATACGAATGGATTTCTTCAAGACAAACATTTTATTGTATCAATTATTCAAAATAACAACTTCTTACATGCCAATTATGTTTTTATACTCATAGAAATAAAATGCATATTAGAAAACAGAATAAACAAATCTGATGAGCCCTTCTCTGGATTTCAACGGCTTGAATGGATTTCCTTAAATCCTCGTATTCATCATCATAACGGTGTTCCGTTCAAGAATGGGCTTCCTCCTTCGAAGGTTAGTGATTCATCATTAATCATTTCTTGAACTCTTTCTTGGAAGACCTTGCACTCTTCAATAGAATGCCCCACTACTCCATCATGAAATTCATAGCTGGCGTTCGAATTGAACCAAGGTGGGCGAGACTTCATGATTCTAGTCCTTCTGGGTGTTATTACCGAGTTTCTAGCAAAATAAGACCATAGTTGACTATAAGTCATTGGGATAAGATCAAACTGGTGAGTTTCTTCTTTCAGAATAATCAGAGGTATCTTCTGATTCTAAAACTTAGTTCGGACCCGTCGATTCTGATGTTGATCTGGAGAAGTCAACTTTCTTCGTTGGTATGGAAATCCATGAGATAGTCGCTGCTTGTGCTGAACAGGCGCTGCATACCTATGTTGAGGATAAGGTACTGGAACTGGATTTGACAGGATTTGAGAGGAATCCCAAATTGCGTTAACATCAACACTTCTTTCCTCTTGGGAATCACTAACTGAATCTTCTTCATTAGTTTGGCCATTCGGTTCATCTCGGAGTCTTCCACTTTTGAGTGCATTCTCAATGTTTACTCTGACTTCTACAATTTTGGAGAACTCTAATGGCATAACGCCTACCATCTTATCATCATAAGAGTTTGCAAATGTTCTGAGAAACATCTTGGCCAGTTCTTTCTCTTGAAGTGGTGGATGAACTTGGGTTGCTAATTCTTTCCATCGTTGTGCATATTCCCTAAAAGATTCATTGTCATTCTTACTCATGCTCACCAGTTGATCACTGTCTGGAGCCATATCCAAGTTGTAATTGTATTGCTTCATGAAAGCATCAGCTAAACCTTCCCAAGATTGAACGTGGTTCCTTTGTAGCTTCATATACCATATCAGGGATGCCCCATATAAACTTTCTTGAAAGCAGTGAATCATCAGTTTGTCGTTATCAACATAAGCAGACATCTTTCGACAAAACATCTTCAAATGGTATCTTGGACAACTAACATCCTTGTATATATCAAAAACAAGCATCTTGAACTTTGGAGGAATAACCACTCCTGGAACTAGACATAGGTCATGAGCTTTAAGACCAGATGCATCAGCTATTTTCATCATCTTCAATTGTTCCTCGAGATCATGAAATCCTTTCTCAATTGCTATAATTCTAGGATCGTCCACCTTCATTTCAGCATTAACATTCTGAGGATTTGGTATACACTGCGGAAACTGGGAATCTCTTCTATCAACTTGATCAACCAGGTTATCTTGCATAGGTCGAGATTGCATAGGAACATCCACTTGTTGAACATTGTCATCAGAAGAAAGATCAAATAGCGGATTAGTCGTCACTCTGAAATCGGTCATGGGATCCATATCCTTCATTCTCTTTACTATCCTTTAGAAAATACTCCAAGCTTGGTCAGATGGTCAAGATGTCAACTAACGAGATGAAAACAGAGGGTGGAATGAGCTACAGCAGGGAGAGACACGTGCACATGCAAATGCTAAATCAGGGATGCAAAATGCAAAATGCAGATGAAAGGTGTCATGGAACTCGAGTTTTTATAAACATCATAAAATACCAAAGAAAACTCATTTATTATTTTTTTGACAACGGATTACATGTGAATATTCTTAGAAGAGTCCTGACATAACAGCTAAATAAAAGCTAATAAAGTCCTAAAGAAGTCTTGCATTGCTTCTTGATCTGCTCTTCTAGTTGGACTTTCTTGAATATAAGTTTGCCCCCGATCAACTTCCGAGAAGTAGTCTGATATGAGGAAAATAAATCCTCCCGCTCTTTTCTTGTCAGAAAGTAAGGAAGAAATCTGTTGTTCACTTGGATATTCAATGATGATGAAAGTCTTTTGTCTTTGAACTTTTTTTTATCTTCAAATATGAGCTTCCAACTCCCTTAGGTCATCCGAGTTAGGACTCTTAAAAGAATATATCAAAATGTTTTTCTTTTGTAATCCATATTGGTCCTGTAATGTTTATAAATAAACTCAGAATTCCATGAAACTGATGCAATATGATGCTTATGAATGCAGAGAAGCAAAAACACAGGCAAGCACAGAGGTACACAAAGATAAACAAACAGGAAACCTAGGTTTGCAACGAGCGTGGAGCAAAGGGTATACCCATTCCTAAAGGGTGTGGGCTAAAGGTTGATTGTATCTGCAGAACAAGGATTCTAAGAGGTGCTCAAAATCATTAGTCCATCTTTTGGATATTGTTCAATTTCCTAAATACTCGGTGGTTAATAATATTCTCAAGAGAACCTCTTTTGACTGTAGCATCGCGTAACAACTACTTTGGGACTACTCCCTCATAGTCATCGCACTACGTCCTAAGAAAGGCCAAGTGGGGTTAAAGGTAACTAAAGGTCCCCTATCACAGGCTCCTAGGTCGAAAATAGTAATTTTTTTCACGAATACTCGTTCAACAATACTGTTTTCAAGAGGGCCTCAACTGAACGGTGATTCTCAAGTCAGCTTGGTCGAGACTCACTCCTTATAAGCCTCGTCGAATATATCACCTTTCTATCATAAATACACTTAAGTCCGGGTATAGGACATTCCTCACCACACAAGGATATCAATCCAAAAGCATAAATAAAAATAAGCAAATAGGAAAATAAGCAGATATATAGCAATAAACACAAGAATAAAATAAGTTAGGGGGAACCCTCAAGATGAACTCCCCAGTGAAGTCGCCATTTCTGTCGCGGTGAGAATTTGATATCAAGCTATTGGATTAACTTGAATCATAATTCATGGTTCACCACCGATATTTAATTTTTCTAAAGGAAGGGAAAAAGATTGAATTACCATAAGATGCAATGCAAATGCAAAGCTAGAGAGTCTAAGATTTAGGAGTTGGTTAAACTTAGGGAAAGTGCTAGCATCCTAAGAATCTGTAGTACTGTACATGAACCTCTTGTTTTATTGTGCTATTGTTGTTTGCTAAGGGTGAAAGACCTAGAGGTTTATTTCTAAGTATACTCGCCAAGAAATCACATCTTGTGCCTACGTATCCTGACGAGAATGGAATCAGAGTATTCGTAGTTCCCTTAAAAGGGATTGAGGAACTTCTTGACTATGGCCAAGGTTCCAGGCGGAAAAGGTTTGTGATTGATTCTAGGAGAAAAGACGAGTCGTCATCTTAAGGGAGAATACTCGACTTAACCACCACAACTTGTAGGAGATGGTCTTTACGTCGCATTGAGAGAAGGGCTCAAAACTTGGATTTCATCGACGAGTATGCCACATACCTCTCTCAAGCGGAAAAGATTCTACATCTCTCGATAATGTTATGGGGCAGGAGAATTATATCTCGATTGTCAAGATGAATCACGTCTAATTCTCTTATGGGGAGAATAAGATGATTGAATTGTATATAGTTGGTTTATCTAAGTTGAAAGATAAAAGAGAAAACGGTCCTTCTTAAGGTGTAGGATCTAAAGCCTAAGTTGATCAACTTGAAAACTCAAGGATCAAGCGGGGGAGGGTGATGCAAATGAGATGCAATACGCATGATTTATAAAGTCATGCGCAAGTTCTTCCTTTAGACGTGCATAAAATAATAATATTAAGCAAATAGAGCGAAGTGACGCAGGTTGAGTTCAAATGAATATCGAGAAACAGTTAAGCTCGGAATAATGGATGATTAATTTTTGAATAAAAGAGGTGAAAAGTCTAAACCTAGAAATTCTAATTGTTTTTATTTATTTGTTTAAAATTGACTTATTAAAATTGACTTAATGGAAATTAAATAAAGATTAATTAATAAAAATAGTTTCTAATAAATAAAATTCTAGAAAAAAACTAAAATATTCTAAAATTAATTTTAAATTTAAAATTAGTTTAAGTTATCTAAAATTAATAAATCCTAAAGAAAATCAAAATTATTTAAATTATAAATTAAATAAAATGTTTTTGTTTATTTTGCTATATTTAAATTTTTTGATTTTATTATATTAAAATGAAAAGCTAAAATATTTTTTAAAAAATCTATTCTAAATATTAATTATTATTTTTTTTATTTTATTATTTTTTATTATTATTTATTATAATTTTTATTTGTTTTTGGTTAGTTTTTTCAATTAATCGGGCCAGGCCCACTTACAAAAAAAAAACAGAAACAGACAATAAAAAAAATTACAAAAAAAAACTGGAAACAAAAATGGGTTGGGTCGGTGGTGGTGAATGTAAGAAAGTATTTTGGGGTAGTGTTTTATCGTCTCCACATGGATTGATGAGAATATAGATGATTGTCGCGCAACGGTTTAATGATTTAAGAAAGGGGGTTTTTAGAATGGTTTTCGTAACAAAAGTTTGCAAGAAATAAAGCGGAATAAAATTCGGTCTAAGTTTGATAAAAGCATGTCAAGATTAGGGTTCGCTAGTCCGTCTTAAACGTATCCAACCGATCAAATATGTGAACGAAGTTTTAACCAACATAATCGTGTGGGCCTTGGCTGCCTAGTCATGGCATACACCATGTGGGTTGTCACAAGTGCATTTTTGCCATTTTTGTCTGCTTTTCATCATTTTCATCCTGTTTCTTCATATATCGACTCCTACTCGTAATATACCTGAAACACACACAAAGTACTAGCATAACACTGCAAAATGTAATAAAGTGACACTAAAACATGTGCTAATCGAGTCAAAATACATTATGTGTTTTAGTGTTATCACTTATGGCCGAAAATGCTCAGATTTACAAGCATCACTACTATAAATAACACATATATGGAAAAACTTTCACCTCGACCAACAAAAAATCGAGGTATATGTCCTGGGATCGTCGTGATTAATTTTGTTTTTAAATATATACAACCTATTCCATCGGTTTTGGAAAAAAACGAGGGAATAGATCTACCAAAAACCTAGCTTCGAATCCTAGCTACTACATTTTCTATTTGTTATTTATTTTTCAATTGGCTTAGGGACCAAACATTACATTTTCTCAGTTGGCGCATTCTCGTTTTCCTTTATTTATTTATTTCGAATTACGAAATTAATATTTTCAAATGCCCTTATTTTTCTATTATTTTTTATTTATTTTAAAATTTGTATTTTCCCTTGGTTACTTTGCCCAACTGAAGGGTAATATCATTTGCATGAATTTCTCAGAATATGGTGTTTTTCTATTTTTTAAGTTTTAAATTAATCTTTTCTCTCGGTTACCTATACTCGACGTGAAAGTTCATTTTCATGAATACTCCACAAAACTAGACTCTAACTTTTCATACCTTCAACACTTCTCTTTTCATCATCATTCTCTTAGGAAAAAAACCTAAGCAATTTTTATCTTTATAAAAAATCAGATTCCATCATCTCTTCTAACACGACTCTTCTAGCATCAACTCAAACATTAACTCTTCCAACCTAATTCGAACGAAGCTTCGTCGTCACGTTTTTGACATGTAACTCACTTTATCTAGTGTTAGTTTGAGAAAATGGTACCAATGCGCACTGATATGTTGATATAAATGTTGTTTTTCTTTAATAATTTAGTTTGAGAAAATGGTGTCACCGACCACTGAAATGTTGATAAAAATGTTATTTTTATTAAATAGTGTTAGCTTGAGAAAATGGTGTACATACTGACCACTGTAATATTGATAGAAATATTGTTGTTCTTGAAATATTTTTTCTTGAATATTGTTAGTTTGAGAATATGTTGAATGTATGTTCTTATGAAGTGTACCATGAGTATAGTATCGTTCATATGCTTTAGGTTCCTTAGTAGAGATTTGTTGATTTGAGTATTATATTTCTTAGTTTACGCAGAGATGGGTGATTCGACCAACACCTCTCATACAACGTCTGTTACAAACTTTGTTAATACTAAAAGTAAAATAAAAACTAAAGGTAACACTATGTTGACCAAGGTGTCAAAAGTCCACGAAAGTGATGTTTGCTTCCCGATTGATTTTTGTACAAGAACTGGTAAGACTTATGGTGAACATGTTGATAGTTTTAGAGGTTACATGTCAGTATAATGTAGAAGCAAAGTTAATATTTTAATAGATAATTGACACAATTTATTATGACTTGAAAGATCAATTATGGACCAATATTAAAGTATTTATTTTTAATTTTATAATTTGTATTAAAAGTATACATGACCATTTCTTTTTGGTTTAAACTAATATCAACTTTATTATGTAAATGTAGGAAGTTTTTATTGTTCCAGAGGATGATATGCTGAAAAAGAAATGGATTTGATATGTTGGTGAGCGTTGGAGGGTCTTTAAGACACAACTCACAAGTGATTATATTACAAAACCAAAGTGTAACTTAGAGCCTTCATACATGATGTATTCATATATATATATATATATATATATATATATATATATATATATATATATATATATATATATATATATATATATATATATATATATATATATATATATATATATATATATATATATATATATATATATATATATATATATATATATATATATATATATATATATATATATATATATATATATATATATATATATATATATATATATATATATATATATATATATATATATATATATATATATATATATATATATATATATATATATATATATATATATATATATATATATATATATATATATATATATATATATATATATATATATATATATATATATATATAAAAAAGGATGTTTAGCATGAGTTTTTCAAGTCTGTCACCACTCCTGAATTTGTGGCTAAGAGCCATAAAGAAAAGGAGAATAGAGCAAGAAATATATATATCCACATAAATTATCTTGCGGAGCATATGATAAACTAGAACAAATAATGATTAAAGAAAAAAAGAAAATAAACAAAACTAGAGTTGGGAAATCATTTTAGAAGCCTTGACCATAACCCATCTCCATCATCACATAATGAGAAATGGAAGAGGGCACATTAAAGACAAGAAGGTGAGTTCACATCAAAGACTACATACAAAGTTGCTGAAAAGATTGTAAGTAGATACTTTTTTCAACATTAGTTATTTAAGTTAATCCAATTTGGTAAATATGAATTTTTATATGTGTTGTAGGATTTATTGGTTGAAAAATATAAAGACGGTATCTTTCTTCCATGAGAGCTTCATGAGATCTTGGTAGAAGCGATTAGAATATAGGAGCATGGTGGGTGTGTCCATGGTCTTGAAAGAGGTGTCAACTTGAAATAATGAAGTAATTCGTAAGAAACAATCTGAAGAAATAATTGATTAAAGGGTGGGAGATAAAGTACAAGAAGTATTAGAACTGGAGCGAGAGAAGTGGAATCATGAGGCACTGGATAAGTGGACTCAGGAGGCGTAGAAGAGAGTGACTCAAGAGAAATGTGAGAGAGTGCATCTGGAGGATCGAGAGAGGTTGTTGCAAGAGGTGTGAGAGAGGTTACAGAAGGAGTGAGAGAGTTTGAATGATGAGGAGCGAGAGAAGTTGATCGAGGAAATGCAGAAGAAGTGTACTCGCAATATAATTGAGGCAAGTATAAGTTTGGTTTAAATAATTTATGTTGTATGTTGTTATTATTTGTATATTTAAATTTATGTATTGTGTTATAGTTGTTTTTATGATACAACAATTGAAATTAATAGATGTACTTATCCACCCAAATTCAAATCAGTTAGACATAGCTGAGAAAATTGTTTTACCCCACAATACAATATTGACACCACAATACCTCAACCAGATAACATGCAAAAGCTATCAAGGATAGTAGAGGAGATGATATATACCTTCGAGATGACATTAAAACATAAACCAAAACAAGCTTATATACTTTATAAGATTTGTGTTTTATATATTTTGAAGGGCGATGATTGGTTACACATACTGTACTACAATTTTGGTGCTCGTAAGTTTAATTTTTATGATAATTTTAATTTATATTCATTGTTTTCATACTTTAACATCAAAATTTTACTTTTTCATTAACTTTTAGGTACATACATGAGATGTCTGTTCAAAGGGACTTAAGAAAATATTGTTTCTTAGACCCATTTAAAATTCAATTTAAATAATAAGGATCAAACACTATCCAGATGTACACTCAAAATAAGTTGATTAATGAGAACAAAGAATGTTACATGGGACCGTTTTACCATGCCTAAGTATATATTAATTTTTGTTTTCTTTTATAAATTAATCTTTTGTGTATAGATTTTCGGTTACACAGGTATTTATGTTTGTCATTATATGTTTTCAAATATATATAGGTTCTCCTGGTGTAACATTTCAGATATGGGTAAGTTTGGTTTTGTAAACAATGTAAGTGTACAAAAATACAAGCTAGTCAAATTGAGATTTAAAACAAATTATAAATGAAAAAAAATAGGTTTTACCCCTCAATTTAAATTCAAACAGACTTAAATACTTTCCTTTCCTCTCATATATTAATAAAAACCGAAAGGTATGTGGCATGCATTTTATAGTTTTGAAAATAAAAAATATTGTTGTTGGTGGGGGATCAAACCAATAACCTTTACAACTTTCCCCTTCGTGGAACAACAACCTAGGGGTTAAGTGGCTCGCATGTGAATCTGAGGTAAAATACATTTTTCCAAACAAGGTAAATTGTATTTTTTGTAGTAGTACATTCAATGTGACAACCATTCGTCTATGGGGGTACGTCGAGCTAATGGTTTTAGTGGCCGAAGGCAAGGATATCTAAACATTCGATTCGTAATCCCTCGTCTTTCCTTGTAGGAGCATCTACAATTGCATCCTGAGGGATACCCTTCATAAGCACAATGGACATTGTAGCTTCATCATTCCACCTCAAGCGCAAATACCATAACCTACTAAGTGTGTCGTCCATCATCAACACTGATCTCGAAGAAGCAAAAAGAATATATTAAGCGCTTCAGCAAGACTAAGGAGAGGTCATAGCCATGTAGATCAATGTGGATTCCCTGACCATTCAGCTCCGAGACATGAACATTCGTCCATCAAGACGTGGATGAATCATAAGATGGAAAATGAGGGTATTAAGAGGTAGCTAGCCCATATGGTTATGTTTTCTTTCTCGTTTTATACTAAATAATATGTTTGTATAATCATTCTCATAATGTACAAGAGCAATTCTCAACTATGAATTAATTTTTTCAGTTTCTAAATATTTTATTCTTTGTGATTATGCATACTAATAATAAGCTTAAGGCACGATCGAAGGGATCGAAGCATGGTGCAAAGAAATTCATGGGTGCTGTCAGAGATGCTTTACACGTGTGACTACAATAATCAATTCCCTACATTAAAAAGCACACACTAAAAGTCCATGGGTAATGTCATATACGTTTTACACATGATACTCAATGGTCAATCCCCCACTGAAGTTTAGTGGTGATGTTGTAGACACATAGCTCATGCGACTAAAACAATCAATTCCCCACCGAAAGTTAAGGGTGATATCATAGACACTTTGCTTGTGTGACTAAAGAAATAAAATCCCCACATAGAATAATGATCCACCCCTTTAGAAGCTAGCCACTCTATAGGCCACAGTGGGTTGGCCACACGTCTACCGTGGACCAGGTTTTCACTTAGGGGGAGGGGAACCTAGCCTTGGCTGAGAACAACCCCAATGACCTCCAATAAACTTTGAGGAAATACCTTGTAAGTATGCACAAGATCTAGAGCTCTACACTTAGGATAACACATATATACCTCATGCAGATAAAAAAAATGTTCACTCTAAATAAGGTAATATATACACACATATTGTTCATTTACAGGCTACTTAACATACAATACAAAAAATTGGCCATTTGGGATACTCCAACAGAGATAAGATCTCTCTATCTTTGAGCATCTAATCTGGTCGAATTCGCTCCCTCGAGATAAGCAAAGGACGGTGAAAGTAAGGGTGTTCAAAATCGAATTGTTTTAACATAAAACTGCCAACCAAACCAAACCCAAAACTGCAAAATACCATGTTTGGTTTGGATGTGTTTGGGCCACTATTTAACAAAACTGCACAGTTCAATTTGTTTGCAATTTGTATTTTGCAAACCAAACCAAACCAAATCAAACCGCATTATGCCACAATCTAAACTTGAGTTAACCTGCATCCAACCCAAACCCATTCTACCTTAGTCTTACATTACGAGCAATTTTCTCTTCCTCACACTTAAGTGTTGTGTTTTTAAAGTCTAGTATAGGATTAAAGTGTTTTTATTTTATGTCGTGTGATGAGTATCCTAGTTTTGATCTAGATGATGTTTTTGTGATGCTACCAGTGTTGTAATGTAATGCACTAATGCTATTGTTTGGAACTTTAGTTTTTACTATGTGATACACATTTTTATTTTGTTATGTGAGTTGTTTTATTATTTGAAGCTGAAATGGTGTTGTAACATGTACTCGTTGTCATTGTTATTTGTAATTTTCTAATGTATAATGACTGAATACAAAGTTATGTTGTCTTCTATATGTGTAAGTATCACTCCATAAAAATATTACAAAAAACCAAACCAAATGAACCAACCCAAACCGCATTGGTTTGGTTTTATTTCTAAAATCTAACCGAACCAAATTGAACCACACATTTTTTCTCTTGTGGTTCGAATAATTTTTATCAGAAAAAATTGCCCAAACCGCATCGCAAACACCCATATTTGAAAATGCTCCACTACTGTAAGGCATTCTCAAAAGATTGCATTACTGCACCAACACTTGTGGCCACACAGTCAACTATAATATGAATCAGATAAGCATTCTCTAAGCGCAAATACTCCAATCCCCTCTGAGTTATTGATAGAGATGTTAGAGCAGATGATAAATTGCCCTGAGTAGCAATGAGAGCTATGTCTTCCTTTCCATGGTCCTCACCAGAAGAGTCACCTGACTAGATAGAGATCCAGGAAGATTAAGGGGGAGCAAGGCATCCTTTATCTTAGTAGGAGAAGTAAAATTTGTTTGTGTTTTCAGCGGGTATAGATCCCAATGAAGTATCAGACTGCAAACACTCTTTTCCAATTGATCCTTCTTAGCACAATGCTAGTTAGACCAAAGAGTATGCCAGTGACATGCTCCCCCGAGGGAAAAAGGAGTAGAGGCACGCCAGGTATATCAAGCTAGAGTTTCCAATTCTTCCTCCAGAGCACGTCCTGGCAAATTGGCCAAATATGAGAAATCTTCCTTCGAGGGAGATGCTCAATGTTCTATTCAGAAGCGAGGGCCTGACCTTAAAGCACCCTATGACCTCTAAAGAGAAATCAAAACAGTAATACTTCTAGAAGATTCTAAAGTATAAAAAAGGCTTACTTCAGTCCATGTCGGCCATATCCCTCTCCTCAGGAGTCAGAGTTATATTTCATTCTTCATCAAATATGCACACAATAATGACCAAAGAAAATATCTCATGGGTAAGAAAATTGAAGATAAAATAAGCCAAGAGCTTCCGAATCTTACCAAAAATAAATTTTCTTTCTTCTCAGGAACGAGCCTCCTTCAACAATTAAACATCAATGAGGCGTTACAAGCATTTCTAGTTGGCCTCGTCTAAGGGTAGCCACCCCCTAGGTAACCTAGGTCTTAATGAAGCTCACCTGACGTTTCTTCTGATACAAATCTTATATAGTAAGGCCATACTCTTTATATACATACACCTTATTTCCCATAAGGAAGTGACTATCCGTTTAGTACTTGTGGAACAATTTTGTGCATCTACTATCCACTCCAGTCCCAACAGCACAAACCATAGTAAGATCATCTGAGTGGACATGGGTAACCATAAAGAAATGATCCTCGAAAGACTAAAACTCAAGAAGAGCCCCTAAGCCTCAAACGATTGGTGCCAGAGAAATCAACCTTCTACTCTGAGACCAAGTTGCAAAACTACAATTACATTGAAAAAGGTGAATGAAAAAGGACACCAAGGGCTTCCACTTTAAGTATTCACACCAATATTGGTAAGCTTTTATGTACTTCCAACTTGATGTATGAAGCTGTGAAGGAACCATCACCAGATTCTTAAGAACTTCTATCTTAAAAAGTAGTGAAAGGCAAGCATAGACCTAGAATGGAGAAAGTGCATTTATAAGAGGGAATGGCACAATCTCCATACTCAATGCATATCTTTTCATCCTCAATAGGGGTTAAGACACTCCAATCTAAGGATAGGCCAACTTAAAAAAAGGCTCCATCAAAATTATAATCTCTGAAAAATTAGAAATGGTGGAAAATAAACAGGGTCCACCCAACAAGATTGAGAAGCATTCTGGGATTTTTTTGACACTCTTCTATGAATTTTACCCATAGTGCACTAACTTTTCTGATACATGGAAGCGAAATGTTAAAAAAAAGATAACCACTAAATTAAGGAAATGGCTCAAAGGAAAACAATTTTGACTCTTCAAGAATTATACTCTAGCATGCAAAAGGAAGTAGACTCTTTTAAATGTGTCAAACTGTTTACATGTTACACTCGAGTGCTTCAGTTCCTAAGAGTCGTAATGATGAGACCTCTAAAAATACGTTTGAAGTTTAGGGAATTAAATGCATAAATCCCCAAGAAAATGGAACGTCTCCTCTATCTATTCTAATTGTAAATGCAATAGTGGTCAGCATCCAAGGCTGAAGTAACAAACCCTTCCATGTTATGCATAAACACGAGCTTAGGGGGGCAACTATTCTAGGTCGGTCGTACACTACTACAAAAAACATATACAACAATGGTTAAAAAAAGATATATTATCATGCAGGATTGGCCGTTGTTATGTATTATGTGGTTGTATATACGTTACATACAATCATGGTCGTATAACTGTTGTAGAAAACTGAAAAGCGTGCTACCTATAATCACGGTTGTTTTAAATACCCATTGTGAAAGGTCTGTCAACATTTTTTATTTTATTTTTTCCACATGTTTTGCCTAACTACATTTATAACTTTAATCACAATATACAATATTAAATATTTTAACACAACAATATCAAGAAAACCAAGAATAATAAGAACAATAACAAGAAAAACAATAACAACAACAATAACAACAAGAACAACAAAAACAACAACAAGAACAACAAGAACAATGATAACAATAACAAGAACAACAAGAACAATAATAACAACAACAAGAACAAAAGTTAGAATAACAATAAGAACAATAAGAGCAACAACAAGAACAACTAGAACAACAACAACAACAACAACAACAACAACAATAACAACAACAACAACAACAACAACAATACCAAGAACTACAAGAACAACAACAACAATAATAAAAACAACAAGAACAATAACAACAAAAAGAACAACAAGAACAAAAATAAGAATAACAACAAGAACAACAAGAGCAACAACAAGAACAATAACAAGAACAATAACAACAACATGAACAAAAATAAGAATAACAACAAGAGTAAAAACAAGAACAACAACATGAACAACAATAAATAAATAAATAGAATCATTAAACAATAACATTTTACCCATAGAATCGTTAAAGAGGAACAAACTGTAACACATTAATGAAAGCAATGTTTCTGAGTTTCCTTCGTGGAAGAAAGGATGTTTTCAAGTTTAGTTTAGTGGATGAATAATGTTTCGTAAATGGAAGAAGTTTGGAGGCAGAAGATGAAGTTTGTCTAAGTACGCCTAGGGAAAAAGTGATTGAACTAAGAGCGTTATATATATCTTAAAAAATAAAAGGCGCCACCTATAACCACGGTTGATTTAAATACTCGTGGTGAAAGGTCTGTCACCTATAACCACGGTTGATTTAAATACCCGTGGTGAAAGGTCTGTCAGTATTTAAAAAAAAGTAAATAACCAAAAATGTCGGTGCTAGGATTTGAACCCATGATCATACGCCACTTTTCACCACGGGTATTAAATCAACTGTGGTTATAGGTGGTTAAATAAAATTAAAAAAACGCATGCACCTAAATATTACATATTATAATGGTTGACTTAATATCCGTAGTAACGCGGACGTTATTATATGTGTTTTCTGTAGTAGTGATAGCGACCCCGACCAACCACCCATAAGGAATTTCAATCCTTCTAGAATATTCTCATCACACAAGGACTCTTCACTTTATGATCACAAATTACCTAAACTGCAAGTGCATCCAATGACTCTCAACAACTTACTCCTAAAAAACTGTGAGTTCATTAGAGAGTTCGTTATTCTTTCTACTATATATATAGAAGATGCCAAATTCAGGTAACAAGTTTCAAATTCAATTCACTCTTCCCCCTCACATAATAACTTGAGATTTGAAGTGCTAACATTGTAGGTTATCCCCCTATCCACCGTGTCGGAAGCTCAAATCCACCATCACTTCCGATCCTCACTTCATTTCTTGTTCTTGAACAAAAGAATGTTGTTGATTTCCAACATTTCTAAATATTTTGACATGAGAGTTGGTTCACATCTCCAATGGCGATAAATTTCTCAAAGGACTTCTACCAAAAAAACTTTCAAAGAGTTCCACGACCATCATTAAAGTTGTCTTCTAGTGGAACCTTCAAACTCATGTTGTGTACAACTTTCTTAATTTACGATTAAGCTTTCGATGTTGTAAAGTATACTTGCAAAATAAATTAGATTTTCAAATTTGTTACCCAAATCCTTTTGGGTCCATGTGTGTTAGTGTTTTTAAGAGACCTGTGCGATTTCAAATAACAGAAGGCTTATAAACAAACAAGCTTATTACAATACTTTCATGTAAACACATGACAATTAGATTTATTTCTATCATAGTAAATGGCAATGAAAGACTTATTAGTTTTATACCCCAAAGCAGATTGATCATAGGAAGTTATTTGAATGGATAGAATTAAGTATAGGTTCACTTTACCCATAGTTAATTTTCCTAGAGTTTCATGAAATGTATCTACTTCATTTTTTCAAATAATCATAGGTTTCACATTTATCTAATTTTAAATATTGATTTTTGGTATAAGCTATTTCTTCCCCAAGAGTATTTTTTAGTATTTAAAAAAAAATCAATATAAGATATTTCTTCCCAAAGATTTTTATAAGATATTTCTTTTTAATTGTTCATTTTCTTTAGTGATATTGACACTTAACTAAAACATTTGCTTATAATTTATAGTTGTTGCCTCAGTGTCGTCGTCTTCTGTAATTTTGAAGAAAATATGACAATCTTCATCATATTCTTTTGTTTTTATTTTAGGGGATACTTCATAAGAATCTTTAGTCGTGTTATTGAATATATATTTAAATACGTATTTGCATGAATATCTACTTGAGGTTTCTCCCATTTTTTCTTCTTCTTCAGGAGATGCTTGATATATGAGTTTTCAATTTTTTTAATGAAAATTGACTCTTCAAAACTTATTTCGGACGTTGATTCTTCATAGGACCATTCATCCACTATATAGTTCTTTCAAATGAAACATTTGGTGTTGATTCTTCAAGTATTCTTTTTGAATATGATGAAGATGATAAATATTCTTGAGACGTTCTTGACTTTTCTTTTTCTAGAAGTTGGATTACATCTTTGAGATTCAATATGATTTCTTCCTTTTTGGTTTGTTCTTAAAATTCAGCACAAGCTTTTCTATCCTCCGTATCAAGTATTTGATCAAATTTTTTATACCAATTTTGAGTAACTACTTCTGTCCTACCAAAATTTCTTCTTAAGAGTTTCCACTATATCAGATGTGAACTTTTTACAAGTTGTGTCCACAAACCTTTTCACAACCATGCAAGAGTTTTTACACCATTTAATCCCTAAACCAAATGAGAAATTTTATACCAGAATAATCTAAGAACCAAAACGAGCTTTTACACTAGGTTTAGCTCAGGAACCAAATTGAGTTTTTGACAGCTAAACTAAATAACCAAATGAGAAATTTTTACTAACTAAGCTCACGAACCAAAAAAAAGATTTTACTTGGCTAATCTCAAGAACCAAAAAGATATCTTAATTGGTTTATCTTAAGAACCAAACAAATACTTCGTTTAATGATATTACACAAGAGACAAAACTTTTTGAGTAACTTACAAAATTCCCACAACACCAAAACGATAACAACCTCACTAATATTTTTCACTTTCAAAACGCTAAGGCAATTTCGTGAAAAACAAAGAAATGAAATTGAGAGTAGAAAGTGAGAAACTATATAGAAATATGTTTTCTTGTGTATTTTGAAATGGGTAAAACTCATCTATTTATGGGAGAATTTTTTCTCAAAACGGAAATAAATCTGTGGGATTTTTAGTACATATAATCGATTAAGGCATGAGGTTAATCGATTACAAGTTCCAAAAATACGACAACCCTAATTTATAAAAAAAGGAAACCCTACAACAGTTAAGTCTCTTAAACAATTAAGAGTATTCTAAATTGATTAAGAAGCATATTTTCTTGTTTTAATCGATTAGGAAATGTACAAATACTTCCTAAATGATTAGGAGCACTCTTGGTCAATTCCACATGAACCTTGATGGTTCCTTTGTAGTTTTTAAGGTGTTTTATCAAAAGAGAGATGTTTAAAACTATTTTTTTGTGTGTGTTGCCTTAGTAATTTGAGAATTACTCTTATATATTTATAATACACTTATCACTCACACACGGATTAGACAAACTTTCACACTTCCTCTCGTTCATAATATTTAAAGCTTCAAGATCTCTTGCTTGATTAATCATTCATTAAAAACTTTATCTAAGACTTTTTTTCAAGATGAGGGTTGATAAAGCTTCTTGATAGACACCATCATCAAAGATTGCTTGACCAACCAACATTAGGGATTCCGTCAAATGCCGCTTGACATAAATGTCGTCTTTATTGAATATGGCTTGAAACTTTAACCAAAACATCTTGATATTGATATAACATCTTTAATCATTACTTCTTCGTGAAAACTGAAGACTTCACATCATAATATTGTCATCATCAAAACCATCATGATCGTATGATTGTTAGAGATAATTGCAACTGCAAGCACATAAATCCACAAGAAGAAGCTTATTTAACCATATATGACAACTTATAAAATCCTAGAATCCATTTTTCAGGCCAAAATTTGACAAAATGACCATTTCAAATTACCCAAGACACGTCATTCTCCATCAAACACCATTTATTTTTTATATCATGCAAGATGTGAGAAGATTTGAATCTACAGTGAAAGGAATATATAAATCACCACAATTATACTTTATTCCAATGATTTTTACTCAAAGAGTGTATGTTTTAATATCAAATCTCATCCCAACTCTATCATGTTACCCAAGTTAATACTAAGTAGATTACGAAATTATAGGTCTTTTTTTTAGAGTACAAATTAGATCCCCACATAAGATTTATGTAACATTTTTTTCCATTTTATCACAAATAGATAGAGGTAATACTCTAAATTGGTTGACATAATTTAGAATAATCATAATATAAATTTAGAGAGAACAATGCAACTAACTCTAGAAAGAGAGTTACATCTCCATCCTAATAACTTACTCTTAAAATGATCCAAAATGAAAGTATAACACTTCTTCTCTTTACGATAAAAAATAAGTGACACACTCAAATATTTGTCAAGATTATCACTGACTTCAATATTCAAGATAAGGCTAATAATTATTGTAAGATATGGGGTCGAACTCTAGTATGGTCGAATGATAGCTTCTGGTTCGACAGGAATTAAGCATGAGGTCGAAGTCTGTTCACATGTTGTTGTCAAAGATAATGCGTGTTGTAATCGAAGTTTGTTCAAACATGCATTAGTCAATATTGCTAGGTTGTTAGCATATTGGGTTGGGCATTGCTTGTAAGCCCAAGTGTTTAAGTTAGCTTGTAATGGATAATTGTTAAAAAAACCCAGTAGGTTAGTGTGCTATTTTTTTTAAAAATAGGATGCTTTCTCAATCTTGCCATAAGGAAAAATAGGAAGATAAAATCCTAATTTCTAGAGAGAGAGGTTATTTTGTTATTCTTCTATACTTGTAATATTGTTCTAAGAGAATGGAAAGAATAACTGTTTATAACCAATCCTTGTTGTTTCGTGTTGTTTTACCTTGTTTTCTTTGTTAACCCTAACCCTTGTGTGTTTCTTTATCATTAAGAAACTGTTTTATACTTTGTTTAAAGACATCTGATTCACAATAAATTGGTGCGGTGAGCATGGAGAAGATGCCTTCAACAAAGTATGAAATCAAAAGGTTCACCGGAGTGAACGACTTTGGCCTGTGGCGCTTGAAGATGAAAGCCTTATTGGTTCAGCAAGGTTGTTTGGAAGCGTTGAAGGGAGAGGAAGCCATGGATGTTGCATTAACGGAAAAAGAAAGACGGACATGATTGAGATAGCCCACAACACAATATTGTTGAGCCTTGGTGATAAGGTTCTTCGACAGGTATCAAAGGAGACTACAACATCAGGATTATGGGTGAAACTTGAAAGTTTGTACATGACCAAATCTCTGGTGAATCGACTCTACCTGAAGCAAGCTTTGTATTCATTCAAGATGAGTGAAGACAAAGTGTTGGATGAACAGTTGGATATGTTCAACAAGTTGATTCTTGATCTTAAAAATATTAATGTGAAGATCGATGATGAAGATCAAGCACTGCTGCTGCTGTGCGATTTGCCCAAAACACATGCCCACTTCAAAGAAACTCTCTTGTATGGAAAGAAGTTCATGACCTTTGAAGAAGTTCAATCAGCCTTGTATTTCAAGGACTTGAACGAAATAAAGGAGCATAAACCTTCGACGGTGGGCGAAGGTTTGACCGTTAAGGGAAAATTCTTGCGAAAGGATGGTAAGTTCGACAAGAAGAAAGGTAAAAGTCAATAGAAGTCTTATAGTGGCGAAATATCTGGTATTCGATGTTATCATTGTAAGAAGGACGGTCACACAAGAAAGGTGTGCCCTGAACGCCTGAAAGATCATGGAGGTAATAGCAATGCAACCATTGTTAAAGATGATTTCGACTCATCTGATGTTCTTGTGGTTTTAAGTGGCAACTCGAGAAAAGAGTGGATTATGGATTCAGGTTGCACTTGGCACATGACTCCAAACAGAGAATTGTTCGAGGAGCTATGTGATCAAGGTGGTGGATCTGTGTTGATGGGAAACAAATAATCTTGCAAAATTGCAGGTATTGGATTTGTGAGATTCAAAATCCATGATGAGTTAATAAGGTTATTGAATAAAGTCAAGTATGTACCTAACTTGAAGAGAAATTTGATTTCTCTTGGTGAATTCGACAGAAAGGGATATGTTTTTCAAGGATAGAAAAGTACCCTAAAAGTCACGAAGGGGTCGAAGGAAGTCTTGAGAGGCGTGAAGAAACAAGGCTTGTATACCCTTGAGGATGAGGTTGTAAGTGGTTCGACAAATGTTGCATCCATGAAACCTGTGTCGAAGACAGAATTATGGCACATGAGATTGGGCCATGTCAGCGAAAGAGGCCCGATCGAATTATGGAAGCAGAACCGGCTAGGAGGTGACAAAGTTGAAAAGTTAGAGTTTTGTGAATCTTGTGTATTTGGTAAATCCTGTAGGACGAAGTTTAACAAAGGCAAGCAAAGAACACATGGATCCTGGATTACATTCATGCTGATCTTTGGGGGCCTGCAAAGAATCTTTCACACTCAGGTGCAAGGTATTTTCTATCCATCGTTGATAACTATTCCAAAAAGCTATGGGTATTCATTCAGAAGACGAAGGATGAAAATTTTTGAGAATTTTAAAAGTTGGAAGATTCTGGTCGAAACTCAAACTGGCAGAAAGGTTAAGAGGTTGAGAACCGACAATGGCCTTGAATTCTGCAACGAAGCGTTCAACAGTTACTGTGTTGAGTCTGGGATTGCAAGGCATAAGACTGTAGCAGGTAATCTTTAACAAAATGGCTTAGCTGAGATATTCAATTAAAAAATACCTGAAAGGGTTAGATGCATGTTGGTTAGTGCTGGATTGAAGAAGGTGTTTTAGGAGGAAGCTATTTCGACAGCAGCTTACCTAATAAATAGATGTCTCTTGACTGCCTTGGGAATGAAGACACCTGAAGAAGTTTGGTCAGGACATCCACCTAGTCTCAATAAACTGAGAGTATTTGGCTGCATGGCCTATGCTCATATTAGGCAAGATAAGGTCGAACCTAAAGCTCTGAGATGCATGTTCATGGGATACCCTGAAGGAGTCAAAGCTTATATGGTTGCTAGAGCGAGGTCACAGGAGTTGTATCACCAGTCGAGATGTAGTTTTCAATGAAGCAGAGATGGCTTTTGAGAAACCTGATGATGCTGACGAAGAGTTGGAACAAGGAGAGATTCCTGTTGAGGTAGAGCATGTTGATGCTGAATTGTGTACCCTAGATGAAGTCGAAGAAGACGCAGAAGATGTTGTCGAAGATGAGGAGACTGATAATGACTACCTGCTAGCAAGAGATAGGTCGAGGAGATTCATCAAGCCACCTCTGAGACTTGAGTATGTAGATCATATAGCTTATGCCTTAATATCTGCAAGTGAGGTTCTAGACGAAGAACCTAGAGACTATAAGGAAGTTATGAAGAGTCGAAAGAAGACTGAATGTATGAAGGCCATGAATGAAGAGATGAAATCTCTTCATGATAAAAACACCTGGGAACTGATCAAGCAACCTGCTGGAGCCAGGTTAGTCAGCTGTAAATAGACTTTCAAAGTTAAGGAAGGAATCGAAGGAGTGACATCGAAGAGATATAAGGAAAGATTGGTTGCTAGGGGGTTCACTCAGAAAGAAGGTATCGACTTCAATGATATGTTCTCTCTTGTTGTGAAGCACATATCCATTCGAATGTTGCTTGCCACAGTGGCAAGTTCTACCTTGAACTGGAACAGATGGATGTGAAGACTGCGTTCTTGTATGGTGACTTAGATGAACCAATCTTGATAAGGCAACCTGAAGGGTATGTCGAAAAAGGGAAGGAAGATTATGTGTGCAAGCTGAATATATCCTTATATGGAATGAAACAATCTCCTCGACAGTGGAATAGGAGATTCAACAAGTTCATGGCACGCATAAGTTTCATCAGAAGTCAGTTCGACCATTGTGTTTACTTTAGATTTCGACCGGGTAATTCATTTGTTATTTTGTTGCTTTATATGGATGATATTCTAATAGAAAGCGACAATGTCAAAGAGGTAATGAGGGTGAAGGTTGAACTCAATAAGGAGTCTGACATGAAGGATCTGGGAGATGCGTCCAGGATTCTTGGGATTGACATCCAAAGAGATTGAAAGCAGTCGATATTATGCTTATCTCAAGAGGCATACCTACGGAAGATTCTCGAAAAGTATGGTATGTCGAATTCAAAGCCTATTGTGACTTCGACAAACCCTCAATTCAAGCTGAGTATAGATTAGTGTCCCAACACTGATGTTGAAAGAACTTATATGAATAGCATTCTATATGCTAACATAGTAGGTTCTTTGATATATGCTATGGTATGTACTAGACCCTATATAGCATATGGAGTAAGTCTTGTAAGCAGGTATATGGCGAATCCTGGTGTTAGCTTTGAATTTCGACGCCCAGGTGAAAATGTTAGGTTTTTGAGTTAAGGCAGCGTTTTCGACTATGGTTATGCTGCGAGGATTTCGACCAGAAAACGGACGATTCGGCAGACAAGAACCTTTGAAGTTCGAATTCGAATTCTGGAGGGAAATGCATATATTTTCCGCCATTAGAAGGAGGCACGTGGCACTGTTTCAAGTAATCAAAGCATGCAGAGTGACATTTGTTTTAATCTAGTCCGTTGAGTCATTAGGAGCGGTTATTTCGGATGGTTATAAATAGTGGCTCAATTTAGGATTTTGTGTGTGTGTTCATTTTGTACAAGTCACTCAGAAAATTGCTCAAAGTATCCAAGTCAAAGAGAGAAAAGAGTTATAACTTAGAATGTACGTATCGAAACACCATCTTTTATTTTTTAATGCATTAAAGTTTTTCTTTTCTTTTATAAGAATCTTCCTTTACTTTACTGCTTTTATGCAAGTTATATTTTCTGGTCTTTACCCTTTGCTTCGAATTGCTATCTTCTTCGCCCCAAACTGCTTTCATTTTCTACTTGCTTTATTGCCAAAACCTTTTTTTATTGTTTTCAATACTATCGAAGTATCTATCCTTCTCTTTTAGATTTTATTTGATTTTAAACTCAGATTAGCTATGTCCTAGGATTTAGTGTGGTCGATCCTGCAAGTTAAAACAAGTCCTTAAGATTTGTTAGACCAGCGGTTGTTCTTTAAATTTCACGGTGAACAAATTGGCACGCCCAGTGGGACAGTGCTAATCAGAATTTCTTAAAAAAAAAATTTTTTTAGAGATCCCTGCGTAAAATTTTCATTGTATGCAGTTAAGAAGTGGTAAGGTAACCACTAATAACGAGACTCAAACTAAGAAAGGGTATACTAGGAGAATGGCGTCAAATACAAATCAACCAAACACTCCTCAGGATCCATACAATTGTAACGATAACACAGAGCTTCCCGTGCCACCTTCGACAAAAGGGTAAACAGGTTCTTTTTCTGTTTCTGAAGTGGTTCCGACTATGGGGATTTCGATGCCTACACATTCGATTACTCATAAGCAACTAGTTTTCACCTACATTGGGCCAAGGGGACCTCCATATACCCCACCTTCAGTAGGAACTTCCACGTATAGGAATATTCCCCCACCAGGGTTTTCGATGCCTTTACCGCGAGACCCACCATATGGTATGCCAAGATCAGTAATGGCAAGCCTCCATAATGCCCCTCTTCTACACGCAGAACAGGTGATAACTTCGCCATTACATGGGTTAGAATTTGGAATGCATGTGGGTCGAAACAACCAAAACGTAGGATACTTTGTCCTAACACAGAACCTAACAATTAGTTCTGCCTCTTATTTGAGGCAACAAATGGATGAAAGTAACCACCAGATGGTACAAATGATGTCCCAAACTATGGGAGAAATATTTCAGCCCCTTATCCAAAACACTACCCAAACTAACCAATAACTGGTAGCACAAATGACGCGTTTAGTTAATTTTTTTGGGATACCAAATCCTCCTTGACACCCACAAAGGGAACATGTGAGAGAAAACCAGGGATTAACCTTCGAAGAGGACATCACTATTAACCAAGCCCAACAACACCAAGGGAACGTACCCCAGGAAAATAATGTCAATCATGGGATAGTCGAACCTCCTAGAAATCAGTTCCAAGTTCCCAGAGAGGAAGCTCCAAGGGTAGTGATGGTTAACAGAAACCAAAATACGTATAATGTCGTATAACAAGTCCGACGTAATAATGCAGCCGCAAATAACAACTTGGCTGCCATGGTCGAGAGGATTATGGCACGAAATAGAGTAAATATTGGCTTGCGAAGGCCAAACAATACGTCGCCTTTGGTTGAATATATGCTCCAGTCGGAGTTACCTCTGATGACTAAGGTTCCTAAATTCACTAAGTTCTCAAAAGACACTACTGAGTCTACTGTCGAACACGTGGCCAGATATCTGATTGAGGCAGGGGAAATTGCTAATGATGAGAGTTTTAGGGTAAAATATTTCCCCAGTTCTTTGACCAAAAACTCTTTCACTTGGTTCACCACATTACCTCCCAACTCGATCCATGACTGGACCCAGTTAGAGCGTCTATTCCATGAACAGTTTTACATGGGACAAACGAAAATAAGTTTAAAAGAATTGGCTAGTATAAAACGAAAGTTTACTGAGCCTATCGATGAATATTTAAACCAGTTTCGACTTCTCAAAGCCAGGTGTTTTACACAAGTGCCAGAATATGAGTTGGTCGAAATGGCCGCTGGTGGGCTTGACTATTCAATTTGAAAGAAGTTAGATACCCAATATTTAAGGGATATGGCCCAATTAGCCGATAAAATTTGACAATTAGAACGCTTAAAAGAAGAAAAAGTTAGGGCTAATAAAAATAAGAGAGTGGCCTATGTCGATTTTAACGAAAAAGATGAAAGGCCATATACTGATTACCTATATTTTGACGAGAACGAAATTGATCTTGCTGAACTAAAAAAGGGCTCTCCTTACTCTTATAGGATGCTAATGCCCTCGAATGGAAAAGACCCTGTTGAAAATAACGACAGGTTTCCTAAGAAAACATACACTTTCGACGTCACAAAATGTGACGACATCTTTGATTTGTTAGTTAAGGATGGGAAAATGATTGTACCTGCTAGTGCTAAAATGTCTCCTCTAAAACAAAGAAAGAAAATAGGCTATTGTAAGTACCATAATTTTTGGGGTCATAAAACCTCACAATGTTTTCTTTTCAGGTACCTAGTGTAGAATACAATTCAGGAGGGAAAACTGAAGTTTGGTGAGAGGGCAAAGGGTCAGATGAACCTAGATGTCGAAACAGTGAAAGAGGCTGATGCTCACTATACAGAGCCGGAAGAAGTTCACATGGTCGAAGTCATTGAGGACTTCGTCAATAATGCTGTAATAGTTCGCGTTACTAATAACTTGAACCAGGAGTTGGTGGATAACTTGGCATTTGAGGCTACTAAGAGCCTCGACAAGGAGATCACTAAGGATCTCAAAATGGGAGTTATGGAAGACTCCAGATTGATGCTGGTAACAAAAGAAACCGCTAAGGGTTTTGTTAGAATGGACAAGGATGCTGAGGGCCTTCAATTAGCTTTTCAAAATTTAGACATCACTGAGGATGTCAACATGGGGGTGAATGTGGTAGAAATCTCGCAGGAGTCTCTAATTGAGGTTGAGAAGGAACACCACAAGTTGGCTTTCGCAAAAGGGGATGAAAACCTGATGGATTTTATTCATAGGTGCCAGAGGAAAAGTTCAGAAGTTATGATGTGCCCTAGGTGTAGTGCAGTATTCGACAAGAAAGCCGCATAAAATATTGAGAGGGCTAAGTGCAACCATGAGAACAAGGCCTCCCAAGGGGAGAGAAGGTTCGACCCAAGGAGGGGTAACGACTACAGGAAAGGATTCTCCAGGATCGACGACAACAAACAAAGAGGCCCTGGGGTAAATGCCTCTACCTTTAAACCTACAGCTGAAGCTGTGAAAGGGGCATGAATTAGGCCCGTCGAGGCTAAACAACAAGGACAACAAAGGTGGCAACACTTTGATGTCGAAAGAGGATCCTCTGTAGCCTACAAAAAAGAATTCCCACAGGCCAACAAAATGGCCTATGTGTCTGAGAACTACAAAGGAAAGAACCGTATGACTCGCTCCTAGTGGAGGAGAGAGCAAAGGAGGCGAAAGGCCCAGAGAGAGGCTAGGAATAAGGGGGAGTCTAACAAAAGCCTATCCTCAGCAAAATAAAGAAAGGACGAGTTGAAGGTTGCTAACAAGGTGTCGGCGGATGCTAGAATGTTCATCCCTAAAAATGACGAGAAAAAAATAAACTCGACAGAGAAGTCGAGGAAGATGAGATGCTTACTGATAGTTTTGACTCAGGATCAGAGGCATCACTCAACATCCTTGTGAATGTCGTATCAGTTTTGCTCCCTGAATTGGACAGGATTACGGAAGTCGAAAACCTGGACGCATATACTGAAATGGAAATGCCTATCCATAAACCAGTTTGTTACTATATCATGAATGATTGGTGTGTCGAAGAGCAAAACGCTTTCTTCAAGAGGCCCGATGAGGCAATGCGAAGCCATTTAAAGCCTTTATTTATCATAGCAAAAGATGAGAATGTGGCAGTGAATAAGGTTTTAGTGGATTGCAGAGCCATTGTGAACTTGATGCCACACTATATGTTAGAGAGGATTGGGAAGTCAGAAGTTGATACCAAGCCTCACAACATGGACTTGTCAAATTATGAAGGTAAAGTTGGGATTACCATGGGGGTAATCCAAGTTGACCTTACTGTGGGAACTGTGACAAGGCCAACTGTCTTCATGGTCGTCGAGACCAAAGCAAATTACAATTTGCTGTTGGGAAGAGATTGGATCCACGGTGTTGGAGTCGTCTCATCTTCGATGCATCAAAGGATAATTATCTAGCATCCTGATGGCATAGTAGAGAATATTGAAGCTGATTAGGAGTACTTTAAAGCACCTATTAATCACTTTGATCGAAGGAGCTTCGATAAACACTTGGGGAATATAGCGGCATGTACTCCGACGGGTTTCGATTTCACCTAAAACGATGACGCTTATTGCTTATTGTATTTACATCCTGTCCATGGTTTCAGATGGGATAGGGAGATTGTAGGGGCAGGAAATTTTCCCTACTTTGATACCTCAGGAATCGACCCCACTGGCTGGGGAAGAGAATTCAGTGACGATGACTGAATTCGAAGTATTGCAAAAGATTTCGGCTTATATAGCCGAAAAGGAAGAACAAACGGCCTTGGAGGTTGAGATCAAAAATTTAGCTTTCAAAGCCAGGAATAATAAAGAGATGTCCTTCGACGCCAACAAAAAATCTCGCAAAGAAAATCCTAGAAAGGATTTCGACCCAGAACCTCCTGATAAGGTTCAGGAAGAATTGCAAGACCAGAGGCTCGACGCCATCTATGATGATGAGACTTTGGGATTCGAGAAGGATCCGTTAGCAGAAAATATGAAGATGCTAACGCAAGACCTGCTCGAAGAAATCGACTTGGGAGAAGGGGCCACAAGAAGGCCAACCTATATAAGTGCCAATATCAGCCCAGAACTCAAGGTCAAAATGGTCCAACTTCTAAGAGAGTTTCGAGACTACTTTGCGTGGGACTATGATGAAATGCCTGGTTTGAACAAGGATTTGATCGAATTGAAATTGCCAATCAAGCCTGGGAAGAAGCCTGTAAAGAAGAATCCAAGAAGGCTTGCACCAACAATTCTGTCGAAGATCAAAGAAGAGGTCGAACGACTTCTTCGATGTAAGTTCATTCGTCCAACAAGGCAGAAGATTTTCTAGGCTTTGTGGTCCACAAAAAGGGAATTGAAATCAATCTTAACAAGACCAAGGACATAATGGAAGCGAAAGCGCCATCAACAAAGAAGGAATTGCAGTCACTATTGGGCAAGATAAACTTCCTAAGAAGATTCATATCGAACCTCAGCGGCAAAACACAAGCTTTCTCACTGTTGCTCCGACTCAACAAGGAGGGATTCATTTGGAGGCAACCTCAACAAGATGCCTTCGATAAAATCAAAGGTTACTTAAGTCATCCTCCGATTTTGTCACCGCCTTGTAGAAGTAGGAGTATGAGATTGTGCATAGCGGCGTCAGACAAAACCTTAGGGAGCATGTTAGCTCAAGAGGATGATAATGGTGTCGAAAGGGCCATCTATTACCTTAGTAGGGTTTTAAACGATGCAGAAACTATGTATAGCATGGTTGAAAAATTATGTCTATGCTTATACTACTCTTGTACAAAACTGAAGCATTATATAAATTTAGTTGATGTTTTTGTTTCATCTCATTGCAACGTTATAAAGCACATGCTATCTAAACCAATATTACATAGTCGAATTGGAAAATGGGTATTAGCATTAACTGAATATTCTTTGACTTATATGCCTCTAAAGGCAATTAAAGGACAAGTGGTAGCAGACTTTATAGTTGGCCACTCAATAAACGAGAATGCTTTGAAATTATCTCAAACTGGAGCCTTAGAAACTTTATTTCGACGGTTCTAGTCATAGAGAAGGAACTGGTGTAAAAGTTTTGATTATTTCTCCTAACAAAATTCCAACAAAGTTCAAGTATAAGGTTGAAGGCCTTTGTTCCAACAATGAGGCTGAATACAAGGCCTAGATAGCTGGACTTAAAATTTTGTTGGAATTTGGGGCAACTCGAGTCAAAATAATGGGAGGCTCAGAATTAGTAGTAAAGCAGTTAACAAAGAAGTACAAGTGTGTAAAGGATAATCTTATCATGTATTTCATAATAGCCAATCTAATGTTAAAAAGGTTCGATATGGTAAGTATTTGACATATTCCTCGTCTAGAAAATTAGGTGGCCAATGACTTGGCCCAGGTTGCGTCAGAGTACAAAATTTCGAAAGAGAAACTGGAAGATGAAATCAAAGTCAGAGGAAGAGTGGTGTCAACAAAGTTGGCTCCTTCAGATTTAGAGACTACAAAGCTAGGATGCGCTGATAAAGAAAGCTTCGAGATTTTTACTATTGACGCTTGATGAATGGAGATTGGAGGAAACCAATAGTAGAGTATTTACATAATCCAACATCTTCGACAGAATGGAAGGTCAGGTATCACGCTCTGAGTTATGTTTTTTTAGCAAACGAATTATTTAAAAAGACCCTAGAGGGATTTTTGTTAAAATGCCTTAGTGAGTCAGAGGCATATTTAGCTCTTTCAACAATCCATAGTGGGACATGTGATGCACACCAAGTGGGCCAGAAAATGAAGTGGCTTTTGTTTCGACAAGGTATGTACTGGCCCACTATGTTGAAGGATTGTATTGAGTTTGCTAAGGGTTGTCAAGAATGCCAAATGCACGCAGGCATACAACATGTCCCTGTGAGCGAGTTGCATTCGATTGTTAAACCATGGCCTGTTAGAGGTTGGGCTTGGATTTAATTGGCAAAATTCGACCAACATCATTGAAGAGTCAGAGGTATATTTTGGTGGGCATAGACTATTTCACTAAGTGGATCGAAGTTATACCTTTACCAAATGTAGACCAAGAGGATGTGATAGAGTTCATTAAAAATCACATCATTTATAGATTTGGAATCCCACAGACTATAACCACAGATCAAGGATCAATGTTCATCGGTAAAAAGATACAGGAGTTTGCCAAAGAAATGAGTTTCAGATTATTAACCTCAACACCTTATTACGCTCAGGCTAATGGTCAAATCGAAGCGGCAAACAAAGTGGTGATTAGTTTAATCAAGAAACATGTGGGAAAAAAGCCTAGAAACTGGCGCAAGACGTTAGACGAAGTGCTTTGGGCATGTCGAACGTCCCCCAAAGAAGCAAATAATACAACACCATTTTGACTGACCTTTGTCCATGATGCAGTACTACCAGTAGAAATCTATCTACAGTCGACAAGAATCCAAAGACATCATGAGATTCCATCAGATTCTTATTGGAACATGATGTTAGATGAGTTAGTTGACTTAGATGAAGAAAGGCTCAAGGCTTTAGTATTGTTAAAAAGACAAAAGAAGAAAGTGGAAAAGTCTTATAACAAAGGATTTAAAGCTAAAGTCTTTTTTAATGGAAGATTTAGTTTGAAAAGTCATTTTGCCTATGGATCGAAAAGATAGCGCTTTAGGCAAATGGTCCCCTAAGTGAGAAGGTCCATTTCAAATTATACAGGTCTTTTCTAATGGGGCATACAAAATCAAAGAAGTAGATGGAGATAAGAGGATCTTGAAAGTTAGTGGAAAGTATTTGAAAAAATACAAACCTATGCTTCAAGAAATAAAAATTATGGAAGAAGAAAGGAAAAATCTGGGTTTCTTTGTGAGAGAATTACAAGGGGAATACTAGAAAGCGTAAAAGGTGATTTTAGGAAGATGGTGCCACTTATAGGAGAAGGTAAAAGAACGTGGGAATGGAAAAAGATTAGTTGGCGATTAACATGGCTATAGTGGGACACATGTTGTACCGGAAAAGGTTTGAGGGAATATGAATAGTTAAGTCCAAAACTTACCTTTTCTTAGGCCATGATTTCCTAGAACCTAGGAGCATGATCACAGCTAGTGGCATGCGTGAGGGAGACGTGTTGAAGCTGTTGTAATAAATGCTAATGATGTCATTAAGTATGGGGAACAGTAAGGATGTGACTTCAAAGACATACGAAGGTCATGAGAGGAGTCAAAACGGTGTATCAAAAAATGCCATTTTCTCCAGAGGTCAAAAGTGACATTTTTGGGGGGTAATTTGTTAACCTTGAATTTTGACGCCCAGGTGGAAATGTTAGGTTTTTGAGTTAAGGCAGCATTTTCGACTATGGTTATGCTACAAGGATTTCGACCAGAAAACAGACGATTCGGCAGACAAGAACCTTTGAAGTTTGAATTCGAATTTTGGAGGGAAATGCATATATTTTCCGCCATTAGAAGGAGGCACGTGACACTGTTTCAAGTAATCAAAGCATGCAGAGTGACATTTGTTTTAATCTAGTCCATTGAGTCATTAGGAGCGGTTATTTTGGCTGGTTATAAATATTGGCTCAATTTAGGATTTTGTGTGCGTGTTCATTTTGTACAAGTCACTCAGAAAATTGCTCAAAGTATCCAAGTCAAAGAGAGAAAAGAGTTATAACTTAGAATGTACGTGTCAAAACACCATCTTTTATTTTAATGCATTAAAGTTTTTCTTTTCTTTTATAAAAATCTTCCTTTACTTTACTGCTTTTATGCGAGTTATATTTTCTGGTCTTTACCCTTTGCTTCGAATTGCTATCTTCTTCGCCCCAAACTGCTTTCATTTTCTACTTGCTTTATTGCCAAAACCTTTTTTTTATTGTTTTCAATACTGTCGAAGTATCTATCCTTCTCTTTTAGATTTCGTTTGATTTTAAACTCAGATTAGCTATGTCCTAGGATTTAGTGTGGTCGATCCTGCAAGTTAAAACAAGTCTTTAAGATTTGTTAGACCAGCGGTTGTTCTCCAAATTTCACGGCGAACACTTGGAAAGGCTCATTGGCAAGCATTGAAGTGAATTTTAAGTTACATTTATGAGTCTCTGAATAGAGTCCTAATTTATGGTGGAGCCTTGGGCGAAGATAATTAAGCAGAAATTGAAGGATATGTCAACTCTGATTATGCAGGTTGTATGGATTCTAGAAAATCTATTTCTGGATATATGTTCACTATGTTTGGGACAACAATAAGTTGGAAAATAACACTTTAGAAGGTCGTTGCCTTATCAACCACTGAAGCGGAGGTCGAAGTCAGTTCGCATGCTGTTGTCGAAGATAATGCATGTTTTAGTCGAAGTTTGGTCTAACATGTATTAGTCAATATTGCTATGTTGTTAGCATATTGGATTGGGCCTTGCTTGTAAGCCCAAGTGTTTAAGTTAGCATGTACCCTAAGTTAGCTTGTAATGGATAATTGTTAAAAAGCCCATTAGGTTAGTGTGTTATTTTTCTTATAAATAGGATGCTAGTTTCTCAATCTTGGCATAAGAAAAAATAGGAAGATAAAATCCTAATTTCAAGAGAGAGAGAGGTTATTTTTTTATTCTTGTATACTTGTAATCTTGTTCTAAGAGAAAGGAAAGAATAACTATTTATAACCAATCCTTGTTGTTTTACCTTGTTTTCTTTGTTAACCCTAACTCTTGTGTGTTTCTTGATCATTAAGAAACCGTTTTATACTTTGTTTAAAGACATTCGATTCACAACAATTATGAAATGGCTAAATGAGTGTTTTTTGAAAAGGAAATCTCCACTTTAGGGAGACTAACCCACCATAAAGAGTGTAGGAAAAAAAGATTTAGAATACCCTTAATCATACTAACCTAGTCATTAGATGCTTAAGCTACTAAAAGGTCCACTACGACAAAAATTAAGAGGCTTCCACACATTATCCCTAATGGTATCAAGGATTCCATGACCGAGTCCTTCCATAAAAATAAAAAAAGCTAAGAAGAAATTTGATCTCCTTGCCCACGACCATGAGTAGGTGAAAACTCCAAAGAGTTACCATGCTAATAAATGTTCATTTTGGAAGAAGAAATGAAAGACATAAAAACACTAATTATTTGAGGCGGAAGAAAGATAAGAACACCACATCTCTCGAGAGGTGGCTTAAGAAAATGGTTAGAAGAAGAAGAAGAAATAAAGTTTTAACTCCGCTTAACAAAATAGGAGAGATGTTCCTGCCGAGAGTATACTTATCCTCCTTTGGCGTCATTAAAAATATGAAAGAAATTAAATTATCGGATAGAGGCACGTTTTAAATATTAATCTAACTTTTATAAAAAAAAATTATTGAGTGAAAGTTTTTGCTCCACTTTTACATTGGGCTTAAGTAAGCATTTAGACCATTTTTCACTTTTTCTTTTAATATTTTAATGAAGATGAAATCTGCATTACTTTGTTTTTCCACTCAACAAGAAGCATTAGCGCTAAGATAAAGATAGAGATGTAGAGGTTTACTCAATGCATGAAATATATCAAAAACAATTCGTTGTGTTTAGCTAGAGAATATGTAAATGTTGATCAAATAATTAGGATAAATATAAATAGTAAGGGAAGTGTCAATCATACCATGAATCTCATTTCTTCTATCGACTAGGCTTCCTCATATTGATTGGTGTATCATAAGGTGCTCATGGGAGTTTAGATATATCTTTGAAATTATGCATCACAGATGCTTTGAGAAGCTCTTTTTAGTATCTTAATTTATTTATGAAAGTTTCTTTTTTTGTTTGATGGCTATTTAGACTAGGTAAGTAGAGGGGTTCACCTGTTACACATTTTAAGTTCATTGGCTTAGAGAGTCTCAAGTTGTCACCCCTTTTAAGAAATCTCCTATGATATTGTTAAGATGATTCTCTTTTGAGGTTCTCCATTCCTCGATTAGATCTTGATGAGGTTGTTGTTCTTCCTTATTAATGTCTTTATCTTATAATAAGTTTTTTCCTATAATACAAGCATAATTAGTTACTTTTACTTCTACAACAGTTTTAGGATTAGTTTCATCAAAGGCAATGTGAAAAAGTTCTTCTAATGTCATGGTCCTTCTGTTATAAATTTGAAAAGAATGATTAAAATTGGAATAACCAAGTAGAACTTTATCAGCTTTTGCATCAAATTTATCAATATTATCCTTCCTATTATTTAGAGCAAAAGATTTACATCCAAATACATAATGGTGAAAGATATTTGATTTTCTTCCTTTATAAATTTCATAGAGCATGAGTTTTAGAATAGGTATTTTCAAAACTCTGTTCATAATATAACATGGAATGCTTACCACGTCAGCCTATAAATATTTAGGAAAATTAGTTTCATTGAGCATCATCCTTGCTAGCTTTTCAAGAGGTCCATTTTTCCTTTCCACAACTTCATTTTTGTTATGGAGTTCATGGAGTAGAAAAAATGGGCTTATTATCGTTTTATTTGCAAAAAATTCAAAATCCTTATTTTGAAATTCACCTTCATGATTGCTTCGGATAGACGAAATGTTAAGACCTTTATTTGTATGGGATAATTTTAGCTAAATTTGAAAGGCACCAAGAGTCAAGAACAAGATGACATGAAAACCTCATAATCAAGAAGGAAACAAAGAAGCAAATGATGTAAGTCTCTTAGATAAAATGTTACTCAACCTAAGCTTTATATATTGAATTTTGCACTAACAAGAGAGATCAACCCTTGAACCACCCACCAAACAAGACCATATAAACAAAGGGAACACCATTACTAAAAGTATATAGTATGTAGTAGAGAGAGAGAGAGAGAGAGAGAGAGAGAGAGAGAGAGAGATCTGCCTACTTATGACCTCATAATAAACCCCACTCAAGGATATTAGAACAAACCATGACTCGACTTCGTCATCCCTGACTTGAGAGGGGGGCCTACTGTTATGGGCATGGCCTATGGAAGAAGCCATTTTTTCTACAAAACGCTCGCTAGAGAACTTTATAATTGGGAGGTGAGATCCATCTAACGACCCTAAAATTCATTGTGAAAGATTTATACCCCTGGAATGACTTAGAGGGTTTAGGGCCCATGGAATGATTGCATCATAATATTTATTAGATTCAACCCAACAAAGCTTTTAAAAATCATCAAATATGATAAACAAAGTCAGTAACGCCAATCCATTGATGTTAGGATAATGACGTCATACCTTTAGAGCAATTATCCCCATAGGTTTAGTATCACAGAACCTTCAGATGGACCTGCCCTAAAAGAATATTTGATAAAAGTTGGTTGAGTCTTAGAGACCACCATATCATACTGCCGTAAATCTTCTGACACTTTTTACTATGAGACACATGTAACAAGCAAAATGTTTTAGGTCCTTAAAAAATCTTATAACCCTACTATAAAAGGAGATGACACATCAATCTTATATACACATTATTCTTATCTAAAATCTCACACTTGTGATCATCACTAACTTGGTCATCGAAAATTTTAATGGGTTGTTGTGGCTAGCCGTTTTTTTGTCCATTTAGATAAAAAAGAATCATGTGCTTTTTAAGGGTGAGATCCAAAAAATTGACGTTGATTTTTGTTGTTGCTCTTGGAAGAATTGAAATGTCAATTCCTTAAATTATCTTATTGATGAAGAGTTTAGCTATGAAGAATTATATCAAGTTAAGCAAGTTACTTACAAATGATAATTATACATGTACAAAAAAATCCATTACAAACTAGAAAAACGGATAAATTGGTGGATGGATAAAACTAAAAGTCAATATCAATTGTTGCATATTTTCAACAAAACTGCGTGGCGGTAACTTGTGTGATATATGATTCCTACGCGTTATCGACGTGGATGTGATTAGTGAATGTTAACGACTTCTTATTTCAAAGTTTTTTATTTATATTTTAATCATAAACTTCTCATTGTAAAATGTTATTTTTAATTAACTTTTTTTTATATTTGAAAGTTGACACAACCGAACATAAGACTTTTCTTCTATGTAACTTATGGATGTTGAAATCTAAACTGATTTAAATAAAAATCATAAATTAATTTAAAATATTAAAATTAAATTCTTTTTATTAAATATATTTAGAAGTGTTCTTTTTAGAAACTGCTCAGATTAAATCAGATACCAAATTATATTCTGAAAATTGATGTAAACCAAATCAACTCGCATGCAAACTTTTTACATTTATTAATTTATTTTAAATATGATATATTATATTAATGTGATATTTATTAATATTTGATTTATTTTAGTCTTATTGTTACAATCATTTTTTGTTGTTATTTTGTAATATATATATATATATATATATATATATATATATATATATATATATATATATATATATATATATATATATATATATATATATATATATATATATATATATATATATATATATATATATATATATATATATATATATATATATATATATATATATATATATATATATATATATATATATATATATATATATATATATATATATATATATATATATATATATATATATATATATATATATATATATATATATGGTGTGAGATATGTATGGTGTTTAGTGGTGAAGAGGGTATAGTTGGTGTTAAAAGGTGAAACTTTGAAATATTGAATTTAATTGATATAATTAATTGGTGGGTAAGATATATATATATATATATATATATATATATATATATATATATATATATATATATATATATATATATATATATATATATATATATATATATATATATATATATATATATATATATATATATATATATATATTTGTGTGTGCGCGCGCGTGTGTGAAAGTTATGGAGAAATTAATGATAGTGAAAGAATAAGAAGTATTGAGTGACTTGTTTCGTACATCTGGTATTGTAGATGAAAATGATAATATCCAACTTATGTGAGTACGAATAAAGATGATAATGACGTTAAAGATATGATGTCTCCATTAGATGATATTGTTCTGATTGTTGTAATCTCTTAGATGAAGGCTTGAAAATTTTCGTAGTCGCACCAACCTCTATTTAGTTCGACGCAATGACATGAGATGACTTGTAACAAATATCCTAGACATTGCATCATTCAATATCAAAATCTCTTGAATCACCTAACACCATACGGTGTATTTTCACTAAACTAAACATTTCACAAAAATTTACTTTTAATATTATCCATTTAATAATCTAATTTATTTTTCTTTTATAGTTTATTTGGAGGCCATAGTTAGGTCTGAAACATCATCATAAAATCAACGAAGAAGATGCAATCGTTTGGACTATGTGCACACCAATCATCAGGTTCTCCACCGTGGAGAAGAACCATAGTGACCATGTGAAATTACAATTCGACATGCATCAACAAATCCAAAATCTCCCAACGTAAAATTAACGAACAACGGGCCTTTAACGGATTGGAGAGACTTCGTTAAATCTGAGTGTCATATATGGAGGCATCATTGCCAATAAGTCTTACATGACACTGTAATGCCAACTAAATCTATATCAACTAATGATTATATGGCTTGGTACAGATCGGTTACAATTGGGTTTTTCTCCAAAGATAGGTATTTATACGACCCAACCAAACCACTTTAACACAAGAAGCTTAAATGTTTAACCTCCCGCAAAATTATCAGACTGCTTACTCATAACCTCATCCCAACAAAATTGTCGACCCAGAAACACTTAAACCCACAACCAATACATGTCAGAAAACCAACCACAAAATCAAAGGCATACCCCATACCACCACCAACAAGATGCTTATTATCAAAACACCCAACATTCATATCATAGCCAAAACGCACAAGAAACGTATAGGACCAACACTTCTTCATACCATAGCCAAAACGCTCAAACTTCACAAGACCGAAACATGCAACACACATATGCCTAACAAACACCACAACAATCATTTCTTCCTTTTCCCAACGAATCATTCATACTAATGTCTCCATTCAATCGACTAGACCGCTCACCAATAACCCCATCAACATAACCCAACTACATCAGCATGGGTCACGAACTCAGTTACGACAGTGTGTCGATGCATACACAAAACTTCTTAGAAAGACAATAACTTATTGGAAAATTTGGTGATGATGACGTTCTTGGGACCTCAAATTCTCAAACAATTGGACTGAATCAACAATGAGTGCAACAAGTTAGGATACCTAGAAGGCGTGGAACTAGTCATATGTGTGACCAATTCGACCGTCATCATTAATGTTAATAATATTATCATATGTACTCATATTTAAATTAAATATTAATATCTTTTTCATTCTTTTTATATAATTTATTGTTTTAATTATAAAAAATACATTGAGACATCACATGAATTGACGTCAATTTTTCATCTTTAAACCTAAGTGTCAATTGGATGACTAAGCTTATAAAAGACGTCAATTCAATTGGCTGTCAGCTTTTACTTTTTAAAGGTTGTCGCCAACTCATTTGATAACAACACTACATTTTTATTTCTTTATTTAAAAATAAATTATTCTAATAATAATCTTAAAAAGTGAATTATTTAAAAAAAAAATTGAAAATTTGAATTATTTACATAAAAAATTTGCGTCCCTAGAAATCTCATATCCTCGTACATATTTATCTATCTATTAATTTATAAATTACATCCAATCATTTGTGAATTTAATTTTAAAATTTTAATTATTTAACAATTTAGTGTGCTTGTATGTCTTCATTTTCGAAAACACTTATTTTGTAGAATACCAGTACATGTGTAGGATAATTCAAAATAATTAAATATAAAAAAACTTGTTAAATGATTGAATATTATAAATCCACCAAATAAAACTCTAAGATATCATCATTTCCACCTTCAAATAATTGAGTCCCGTTTTCTACCCTAGTTCCTTCCACGATACTATTATTCTAATTTCTAGCTACTTCAAAAGGGATATACTGGAATATAATTTGTTTTCAGAAATTGATAAGTATCTTTACAGAGTCGATTCAATGGATGTAGACAGTTTTTGGGAACTAGAAGTTCCTACAAAACGAACTATCACACATGCAGTGCCTAGTGTACCATATTTTCAACTTTTTTTAATATTTAAAAAACCATCAACTTTTCTGTATTTTTAATACATTTACAATTTAATATTTTTTTTTGTATTTTTCTCTCGAATATACATGACTTTTTTTTTTCTTCCAAATAGTACTTCTGTAAGGAGAGATAAATATTAAAAAATTTGTGAGTTTTTTATTTTTATTTTTTAGATGGCACTATTATAGTCATAATTAATAAAAAATGTATCGATAATTTAGTTGTTCCCATTGTCTTGTTTAGCCCACATCCCATTCAATCAATCAACCTTTTGACTATTCAATGTATATTTGCCGCGTCTCAACATGTGGAAGTGGATAAGATTTATTTTTGTCTTATACTTCCATTGCTATGAGAAGTTATGTTAATATAGTCTTATAAAAATAGGAGAATTTTGTGTGTTTGGGTTTGAAATTCCACGTAGAGTTGTGGGAGAAAAGAGAAAAAAAAAAGAACGATTTTTAAAAAAAAAACTAATTATGTTTTTAGAAGAAAAATCTAAAATAAACAGATTTTTTTAAAAATATTAAAATAATCATGTTTTAAAGAAAAACAAATCATCTCCAAAGAGGAGGCGTCACAAGGCAGTAGCGTATCTATTCTGATTTTGAACTAAAGTGTTATACTTAGGTCATGTCATTATCTATGATGGATGCATGTATCTTCTAAGAGCATATGCCATAATTAGTGATATTGTGTTGTTTTGAATTTTTTATTTATAATTATTTTAATAATAAAGTAATATTAAATAAAATAGAAAAAAATAATTTATAATATTATTCTATCAAATAGAATCACACAACAATTAGATAGAAATTTAATTATTCGCTCGATCGTAACACCCAATGGTTCCACACCCTGGCGCATTCGCTTGCCTTCGAGTTCTCCCACAATATCTCTTAGGTGTTAGGGGTTTCCTAGTATTCGCCCGAGGCAAAGGTGGTTGGTGCGAGGGTCCTGACATATCTAACAATTTTTCAATCATATCTCTCTAATAGTCGGCACTGCCGTAATTGAGTACGGTGCCCATGTTGTCGTAGTTAGGTCGTGTTAGTTGAGTTACACGTGGACGGGTTGGTTGGTTGAATTAAGACATTTGAATCATTTTGAAAATAAAACAACGATTCTTGTGGTGTTTGAAATGCATGTGTTGGTTGGGTGCTTTGGCAATGTGATGTTTAGGTGCTTTGGTAGTGTGATGTTTGAGTGCTTTGATAGTGTGATGTTTGGGTGTACGTTCGTTGGGTGCTATGGTGGGATGAAATGGAATTATATGCATCATTGAGGCTATAGTAAGATGTGGTGGCGACATATGGTTGTTGGTGGTATCGGTCATGCTCTTGGTTTTAGATTTAGGTGTGTGACATGAATTGGTTGCGGGTTCGTAATCATGTTCGATTGGTTATTGGGTGTATCGGGTACAATGATGTTGTGAGGTTGGTTGTTGGGTTTGGGTGGGGTGAGATTGTTGATGGGGTTGGTAATGGTTTGGGGTTCGTTGATGGACTTATGATGACGAAGCATGTTGGTGTGGGTCGATCAAATGCCTTGGGTCAGACACAAACTGTGTCGTTGTAACTGACATATGCCAATTTATATAATTTCTAGTTGGTTTAGCATCATGCATGATTGGTTCTTTTATGGTCCTTTCGTGTCGCTGCTTTCATTGACGACACATCTCCATAATGAACTCTCTCCCATTAGAATAATTCCATTGGGCATCGACTCTTAGTTGATGTCATTGTCCCCAAACACATCACGGGTCTGGGATTTGTTATTGCATGTCGTACTGCAGTTTGACACAATCACTCTGGTGCATCTCCACAGTAGTGAACCTGATGATTGGTGTTTTTGCAGTCTAAATTGCAACATCCTTGGGGTTAACCTCATGATCGAGACCCAAATAAGACCTCTAGATAAATTGTATAGGAAAAATACATGATTATAAGATTTGTAAATTGATAATATTAAAACTAAATTAACAAGATAATAAGTTGTTTAGTTATAATACATCGTTTAGTCCAAGGTGATCTATAAGATTTTGATAGACCGTTATAGCGTGTTTGGAACATTTGTTGTAGTTCATCCTAGAACATACCACCTAAACCGAGAAGAGTGAAAACAAATTATTTACTATTAGTTGTAGTATTAAGTAAGAAAGTGAAATTAATGAGATAAACTTACTTTGTTGCGTAAGAGAATGTGAAGTTGTTCTCATTGACGGGGACGAGTGACGACATTCTCTACCAGCCTCATGCTTGGAGCAAAAATGAACAAGTACCCTTTTGTGCATTTTTACACGAAGAACTATATAGATGGGACAAAACAACTGAACCCCAACTATATGTTCCTATTTTATTTATGTTTCTTAATAAAGGAAAATACAGAGTATTTACTGTGTTACCAGTAGTTTCAGGAAATTAAAAATGACCAAATAGTAATATAATATAACATCGAGTTTTAATTATTTTTTTCATCCTCTGTCGAATTCTTCGGTTAATATCATATTTGAAAGTGTTGTTTAAGATACTTTAAATTAATATCTTAGCCCCTTGTCGTGTCTTTGAACAAAGGGGCATCCAAAAGTTATTCACATATTACATTATCTTGGTTAACTTTATCATGAACAACTCTACCTTTGATAGGTAGACCAAACAATACGTACACGTCCTCTAGGGTGATGGTACATTTACCGAACGGAAGGTGAAATGTGTGTGTCTTGGGTCTCCATCTTTCTACCAAAGCGATGATAAATTTGTAATCAACAGAATATGAGACTATGTTGAGTAAATGACCAAAACAAGCTGCTCGTAAATATGGTTCTATCAATTTATCGTGTGTGACATATTCATGTACACGACATCAAAATTTATTTGGACCCTAACAAAAATTAATTAGGGAAAATAATTAAGGAAAAATATTACTACAAGTTTAGTAATACATTCAAAATAATGAGTTACAAACTCCTCAATGTTGTTGATAGTTCCTCTATATGTCTCACCCATGCTTAATAAAGTCATATTTTGAAATGTTATTGCATGTTTGTTACTGGTAAAATGTATATGTTGATTGTTTTTTATGGAAATGAGGAAAGATATAGCCATATTTATAGAGTAAGAAAACATTCACGTGAAAGTTTTTTGTATGCAACCTATCACTAATGCGCCATAGCATATGGCACATGTGCTTATTTTTGTACACATTTTCCAGTCAAAGTTGCGTATCCTAGGGCCATGCATGCAGTGCAGGGTGGAAAACTGGTAGTGCATGTTGTAGATCACGTGACAAGTTGTTGCCTATGGCGCCTTTGTGAAGAACATAAAGCCTGTGTCATTGCCTATGGCGCATGGGTTCATTTTTTCCATCCTATTTGAATCTTATTTAAGTGCATGCATATTCCTTTTAGAACAAACTCACACTGCATTATCACCACCATTACACAAAAAGACATTACATTTCACAAAATGGATCATTCACCACAATACATGATCATTGCTCACATCAATGATGAGACATCTGAATGTGAATTATCCGGTTTTAATTTTTTTAATATCGATGTTACTCGCTTTACAATAAATGGACAATAAAAGTTTTTACATTTGAAAGAGAGAATAGAAAAGAAGTTGCAGTGTAGTCCAGTGTCACAAATCATTTACAAAAATTCAGTCATTTTTGCCAACAATCAAGTCAACTTTTTTCAACTAAAGGTCCGAGATGATAAATATTTTCAAAATATGTTTCTCAATCATGAACATTTCGGGTTTAAAAATATTGAGTTGTATATTTTACTACAACAAAATCAGTTGTCTCAGATTGTTGATCTGTCACAAATTTTTTGCAAAACCAACAACAACGAACAATGCGAAGTCGATGTTGTTGACGAGGAAAAAGAAGAAGAAGAAGAAGAGATATTGGTTGATCATATGGTGAACATTGACATTGTTAACCACGAACAAGATCCGTTACCTTTGGGTCATGTGTATTGTCCGCCTCAACACATGACAAATTTGAACTTGGGTGCAGATGAACCATCCCCAAATATATTTGAAATTCTGGTATGCAGATCTTAGATGTCCTAAGAGATGTCGAGACACTTGGTCTTTGCTAAGAGCAATGACAAGAAGAAACACAATAAATACTTGCAGAAAGTAAAAGAACACACAGTAATTGTTAATCCAATTCGGTGTACAACAAAACCTACATATGGGGGCTACCAAACCAGAAATGAAATCCACTAGATAGTATTAATTCTAAGCTAAACAACATCCGCTTTACAACTTATCACTTAATCACTACCCATTTTTAATTTCTACCTAAGACTCTCCTAGGTATGAGACCCTTCTCAATTCCATTTCAATCACGGCAGTGACAAAAATTACAACTCGATGCAAACAATCCAACTCTAGTATCAACACAATACAAAAGAGGCTCACAAAATACATAAACCCTAAAACTCACTAAGCAGCAATGTATTTTCCATACATTGATTAAGTTAAATCCATCCTATTTATAACCATAAACTAGAATAGATTTGGGCTTCAAAAACACAAAAATTCTGTTACACAAAATCTGCAACTTATTCTTCAAAAGAATAGTTTCTTCATTCCAAAGTTTTCTAAGGTGTCTCCACACTTAGAAAACGGAATCTTCATATTCCAACAAAATCTCTGATTCCTCAATCTTGAACACCACCTAAGATAAACAAATATTTCCAGAATAATCTGAAAACGAAAGTAAAATAATAGAATCAAAAGCTGAAAAGTAACAGACAAAGATGTCGAGTCATCATATATGACATCTTGTTTTTCAGGTTGTTCTTCAAGTTAGGACATCTTGTGCGACATCTTTGCTGTTAAGTTAGTTTTACCAAAATTGTGCCAACCACAAAATCTTAGACTCATCAATATTTTACGATCCGTATATGCAGATGGAGGATTTTTAAAAGTTTGAGACAAGTTTTGCACAAAAAAGACTATGTGAGAGCTATAAAAAGTATCACATGAAAATATCAAATGATTATACCGTTGATTACACTAATGTGATGAGGTATAATATTATGTGTCTTAATGAGCTTTGCATGTTTCGACTGACAAAATCTTACCGGAAGAGGAGTGATTCTTGGGAGATAGGTTTAATGGGTCCAACTCACACTTGCATAATCACCAACCCAATGCAGGATCATCACCAACTTATTTCTCTGTCATTAGCAAGGATCCATCATTGTTACACGATACAATTATACTCCCTCGTACAAGAAAGCATGGATAACTAGGACTAATGCAGTTGAACGAGTATTCAAAAATTGGGAGGATTCGTACAAAGAACTTCCACAATACCTGTTGGAACTTAAGCATTATGCTTCGGAAACTGTTGTTATTTTGGAGACCTTGACAGCATATACCCCAAACAGGACTTGTATTAGTGGAAATGGAATATTCCACCGACTCTTCTAAGCGTATGAACCATGCATCAAAGGTATTGCATTCTACAAACCTATTACACAAATTAATGGAACATGGTTGTACGAGAAATATAAGGGAACACTACCTATGAAAGTGGCACAAGATGGAAAAAACAACATTTTTCCATTCGCCTTCGCTCTAGTTGAAGGGGAACTGCTAGTGGATAGAGGTTTTTTTCTCAAAAATCTCTGATTAAACATTGCTCTACAATCTAACTTATGCTTGATTTCAGACAGACATCCATCTATTGAGAGTTCTTATAAAAACCTTAATGACGACTAACAAGATCCTCCTTCTAGACATGTCAACTATATTAGACACATTGCTCAAAATTTCATGTGGGAGATCAAAGACAAGAGGTTTTGGAAGAAGGTTGTGAACGCAAGGTATGCATTAATAGAACCTTCCTTCAAACAATACCGCAAAGAGATAAGATTGACAAATGCAAATGCAATAAGGTGGATTGATAATATTCCATTGGAGAAGTGGACCAAAGCATTTGACAATCATCAACAATTGGGTCACATGACAACAAATCTCATGGAATCAATGAACTCTTTCTTCAAAGGCATTCTAATGTTAGAGCAAGCTCCACAACATAGTTCATTAATCCACTTTTCATCCTGCATTCTATATGTAATTCATTTTACGTAACCATTTTATTTGATATTGAAAAATAACGTTATTTTCTTTAAGATTACAACACTCGGTTACAACAATTTAAACAACAACTAAACAATAATTTAAATAACAACTAAACAACAAGACAAACAAATACAACAACTAAACAACATATCTATGCCATTACAACCCTCGGGACAATTTCCTCTGAACTATGCATCATAATACGACAAACATTATCAGTTTTGACTAACTCCCAGGTACGACTTTCTCCATTGTTGTTGTACACTGTAACAAGCCTTTGAATTCTTTTGATCTTTTCATTGTCTCCAATGTCTCAATCTAACCAATAGATCAAGCTCATATGATAAGTGTTTTCCACCCATCTCTATCTTTTATAATAAGTGTTTTATTTAAGAATGGATGGTTCTTAAGAAAATAATTAAATATGTTAATTTTAATAAAAATAATATTATTTATTAATTATAATAGTAGAGTAGTTGAATATAGTAAAAAATAATTAATGTGAATATAATAAAAAAATATTGTAAAATAATATCTATTTTAAGACAGAAAAATATACAAATTTAACTTATGAGACAGAGGAGGAAATACTAAATTAATAAAGGTTTTGATGAAATAATTTTGTTATCCTGATAAAAAGATCTTATGTTAAAATGAGTATTTATTTTAAGTACTAGATAGTAGGAAGAAAAAGAAATAGATGGTTAATATAAATAATTAGATTCATCTTTATTTATTACAATAAATTGAGAGAGAGAGAGAGAGAGAGAGAGAGAGAGAGAGAGAGAGAGAGAGAGAGAGAGAGAGAGAGAGAGAGAGAGAGAGAGAGAGAGAGAGAGAGAGAGAGAGAGAGAGAGAGAGAGAGAGAGAGAGAGAGAGAGAGAGAGAGAGAGAGAGAGAGAGAGAGAGAGAGAGAGAGTATCCAAAATTTTAGCTGTACGTTATGAGAATGTTATAAGTTTTATGTATACACAATTATAATTGAGAATAATTGCAAATCTTACGTATAAAAATTATAAATGAGGGAGTTCGTAATTATCTTCTCGTAAAAATTGCAATTATATGAAAGAATATTTAGTTTTGTCCTTGTAAAAATGATCGACTTAGTAATAAAATATTTGTGTTATGATATTATTGATGTAGTAATTAAAGTGTAAAACCACAATAAGTTTGAGAGTTCTTTTTTCTTTTACATCTTTTGTGGGTGTGCTTTCATATGCTTTGATATCATTTATGGTAGAGTCGTTCAAATGGACTAGTCCATATCGAGCAGCCTAAAAATCCCGATAAAACATAGGCCTCGAGATTTAAAAAATTAAAGGCCAAATTTTATAAGAGCTTTTTTAGTTCAACCTTGAAAAGTCTATTACTCATTAGAGGTAGCCTGTACGGGATATAGGTAGTCAGTTTGCTCTGTATGAATAAAATTTCTTAAAATTATAAGGACTGAGATAATTTTACTTGACCTTGGGAATAATAGTTAAAAGGACACAAACCAAAACAATTGCACCAATGTTGGATGAGAGCCCAAAAGCGTGTCGTAGATTGCCCGAACCAATTACTTACGTGGGCTCCTAAAGCTAGTCATCGCATCGGGCCTGGGCATAACCACTCTAACTAGACCATGTTCTCCCTCTAATATAACTAATGGGGGTACATGGTACGTATAAAAGCAATCAAGGAATGAGGAATAGTTGTTTCTCCATGATTATAGGAAGGACCCATTTTCCCTAATTGCTCACCCTCAACATAATAAGGAAATTGTCTCCCTTATGATTCAAGGGGAAAAAATCCCCGATTTTCCACATTTCTATAAGCCTTTATAAATATCTCTGTCTTAGGATTGGGGAAAGAATCTCTAATCTCTATGGAGAAACCATATACAGAGTTTCTCATAACCCTACGTGAGCTAGCTTTGAAACACAATTAAACATTCTAAACACTCAGACAACCCTACACTGCTCGAGGTTATCCCTCATTCTACTTTTTCAACAAGTACGTTAGTGCCCATCGTGAGGCCTTGATAAAATAGACATAAACCAATCTCGCAATCAATGACCAACTAATTACCCGCATCCATAATCCCCTCTAATATGGTGAAAAGACAAGTAGTCACGCTTGCCGCCAGTAGCTTCAGTGATGACCATAAGGCCATAACAGATATGCACCCCACTATGGATGATTTAGGTCACCATAACTAACTTTGAAGCATAACGTCCTTAGCCTCCAACAACTCCAGCAAGAGAGAAATCCCACTGAGGAGATAGAAATTTTAGACCCCCGACCAATCTCGGATGATATTTGGGGAGCCCCCATACTAGAAAGTTTCAAGCCGCCTTCACTCAAAACATTTGATGGAAGAATCGATCCTCAAAAGCACTCTGCCTCCATTAACACGTAAATGACGATCATCAAAGCCTCAAACTCTTTGAAGTGTGAACTCGTCTCTAGAACCTTCAGTAACACTGCACTGAGTTGGAAAACAAACCTACTATGATTATTAATCACTAACAATTAAAACTTTATGAAGAAGTAGGTCCACCAATTTTTTGCCAGCATATATAAGAAGGTGTCAACCATTCATTTTTTATATGTTCTCTAGGGATCTTTAGAATCTTTAAAGGAGTATCTCGCCCAATTTAATGAGGAAACTATCAATGTCATCAACCTAAACCACAAGATGTTTGTAGGATCTTTCCAAAATGGATTAAGGGTCAGACATTTTAATGAATATCTCTCCCAAAAACCAGTCGCTTCCATGTTGATGATCGTGACTTATGTCGAAGGTTACATAAAGGGAGATGAGAGAAACAATCAGAAGAAAAAACTATGAACGCTATAGAGCGGTCATCTGGAATTTATGATTCGTCAGAACAACAATGCAAGAGCTGTTATACCTCGCATGTTAGGGACTAAATGCCTTTCAAGCAAAGTCGGAGGCTTACATAGAACTTTACGCCCCTGTACATTCGCAGTGAACAAATATGGCAGGAAATTCTCCAGACCCATGAGGCTATTGAATGATTGAACTTCAAAGAAGTATCCTTTCCGTCCACAAGGCTATTGAATGTCAGAACTTAAATGAAGTATCCTTGCTGCCCACGAGGCTATTGAATGATTGAACTTCAATATAGCATCCTTTCCGCCCACGAGGCAATTGAATGATGGAACTTCAATGAAGTATCCTTGCCTCCTAAGAAGCTATTGAATGCTATAACTTAAACGAAGTATCCTTGCCGCCCAAGAGACTATTGAATGATGGAATTTTAGTGAAGTATCCTTACCCCCCACGAGACTATTGAATGTTGGAGCTTTAGTAAAGTATCCTTGCTACCCATAAGACTATTGAATGTTGGAACTTCAATGAAGCATCCTTGTTGACCACGAGACTATTGAATGTTAGAACTTTAATGAAATATTCTTGTCGCCCACGAGACTATTCAATAATAAAATTACAATGAATTATCCTTGTCACCCAAAGACTATTAATGCAATGTTAGTAAAATGATAGAGATGGTGGATAGTGATATTATTTAGTTAGTAAGTTAAAGTATTAATAAATCTCACACCCTTAACGAGTTTTAAGTATGCTTATTAGTGATAGATAACTCAACTATACAAAACTAGAGTATGAAGGCTCAAATGTTAATGAACTTTACAAGACTCATTAAAATTTTGGCTTTTAGACATTCCTAGGGATAATTTCTATGTAAGTTATATTAAACGTAGTGTTATTCATTAAAATAATACACATTGTTTTAGTTTATAATAACTTCCAAGTTTTGTTTAAATATAGAAACCGTTTTAAATGATTGATACATCTTTGGTATTTTGTGTTGATGACCAAAGCAAAAAGAAACTAAAACTAAAACGCCATGCATGTCCTTATCCATATAAATCAATATCCATGGTTAAGAAAACAATGTCGTTCTTTTGCATCAAAAAATATTTGTGACTTTTAGAGGTTATAAAGAGATTTTAAGTTGTTTTTAGTGACAATGAAGTTAGTTCACACCCCTTTTAAGCATAGTTTATGACTTTTGGTATCTCCGTAGGTCGTTTTTATGTTATTTTCTTTCGTTATTCCCTAATCCACATAAGTGAACTTGATTGATCATGATTTTATATATTAGTATTGTTTTTTTTAATGTGTTTGTATGTATTCATTAATGCTAAAAAATTCTTCAACTTGGTCGAAGTAGTGTTTATAGTTTGATGGCATACGTATGTGATTGCCACTTTTCAAGTTGTTTAATCAAGTAAACTACTATTGTAAAAAGAAAAAAAATAGTAAAATACCTACTAATATTCCAAAAGCATTTGGATTAGATAGTAAATTATTATAGTTAGCTCCAGATACTAGAATCTAAATACAGATAAGTGTTCGAATTCTTATAAGGCAATTTTCTTATCTACTATGATCCTTCCAAAGTAAAAAAAAGTTAATATATGTGTACTGTCCAAAAAAAGAAGAAGGATGAGTGTGGTTCCCCTTGTAAGGGTAGGGTAAGGAGGTTTAAAGGTTTTAGTGGATATATTATATAAATAGGGTGAAGGTTAGCTTACGGCAAGTAATCTTGTACGGTGGTTTTTGAGTCTATTTAAGGGACTAACTCATGTGAGGTGAGAGGCTCTGCTGGTGGTCAACGCTGCTAAGTTGCAGGCGGGTAATTAGATTATATGTGTTAGGACAAATGGGAGTGAAGTTCCCTCTGAGCAATATTAGGTGGTAATGAGTGAATATGACTTGATCTCTCTCTTTTTCGGGATCATCTATTTATAGAGAATTTCTAGGGCTAGGGTTTATAGCCCCCTCCTTCCTGGACATAGTCTAAATTGTTCCTCTTTATTAAAGAGATCATTAACTAGCTACATTTCCGGAGTCAATGAGGACTTTCTCTTATTGAACTTCCATGTGGGATGGACTGCAATGGCGGTCCTATTGGATTATGCCTGGATGGCCTAATAGTCAGGCGCGGGTGCCCCAATCTAGAACACTACACAATCCCTCAAGCACGTGAGCATTTTCATTAAAGCCCGAAGTATTTAAAACATCTTACCCATCTTGCAATCTTTTCTCATTATCAAAACATCACCAATACCTTCAGCTGCTAGAGTATTGTCATTTGCAAATTGAGTCTAAGTACCATTGGTCTTGGAGTCTTTCTTCATCTCTTGTTGTGACCATCAACATCTCTTCTTCTTCATGCTTTGCAAACTTTACATCATTATCTTGGTTATTTTATTTTTTAAGACAATCACTAGAGTAATGACCATACTTCTGACAATTGAAACACTGGATGTGACTTTTATCAGATTTTTCGACCACCACCTTTTCCTCTACCTGATGCACCACCTCTTTGGTTGCTTTGGTATGAAGACTTTCTCTGATTCGACCTGTTTCCTTCTTGCTGATTTCAACCAGTCGAATTATTGTAGCCCCATCTACCTTTTCAACTTTCTTTGCCCTTCTTTTCTTTTGTTGATTGCACCTACAAGGCCACATCACTCTTCAACTTTCTTGCAACTCTTTTAGCCATCATTTGTTCATGAGATTCAAGCGTCTCTTTAAGTTCTTTATTAACTTGACAAATCTTTCGACTCTTTTATGTCTACTATCACGTGGTCGAACTTTGGAGCCAATGACCTCAAGATCTTTTCAACGACTGATCTTGATGTCAACACTTCTTCACGTATCTTGATTTGATTCACCACTTTTCTAACCCTAGTAAAAACATTTATTATGCTTTCATTGTCTTCCATCTGAAGCAATTGATATGTTCTATTGTGAGTTTGTAAACTCACTTCTTTTACCTTTTCTGCATCTTCAAACGATTTCTTCAAAAACAATCATGCTTCTTTCGTTGATTCTACATCACTGACCTTTTCGAAATTGTTTGGATTAACAATTTTATGAATTATAAAGAGAGCTTTATAATATTTCTTCTCCAATTCTTTGTATGCAATTGTTTCTTGATCTGACGCATTTTCTGCAAGTGGCGTTACTCCTTCCTTCACAAGATCTCAAAGATCTCGATAACAGAAAATAACCTTCATCTATTTACACCAACTCTCATAATTTGATACTTCAGGATTGGGAGACTCACTGGAAAATTCTTGTTCGGATGATTCATCTCCGTCGTGTTTGCTTTCCACGAATCGCTCAGCCAGTGTCCTAGATACCAGATGTTGGAATTAAACCCAAGACTTTGAGTAATTCTGAATTAATCTTGATAAACAAGATTCAATCACATTGATCGAATTTCCTCTTGTTCTTCACTTTTTACTCGAGTGAATCAACCAAACTTGGTTGTAAGATTGTATTGTTGCACAATAGTGATGAAAAGTAGAAGAGAAAATTGAATTGGGAAAGAAAAGGTTTAGGATTTTCATGAAAGTAGGGAATAAGAAGAATTTCTGCAGAGTAACTCTCTGCTCTTAAAACTGCAATTCTATTCAAGTGAATCACATTACAATAATTAGGTTACTCCATATTTATAGATTTAGCTTAATTGCTCCCTAAGCAATGCCTAAAAATAAAAGCCCAAAATACTAAGGGTGGCAAAACGGGAGGTGGCCCACCGGGCCGGCCCGCACACCCGTAAGAAATGGAAGATTGGGTTGGGATTTTGGATTCACCGCCCACCAAAGCCCGACCTACTAAAGACTGCCACCCGCCAAAGCTCGCCCCGCCAAAATCCGCCGCCTGCGAAAGCTCGTCGCACCTATTCATTCAGCTTGTCCCACCTTAAACCCACTCTTTTGTAGTTAATTATAGTAATTCTAAATCTTGATGGTTTTATTTTATACATTTATTTGAGAACATATGCAATATTTTTTGAAGTAAAATTTGTTTAAAAGATACTTTATAAAAATTGTTTTAAAAAATAAGTGAAAAATCTAATTGAAATGTAAAAACAAGTCAATTAATCTATTAAAAAATAATAAAAAAGTAGGCGGGCAAGTCCGCCGTCTGCCAACCCGTCACCTTGACGGGGCGAGCTATATTTTTATGCCCATTTCTACTTTGCGGACTTGCCCGCCCCACCTTTTTTTGGTGGGCTTAAGGTGGGGTGGGACGGAGTGGGGCGGACAGCCCGTTTTGCCACCCCTAGGTTGATTAGTTGAGTAATCTACTTTAAATGACAAAATGTCTTCTTCATTAACTCTAACACTAACTTTAATTGTGCTAACTTTTACTTTATGTCATTTATTTTTATGCACTTTTATCTTTATGCTCTTTATTTTCTTGCTCTTTATTTTATACTTATCATTTCATATCATATTATCATTATTTATGTTTATGCCTTTTTTCTTTTGTCCACTTGGACTTTCTTTTTCTTTTTAAGACATTAATAAAGGCTTAAACCATTAAAAGATGCTTAATGTTCCTTGGACTATTTGGTGACTATCCCTTGCATGGATTTGAAGTTTTGGACTTAGAATTAGGTTCTTTACTCTATGCTTTGGAGTTGTGACTTGGGACCTTAGATCTTATCTAGTACTTTGACCTTGAGTTGACCTCTTTGAAAACTTGACTTGGATACTTGGTTCTCATCTGATGCTTGGTTATTATTGCTTATCTGGTAGCTTATTGCTTAAATCCAAAGGATGAGAGTATTGGCTTGTGTCAAAGTTTGCTCTTGATTAAATCTTTTCTTCCTTAACTTTTATTTTATGCTTTAGGGTGGTCTCTTCATCTCCTTCCCTTCTTAAATTTTCAAAATCTTCTCCCTTTTTCAAGACTTCTTTTTCAAACTAGAATAACTTTCTTAATAAACCTTGACTTTGTCAAGTGCATTTTTAAACTCATTTTCTTAATAAATGCTAATAAATTTTAAGTATGACAAGACCATTTTAATTAGACTTAAAAATACTAAACTCATTCAAACTATTTTGTGCCTTTTGTGCACTTTTAAGCCATCTTTTGCAAACAATCTTTTCAAGAGGCCTTTTGTTCTCTTCTCATCCCAACCATCTTTTGCAAACAACCCCTTTTAAGCCAAACGCTAGATTTTCAAGAGGTTTCTATGGAGTACTATAGACGTTTTACGTGCTAACATCTTCCCTTTGTGTAACCGACCTGTTGCACCCTAAAATTTGACCAACAATTATTTATCCATCAAGTGTTTGAAGGTTGATACCTTCATCATAAAGTTCAAGAGATCCTCAGAGGAATTGGTTGAAACCAAGGTTGTGTGTCTCATAGCTTGAGAGTTGTGGGAGCCCCTCAGATGATTCTGAGACTTTGAAGAATAGACTTGAAGCTTTGAGAAAGGTTATGAGATGTATTGAAAGCCATCATGGACCCTAGAGAGGTCATTATGCAATAATTCAGAAGATTCAGCCATGAGTGGTGAAATTAGGGTTTTGACTGGGTCAACCCTAAGTCCACTGAAGATTTGGAGAAGGTTGAGACCCAATCCAAGGGCCATGAGATCATGGAATGATGCATAGAGATGTTATAAGGATGATTACTAGACCAACTCATCATGATTGAGGAGTTTGAGAAGTTTTAAGCTAGGGTTTCTAAGGATGGACAGTGTAAAAACCCTAATTTGATCCCTATCTTCCAGGCAGTTTTAGCTCAAGATGTGATTGATATCTCATCTTCCCCACAACATGAATGTTGTAGAGCTTGTTCTTAGCTTCAATTTGAGTGGTAGAAGTCCTTGATAGGAGTTGCAGAGCTCAAGTTATGGTCTTGACAAATTACAGGGCAGCTGAGGTGTGTGAATCTGGGTCCTTGAAAGTCACCCAACTTGCAGACAACTTTTTCCCTAGTAGGATGATTCCTATGATTTCTTGGTAAACATGAATGTTGAAGAGAATCTTATTAGCTTTCTAGAGAGTACTAGAAGTCCTTGATAGGATTTGTAGAACTCAAGTTATGGCTTTAACAAGCCAAGGGCATTTTGGTCATTTTGAAGTTATAGGTCATTTCAAGCATATGGCCATATCTCCTACTTCCAAGCTTCAAATGGAAAAACCTTAAGCATTAAAGTTGCTTAAAATTATTTTTTAAGGCTAGTAGGGTGGTCATGAGATGTTGTAAAGGCTCATAAAAAAAAGTGATAAAAATAGCCTAAAAATGGGACATAAGTTAATTCAAGTGAAATGGAAAATCCTAAAATCCAAGCTATAAACCCTAACCATGGCATATGATAGGTCATTTTGACTCCAAACATTATTTTAAAAACAATGGTTCAAGTAGAATTTTGATTTGAGGTCTTAAAATGGATGTTACTTTGTAAAATTCATGCTTGCATATTAAGGAACCTTTGAGAAACTTGGCATAAGGCAAGGTTTAGCTTGTTTTTTCACTCATTCAATCCCAATATCTCATGTAAGGAGTTTTTGACACAAGATTGAAAGGTTTAAGGCATGAAAGGAGATAATGCAATATGTCATGACAAGAGAAGTTCCATGACTTTCTAAATGATTCTCAAAGTTTCTAGATGAGTCTAGACTCTTCCATTGGTTTCTATATATTGGTTAGATCACAATGTGGTCAAGGTTGGTGATGGTTGAGGTTAAATCCATTTTTTAAATCATATTAAATTTTTTCTCCATTTTTCCCACACTTTCACATTTTGGAAATTCCATTTTTTTCAATCTTTTTTTTTCTCTCACTTTCCATACTTTTTCTCTTCACCAATCAATTACACAACAATTATAGAGATGGTTCATCATTTTTTTTGAGAGAATTGGAGCAAGAGGAACCTTGTAGTAACATGAAAAAGTGGTGAAAACTCAAATTCCAATTTTCACTTTTTCATCAATTCAAGACTTGTCAAGGCTTCAAACACATTCACCAAGTATTGTTGAGTGATTCCACATCATTTTCTCAAAGAATTGGTGATCGAGTGAAGCTCCATAAGCCATTTTTCGGAGGTATAAAGAATTCGACATAACTCATGATTTATGAGTCTTTCTTGCATTATTGTTGTTGCATTACATTGCTCTCATCTCCTACATGGATTCTAGTACAAAAAAGATGGGTTTTATGACAATTTTTGGTTCTTGAGTTTTTCTTGAGGTGTCACGTTTTGGGAGTTAGAGAGAGTTTCAAGAAAATCTAAGAACATATTTGGATTCCTTGATTTTTTCCCTTCAAGTTTGACCAAAATTTTGTGCGAAACGGATAATTATTGATGGAGTTATGGTGCTTCAAAGTAGCAAAAAACTCATGTTCATGGGGCTGCGGGTTACTATTCACAAAGTTGAAAATTTTGATTTGGAGAAGAAGGTGTTAACACCGTCGGATGCATTTCCAAGTCAAGGTTTCTTCCATTCATCCAACGCCTCTCACTGCGCCACGCAATCGGCCACATAAGCCTCATGCCACTTTTATTTATTCATGTTATTTTCTTTTATTTTCCTATTGCCATGTTTCTTTTATTTTTTCTGTTTTATATGCTGACTTCTAAATACCATAAAAAATAGGAAAATTAGTCTTTTTGATCCCTATTTTTTCGTTCTGAATTTTTAAGATGTCTAGGATTTAATAAAACTGGAATTATAATTTTACCATTTTCTGACATTTTCTTTGGATTTTTTACATTTGGATCGTCATAAAAAGGCTAATGCTGGTGCTATCATTTTGTTGAATTTCTTTGACCTATCAAAACACAATTTAAATGTTAATCCTTTTGCAGAGATCTCATACACATGATGAGGTATTGTTATGTATTTTTGTGGAATTTTATTGTACCATTTTAATTGGTTTTGGATGCTTTCTTTAACATGCTCCATTTTAATCTTTCCTTTGGTATACATGAGATATCTTGCATTGTTTTCATCTTGTTTGACCATTTCCTTGTGGATATTTTTGTGGTATCTGTCACCCCTGGTTTGTGGCTTGATGTAGGGCATTGGAGATTTTTATTTGAATTTTTTAGCACCTTTTGCTATTTTTCTTATGTTTTGTATTCGAACTTGTAATTTGGACTTCCGAACGGACTTTATTTTTGTTAAGGTTCCAACGGCCGCTTTGTGTTTGCGTGATGAACGCCGTGGCTTATATTCCTTATTGTAGATAGGTTAGAGGTATTGGAAGACCCTTAGGTGGCTGTTATTTGTATGTGTAGCTTGCCCGATTATCGACTTGTTTGCATGATAGCACGTTGCGATTCCAAATAGTGGATTACGCGTTTCATTCGGAGTTTTCACTCGATTCTTTGCATATGATCACTTGATATTTTCTTATTCCATCCATGAATGGGCTTGAGGTTGAGATGAACCTTCCTCTCTCCTTTGCATTGCATTTACCATTGTTATATTCATGTTCACTTGTATGCGGTTATTACTTGTATTTCCGTTTCTTCCTTTCGTTTCCTTTCCCGTAGGACTTCCATTCTTCCTTGTTCAAGGGAGGATGTGATAGACATTAGGAGTTAACCTATGCATGATAACATTAAGGTAGATTTTATTCCCTTTTAACCCTAGGATTTGTAGAGTGTCATCTCTTCTTCCTTCAAAACAACAGAAAAACATTAATAAAGGTTATAACAGAGATTAATTCATTTCTTCCGTCAAAAGATTTGAACAGACATCAACCTTTTTGCAATAAGAAAACCCTTGTTTAAGGTGAGATTTTTCATAAAAGACACTTGAACAGCTTGTGTCGTGCGTAGCCCGAACTACGTTTGCTCTGATCTTTCATGCCGTGTGGAAGTACGTAGGCATAGGATGCGATATCCTAGCGAGCAACCTTCCCCACCTTCACCCGTAGTTAGGCCGAACTACGTTGACTCTGATTTCTCATTCTCTGATGAGAATACGTAGGCATAAAGTGTGACGCTTTGCCGAGTCATTTTTCTTTTCTTTTTCAGCCAGCCTTGATAGGTAGATAGATTATAACCAACCCGTCCAAGTAAACAAACAAGCGAGGATCCCGTCGAGTACGACGGACGTGAGGGGTGCTAATACCTTCCCCTTGCGTAACCGACTCCTGAACCCAGACAATGGTTGCGACGACCTTGTCTTACCCTTATTCGTCAGGTTTTTCCGATCGTTTCCTTTCCCGCTCTGAGGGATAAATAACGAAAGGTGGCGACTCTTCTGTCATGCCGGCACCTTATTTTCGCGCAAGCGACAGCTGGGGACTTGCGATGGTTCCCTATTCGAGTCTCGCCTTGGATTCTCTTCCTAGCTGTCTGGGTCATCCCCAGCAGCTGGCGACTCTGCTGGGGACTTCAGGTGTTTCCCTCTACGAGTCTCGCCTTGGATTTCCTTCTTAGCTGTCTGGGACCGTCCCCAGCAGCTGGCGACTCTGCTGGGGACTTGATAGTGTCCTAGGGATCCAACGTCCCAAAAGCGAGTCAGCTTTGGGATCCAACGTCCCTTAAGAGAGTCAATCCTACCGCTTGTGTGTTGGCTTGTTGGGTTGCGTTTATTTATCGCGTTTTACTTCTCGCACTTTATTTCCCGCATGTTATTTTTCAGTATAATATGATTATTTGTGCTGTTGTGGGATGGGAGTTCTGATGAGTGAGAAGCCGGACCTGGGCTTGAGTGCACCTAGACTTAGAGTAGAGATTAGTGGGCGCGCACGTGCTTTTCATGTCCTAGTGTCCCGCGAAATCTACACTCAGACGAGGTTCTTCTGGTTGGCCTCCTGTCCTGCCCTTTGGGTGGCTCGGGTTGCTGGTTAGTTGGATTGTCGACTCTGGGGACCGATCATTTGGAAGTTGGCTAAGTGAGGCCTCTTCAGGATTTGATGATGCCACTCCTTCTGGGAATCGTATCATCAACCCTGAAAGTCTGTGACGCCGACGAATGCATAGGATGTCGTACCTTGAGTCAGTTTAGGTCCATACCTGTGAGCGGGCTGGGTTTATTGCAGGAAACTTTGACCTTCAGACTACCTGGTTTTCTTGACAGTGAATCAGTTATGTTGGTACCAGAGTTCTCAGTTGCAGATTTGTCTGTTCTTGATGGAACAGGTTTTGATCAGAGTGTTGCCATCAGTGGTTTGTTCCGGATAGAGCAGATTTTGGGGTCTGAAGATCTCATCAGCAGATGTTGTTTGTTCTTGATAGGGCAGATTTTTGATTTGGGGTCTGAAGACCTCATCAGCAGATATCTCTTGATCATGCACCCGGGGTCCTTATTATCAGACATTTGCTCTCGGCAGAGCAGAATCTTGGTCTTATCAGAGGGTCGTTCTTAGCAGATCCGATTAGTGGTCTTACACCGGGGTTTTCTTCTCATCAGTGATTGTTGATACCGAATCTCCATAGCAGTTACCGGGATATATTATTGCATGACTGCATTTTGCATTAGCTTGCATATTCATGTTTGCATTCCATTAGCATGTGTCTGTGCTGCAGGCGCGTTTCGTACCCTGATTCTGGTGTCCCGAGCAATATGAGATATTTTCTTCCATGAATGGATTCAGTCTTATCATTGCATTGACACTATGTTGGCACGTTGACATCAAAATTAGGGGTGATCTCCTGAACGTACAGACACCCATGGCATTAGCATAATTCATCTTGCATGACAGAAGCCGGGACCTGTCTTCTAACCCTTGTGTTTGCAGGTTTGACTCAGAATCGAGTAGCTCAGACTAATAGAGCAGGTACAAGCTGAACTGGGGAAAATCCAAAGCCAGTTGGGGCAGGTCATGAATGACATACAGGCAGTGTGCCTGGACCAGCAAGTACTCAGAGAAGAGAATCAGCAGTTGCAGAATCAGTTGAGCTTTCTCATGGGAGTGGTGAGAAGTATGCTAAAAAAGGAGAGTGGTCAAGCACCCAAGGAGGAGACCAAAGTGCTTCCCCCATTGCCGTCAGTGCCGCCTGTGTTGAAGCCAAATGGACCTTGTGGATCCTCTACACAGCATGAAACTCGAGACCTGTCTCGTCAGCAGCCGCGCCAGGCATCTCAGAATAACCCTGAAGGTCATAATCAAAAGAAGAAGCTACTGGATAGAGCTGTGGACCCCATACCTGTGAGTTATGCCCAGCTGTTGCCACTGTTGGTTCAGAACCGCATTCTCAAGCTTCGAACCTCGGATCTACCAAGTGACATGTCACCAGACGTTGATCTCAACATACGTTGTGATTTCCACTCAGGAGCACCAGGGCACCATGTTGAAACATGTAAGGCTCTCAAGAATAAGATTCAAGACCTTATTGACTCAATAACAATTAGGCTTGTGTCGGGCGGCATGAGAGCATCGGGAAAGTTTATCCCGTACCCTGCAGGAGAGGTGAATGATTCCACTCCTTTGCCTGAAGCTGAGAAAGATCTTGAATATGTCCCGCGACTTCTGGTGACTGAATCGCCTCGCTCGCAGTTTCTACCTGGATCAAGTTCAAGGACGCAAGCGCCTAAACAAGGGACCGTTGCCATTCAGAAACGACGACCTCTTGCTCCTGGGCGGAAAGAATACCAATACCAGGATCATAAGAGACCTCGCAACCACTTAGAACAAAGGAATGCTTCTTTCCATCCAGTGCCTGTGCCGTATAGCCAGGTTCTTCCACTGTTGATTCAGAATTCCTTGGTGGAACCGAAAGCTCTCAAGCCCGTGCCAGAGCCTTACCCTCCAGGGTACAATCCTCATGTTCAGTGCGGTTACCATGGTGGATCTCCGGGGCATTCAACTGAAGATTGCAAGGCTTTCCGGGCGAAAGTGCAACAATTGATCGACCAAGGGTGTATTTCCTTTCCAGACGGAGTTTTGGTTGTATGTGACAACCCCTCAGCTGTTTGAGCTCGCAGATTCAGAGGGTTATTTCCAGAAGCCGGTGGTCCAGACAGGCAGACGTCCTCAGCATTGGCAGTCCTCGGACTCTTCACCATTTGCATTTGTAGTTTCTTTTCTGTTAGTTACTACTTGCTGTTAAACATTGTATGTTTCGAATGGTAATATTAATAAAGTGACTATGCATTTTTCTGAATTAGTTATGTCGTTGTCACTCATTTACTGCATTGCAGTGACACTTGCATTTTATTCGCTCCACTTTATCACTATGATTAGCAATGAGCGGAGGGAGGATGATGAAACTGAATACTCATAACCGATGATCGTATTGCTTTCAGATAAAACCTTGCCGATGACGTATAAGGCATTGTTTCAAATCCCTAAACACCGGAGAGATAAGGAAGAGAATCCCTCGTTAACCACTTCGAGCCGAGGAGTAGGAGTTTCTTTCGGACTTTTTTTAACCCTCACATCTTAACCCGGGGTAGGGTAGTTGTCAGTTAGCTTGACCGAGCATTCAAGTCTTATAGAGGAGTGTTGTCTTTCGAGGACCAATCACATCATATTCCTCTCCAGAGGTCGTACCTCATCAACCACCATGGTTAAACCTCACCAATCAGGAGTGAGACAGTTGCAATACTTTCGGATAAATCCAGACAGCCAGTGTCGCACGACTTGTTCCGAAGAAAAAAAAAGGGAATAAGAAAGCCCGCTAAGTAAAAAAGGAAAGCTAGAAAGCAAATGCTTAGGCAAAAATCAGGGCATCCCGCTGGACTTCAAAAGAAAAAATCGAAAAGAACTCAAAAGGAGTCAGTCCAGGCAAAAATCAGGGAATCAAAAAAAAGGAAGAATGAAAAAGAAAGGATATAAAAAGATAAAAATCCTCAAACAAGGACGAAGTCGTGTAGATACAGACACCAAAAACGAAAAAGGAGTAACTGTCACTCCGAAACACCTTGTGAATTCTTTAACCAGTTGTTCCCGGTGTCCAACATACCTCTCGAAGAGGCGAGCGCTCGAGCCAAGTTAACTGGACTTTAGGATCGGAGATCATCACGTAGAAGGGGTGGGTACAAATCATAATTTGAGCCAAATATCCTCTGTTTCACTAACCGTGAACCCGACCACGATACAGCCCTTAAAAGACCTAATTGAGGCAGGGTTTATTCTGAAAGCGCATTACGATAAGGTTGAGTAACCTGACTCCTTCATGATTTGCTAATCATATCCTTATGATATTTTTCACTGATTACATCAGCACTACGTTTGAACTCTTTGGTTCATTTGTCACTCACTGGCATGACACGTAAATGAGTGACAATACAACATTTTTTCGAAATTTGCATGAACACTGCATTAAAATTACCATTCGTGAATAAACAATTTTAATCGCAGGTCAGTAGCTGATATGGAGGAACTTCAACAGGGAATGGTCAATCAGGGCTGAATCGTCAGAGGTCTGGATCAGAATGGTATGCTGCGAAGCCCTGTGAATCTGGGGCATTGACTTCCAGTGAGTTTGGGATCAGTTTGTCTGAGGACAAGTCCCGGAGCATCAGTTGATTATGGGGCGGTTTATGCAAGAAGCAGTTGATCGGAAGTGAATCTTCTCGAGACCCAATCAGGGGCAGTTATCCAGAATTCTTGCGATTTGAGGGCAGATCCCTCCAGCATGCAATCAGAGCATGTTGAGTCGCTCATCGCTCGTTTAGGGGCAAACTACTTCAGAGATATTGAAGCCGACCATGCTGAGAGTTGATTGGTGGAGGATGAATCCTTCTGTTGTGCAGATATTGGAGCAAGCCTTCTGATGATTGTCTTGTCGCCAGCTGTTTTTGTTCAGAATGAATTATTCCCAAAAGTCGGATTGGGGCAAGTTGAATTGTACTGGGGCAAGTTGTTCAAACGAGTTTGTTCGCCCTAGCAAGAATTGAGTGTCGGGGAGTCGTGTCCTTACCCTGCCAAAACCTGAGCCTTCTAAAGAAGCCTTGCTGGCATTGGGTTGTTATCCTACAGCCTAACCTGTTACTCGGTTCCATGATTGGTAGCCTGTGTTCCCTGCGTCGACATTGTTGAACCAGGATTGTTTCTCAGCAGAGATGTACGGTTTGAGGTTGTTCCCCCCATACAGTTTGAGACTGCAGCAGATCGAGATGGCGTTTATCCCTTATCGGATTAGGGTCAAGATTGCCCTCAGCAGACCAGAATTGATATCCCCAAAGCAGGGCGAGTCCTCCTTCTCCAGCAGAGTTCAGTAGTCTCTCCTCCGCAGAATCTGAACGTAAGAAAGTGAGCATTGATATGTCTCCCCGGGCAGAGATGATTCTTTTCCCCAAGCAGACGCATCCTGAAGGAACGTCACCTCATCAGTTGAGTCGCGCGCAGCAGCTCGTATTCTCCCCCAGCACCGGGTCACCAGTGCAGATTTTGTAGAAGCGCTCAGGTACCGAAGCTCGTATTCTCCCCCAGCACCGGGTCACCAGTGCAGATTTCGTAGAAGCGTTCAGGTACCGAAGCTCGTGTTTTCCCCAGTACAGTCGCCAAAGCAGGTGTCTCCCCAGCACCGGGTCACAAGTGCAGGTGTCGTAGGAAATTGTTAGTACGTCGAGATATGCAGCAACTGGCGGTGCCAGACTGAAGTCTCCAGCGGAATTGAGATTCCCCACCAGAGTCATGCTCTCTCCTGAAGCCGGATGATTCCCTCTTCCCCAGTAGAGTGTTGGAACAGCTGATGTGGTATTCCTCTGCAGAGTTGTATTCTCCCCCGAAGTCAGATGATTCTTTCTTCCCCGGAGAAATTGAGATTCCTCATCAGAGTCGTACTCTCCGTTGAAGTAGAATGATTTCTCTCTCCCCGGCTGAGTCCGCAAACCCCCAGAAAAGCAGAATCCTTGGAAGCAGTTGGGACCTTGAGTGGATGTTCCCTAGCAGAGCGTGGGGCAGCTGATGCTGTATTTCCCCAGAGTCGCACCCTCTCCAGCGAAGCAGAATGACTTCTCCTTCCTCAGCCGAGTTTGCAGATGTCCAAGAGAGCCGAGTCCTTGGAAGTTGATCAGATCATGATTGGTTTTTCCCCAGTGGAGTGTGGAGCAGATGAAGTTGTTTCCCCACAGAGTGGTTATCCCCAGAAGAGTAGCCGAGACGGCCCCGCAGTTTACGCCCGCGATTGACATCGCCTTTCCGTCAACAGGTCCAGGTTCTCGTAGAGCTTCGTTCCCTGCAGTAATCAACTGAAGTTGTTTCCCCTGCAGCAGTCCACGGAAGATCTTTTCCCCAGATGGAGTCCAATTGATATTGGCGTGTCCACGTTCTCCTCAGCAGGATGATTCCTCTATCTGAGTAGTTCTTTCTCCTTAACAGGAGGATTTCCCCCTCGGCATTTATTTTGCTGACAGGATCGCATCATTGTGCATGATTGCATAGCATTGTGCATGATTGCATAGCATTTAACACTGCCTAGCATTTAACATTGCATAGCATTCAACACTGCATAGCATTTAACATTGCATAGCATTTAGCATAAACGCATAGCATTCCCACCATGTGGAGCATGGCGCAGAAACATAGGCATCATACGCATGATCTAGGTTATTATCATTCTTGTTTTACAGGCGTTCCACCAAGAGACCAGTTGCTCAGGAAGATTCCTGATATTCTCTCCAACGAGGTCGCTTCCTTAAGATGATTCTTAAAGACCCCGGTGTAATCCCCACAGTCGCTCGCTCAAGATGATTTTTTGAGATCCCCAACGAAGTCTCCAGTTCAAGACGATTCTTGAATTCCTCAGCAGGGCCGTTTGCTTAAGGTGATTCTTAAGACCTCAGCGCAATTTCCCGAGTTGTTTGCTTAGTATGATTCTTGAGCTCCCCAGTAGCATCCCCAGCAAGAGTTTCCCAGGATGATTTCTGGAATCCCCAACGGAGTGGAGGTCTTTTTCCCAGCAGGTGGTTGGCACTTCCCCAGCAGCAGGCAGGTAGATTGATATCCCCAGCCGAGCACAGCAATGAGTGGTAGATGAAATGTTTCCCCAAGCAGATCCTGAAGGATTGTCCAGCAAACAGAAGTTTGTTTATCCCCGTGAGTTCGAGGACTTAATGACATGAGTGTCTTGCAGCCTGACGGCTATGTTCCCCAGAAGGGTCGTTTCCCAGAGAGCCGTTCAAGGCATTTATCGCATTCCCCATGCAGAGTATAGCAGAGGATAGTGTGTTGATCAGCCTGATATGCTGTGTTCTCCGGAGGAGCCCGTCATCCTCAAGTGTAAGTCCAGTTGAGATTGGCAGAAAATGCAGCTCCCTTGAAAGGTAGCTCTTCCTCAGCATAATGGTTACTCTCCCCGAGTGGATGATTCCTCTTCCCAGCATTTATTTTGCTGGGGCATTTCCTTGCATGATTGCATAACATTTACTCAAAAGCGTAGCATTCCGTTTCGCGCGGAGCATTACGCCCATTGTTCCAGCATTGCATATGAAGCATGAACCAGGTGGTTACCGTGCTCTCGAACAGAAGTACTTGCTCCCCAGTAAAAGCTGGTAGGAATCGTCTGAATGAGCTCTTTCGTTATTCTCCAGCAGTTGTTGAAGTCGTTTGGGTGAACTCTCTCGTCTTTCTGCAGCAAAGTCTACAAGGTTGTTTGGGTGAACCCTTCTTCCTTTTCCCCAGTGAGTCGTCAGGATTGTTTGGGTGAACCCTCATTCCTCTCTCCTCGATAGAGTTGTTAACCTAGTGATTACGTCCGGTGACCCGACATGTTTGCTTTTATTTAGCAACGACTTGACAGGATGTCAAGAGAATAGCAGCGTGATATGTCTGCTCCAACAGTGATGTCTAATCTGAAGATTGACTTCGTAAACGCCTGAAGGCGATATCAGAAGGTTCATGTGGATTCAGATTTCCTTGTTGATGAATCAACGTGTGTCTGAAGACAGAGTTCAGAAGTTGGTAAGTCCAATTTTTGTATGCAAGATGATCCGTGTTGGCCTGAAGACCAAGTCAGTTGTCCTGAGGTGATGATTAATTGCGATCAAGTGAATAGTGTTTCTTCTGACTGAAGTCGAAGATGTTTCTCCAGCTGAAGCGGAGTTTGCCTGAAGGCAAAAAAAATGTTTGAATCCCCGTAGAGTCATGAATGGCTCAGGATACCATTTCTCTGACTGAAGTCATAGATCTCCCAAGCTGAAGCAAAGGTGCCTAAGGGCAAGGTTATCCCCAAGGTCATGAATGACCTAGGATTCATTTTTTCGGACTGAAGGCCGAAGTATATCCCTGACTGAAGTCACGGATACTCTATAGCAGAGGTGGAGTTGCCTGAAGGCAGATCCATGTATCCTTGAAGGCCAAGGACCATTTCTTCAGACTAAAGTCGAAGATACCTCCTGCAGAGTTGCCGACGGGCAAAGTTTACATCCTTGAAGGTCAATGATGTTTATCTTCAGAAGTACTTGAAGATCTTTTCTAGCTGAAGCTGGAATCGCCAACGGGCAAGGTTTATATCCTCGAAGGCCAAGGATGTCTATCTTCAGAAGAACTTGAAGATTCTCCAGCGGATCTGGAGTGGCCAGGGGCCAGGGTTTCATTCATATTCAGAAGTACTTAAAGATCTTTTCTAGCTGAAGCTGGAAGTGGCCAGGGGCCAGGGTTTCATATATCTTTAATGTTCTACGGTGGGCTCAGTATGCAGTAGTATTTGGATGTTCGTTATGGTTCTGAGGGTGAACCCCAGATCAGAGTATGCTTGGCTGAGTCTCTCATCCCCAGCAGAGTAGCTCCAAATACGCAAGTGTACCTTTTGTTCCAGTTACCAGGGGTGAACCCCAGGGCAGAGTTGTTCAGTGTTGTAGTTCTCCAGCGGCGATGCGGAGTATTTTGATTGTTCGACGACGATATCAGGTTTAGTCTTCCAGCGGTGATGTTGAGTGTTATGGTTGTCTGAAGGCAATGTTAGAAGAAGTTAACGTGGATAACTGACGGCGATGTCAGATCGATAGTTCTCCAGCTAGTTGTTGAGCAGCTAGTGTTGCAGTGTTCGAAGGTTTGTTCTCCGCAGAGTATCATGTGCTCGTGCAGTTGGCAAATTTTCGGGTTTACCGGTATTCAATCGTCTCGCACCTTGATTGGCTGAGAGTCGTTCGCTTCTCATCCAGTCAGGTTCAAGCCGTTTGAATAGGGGCAGCTGTTGCACCCCAAAATTTGACCAACAATTATTTATCCATCAAGTGTTTGAAGGTTGATACCTTCATCAGAAAGTTCAAGAGATCCTCAGAGGAATTGGTTGAAACCAAGGTTGTGTGTCTCATAGCTTGAGAGTTGTGGGAGCCCCTCAGATGATTCTGAGACTTTGAAGAATAGACTTGAACCTTTGAGAAAGGTTATGAGATGTCTTGAAAGCCATCATGGAGCCTAGAGAGGTCATTATGCAAGAATTCAGAAGATTCAGCCATGAGTGGTGAAATTAGGGTTTTGACTGGGTCAACCCTAAGTCCACTGAAGATTTGGAGAAGGTTGAGACCCAATCCAAGGGCCATGAGATCATGGAATGATGCATAGAGATGTTATAAGGATGATTCCCAGACCAACTCATCATGATTGAGGAGTTTGAGAAGTTTTAAGCTAGGGTTTCTAAGGATGGACAATGTAAAAACCCTAATTTGATCCCTATCTTCCAGGCAGTTTTAGCTCAAGATGTGATTGATATCTCATCTTCCCCATAACATGAATGTTGTAGAGCTTGTTCTTAGCTTAAATTTGAGTGGTAGAAGTCCTTGATAGGAGTTGCAGAGCTCAAGTTATGGTCTTGACAAATTACAGGGCAGCTGAGGTGTGTGAATCTGGGTCCTTGAAAGTCACCCAACTTGCAGACAACTTTTGCCCTAGTAGGATGATTCTTATGATTTCTTGGTCAACATTAATGTTGAAGAGCATCTTCTTAGCTTTCTAGAGAGTACTAGAAGTCCTTGATAGGATTTGTAGAACTCAAGTTATGGCTTTGACAAGCCAAGGGCATTTTGGTCATTTTGAAGTTATAGGTCATTTCAAGCATATGGCCATATCTCCTACTTCCAAGCTTCAAATGGAAAAACCTTCAGCATTAAAGTTTCTTAAAATGATGTTTTAAGGCTAGTAGGGTGGTCATGAGATGTTGTAAAGGCTCATAAAAAAAAGTGATAAAAATAGCCTAAAAATGGGACATAAGTTAATTCAAGTGAAATGGAAAATCCTAAAATCTAAGCTATAAACCCTAACCATGGCATATGATAGGTCATTTTGACTTCAAACATTATTTTAAAAACAATGGTTCAAGTAGAATTTTGATTTGAGGTCTTAAAATGGATGTTACTTTGTAAAATTCATGCTTGCATATTAAGGAACCTTTGAGAAACTTGGCATAAGGCAAGGTTTAGCTTGTTTTTTCACTCATTCAATCCCAATATCTCATGTAAGGAGTTTTTGAAACAAGATTGAAAGGTTTAAGGCATGAAAGGAGATAATGCAATATGTCATGATAAGAGAAGTTCCATGACTTTCTAAATGATTCTCAAAGTTTCTAGATGAGTCTAGACTCTTCCATTGGTTTCTATATATTGGTTAGATCACAATGTGGTCAAGGTTGGTGATGGTTGAGGTTGAATCCATTTTTCAAATCATATTGAATTTTTTCTCCATGTTTCCCACACTTTCACATTTTGGAATTTCCATTTTTTTCAATCTTTTTTTTTTCTCTCACTTTCCATACTTTTTCTCTTCACCAATCAATTACACAACAATTATAGAGATGGTTCATCATTTTTTTTGAGAGAATTGGAGCAAGAGGAACCTTGTAGTAACATGAAAAAGTGGTGAAAACTCAAATTCCAATTTTCACTTTTTCATCAATTCAAGACTTGTCAAGGCTTCAAACACATTCACCAAGTATTGTTGAGTGATTCCACATCATTTTCTCAAAGAATTGGTGATCGAGTGAAGCTCCATAAGCCATTTTTCGGAGGTATAAAGAATTCGACATAACTCATGATTTATGAGTCTTTCTTGCATTATTGTTGTTGCATTACATTGTTCTCATCTCCTACATGGATTCTAGTACAAAAAAGATGGGTTTTATGACAATTTTTGGTTCTTGAGTTTTTCTTGAGGTGCCACGTTTTGGGAGTTAGAGAGAGTTTCAAGAAAATCTAAGACCATATTTGGATTCCTTGATTTTTTCCCTTCAAGTTTGACCAAAATTTTGTGCGAAACGGATAATTATTGATGGAGTTATGGTGCTTCAAAGTAGCAAAAAACTCATGTTCATGGGGCTGCGGGTTACTATTCACAAAGTTGAAAATTTTGATTTGGAGAAGAAGGTGTTAACACCGTCGGATGCATTTCCAAGTCAAGGTTTCTTCCATTCATCCAACGCCTCTCACTGCGCCACGTAATCGGCCACATAAGCCTCATGCCACTTTTATTTATTCATGTTATTTTCTTTTATTTTCCTATTGCCATGTTTCTTTTATTTTTTCTGTTTTATATGCTGACTTCTAAATACCATAAAAAATAGGAAAATTAGTCTTTTTGATCCCCATTTTTTCGTTCTGAATTTTTAAGATGTCTAGGATTTAATAAAACTGGAATTATAATTTTACCATTTTCTGACATTTTCTTTGGATTTTTTACATTTGGATCGTCATAAAAAGGCTAATGCTGGTGCTATCATTTTGTTGAATTTCTTTGACCTATCAAAACACAATTTAAATGTCAATCCTTTTGCAGGGATCTCATACACATGATGAGGTATTGTGATGTATTTTTGTGGAATTTTATTGTACCATTTTAATTGGTTTTGGATGCTTTCTTTAACATGCTCCATTTTAATGTTTCCTTTGGTATACATGAGATATCTTGCATTGTTTTCATCTTGTTTGACCATTTCCTTGTGGATATTTTTGTGGTATCTCTCACCCCTGGTTTGTGGCTTGATGTAGGGCATTGGAGATTTTTATTTGAATTTTTTAGCACCTTTTGTTATTTTTCTTATGTTTTGTATTCGAACTTGTAATTTGGACTTCCGAACGGACTTTATTTTTGTTAAGGCTCCAACGGCCGCTTTGTGTTTGCGTGATGAACGTCGTGGCTTATATTCCTTATTGTAGATAGGTTAGAGGTATTGGAAGACCCTTAGGTGGCTGTTATTTGTATGTGTAGCTTGCCCGATTATCGACTTGTTTGCATGATAGCACGTTGCGATTCCAAATAGTGGATTACGTGTTTCATTCGGAGTTTTCACTCGATTCTTTGCATATGATCACTTGATATTTTCTTATTCCATCCATGAATGGGCTTGAGGTTGAGATGAACCTTCCTCCCTCCTTTGCGTTGCATTTACCATTGCTATATTCATGTTCACTTGTATGCGGTTATTACTTGTATTTCCGTTTCTTCCTTTCGTTTCCTTTCCCGTAGGACTTCCATTCTTCCTTGTTCAAGGGAGGATGTGATAGACATTAGGAGTTAACCCATGCATGATAACATTAGGGTAGATTTTATTCCCTTTTAACCCTAGGATTTGTAGAGTGTCATCTCTTCTTCCTTCAAAACAACAGAAAAACATTAATAAAGGTTATAACAGAGATTAATTCATTTCTTCCGTCAAAAGATTTGAACAGACATCAACCTTTTTGCAATAAGAAAACCCTTGTTTAAGGTGAGATTTTTCATAAAAGACACTTGAACAGCTTGTGTCGTGCGTAGCCCGAACTACGTTTGCTCTGATCTTCCATGTCGTGTGGAAGTACGTAGGCATAGGATGCGATATCCTAGCGAGCAACCTTCCCCACCTTCACCCGTAGTTAGGCCGAACTACGTTGACTCTGATTTCTCATTCTCTGATGAGAATACGTAGGCATAAAGTGTGACGCTTTGCCGAGTCATTTTTCTTTTCTTTTTCAGCCAGCCTTGATAGGTAGATAGATTATAACCAACCCGTCCAAGTAAACAAACAAGCGAGGATCCCGTCGAGTACGACGGACGTGAGGGGTGCTAATACCTTCCCCTTGCGTAACCGACTCCCGAACCCAGACAATGGTTGCGACGACCTTGTCTTACCCTTATTCGTCAGGTTTTTCCGATCGTTTCCTTTCCCGCTCTGAGGGATAAATAACGAAAGGTGGCGACTCTTCTGTCATGCCGGCACCTTATTTTCGCGCAAGCGACACAACCCCCTTACCATTGTCTCTGCTTTTTATTAGTTTTGTTTTAAAAGTTTTTTAGGTTTTGTTCGCTCTTTTCCTTTTTCTTTAGAAAAATAAAAATGCGGTGGTGACTCTTATTTTGCGAGTTAAGTTAATCAATAGTTTAATCTCAATTTTTTCTGCTACAAAAGTCTTACATCGTATGGGTTATGATTAACTTGAATGTATATATCATACACTAATAATGCATAATAAAAATTTGTGGGCTGGAGAAATGGGCTTGCCCTATGGTCCAATAATTATGTTTTTAAAATTTGTATTAATTGAAAAAAAAATCTTAATAAAATTTGTATTAATTCGTTTCTATATGAATTAAAAAAAACTTGATTAATAATTTACTAGTAAAATGACATGTATAATAAAAAATTAATAAATTATATATCATGTCATCAAAAAATTGCTACGTATTATAAAAATTTACACCTCATCATTTTTTAAATTAAAATTAAGGATGGAACAAAATTATTTAAAAATAAAATAAAGAAATTAATTTCGTGAATAAGATATAATAGGGGACCAAAGCTATAATTTAACCTAAAATTAATAAGTAACACTAAAAAGATTTTATTAAGTAACTTAATTAATAAAATGTTATTTAATCAAAAATGTTAAATAACATTTTATTTAATTAATATAATTTTATTTAAAATTTTTATAATATAAATTTATTTATTAAGTTATTATACTCAATTTTATTCAATATTTTTTTAATCAATAATATAACAATTATTTCATATTAAATCAATATAAATAAGCAATCAATTAATAAAATGTTATTTAGTTAAGATAGGGTGACATGCCATGTAAAAAGTTAACATATATTTTTGAAAAATTTTCAAAGATATATTTTTAAAATAAATTCATTTATAAAATTTAAATTTTACTCAAAAACGAATAAAATAGGTATATTATGGTACGTCCGAAGATATAATTTTAAAAAATAATGATATTTTTATAATTTTGTATGATATCTAAAAAAGCATATAAATACAATAAAAAGTGTTCTTATTTTATTTTATGTTGATTATTTTTCATGTTTCATAAATTTTTTGAAGTTTTAGACAATTAATATAATAATAAAAATTTAACATACTATCTAAGCTCTTGACTCATTAATGTTGAATCATAGAATCAATATCACTTAATTATTCTAAAATTTGTAGTCCCATCTTTATCCTTTACTTTTAGACAAGATTTGTAATTCAATCCATATGTCGTAAAATTTAGCAAAATGTAGGGTGTAGCTGGTGGCCTTATCAATCCCTTATTATCCTCAATTTCAACAAGGGCAGGCAGTACATGTTGGACATTTTGACAGGAAGTGATACCTTGCTAGCCAGTGTAGCATTTTCTTTTGTCCTTTTCTTTGTGCTTAGCTTGAAAAAATAACAAAATATTAGATTAGAAAGATTATTCAGCACATGTAAAATTAGACCAAAACAAGCATATCCAAATAAACCGCCAGGTGTACAAATGCTAAAGGTATCTTCATTATTCAATCTTATCTTTGGCACCAAATTATTATAAAATATTACATTCTATACTTTCTTGGGAAATTATTGAGGTTTGTGAATCATGAATACGAAAAATATTCATGTGAATTAACTCTTACAACAACCTTTTGAGTTTTCTTTTAGTAGTAAAAAATGTTTAAGACTTGAATTGTCGATGTTGGCATGTCAAAGCATAAGTGATACTGATTTAATTACTCAAAATTTATATCGTATAAAATGGAAGGAATCAAACTTGTTAAACTTGAATTGAGAGCGACTTTCATTTATCGTTATGCTAACAAGAATTTGTCAATAATAGATGTAAAATATTCCACTCTTCTCTATGTAACACACTATCCCTGTTATACAAGATATAGGAGACGAGACGGGAATGAATTTTTTTCCTGTGTTGTATAAGTCTTTTGATGTGGTGGAGTAGAAATTTATCTACAATGTTATCAGTCTTATGTTCAAGTTAATGAAGTCTGAAAGAAATAACTTTTCAAGAGTGAATAAAAGGTTAAAATAAGTGTCGCTTAGTCCACTGAATAAGTAGGCTGAATTAAGTGTGCGACTTTCTGATGAGAATCTACTCGTTTGTATTTCGCCTAGATGCTTCCTTGATTGTGTCACTCGAATTGGGGTCGGCTTTATTGGACAATTGAGCCAGCCAAAACAGTTGCCCATAAGTCCTTGCTTTCATCTGTAATTTAGGATTGTGAGGCATGTTGTGCCCGAGTTTCTGACAACCCTCACGGGTAGTTCAACGTTGCTGATTAAATTTTAACTTTGTGTTTGGAGATGTTGAGATGACTTTTTACATCGGATCAAAAACACATTTTACATCGGGTCTGGGTCCGATGTAAAGCCAAACGATGTAGTAAATCAAAGACATTTTACATCGGGTCATAGACCGATGTAAAAAATACATCTACTACATCGGTTGACAGTTAAGACTGATGTGAAATATATTATTATTAATTTTTTTTTTATAAAAAAATAGCACTTTTTACATCGGTTGTTATTCGGAACCGATGTAAAATGTGTCATAGGTGATTTTTTACATCGGTTGGTCAGTAGAACCGATGTAAAAGGTGTCATAGGTGTGTTTTTTTACATCGGTTGCCTTTTTGACCCAATGTAAAAGGTGTCATAGGTATGTTTTTTTACATCAGTTTCCTTTTTGACCCGATGTAAAAGGTGTGCTACGTGTCTTCAAAATTTATGTTTTTACATCGGTTTTTAGGCACACCCACCCGATGTAAAATGTAGGTTATTTTTCTTAAATATTTAGACTAATTTTTATCCGAATCGATATGGAATCCCTGTAATTTTTTTGGTACCTAATTTTTCATATTTTTCCAACATCACACATACCAAATTTTAGTCCCTATTTAGTATGCAATTTTTTATATTTTTTCAACTAACCTTTTAGTTTCATTGCACCAAATAGCTAGGATACACATATTATTCAACATGAACAAATTGATTTACAAAAGTACTAATCTAGTATACATACAATTGTTCAATCCACAAGAAATTGATTTACAAAAGTACAAATTGATTTACAAAAGTACTAATCTAGTACACATATTCTTCAATATTCAACCATTTATAAGTCCTTTACCACACTGGAATACTAACATGCAATCCACAAGAAATCCGTTGTAGCTAGCTTCGGTAGAGAACACCAAAATCACATTTGCTGACAATAAATAATAATAACAATAAACATCAGCAGACAATACCAAAATCAAGAAACTCAAATCAGGTATACATAGACAATTCTATATAACTCACCATATAAAGCTTAATTTTTATATAACTCAAAGAAACATTTTGCCCAACGGAGTCGCAAATCATACAAATCATCTTGTGTTAATGCTGTTGGATCATCAAATACCTACAATATGTAAATAGCAATATAAAGTTATTCTTTGAAAATTCACCTTAAGTTGCAAACGCAAAGTAAATAACAAAGTAAAGTTATTTTTATTTACCTGCAACCAAGACTCGGTTATGTTGGCAGAGACAATATCCAACATATTTTTCATAACATAGTATCCACAGTCAATAGAGTTATGTTGTCGCCTTGTCTAAAATAAATGACACAATTAGTGAATACTTATGATAAAATTAAATATAAAATTATAATTTACAATATGCTTATTTTGGGTTGGAGCCATGTAGCCTTTTTTCTATTTCCATTTGTCATTTGATAAACCCCGGAAGCACTAATTCAGAAAAAAAAATCCATATAGAGCAACATAAAATATGAAATTACTTTTGTAAAATTTTATGTATATGAGATATAACATATACTATAACAAAATTCACATAAAATATAAACTTACTTTGTAACAATTTTCTTCATGGTTGGATTAAGTTCCCGATGAAGTGAACAAAAGACGACCACAATATTGTCTCTTGGACAAATGACTATTAATTTCCAATGGTCTCTGTACGTGTGCGTGGAAACACAAAAAACACATCAAATATCTATGTTATCAAAAATAAAAAAATAAAAAACACAATTTCATACAAACTTACCCATGAATAAATGGTAATAAGTGACACACTCTGTTTCTGTTTTTGTCACGTAACTTATCTTGTATGTATTTCTTAAATTTCACGTTGTGAATAGAAACCTATACGGGAGACAACACCTTAAAATTCAACCAAACTGAAAGCAAAAACAACCGATTAGAAGAATACACATGAGATGAACAACAAACCAAACATAAATAATAAAAATAAGCAACGCATGGATTTAGTTTCTCTACTATTATGAGTCGCATCACCAGTATCTTTTACTTATTATTTATTATTTTAATTAAGAACTACCTATGATATACATGTACGCTTTTGAATAAACATATTTATTTTTTGTATTTTATAAATTGGGGATTAAAAATAAGTAGCAGTACACGATAAACATAAACATATTTGGTTTTTGTATTCTTGGATAGTTGAAAGAGTGTTTCCTGGTTATGTTTATGAGAGGGTTGTTAATTTGTGAGAGAATGAAATATGAGATGGAGATGTGGTAGTATTGAGTATGAGAGAAAAAATATCAAGCGGTGTTTGTATGAAAAACAAGGTGGTGGTTATGGCAGTCAAATGGTATATTATTTGTATTATTTCTATGACTTATGTGAAGAAAATGGAACATAAACATACACTTGGATAGTGCTTACTAAAAAACATTGCAACTTAAAAGAAAAGAACACCTAATATAAGAGGATTAACCTACCGTAAGCAAATATTCGGAGAATATTTTCCTACAGCTCCCATAGCATCAAAGCTATCATAGACTTCATCATATGAGGTGAAAAATTCTTGCCGGTGGAATGATTTATGAATAGTGTATGTGGGAGAAAAGAAGAAGTGTATTCTATATTCTTTTCTTTTTCTATTTCAACAGTCCAGAGAGAGTGTTATATTAAAGTGTGTATGTGTTGTCATGTGAGAAAAATGTGGTTTTTAAGATTATGTCTTTTAGCAGAAAAAATGAAAGAAAGGTGAGGTTATGCGTATGGCATACAAGTGTAAGTGTACAGTGCACTGAGTATTTCACAAAAGAGTGGTCACTTTTATATAAACACTTCAACATGAAAAAAAATCATTGTATCGAATATTATAACCTTTATATGTATGTATATACATAACTAATGTACATGTGAAAGATCCAAAATAATTTTACTGCCTCCCAGATCTAGTTGAAATGTTCGTTTGTCTCTATGTGAGTCCCAGTGTCAATCCTAGTTTGTATGTATATTATAGGTTTGTCTTTATGTGAGTCTCAGTATCAAACCTATGATATAGGTGTACGAGTACGAGTATCAATCCTATTTTGAATAAACATATTTATTTTTTGTATTTTATAAATTGGGGATTAAAAATAAGTAGCAGTACACGATAAACATATTTGGTTTTTGTATTCTTGTGTCAGTATATGGCTAACTAATTCATCATAATCAGAGAAAATATGATGAGAAACTTACATGATTTACCTCATCTTTCGCGAAGGGATTGGTGGCGGCGGAAAAAAAAGAAGAAGAATGACGGACGGTGGCGGCGGAAGAAGAATGGTAGACGGTGGCGGCGGAAGAAGAAAAACAATGATGGTGGAAGCGAAGAAGAAGAAAAATGGAGATGGAGACTGGGAATGGAAAAAGAAGAACGATAAGAGATTTTTGAGAGGTGGAGAATCTTAAGTTTTCAGATAGGGTTTTGGGATTTTAAGAAACATTTTTATCGATTGGCAAAAAGGCCTGATGTAAAAGGTTTAATAAATCTTATTACAATTTTATTTAAATTTTTATTTAGAATCTTATTAAATCAGTTGGGCTAATTGGCCTGATGTAAAAGGTTTAATAAATCTTATTTAATTTTTTATTGAGAAACTTATTACATCAGTTGGGCAAAATGACCCGATGTAAAACGTTTAATCCATTTATTTTTTTATTGAAAAACTTTTTATATCAGTTGGGCAAAATGACCCGATGTAAAACGTTTAATCCATTTATTTTTTTATTGAAAAACTTTTTATCGGTTGGGATAAACAACCCGATGTAAAATGACTTAATCTATATTTTTTATCAATATGAAGAAGCATCTCATAATATCTGTATTTTTTATACAATTTCATAATTAGTGCATGTGATCACATTTTATATGAATTTTAAAAAAATATAATCTAGATGATATATACTAAAGAATTGAAATTTTTGTTTAATCCTTTTATGTTACAAAATTAAAATATCATGCAATTATTATCAGTTAAATATAAATCACTTAAAAAAATTTCAATTAAAATGACTTAATCTATTTTATTTATTTATTGAGGACTTTTACCTCCATTTATTTTTTTATTGAAAAACTTTTTACATCGGTTGGGATAAACAACCCGATGTAAAATGACTTAATCTATATTTTTTATTAATATGAAGAAGCATCTCATAATATCTGTATTTTTTTATACAATTTCATAATTAGTGCATGTGATCACATTTTATATGAATTTTAAAAAAATATAATCTAGATGATATATACTAAAGAATTGAAATTTTTGTTTAATCCTTTTATGTTACAAAATTAAAATATCATGCAATTATTATCAGTTAAATATAAATCACTTAAAAAAATTTCAATTAAAATGACTTAATCTATTTTATTTATTTATTTATTGAGGACTTTTACATCCATTTATTTTTTTATTGAAAAACTTTTTACATCGGTTGGGATAAACAACCCAATGTAAAATGACTTAATCTATATTTTTTATTAATATGAAGAAGCATCTCATAATATCTGTATTTTTTATACAATTTCATAATTAGTGCATGTGATCATATTTTATATGAATTTTAAAAAAATATAATCTAGATGATATATACTAAAGAATTGAAATTTTTGTTTAATCCTTTTATGTTACAAAATTAAAATATCATGCAATTATTATCAGTTAAATATAAATCACTTAAAAAAATTTCAATTAAAATGACTTAATCTATTTTATTTAATTATTTATTAAGGACTTTTACATCGGTTTGGGTAAACGGTCCGATGTAAAATTTTTTATAACAAAATTTTTTATTATGAGTAGCATCACCAGTATCTTTTATTTATTATTTTAATTAAGAACAACCTATGATATACATGTACGAGGATCAATCCTATTTTGAATAAACATAGAGAAACTATAGAGAAAATACGATGAGAAACTTACGCAAAAGAGATTCACCTCATCTTCGGCGAAGGGATGGGTGGTGGCGGAAAAAAAAGAAGAATGACGGAACGGTGGCGGCGGAGGAAGAAGAATGGTAGACGGTGGCGGCGCAGGAAGAAGAAAAACAATGATGCTGGAAGCGAAGAAGAAGAATGATAAGAGATTTTTGGGAGTTGGAGAATCTTAAGTTTTCAGATAGGGTTTTGGGATTTTAAGAAACATTTTACATCGGTTGGGCAAATAGGCCTGATGTAAAATATTTAATCAATTTTATTTAAATTTTTATTTAGAATCTTATTACATCAGTTGGGCAAATTGGCCTGATGTAAAATCTTAATCTATTTTATTTATTTATTTATTAAGGACTTTTACATCGGTTGGGATAAACAAACCGATGTAAAATCCTTTATAACAAAATTTCTTATTATTTACGACACTGTCACCGCATTATTTTTTACATCAGATGGGGTACATGGCCCGATGTAAACTGTTTCACCCATTTTATTTATTTTTTATTGAGAAGTTTTTACATCGGTTGGGATAAATGGCCCGATGTAAAATCTTTTATAACAAAATTTCTTATTATTTATGACACTGCCACCGCGTTATTTTTTATATTAGTGGAAATATATGTCTGATGTAAAATCTTTAAATCAAATATTTCTCACATCATATTGTTTATAAATCTGATGTAAAATCCTTTAACAAATATTTTTCACATCATATATCTAAAAATCTGATGTAAAATAATTTAACCAAATGTCTTATTTTTAGTAGTGAGAATAAGAGTAATTGGCCTCGAGAACACATGCACTAAGTGCATGTCTCATAGCCAATATGTTTCGTAGTTAGAGCTCTCTATATGACCCTAGATTTTGAGGCATAAGTGATATGTTTAGAGTCACTACAAGAAAAACGATGGATTGCGACGGTTATTTTGGCAGGTTACGACGGTTAAAACCGCCACCAATTACATTCTACGACGGTTGTAGTACCGTCGCAGAAACGTGTGTCCCCAGGCTGTTTAGTGACGGTTGAAAAAACCGTCACACACAACCGTCGTTATATTTCGCGACGGGCTTGAACTGACCTAAACTGGAGATAGCGACGGTTAAAGACCGTCGTTACTAGCCTTTTGATTTTTATTTTCATTGTTGATTGTGACGGTTTAAAACTGTCGTGAAATCTATTTCACAACTGGTTGGAACTGACATAAATTGGAAATGACAACAGTTAAATACTGTCGTGAATATCCTTTTGATTTTTGTTACCATTGTTGATTGTGACGGTTTAAAACTGTCGTGAATGTGATATCTTGACGGTTTATTAATAATTTTTATATATTGTATTATATTGTTTTATAATATATTATATTATATTGTATTATATTGATGAAAAAGATATATGCAAAAATCATGATTAATCCACGAAACAGCAAAATTGTGGAGCTTGTTATAAAGCTCTGCTTTCAAACGCAGCATGCTCAAAATAATCTTTACAATTTTGATGTACAATAATTAGAAATATCATTACAGCAAAATTGTGGAGCCTGTTATAAAGCTCTGCAGGAAAAAAATTAAAATCAATCAAAATGCCTTTGCCTTTTTGTGTTTTTGTCTATCACTGTTTTTGCCATTGCTCGCACCTTACTTTTTAAAACCTTTGTGTGGTCTTTTTGATACCCCAGTAGAGATGGCCATCAGAGGGTCACCGCCTTTTTAAAACCTTTGTAAAGAAAAACTGACTAATAATGAAGTTTCACTTACTATTTCCTGCCAAGATCCCAGAATATTGTTCCAAACATCAAGCCTATGAAAGTAGTGAAGAAAAACCTCACGGAAGTATATGGCGGATTGCACCAATACGACCAATGTTGTTTCCATAAGCAAGCCAAGCATTGGATCAAAAATGACTTTGAGTATTGGGTGGAGAAATGAAGATCCTTTGAACCATAAGCAGGTTTTCCTAGTTCTTCTATAAGTTGCTTGTTTCTCCTAAACAACTTAGAGTTTTTGTATGTATCATTAAAATCAACACCTAAAGTAAGTTCTTGCGCCAAACTCATAACTTCCAACATCCATGTTGCTGGATTATTGCCATCTTTGATTTTACTAACCCCTTCAATACTCTCAAAATACTTGATCAATTGACTCGAATGACGACCCAACTGAAGGTGAGATATAACTTAGAAGGGGGGGGGGGTTGAATAAGTTTGGAAAATTAATACTTGAAATAAATCACACAATTATTTTTATCTTGGTTCGTTAAACAACTACTCCAGTCCACCCTTCCAGAGTGATTTGCCTTTCTCAACAAGGTCTTAATCCACTATTAAATCAAACTGATTACAATAGTATCACCTAAGAACTACAGTTCTTAGTCTTCTCAAGAGCTACTGATTCACACTGAATCCTCTTAAGGAAATTCCTTTACAAACAATGTAAATTAAATACAAGAGTTTTTAATGCTTCTATAAAGCTATAATCACAACAGTGATTTTTCTCTTAAGATTTAAGTACAAAAAGATTCTATGAAGAATAAGAATGAGAGCTTAAGAATATGAGATTTCTTTTCAGCAAGTGTATAGCTCAAGAGTGTGTCACTGAAGAATGAAGTGAGAGACTCCTTTTATAGGCAACTGAATTATCCACGTTGAAAAGAGAGTCCAAAAGGTCTGAGCCTTTTTGTCTTCACATGTACTGACCTTTCCTTGAAATAGATGGCACAGATAAATCCTTTTTGTCTGTGTAAGTGTGTCTAGCACAAATAAGGAAAGAGACGTTTGAATGATTCCAACGGATACATTCTTGAAAACACTTCTTCAGTTTCAGCAAGTTCTTCAGAATCTGAATGGATCAGAGTCTTCTGATGAGTTTCAGAACTGTGTTGTATCAGATTCTTCTGCAGCTTGTGTGCTTCTAGCGTGTTGATCATCAGAGCATCTTGACACAGAACTTCAGTACTTGGCAGCGTAGGTACTTTCAGAAACTTCTGTAGATCAGTGCTTTAAGAAACTCTTCAATCAATATTCTTCTATACTTCTGATGCTTCAGCTTCAGATGCTTCTGATTATCTTCAGATGCTTCTGGCTATCTTCAGATGCTTCTGACTCAGAATGTTCTGGAGCTTCTTTCTTCAGATCCTTCTGGAGACTACGCTCAGGATCTTCTGTAAGGAGCAAGCAGATTCTTCTGTAAGATGCATCTGGCGCTTCAGAGTCAGAACAACTTCTTGTATTCAAGGCAGATTTGCTTCTAGAGAGTTAATGTAATTTTAATCTGCAGCAAAACTCTCAAACAAATTTTAGAGTATATAATTCTTAAATATAAATTTCCTAACAGTTATCATCAAAACAAAGAGTAATTATTAAGAACCAATCTGTGTTCTAACAATCTCCCCCTTTTTGATGATGACAAAAAGTATCAGAAATTTTATTTAATTGAACTTAAAGAATTATAACTCCCCCTGAGATGATGAATCTCCCCCTGAGTTAAATATGAAAAAGGAATAGAAACTTCCCTTTTTATCTTGAGTAATCTTCAGAGTCAGATCTTGTCTGTCTTGTAATAATCAATGGTCAGAATATCTTGCAGATATAAGATTCAGATTTTGATAAAGGATAAATGATCTGAGAAACTCAGAGGTTCTTTTATAGAGTGTTCTTATCAAAAGTTATGAAATAGTCAATTAAGATATTAGAAAGAATAGATATGTCTGAAGATTCATTCTAGTGAAATTATATTAAATAGTTCAGATCTTTATTTTCTCCCCCTTTTTTGTCATAAGCAAAAAGTAAAAAAAACTTTTAATAAAGACAAGTAAAAGGAATAAAAGCAGATAATTCAATGGAGAATAACAGCCTGATTCAATTAATTATAACAAATCAAAAAGTACATCAGAAGATATAACAAAACATACAGATGCAAAAACAACAGATGCAAAGACATGAGAAAAAAATCTAAGTGTGTTTAGACAAAAGCATCTTCAATAGGTCTGTGATCTCAGATTGTGATTTCTCTTGCTTTGACATGAACTTAGTGATTGTTTCATTCTTCTCATCTTGTTTGGTCATCCATTCTGACATGTCCTCAGATTTCTTGTCTTGCTTCGCCATCCAAGATCTGATTTCAGATTGACCAGCTTCCAGAGCAGCAATCTTGTTTGCCAAATCTGGATTCTCTATCTTGATTTCAGATGATGGAGGTACTGTATCCTGAACAGAGTCAATTGCCATATGTTCTGGAGATCCTGAAGAGGGTTCTACCAGAGTCATAGTTAAAGTAGGGGCAATTTGTTCTGGTGAAGGAGGAGGTGGAGGAGCATCCAAAAACAGCAGAGGCCCAGTCTTGTTATCAATCCAGAATTGATTCCTTTCAGCTCTGAGCTTTGCATCATCAGAACAGATGTTCTTCAGATTAGAAGCTACAGTGCTGAATCTATTCAGAAATCCTTTCCAGATGATTTCAGTCTCATTTACATCCATAGATTCAGAACATCTTCTTTGAACAGTACCTAAAGACATCTGTAATTCTTGCAAAAACGTTTGAAATAAATGTTCAATATTAAGTCTGGGTGGAGGTTTAAGCAAGGTTTCCAGAGTCATCTGTTTGGGCTTGGGAGTAGGTGGTATCAAAGATTTTGGAATTGAAATCAGAGGAGGGGGAACATATGGGAAGAATGGAATTTCTGGTTTCTGAGGAAGGGATCTGTTTAAATCATTAATCAGATTGGGTTGAGGTCTGGTGCGTGGGTAAACATCATCAAAGACTGCATTAGAGTATGGGACAAAAGCAGATTTTGATGGTTTATCAGATGCAACTGTGTTGTCAGATGCAGAATGCAGAGCTGAAACAGCAGCTTTACCAGATTTAGCAGAAATGGGGGCTAAGGATCCTTCATTTTCCATAGATTTAATATAAGAAAGGATTACAGATGGAAGGGTTGGTTGAAGTTTAGGTCTCAGAGGTGTCAAGGGTTCAGAGGGCTCAACTCTATCATAAAAATCTTTAAGTTTGAAACCATAAGATAAATTATGATACATAGAGGACACTTGAGCACAAGAGATTCCAGATGATGATGGAATAGATGAAGGAACAATCATCTCAGATGAAGGTTCAGGTGGAGGCATAGGTTCTGGAATAGTAGTTTTGGTAGGTACAGATGATACAGGTTCAGGGTCATGAATAGGGTATTTGTCAGATGGATTAATCAGAAAATCAGGGTGAATTTCTGATTCAGATGAATTTGAGGATGTTTCAGGTGTACAAGAGGTAGAAGAAACTTGAAACACTGTTTTTAATGGAGTGATATCAAGAACTTCTGTCTCAGGGATGTGAGATGGTTCTGAAGGAATATCAGGTTATTGAGTAGGTGGTTCAGATGAAAGAGGAGCAGAAGTTACTTGAGTGGGTTCAGAAGTAACATTTGCTACAGGTTCAGGAGATTGAATTGGTGATGATGGTATGACAGATTCTTTTTGTGGTTGATCTTCTGGGGTTTGTTTTTCTGGGAGATTTTCTGTTGTTGGTTGAGCAGATTTTTGTGTATCAGAATTTTGTGGTAGTTCTGATGGTTGTGGTTCTGGTTGTTGTGAATCTGTTGGTTGTTTTTCTTTAGGTTGTGGTTCTGGTTGTGGAACAGATTTTGATGGACGTGGAGTGAAGTGTTTGATGTGTAGTTTTGGTTGAGGTGGTTTTGATATAGGAGCAGTGGGTTGTTTCTGAGGTGATACAGAACTGGGGGCAGCAACAGATGTAGTTTGAGTAACAGGGGGTTTGGGAACAGACTTAATAGAATCATTTATAACAGCAGTTTTAGAAGAGACAGAAGCTTTAATACCTTTTAGTTTAATCCTTTTAGCAGATGCAGCTTCTCCAGAATCTTTTCTCTTCAGAAGATCCTTGGGACTCTCAGCAATCTTAGTCTTCTTCTGGACAGGTTCAGATTCTGCTGCAGGTTGAGGTCTTTTCCTCTGAAGTGAAACTTCTGCTTCTTCTTCTTCTTCTCCTGCATCTGGCAGGGGTTGCTTGACAAGTTGAAATACATTTGCAGGTACAGGCACTCCTTCTCTTTTGCACTCCTCTATATACATCAGAACAATGTGTCTAGGTTCTTCAGCAAAAAATAGAGGGAAATCTGATATTGGAATCCTTTTATTCAGATCAGACATGTTCAACTTCTTTGGAGCAGTGGTAAGTTCATCTACAATCTTGAGTCTCAGAAGGCTCTTAGCGTTCAGAGGCTTTCCCATAATGAACTCTAGTTCCTCTGTTACACCAGCGTCATACAGAGCAGCCACTAAACCATTTTCAGTGAGAAGATCTGAGAGCAACCTTCCAAAAGTTATCCAATTCCTGATCTTCTGGTTCTTTTCCTTCACAGATTCTCTGGATGCATTTATGTGATTCCACAGATGCATGAACAATAAGTAAGGAAGATCTACCTTATTACTCTGACTGAGGCAGTACATAAAATAGATCTGCTCATTGTTGACATAATCTGGGGAGTTTGTTGATTTTCTGTGATGAATGCATCCCATGAAGATCTTGGCCCAGATCTTGTATTCTGGTTTCAGATCTTTGAATTTGTTAGAGGCTTGTCCAGCAGTCATAACCTCTTCATAGACTTCATCCATATCAACACGTCCAACTGGCAGATGTGAAACACCATCTGTTTCTTCATAACCAATCAGTTTTCTAATTAGATCCTCTGTGATGATGATCTCCTTTCCCAGCACAGATGACAGAATAAACTTTGGATACACAGATGCATGAATCCAGAATTCCTTAATAAGCAAAGGGTAAACTGGTCCAAACAGTCTATCAAAGTATTTTACCCAACCTTGAGCTCTAACAATGGAGCGAAAATCAAACCCATTTTCAGCCAGTGAGTCAAACTCAACCATGGATTCGCACAACACTTCTAACTTTTCAACATGTGTGAGAAGAGTTCTTTGAGGAGGAATGTAAGGATTAGCACCAAGATTGTCTGAAGTTACAACAGCCATTGTTGATTGAAACTGAGCAATTGTTGATGAAGAAGACGCCATTGAAGAATGCTTTTTAGAACACTTAGGTTTTGGGTTTTTGTGAAGAGAGAACAAGAGATGAAAATGCATATAAATTCTGAGAGTGAAAAGTGTGAAAGTGAAAACACTTCAAGTATTTATAGTAAACACATATGCACACCAAAAGACAGAATTAAAGCACGTTTGAGAGCATTAAATAAAAAGAATAAAATCATTTCAAATAATAAATGCTTCTGACAGATTTGGGGGGAAAATCAAGAATTTAACTATTCAAATTTCACCTCAAATGTCTTTTCAGTTGTCCACACGCCACCTCTTCAGATTTTGTGGGACGCGTGTTTGCTTGCATGCTGTTCTGAATTCTCTCAAGAAATGAAACGTTAGCCACGTTCAGATCTTTTAAAGATAGTCAGTTCAGATTTTTACATCAGAAATAATAATCAGAATAGAATAAATGATCATATGAAATACTTCAGATCATTAAACGTTTTGCATCTGAGAGATTGCTTCTGATAAATATTACTCTGGACAAAAATCCATACAGATATTTTTCAGAATGAACTTAAATCTATCTTCAGCAAGGGGTTTTGTAAAAATATCTGCCCATTGATGATCTGTATCAACAAAGGCTAAATTTATGATTCCCTTCTGAACATAGTCTCTGATGAAATGATGTTTAATTTCTATATGTTTTGCCTTAGAATGCAAGATTGGATTTTTTGACAAACATATAGCAGAAGTATTATCACAGAAGATAGAAAGATTACTCTCATAGATTTGATAATCTTCTAATTGACTCTTCATCCAGAGCATCTGAGTACAACATCCAGCAGCAGCAATGTATTCTGCCTCTGTAGTTGATAGTGCTATGGTAGGTTGCTTCTTGCTGTACCATGAGATCAGATGACTTCCAAGAAACTGACAGCTTCCAGAAGTGCTTTTACGTTCAACTCTGTCTCCAGCATAGTCAGCATCACAGAATCCAACTAATGAAAATTCATCAGATCTTCTGTAACACAAACCCATGTTAGCAGTACCTTTCAGATACCTTAGAATCCTCTTAACAGCTGTTAAGTGTGATTCTCTAGGATCTGATTGGAATCTAGCACATAAGCAGACACTAAACAAAATATCTGGTCTATGAGCAGTCAAGTATAGAAGAGATCCTATCATACCTCTGTAGAGTTTTTGATCTACCTTCTTACTTACCTCTTCCTTACCTAGAGTGCTTGTAGGATGCATTGGAGTCTTTGCCATTTTGCTATCAACCATATTAAACTTCTTCAGAAGCTCTTTAACATACTTGGTTTGATGTATGTAGGTGTATTCTGGAGTCTGATTGACTTGGATTCCCAAGAAGAATCTCAATTCTCCCATCATGCTCATTTCAAATTCTTCCTGCATACATTTAGCAAACTCCTTTCCAAGCGTAATATTTGTTGATCCAAAAATAATGTCATCTACATAAATTTGACAAATCAACAGATCTTTCTTAACAGTTTTACAGAATAAAGTTGTATCCACTTTTCCTCTGATAAAATTTTTCTTCAGAAGGAAATTGCTCAACCTCTCATACCAAGCTCTGGGAGCTTGTTTTAATCCATAGAGGGATTTCTTTAATTTAAAAACATGATCTGGAAAGTTTTCACTTTCAAATCCAGGAGGTTGATGGACATATACTTCTTCTTCTATAATACCATTAAGAAAAGCACTTTTAACATTCATCTGATATAGAGTGATGTTATTATGTGCAGCAAAAGAAATCAGAAGGCGTATAGATTCTAACCTTGCCACTGGAGCATATGTCTCAGTGTAATCAATACCTTCTTGCTGACTGTATCCTTGAGCAACCAGCCTTGCCTTATTCCTTTCTACTTCTCCCTTTTCATTCAGCTTATTTCTGAAAACCCATTTTGTTCCAATAATATTGAATCCTTTGGGTCTAGGAACCAGATCCCAAACTTCATTTCTGGTGAATTAATTCAGCTCTTCTTGCATAGCTATAATCCATTCATTATCTTCCAGAGCCTCATCTACAGATGTTGGTTCTATTATTGACACTAAGCCAAATAAAGAAGATTCAGAAGTTCTGAGAAATGATCTTGTCCTTATTGGATCATCTTTCTTTCCAATAATCACATCTTCTGGATGAGATGATTTGATTCTGGAAGAAGATCCTCTGACAGTTGGTCTTTCAGAAATTTGCAAGTTGTTTAGTTGAGAAGTCAAAGGTGTAGCATCTGGAGTTGCTTCAGATTCTTTGATATTTGCCTTTTCTGCCTCTGATCCTTCAGAGTCTGTGAGAATCACTTCTCTATCTGCAGAACTTTCAAACTGCTTTGGCTTTTCAGAGCCAAGCTTATCATCAAATCTAACATGAATAGATTCTTCAACAATCTGTGTTTCAGTATTGAATACTCTGTAGCCTTTAGAGCGTTCAGAATAACCAAGCATGAAACACTTCTGTGCTTTGGAATCAAACTTGTTCAGATTATCTTTAGTATTAAGCATATAACAAATACATCCAAAAGGATGAAAATAAGAAATGTTAGGCTTTCTGTTTCTCCACAATTCATAAGGAGTCTTTTCCAGAAGAGGTCTTACAGACACTCTGTTCTGAATATAGCAAGCTGTGTTAATTGCTTCTGCCCAAAAATGTTTTGCCAGATTTGTCTCATTGATCATGGTTCTGGCCATCTCTTGCAATGTTCTATTTTTCCTCTCTACAACTCCATTTTGTTGTGGAGTTCTAGGGCAGGAGAAATCATGTGCAATGCCTTTTTCAGAAAAATATTTTTCAAAATGTTTATTTTCAAATTCTCCACCATGATCACTTCTGACTTTAATAATTTTGGAATCTTTTTCAATCTGAACTTGATTGCAGAAGTCAAAGAACACAGAATGAGACTCATCCTTGTGTTTTAGAAACTTTACCCATGTCCATCTGCTGTAGTCATCTACAATGACTAATCCATACTTCTTGCCTCTGATGGATGCAGTTTTCACTGGTCCAAACAGATCAATGTGAAGTAATTCCAATGGTCTGGAGGTAGACACAACATTTTTTGATTTAAAATGAGATTTTGAAAATTTACCTCTTTGACATGCTTCACACAGAGCATCTGAGTTGAACTTCAACTTAGGAAGTCCTCTGACCAGATTGAGTTTATTAATCTGAGATATACGTCTCATATTAATATGCCTCAATCTTCTATGCCAGACCCATTGCTCATCATTCACAGATAAGAGGCATTTTACATTTTGAACTTTAAGTTCTGAAAGGTTAATTTTATAAATGTTGTGTTTCCTCTTTCCACTGAATAGGATAGAGCCATCCTTTTGAGATACAGCTTTGCAACATTTTTGATTAAAGATTATATCATAACCATTGTCACTTAATTGACTTATGGGCAATAGATTATGTTTCAATCCTTCAACTAACAGAACATTAGTAATAGAGGGAAGCTTACTATTTCCAATAGTGCCAGATCCAATGATCTTGCCCTTCTGGTTCCCTCCAAACTTCACGTCCCCTCCAGATCTAAGTTCCAGGCTTTGGAACATAGACCTTTCTCCTGTCATGTGTCGTGAGCATCCAGAGTCCAGGTACCATGATTGGTGTCCTGACTTTGCTGCTAAGAACATCTGCAACAGGAATTATTTTGTCTTTAGGTACCCAGATCTTCTTGGGTCCTTTGGGGTTAGTTGGTTTGCAAGTTTGTCTAAACTTCTGTTTTGCAACATAATGTTTATTCTGACTTGCCTTTGGTTTAAACACATAAGTACTCTTCTCAGAGCTTGTGTGTTTAATGTCATTCAGATGACCAAATTTGAATTGAGAGTACAGAGGTGTCTTACTGATAAAGAGTTTGTCAACAGGTTTTGGATTGCTTCCAGATGAAGGCTCATATCCAATGCCTCTTCTGTTGTTTCCACTAACATCATAGATCATGGAAGCCATCTTGCTTCTGTCTATGCTCTTAGTGAGAAACTTCTGAAAACTAGAGTCATATTTTTCTAAAATATTTTCACAAGACTTAGTTTCAGAATCAGATTCTTGTTGTGTTCTATCAAAGTCATTTTTGATTTTTAAATTTATTTCCTTCTGCTCAACAAGTTCTGTTTTCAGAAGATCAATCTCAGATTCAAGATTGCTTTTCAGCTTCTTGTATTTGAGTTTGATGTTGTTGTAACTTTTAAGAACTTCTGTTAAAACTTTAATGAGTTCTTCTTTGGTAAGTTTGGCCATTACCTCTTCTGCATCATCATCAGATTCAAATTCTGATTCATATCCAGAGGTACCTTCTTCTTGATCCTCTGTCCTGGCCATCAATGCAACGTTTGCACATTCTTCTTCAGATTCAGAAGATGACTCACACTCATCAGAGTCATCCCATGTTGCCATCAGAACCTTTTTCTTCTTGTTGAACTTCTTCTTAGGTTTTTCTTTCAGAAGTTTAGGGCAGTCATTCTTGTAGTGCCCAGGTTCTTTGCACTCATAACACACCACATCTTTCTTGGCAAATCTTCTGTGACTAGAAGATTCTTTTCTGTTATCAGATCTTCTGAAGTTGTTAAACTTCTTTCCCTTGTGCTTCCAGAGTTTGTTAATCCTTCTGGACAGCATGGACAACTCATCTTCTTCTTTAGAAGAAGATTCTTCAGAGCTTTCTTGAATAACCTGCAAAGCTTTAGCAGTTTTGTTAGATTTTAAAGCTATGGATTTACCTTTATCTTTCTTCTGGGGTTCATCTTCCTCCAGCTCAATTTCATGACTTCTCAAAGAACTGATAAGTTCTTCTAAGGAGATCTTGTTCAGATCTTTTGCCATCTTTAATGCAGTCACCATTGGTCTCCATCTGGTGGGAAGACTTCTGATGATTTTCTTGACATGATCTGACGTTGAGTAGCCCTTGTCCAGAACTTTCAGACCAGCTGTAAGAATCTGAAATCTAGAAAACATAGTTTCTACATTTTCAGAATCTTCCATTTTAAATGCCTCATACTTCTGTATGAGCGCCAAAGCCTTTGTCTCTTTAACCTGGGAGTTTCCCTCATGAGTCATTTTGAGTGATTCAAACATGTCATGAGCAGTATCTCTGTTAGTAATCTTCTCATACTCAGTATGAGAGATTGCATTAAGCAATATAGTTCTGGCTTTGTGGTGATTCTTGAAGTCTCTTTTCTGCACTTCAGTCATTGATTTTCTATCAATCTTTTTGCCATCCTCTCCAGTAGGATGTTCATATCCATCAATGACCAAATCCCAAAGATCAGCATCATACCCAAGAAAAAAACTTTCTATTCTATCTTTCCAATAGTCAAATTTTTCTCCATCAAACATTGGAGGTTTGGTACTGATCCTATCCCTCTCTTCATATTTATTGTTGATGTTTGACATAGAATTATCAGCCATGATAACTAATAAATATAGAGATCAAAGTATATCTCCTCTGGATCTTTACTGACACTGTTAAGTGATAGCACACTCAGAACCGGAGCTCTGATACCAACTGAAGGTGAGATATAACTTAGAAGGGGGGGTTGAATAAGTTTGGAAAATTAATACTTGAAATAAATCACACAATTATTTTTATCCTGGTTCGTTAAACAACTACTCCAGTCCACCCTTCCAGAGTGATTTGCCTTTCTCAACAAGGTCTTAATCCACTATTAAATCAAACTGATTACAATAGTATCACCTAAGAACTACAGTTCTTAGTCTTCTCAAGAGCTACTGATTCACACTGAATCCTCTTAAGGAAATTCCTTTACAAACAATGTAAATTAAATACAAGAGTTTTTAATGCTTCTATAAAGCTATAATCACAACAGTGATTTTTCTCTTAAGATTTAAGTACAAAAAGATTCTATGAAGAATAAGAATGAGAGCTTAAGAATATGAGATTTCTTTTCAGCAAGTGTATAGCTCAAGAGTGTGTCACTGAAGAATGAAGTGAGAGACTCCTTTTATAGGCAACTGAATTATCCACGTTGAAAAGAGAGTCCAAAAGGTCTGAGCCTTTTTGTCTTCACATGTACTGACCTTTCCTTGAAATAGATGGCACAGATAAATCCTTTTTGTCTGTGTAAGTGTGTCTAGCACAAATAAGGAAAGAGACGTTTGAATGATTCCAACGGATACATTCTTGAAAACACTTCTTCAGTTTCAGCAAGTTCTTCAGAATCTGAATGGATCAGAGTCTTCTGATGAGTTTCAGAACTGTGTTGTATCAGAGTCTTCTGCAGCTTGTGTGCTTCTAGCGTGTTGATCATCAGAGCATCTTGACACAGAACTTCAGTACTTGGCAGCGTAGGTACTTTCAGAAACTTCTGTAGATCAGTGCTTTAAGAAACTCTTCAATCAATATTCTTCTATACTTCTGATGCTTCAGCTTCAGATGCTTCTGATTATCTTCAGATGCTTCTGGCTATCTTCAGATGCTTCTGACTCAGAATGTTCTGGAGCTTCTTTCTTCAGATCCTTCTGGAGACTACGCTCAGGATCTTCTGTAAGGAGCAAGCAGATTCTTCTGTAAGATGCATCTGGCGCTTCAGAGTCAGAACAACTTCTTGTATTCAAGGCAGATTTGCTTCTAGAGAGTTAATGTAATTTTAATCTGCAGCAAAACTCTCAAACAAATTTTAGAGTATATAATTCTTAAATATAAATTTCCTAACAGTTATCATCAAAACAAAGAGTAATTATTAAGAACCAATTTGTGTTCTAACACCAACGGCCCAACGTATACTTCTTGTCCTCCGCGCTTCATCAGGAATAACTAAAAGAAATCATATATGTAAGATAAGATATGTCATTTCAATTTTCAAGTCCAGAAGATGAAGAACCTGAAAACACTTTCTTACCTCATCAAAAGCTTTGAATATGTCGATACTTGGTTGATGAATGGTGCATACAACTGTTCTTCCTGTGTCAACTGTGTTTCTAACAGTTCGCATAACAATTGCAGCAACTCTAGCATCTAAACCAGATGTAGGCTCATCCATGAAAATTATGGATGGATTGGCAACTAACTCAACTGCTATAGTTAGCCTCTTGCGTCGTTCGGTTGAAAGACCGCTTACGCCAGGCAAACCAACCAAAGAGTTTCTTAATGGATTCAGCTCTACTAGCTCCATTACTTCCTCAATGAACATCTACAACCATTTATCATATATCTCAATTAATGAATCAAGTAAAAAAAACCACAAAGTGTCTCGAGCTTTAAATACGAACCTTTCTTGTATTGTAATCAACTTCTGATGGTAAACGAAGCCATGCCGAGTAGATCAATGACTCATGGATAGTAACATGAGGATAATGGATGTCATTCTGCTCACAATAACCAGAGATTCGAGCAAACGTTTCTTGCCTTTTAGGGTAGCCAAAAATTTTTATGCTCCCGTCGATATGACAACCAGTTTTCCTTCCCGCCAAAACATCCATTAAAGTAGTTTTTCCAGCTCCACTAACTCCCATCAACGCTGTGAGAACACCATGCCTAAATGCACCACTAACACCCTTCAAAAGCACCAACCTATCCTCTATTACTCCTTGAATCTTCATTTCCTGCCAAATAGAATCTCCGGAGTCAAGTTTTGGAAAAACCAAATCCTAAATTTTAACAAACTTTGAAATTTTCTTACCTGTGGCATATCAACCGAATACACAACTTCGTCGAAGGTTATAGAATGTGGCTCGAAAGGAAGAACCATTCCTCGTTTCTGTCTGCGGCTAGAGGATTCTCCTGAACTTGCTGCATAACAATTGCAAGTTTATTAAGATTCTAAAGACATTATGAATCACATTTTCATGAGTGGTATAAAAACGATAGATCACCTATACGCGGTAATTCAACTTCTTGGAGTGTGCCATTCGTTGCGCTGTCTTCTGATTCTTCATTTATTGTTGCTTGTGCCTTATCAAATGCTGTTAAATTCATTCATCTTTGTTAATGAAATATTTTCACTAACATAAGAAATTTAAATAACCGAATATGAAGATAGATACTCACGATTGAGATGCGTGAGAGCCACAGTGAGTATAATGTTATAAAGAAACATAAATCCTATTAATGCGCCAACCCCTATCCAACTATCTTCGAGGAATTCATTCACCATTATAGCATTTTGTCCATACATCAAAGGTGAAATCCAGTAACCCCAAATCCACCAGCTTTTGATATCCTCTGCATCATAATATCATCGCCAACGAAATCGAAAGAAACATTAATATCTAGCTCCATTATATGATAAAATGAAGCTTGTAAATTTTGTTATTTAAACTCACTTCTGGACATAATGAAGCCACCGAGTGTAAGAAGTGTGAGAAGTGCAAAGGACCCGAACGTGTTGGCGACAATCATGTTTCTACCGAGTGCTGCAATAGCGCGAAATAGTCCAGAAGCCACTTGGTTTACCAATAACAACAGAAGATACGAATTTAATAATATGCACCAATACGAACCCTTGCACCATAAGTAAAATTTAGAACTAGTAGTATTAACATGTTGCAGATATATAAGGGGAAGGTTCTTTACCTGCCAACATTCGGATCGAATCCTATTACGTAATACGTGAGAAAAACCCAAACGGCGACTTCACAAAATGTAACAGGCATCTTGAGGATCTATGCAGGTATAGAATATGCCCATGAAGGATAAAATAGAAGGTCTCTTTGCTTGTAGAAACATGGAAGCTTTGCAATGGTCATTGAAAGTTCAGCCATTCCGTTAAACATAATCATAACTGCCGCGAAAAATATAGCACCAGCAAATACACCTCCATCATTCAAAGACTCGCGATGCATCTCAGTTCTTAAAAATAGCGTCATCGTCACTATTGCCATGAAGATAAGCTAAAAAACACATCAAGAATACTCAAAAGTTAAAATCATGAATTCAAAATATTCATACAATCAAATATTGATTCATGTAGAGAAACTAGAACTAGAATTTACCTGACATATCTTGAAGATGTAAACAAAGGAGGTTCTTCTCGCCTTTTCTTGATTTTCTTGATTTTCTCTGGGTATGTGAGGTGTTAAAATGTAACCAAGTAAGATGTTAGCGCACTTACTTTTATCACCGTGTTCCAGATTCGGCTGCAAAAAATCAGAAAAAAAAAAGATTCAGTACAATTGAATGTTTTAGAAAGATCATGTGTACACTTAGATTCTATACTCGAGAAGCATCTGATGACATACCCTATCGAGAGATGAGACCAAAAAACAACTATAAACATGCTCAAAAGTCGCATTCTGCGGCAGATTCCTCCTATGCTCATTAAAAACCTCATTCAACCGATCTAAATAATCATTAGACTGCAGACTCCTCGCATTCTGGTGCAGATTCCTCGGAAACTCAAAATTTTCCTCAGCAAACTGATCTAGATCCTCAAAAAAATCGTCATCCGACTCATCATCGTATTCATCTGAGTGATTGCTTGTTTGATCTTCAGACAAATTGTTTTCAGGTGAAACAATATTCACCTCTTGCAAATCCTCATTCAACTGATTTTATCCGAATTCTACAAGAAAAAACAGTTAATGCTACCACATTAATAATAACCTTAATAAGCAACAAAGAACTCAACATTAAAATATATTCTGAATCAAGAACATATAAACTAAAATAAAAATGACAAATAACATACCATATTGAGCCGAGATTAGAAGATAATTGATTAACTGCAAAAGAAAAACAAAAACTGATGGTTAAAAATAACTAACAATAATCAAGTTTCATATATAGAACATTCTTCATTAAGAACTCAATAATCTTAAGAGCTTGCAAAACCAATTAAGAGCTTGCAAAACAGCATCCCTAACCGGTTTTAATCAGCATCCTTAACCGGTTTGACCTATAACCAATTAAGAGCTTGCAAAACAGCATCCCTAACCGGTTTAACCTATAACCAATTATCAGTATATAAGTTGACAAAGAAACATGGAAATTAAGAAACATACAAGTACAAAATCTGAGTCAGAAATCACCTTGTCAAACCTTGAGGAGTCAAGAGAATGAATACAAGAAGGACTTAAAGGCAACAAGAAAGACGCATAACTCAAAGCAATTTGTCCCAATGCTACAGAAGCCTCTTTCCGGGTTTTCTAGTCAGTATCTTTTAAGGCCTCCCTAATACCAGCAACAGTAGTAGTCAAAACACATTGTGTAAAAGCTCCCCCACCCTGAATGATACTCCTATTCAACTCAATGAGTGCAGGTTTAGCCATAAAATGTGGATTTTTAAGCAACTTAAGAATCCTAACCAACATGTTATGCAAAATCGAAATAGGAGGACTATGCGTGTTGTGAATAACAGTAGCAAGACAAAAAGCAGAAGCAAACTGAACATGCTTATTCTGCTCACCAACCAGCGCTTCGAAAATTGGACTGGCCAATAACACAAACACCTTATCTTCATTATTTTGATTACCCAATTTAGAAGCTACTACCGCAACCATTTCAACACAGGCTTCTCTGACCGAAGAATCTGAATCCCTAAAGCATTTAACAACTGTGGCAACCATTTTGGAAAGATGTGGAAGGACTAGAGCTTCGTAAACTTCCACCATTGTTCCCATGAGTTTGATACATTGTTTACGGATAGATGTTTTCTATTCGGAGTGAATGTCGAGTATGCACGAGAGGAACATGGATATAGATTGAGGAGTTAAAGAGTTGAGGATCGCAGTGTTGATTGGTTCCGATTTGATGCGTATCGCGGTTACATATAGGATGAAGAACAAAATGTTAGGGTTACAAAATGGATATCGGATTTGGAAAGAATGTTTCTTCTCTCTATGTGGTTAGAATTAATTTGGGAGGGACTATGTGCGTTAAAATCAATTTCTGAGGGAACATTGAAAATTTTATGTTTACATTTGGGAGGGACAATTAAAAAAATTTATTAAAAAAATTAGATAGGTAATACGGTGGTGATAAATAATATTTTATTAAAATAATTAAAAATTATATAAAAACGGGTTTAACCATTGTTAATTGGAGCCGTTTTCATTGTTCTCTATAAAAACAATTTTGCACTGTTGTATAAAATTTACAAAAAAATATATAAACTACCGCAATAAATTATATAATTAGTTGCCTATTACTCTCTACGAGAATAATTCTTTTACTTCTTGAAAATTAGGCGTTGCTATAGAGTAAAAATGTTATAGTCAAGGTCGGTTATTATTATCAAAATTAATTTTAATAAAAATTAACTATTTATATAATAAAATAGAAAATATTTTATTATTATTTTAGACAAAAATATTAAACTATATTATTATAAAAATTATAATAATTATTTATTAAATTAAATAATAAAATTGAAAAGGTTAGAAAATAAAAATGAAGAAAAAAAATGGAAAATTAAAGAAATAAAAAAAATAGTGATTATGATTGGCTAAAGTAATTGCGACAGTTCGCCTTAACTGTCGCGGGTGTGGATAGAGGACGGTTCTTTGGTAACTGTCGCATTATTTTATACAACATGCCTAAAAAATTTGCGACGGTTGGCTCAAAACGTCGTGAGAACTGTCGTAGTCCAGGAATAAGGATGGTTTTTTGATAACTGTCGCAAAAAATCTATGACAGTTGACCCTAACTGTCGTGACAACTGTCGCAATACAGGAATAAGGACGATTTTGTGATAACTGTCGCAACTCAAGTGTCGTAAATCTCCTTTTTTCTTGTAGTGAGTACTCGAGTGTCCTGGGGGGTCAATGTCAAATTGGGAACGTTGGTGGTGATAATGTGTCTTCCTCGATCTTTAATCGTTAATTGTGGGCCATGTTCTACCAATACAAAAGGGCCAAAGAAGGAATCTGGTCTCTTTTTTCTTATCTTGCTCGTGATCTTAAGGATTTTTGTGTGCTCCCTACTATTATTTGATCTCACGCTTTGCAGACTATTCCTCTTCGTTTTACTTTCTCTACTTTGACGACCCTTTCGACACTTAAGTGACTCGACTTTTCGCATACCAAAAATTTTGATTATCAAAGGTAACGATCTTGACTCCTGTTTTACTTCGTTTACTTATTATTTGTTAGGATTCTTAGGATGGTTGTGACAGTTAACTGAAAAGACTGTGTTGTTACCAAAGAGGTAGCGATTACTATTAGCCTTGATCTCTAGGAAATCGCTAGTGGTTTTTCTTTTCTATCTTTTGCTTTAACAAATCCAGAGTATGTAGGTATTTCAAGAAGGTACGAAAATCTCAAACTTATATAATAGCACGCTGTCATGCTTTCGGCTTGATCCTATTGGAAATAAAGTAATATGATGTTTAGAGTCTCAGTCGTGTGCTTATTCTCACGGTAATTCTTTTTATTTATTGGTAGTGAATCATGAATGAACTAAGGTGGCCGCTAGGCTGGTCTGAGGTTCGAAAATGAAGATATACCACCACGGGTGGATCGAGAGACTATATATGATTCTTGTTTTTAATGGTAAAGGAGGATCGAAAAATGCCATCATCAAGGTGGGCTCCTCCTCTGTCTCGAGGGTGTTATCTCTGAAAGAGAGCAAAAAATTGTGCAACAAATTAAGGAATACATTCTTCATCTTCACGAGTTCTTATTACCTCAAATAGGTCTGTAACTTTATTTTAATGACTTTGAGGTATGAGTTCTTTACCACCCGAGATCACTTCTTCACAAATGCCTCTAGTGAGTTAGGCCTATATCAAAGTCTTTCAATATTGGTGTGAATAGAAATGGAGCATGCAAACTCTGACGCTCTTTCTTCAGCTCTTAAACATCCAATGTACCTCAGCTGACTCGGAATGGGGTCAAGGTTTACTCTCTATAAGGAAATATAGAAAGATGTTTGAAGTGTATGTTAATAGTATAAAAAACTTAAGGACCAGTATCATCTAGTCATGCCTCTCATCAAGGTTTCTCAAGCGAGTAATCGTGAGGTTCAAACTGACACACCCATTATATACGTTAACAAGTTCCTCAAGTTAAGGCGCCAAAATTATTTTTCAATTGAATTGAGAACTTATATTTATCTGGTAGATGACTTGTCTCAAGAGGGGGCTTATTTATAGAATAAGCTTTTGGCCTTCTTAAAAGGTCTTGGCTTTGTTGACAACTTTTTACCTTTTTATGTCATTTCAGTGAAGCATGAGAAATAGTACATAGAGACCATGATTGTTTGTGGAGGCCTCTACCAAAGAGGAGATGCACAACAATTTTGGTAAGGGAATAATGGAGTTTCCCCATTTTCTTCACCATTCCAAATTAGGTGTTATCATTGTTTTCAATTAATCTTTGCTTGGAAATAAAATGGGTTGCTTTAATACGATGGTGCAAATGAGGAGGGCATCGAGAAATACACCTTCTCCTTCAAAGACTTTGAGTGTTCTAATCCCATAGGAGACTCATCTATTGGGCATGTTTTCTCCAACTTTACTTGATTCTCCTTTCTTAGAATGGTATGAGATATGAGACCCTTCTAGTAGGCCTTCATTCTGAGACGTTTTCAAGTCATCAATGAGAGTGGTCGGTGAAGGATTTCTGAGTAAAGGTATTGATGTTAATTATTTGGTTGGTGATCCCATTTTCAAGAGGCCTCAAAATGAGGAGCTAAATTTAGGGAGTTTATGTTACTAGGAAAGTGTTTTGTCGATCCCTGTGAATTTGTCCCCATCTTATTTGCTTGTCCTAGTCCTCATGCAGCTAGGCAGCTTCAATCTTTCATTTATGCAAAATACTACTTGTATTTTGCAAGTAAGCTCTAAGTGTTTTTCCAAGAAGATATGGTAGAAATATTGTATCAAATGAGTAAGGCCCCTATCATCTCAAATTTTGGAGTTGTAAGTAAAGGTGAAGTATTGGTGCCTGAATTCCTCTGAAAGAAAAATAGAGAGTCTCTAGGAGAGTCTTCACGCTCTTATTATTGAGAGGGATTGAATTCTTATGAGCTTTCAATGTTATATAACCTTTTGAGGGAAATGGGTGATGAGGTACGAGCGTTTAGGTATCCTCATTTGTTGGCTGAGAAAGTAAAGGTGTTAACTTTGGTGATAAAAGAAAGGGATATCGCCCTGATGCCAATATGAAAGGCGTTTTTTGACACATAAAATTTTTTTAACAACATGAATGAAGCTTTAGATTCTTCCTATAAGATGATATGAGAGCTCTAGAAATATTTGAATTAGGCTCGAGAAGGTTTGAAGAAGGCTCAAGATGACCTACATGAGATGAAGTATGAAAATGTTCATTTCTATAAAGAGTACATAAAGGCTATAAAGTTTTGTTACTCTATTATTCAAGTGGATTTTGAGAAATCTCTAAAGCGTGCGGAATACTTCCACGCCTGGGTAGAAATATCAAGGGTGCATATTCAACCCAAGACGAAGATAATAGATAAGAGAGTTATCATTCTTGGCAAAAAGTCAAACTCATAGGAGTTGTACTTTTTTAGATCTTACCGAGCCATGTTTATAAGAGCTTTATGTTGGATTTGATATGTGATTGTTGTTTTTATTTAATAATATTATCATTATATTTCTTTTAAGAACGAGTATTATTTCCCTGCTTACTTATCGTGGTACCAATATTCAAGGGTTATCGTAGAGGCTCCAAGGTTAACTTCCCTGGTCTTTGGCAACTCTTGTGATTCTCTACTTTGAAGGTTTATTAGACTTCTCTAAGGAACGCGCCTAACCAAGGGTATTATCCTATTTTCTCCCCCTAAGTTAATAACGTGGATATATGTTCTTTCATGTGCATCTCTATGCATTCGTTAGATGATCATGATGGTTTTGATGATGGCAACACCTAAGGCCAAACGACATTTGGGTAAAGTTTTTTGCGACAACTTTCCAAATCTCTTATGATGGTGTCTAATCAAAGAAGACATCTCAAGCCTCATCAATTAGAAGAGTCAAGTTTCATATGAAGTGATAAAACAATGTTGAATCAAATAAGGGAACTCAAAGTTGTAAAAGAGAGGAAGTGTGAAAGCTTGCTTGGACATGCACTTAACACATGTATGAGTTATCAATTTAATGTAAATCTATAAGAGTAAACCTCGAGATACTAAGGAAACTCTCTCTCTCTCTCTCTCTCTCTCTCTCTCTCTCTCTCTCTCTCTCTCTCTCTCTCTCTCTCTCTCTCTCTCTCTCTCTCTCTCTTACACACACACACACACACATGCGCGCATGCACACACACACACACACACACACACTTAAAAATGTTTTAAAGTCTCTTGTTGCGGTTAGAATATGATATCAAATTATTAATTAATTTGAATCGCATCTTTAGTTCACAACCGCTCTTTGATTTATCCAAAGGAAAAGGTCAAAAGAGGGAAAACCTAATTTTGCATCATGAAGAAAATACAGGGAGAGATCTAGGTAAGGGGGTTGGTTAAGCTTAGGGAAGGTACTAGCACCCTAAACTTCTGTAGTACTCTACAGGAACCTTTTGTTTATTGTATGCTTTTTTATTTTATTATCTGTTTGAAATATATTGCTAAGGGATAGAGTGACCTAAAAGACCTAACGGTTAGTCCTAAGTTTACTCGGCAAGACATCGCATCTTGTGCCTACATATCCTGACGGGAATGGAATCAGAGTAATTGTAGTTCCCCATTCTTTAAAGGGAGGTTAGAAACGTCTTGACTATGGTCAAGGTTTCAAGAGAAGTAAGCATTTCTTAAGGAAGCGCTTACGTGGAGTCTTGAAACTCCTATTTCTATGTTGAAAAGTTGAATTAAAATTAGGGTTGGAATTAGGGATTCCACTGCGGGAAACCCTAAAACAGAGTACGACGACTCTTTGACCTAATTCTAGGGTAAAGGGCATTTTCGTCCACGGCGGGACACCTAGGCTATTAGGGTTTTGAAATGGTCAAAGATTAAGGTTATTGACTCGACGATCAAATAACTAGACCTAATCCTTTGGAAATGAACATAACGGTAAATCATGCAAAACATGGCAAATTATTATATGGCGGAAATTAAAGTGCTGAAAGTAAAGAAAGCGGAAAAAGCGCCGCGACGATCACTCGCGTAAATTACAAATCTCCAAAAAAAATTAAAATAAATAAATAAACTGCGACCATGGCGTCGCGTAAATTACATCCATGGAAAATGTAAGAATAATAATGAAATAAGAGCGATGATTGCCTCTCGTAAATTACAACTATAAAATGGAGTGCAAAAAATAAAGGATCAATAAACTATACAACTGAGAAAAAAAATGTTAGGAACGTCATAAATTAGAAATCTAAATGTTTTTTTTTTAATTACAATTTATTAAAAACTAAATTAACTATAAATCATAAAAACTGTTACTAACTATAAATTATAAAAAAAAAAAGAAATACTAACTATAAGCTATTAAAATGTTTTTAATTATTAGTCATCAGAAAAATATAATTTCAAGTTATTAAAATAATAATAATAATAATAAACTAATTATAAGTTATAAAAAATAGTTTTTAATTATAAGTTTTATATATATATATATATATATATATATATATATATATATATATATATATATATATATATATATATATATATATATATATATATATATATATATATATATATATATATATATATATATATATATATATATATATATATATATATATATATATATATATATATATATATATATATATATATATATATATATATATATATATATATATATATATATATATATATATATATATATATATATATATATATATATATATATATATATATATAGATTTTTAAAAAGGTTTGTAGTAACTTTAAATAAATAATGGTTTTAATTTACAAACTTAGATTTAAATTTTAAAAAGGTAGTTTAAAATTGGAAAAAAAGTTTTAGTTTTAAGAAAAGATTTTAATTTTGGAAGAAAAAAAAGTTTAAAAGAGTTTTAAATCTTGTTAAAAAAAAGCTTTAATGTTGAATAAAAGGTCTTAATGTTAGCTTTATGTTTCTTTTGTTGCATTTCTTTTTAAAAATGGTTTAATTAAAAATAATGCACTAACCTCTAAAAAAAGAATTTTGGTTCAAGAGGAGTTTTAATTAAGAAAATTGATTTTAATATTAACTAAATCTAAAAAGTTAGGAAAAGCTTACGGTAACGGCGACGGATTATTGAGATGGGAGTTGAAGCAGTTCCGGAAGGAGGACAATGATGAGAGCTTGAGCTTCTCTGAGTCGCGATGATGATGATTAACGAAGGAAGCTCCGTCTTCTTCTTCGAAGAACCGTCCCTTTCTTCTCCTTCTGGGTTTGTGGGTTCCTCCTTTCTTCTGATAAGTTGTGAGAACGACCGCCGTTTTTTCTTTTGTCTCCTTCTCCCCCTTTTCTCAAATGCAACTCATGTTTATATAGGTAACAAATTAGGGTTAACGCTAACCTAATGCCCACTTTAAAGTCCAACTTAAAGAATTAGTCAAAACTAAAACAAATTAAAACAAACTTAAAACAAACTTAAAACCCTATTTATTTACTAAACATTAAAAATATTATAAAAAGAATAAAATCTTTTCTAATATTTTTAATTTTATAATTTTTGGATGTTTTTACGAATAATACGAAAAAAAGTGAAAAAATAATATTTTTTAAAAAATAATTTAAATAAAATACGAAAATAATAATTAAATAATAAAAAATTATTTTTTTATAAAAATAGAAAAGTTAGAATAAAAATAAAAGAAAAACAAAAAATGAAGAAGGTGGGATTCAAACTCTCGACCTCTCACACTCACAACTCCTCACACACGATCTCTTGTCAATTGTGTTATTTTGTTCATTCAAAATAAAGTGGCACTAGAAACCATGTAAAGGTAGGACAAATTTGGGGTGCAACATCTCTCTTATTTGATAAAACACATGCAAACTTTTTTATACACGTCTTTAATTGATTAATGAAATGTTTAATCAATTAGGATGACTCTTTACATGATCTAATCGATTATAATATTAGGGTTAATCAATTAAATCACTTAGAACACCATAATCAATTAAATTTTTTGTTTTATTAGCTCAACCTGTTAAAAGCTCTGTTTGATTTAGGGATCAACTTGTGTAAAATCTCTCATTTGTTGAAAAATGTTTGTGGGCATATCCTCCAAAGAACAAGACTTATTATTAGTGGAAGTACCAATAAGAAATTGTTAGGGCCAGATTAGGCTAGGTGGTAGGCCAAACGTGTATAACTCTTTATTGCAAGCTATCTAACTCTATCTCTTTACGTAATCCACTTCATATGATTACAATCCTCAATATTTTAGGTGATGTTGCGATCGATGAAGGTTGATTGACCATAAAATAACCCAGTACAATTAGGTATACTCTATGTCTAGTAATATAAACAACATTTCAATAATATTAATACTCAATAGTGTTATCTATCATTAATTCTCAAACACTATCTAAATCAACTCACTTAAACTCGTAGTCGAGGAAAAAATATTGAACATGAAAAGTTATTGAATAACATTAGAGATTTTATCATTAAAATGAGTAAATCTAAACGAATCAAATTATTCACAAAATTGGGACAAATTCATCTAAAGAGGTTTAATTTAGGGAAACTATCCAATCATTCTTAGGGATACAATGATAAAAGAGATGAAAAAGGAAATAGAATTACAAATAAACAAGATGAAATCCTTGGTGAAAAGTCTTTTTTCTAGAATGGGAAAAGGGCCAATTGTTCAAGGTTCAATCCATCTCAAATTCACTCCACTTGATTCAAAGTATAAAATCAGCTCACATGCTAAGAAATAGGTATAATCTTTGATCTCCAATTTTCAATATACTCATTATATATATATATATATATATATATATATATATATATATATATATATATATATATATATATATATATATATATATATATATATATATATATATATATATATATATATATATATATATATATATATATATATATATATATATATATATATCTTCCTCTATTGTATGCTCTTATGTCTCTCTTTCTCCTAGAATGCTTAAGATAGGAGCAGTAACGACGAAATACACAATCACTTATTTGATAAAAACTTAACACATTTTTCCAATTCTGATACGCCTTAAATGCATCTAATTCATGAATGTGTATCTGATATAGACTTAACACGTTTCTACAATTTTGATCTGACCTTAAAACATTTCATGCCTGGTTGTGTATTTGATACAGACTAAACACATTTTTCGTAATTCTGATGCAACTCAAACATGTAACTTGCATGAATCCTCATATGAGGCACATTAAACACATTTTTTTTGTAGCTGGCACACCATCCTTCGAGTCAAGCCAATCTAAGGGTGTCGATGGTGGAGCCCAAAGACATCCACCTCCATCTGAGACAAGCCTCGGGGGTAGGGACGTGGATCCTACCCTTGGCTAGGGAATAATACTAAATGATGTAGAGCATAGAACAAAAGTATAACCATATCACACAAATTTTACCTATCTCATGCCTCGCCTCAGGAACACATACAAATCACCAAACATGATACACAAATTAACACTCTACTACAACAAATGCTGAATACATCGATCAAACATAACAACAAAAAATGATATCTAACATTATTCGATGCACTAAATCGTGACTCACTAAAGCGTGAAATTTTAGAGGCACACCCGCCACATCATTACAATTGAATGCACAATTATTTTTCGTAAAGCAAATAGAAAAAGTTCTTGCACCAAAAATTAAAATCTCGTTGAAGCCTATGAGTTCCAGTGGTCCGACCTAAGAAAACAAAATTTTTATGGTAAAAAAGCAAGCTCGAAATTGTAAGAATTTGTAAACGACGAAAATAATAAACCAAATTCAAACGCAAAGCTTTAAGGAGGATGACACTTGAGTCATGGAGGTAAATTATTTTCATTAAACATTAAATATCATTTCACCCTAGGCATAAATATCCTATCACTATGCCAAAAAAGACCTTTAGCAGCGCTTTTTTTGGCCTTTAGCAGCGCTTTAAAGCACTGCCAAAAGTGGCGCTGCTAAAGGTAAAGGCAGCGCTTTTTTTCAATGAAAAAGCGCTGCTAAAAGCTCCCTTCAGCAGCACCTTTAGCTGCGCTTTTTTAGCCCTTTAGCAGCGCTTTTGTAAGCGCTGCATAATTCCCCCAACCATCCCCCCTTTAGCAGCGCTTTCAAAAAGCGTTGTCTTAGACTCCCCCTTTAGCAGCGCTTTTGCAAAGCGCTGCCATAGCCTACCCTTTAGCAGCGCTTTGTACAAGCGCTGCCTTAGACCCCCCCCCCCTTTCCAAACCAATAGCAGTGCTTTTGTAGCGTAATATTTGTGACCTTTAGCAGCGCTTTTATGTAAAAGCGCTGTCTAATGTCCCAGATTTTAAAATTTTTTTTAAAAAAAATATTCACCCTGTTTTGTATATTTTACCAACAACCTGCTTATATTACACAAACCTGCTTATAATTCAGGCATTTATTTCAACACTTTGGCCTTATAAATAAAATTCAAACTTTGGCCTTAAATATACAATTCAAACTTTGGCCTTATATGTACAATTCAAAACTTTGGATACATTGTAACTCATGACTTTGTTCATAAACATTTTAATATACACATAAACCTGTTTAAATATGTTACAACAAAATTCGATCCTCAGAATTACAACAACACAAATACATTCAATTCACATATAATTACAAGTCTTCCAATCCGATAACTCTATACAATTCTCAACCCAAGAATAAATTGACACCATTCTTCTTTAATTTCTTCCAATTTTGCTTTCGTGTAAGTAGCGCACTTGAATTCATCATAATACTACATAATATAACAGATCGAATAAGATTTAAGTTTAAAACTAATTACTCAGATGAAGTATCAGATAATTATCAAAATGAATCATATAACTTATATAATGAATTGATCCATACCAGGACTGGAATCTCAAGTTAACTAGAAAGAATAATTTCTCTCATAAAGCGCAATACAAAATATCCACAGTCAATACCATTGCGCTGCCGAGGACACTGTAAATGGAAAAAACAAACAAACATTTATCCGGATATATAGTTTAAATAGTTTTATCAAGTAGAAACATGCGAGAATATACCTCCACTCTGATCCAGTTGATGTTGTTAGCCTTACTTTTTGGCACCGTTGCATCTCTTTGTGCTCTGAATATTTGTATAACTCTAACATAATATAAACGCATATTTAGAACAATGTCACATAATAAATAAAGATATATAATTAAAGACAACAGTATATGTCATCACTTACGTATCAACAAAGTTCCTCAGATTTTCATATTTTGTTGTATCGCCATCCAATGAATCTATGTAATACACTATTTCTTTCGTCGGACCAATAACTTGTCATACGAGAACCTAAAAAAACATAATCAACATTAGAATATTAAGTTAAACGAGCAAATTTTAAAATGTTCAATTATTTAATTAAAAAGGATCGAAGTACCTGATGTATGAATGCATAACACCGACGCCCAATTCAGAATGGTTGATCCTTTAACATCTCTTTCTTTTTTTCGTTGTAATGGGGTTTACTTGTCTCTTAACAACACGGACAGATGGATTGATCCAAATTCCCTCGTTATGATCATTTCTAATATATGATTCGTCCGCTCTAATATTCTCATCTGGATCATCTATAATATAAGATTCATTCTCAACATAAACATCCTCCTTTTCTCCAATGTTATCATCGATTACTTTGTTGGAAAAAAGAACTATAGACCATTTCGTACTTGTCGGATCAGTGACATAGAACACTTGTTTAGCTTGCGTGGCTAGAATAAAAGGCTCATCTTTGTACCCCACCTTATTAAGATCCACTTTCAAAAAACCTGATTTATCCATTTGTATGCCACTTTTATTTTCAACCCACTTGCATCCAAAGATAGGAATCTGAAACTTCTCATAATCAAACACCCAAATGCGCTCGATAACCCCATAATACGAGGAAATGTGCATTGCTTCGGCAAGCACGGTGACACCACTATTTTGCATTGTACTTTTATCATCTTGTTCCTTGGTATAAAATGTGTATCCATTAATTGCGTATGCGCTATAAGAAAACACATGCAAACTTGGACCATATGCTAAACATCTCAACCTTTCTGTTATTGAAGCGGGATCAGAATAAAACTTTGAAAAAATATGCTCCTTGAACCATGTTATAAAACTTCGATTGTGCTCATGTACTATCCAATTTTCATTTCTATTCAGATTTAAACCTCGGAGAACGTCCTTGTGCATTTCAACATACGACTCAACCTCAATGTCATTGTGCAGAACATACAAATGCACTTGCTCCCGTTCATCCCTTGAAACTGTCACAACTTTATTTCCAATTAACTGTTTACCATCTATTTTTTCAACAACATGAGATTTTGGGAGGCCAATGGATTGAACGTTGGACAAATATTCAATACAAAACTCAATAGCTTCTTCAACAATGTATCGTTCAACAATACATCCCTCTGGTCGACTTCGGTTTTTCACATACCCTTTCAATATTTTCATATAACGTTCAACAGGGTACATCCATCTCATATAGGCAGGTCCACACAGTTGTGTCTCTTTCACAAGATGAACAACTAGATGTACCATTATGTCAAAAAATGATGGAGGAAAATACATTTCAAGCTCGCACAAAGTAATAACTATTTCTCTTTGCAATGTTGGTAAGATCGCATGATCTATCACCTTACTACAGATTGACCTAAAGAAAAAACATAATTTAGTTATTGCGCCTCTCACTTTTTCTGGCAAAATAGAACGTATACCTATTGGTAGAAAGTGTTCCATTATAACATGGCAGTCATGTGTCTTTAAACTTTTTAACTTGAGGTCTTTCATAGAAACAAGTCTTCTAATATCTGAAGAGTATCCTTTTGGAACTTTAACTTCACTCAGAAACTTACACAGTATCTTTTTCTCCTTTCTAGGTAGAGTATAAGCAGCAGGTGGTAGATATGTGCGATTTCCTTTCTTCAAGGGTCCTAATTCATTCCTTATTCCCATTGCTACCAAGTCCTTTCTTGCTTTAAGGTCATCCTTAGACTTTCCTTGTATATTGAGTAACGTACCAATAACACTTTCAAATACATTTTTTTCAATATGCATAACATCAAGAAAATGTCTTACATACAACGACTTCCAATATGGCAACTCAAACAAAATTGACCTCTTCTTCCACCCACGCGTGACAAGCGTATGAGCAAAAGGCTTGCCAAACTTAGTACTCACATCTTTCACCTTTTCAAAAATTTGTTCGCCGGTCAATGTAAGTGGAGCTTTACGTTGTTCTGAATCTCCATTGAATGCTTTTCTCCACCCACGGTAGTGATGACTAGAATTTAAGAATCTACGATGACCAAGAAAGACATTCTTCTGACCAAATTCCAACCGCGTCCAATCTGTGTTTTCTTCACAGATAGGACACGCACATTGACCTTTAATGCTATACCCCGATAGATTTCCGTATGCTGGGAAATCATTAATTGTGCCAAACACCATCGCCCTCAAATTGAAACTTTCTTTCCTATATCCATCATAAACCTCCACACCGTTCTCCCACAAACTCTTTAAGTCTTTGATTAGAGGTGTCAGGTATACGTCTATGTCATTCCCTGGTTGTTTAGGGCCAGAAATTAACATAGATAACATCATGTACTTACGCTTCATACATAGCCATGGAGGTAGGTTATAAATCATAATAATTACAGGCCAGGTAGAATGTGAGATACTCTGCAGACCATGCGGATTCATTCCATCAGTCGATAATGCCAAGCGAAGGTTTCTAGCTTCTTCTCCAAAATCAGGATAATCATTATCAATTTTCATCCACTGTGGTGAATCTGCCGGATGTCGATACTTCCCATCTACAATTCTATCATCTGCATGCCAAGTCAGGTGTTTTGCATCTGTTTCACTACGAAACATGCGTCTGAATCTCGGAATTATAGGAAAATACCATAATACTTTTGCTGGTGACAATTTTTTCTTATACCGAGATACACCACATTTAGGACACTCGTTTAATGATGCATATTCATTTCGAAACAAAATGCAATCATTTGGACAAGCATGTATCTTATCATAGCTCATGCCAATAGAGCATAACATTTTTTTAGCTTCATAGGTTCGATTGGGAAGAACTTTATCCTCCGGAAGCATCTCTTGAAGTAGGGCTAACAACTCTGTGAAACTTTTATCCGACCATCCATTACCCGCCTTTAAATTGTACAACTTTAATACCGCGAACAATCTTGTGAAAGTAGTGCAACCTTTATACAACGGTTTCTCTGCATCACTTACCAACCTCTCAAACATCTTGGGACAATCTTGAAGATCTTCTTCAAGTGCTTCTGCAATCTCTTCGACTCGATCAAAATCGTATGTATCTCTGCCATTGTCCTTTGAAGCACATGTCGTATTATTCCGGGGTTCAACATTCTCGTTACTTATCTCACCATGTAATGTCCAACATGTGTAACTTCGGTCAATTCCATGTCTCATTAAATGAGATTCCAACTGAACGGCGTCAACTCGACGCCCATAACAGCATCCTAAGCAAGGACATGTGATCCTACTGGGGTCTTTGGCGTGTTCAACAGCAAACTTAACGAACTTCGATACCCCATTCTCGTACTCTTTTGACAATCGATTACCAGACATCCATTTTTTATCCATACTAATTGAGTAATCTACACTAAACTATAAAAGTTAAACAAAACAGAGAATACCTGTAAGGAAATCACTAACTTCTAAGAATGCTACGCAATAGGATGCTTGGAAACGATCACAGCTTTGCTCTTCACAGGTAACCCCTATAGCAGACAAAATATAAATTTTATTAAAATCATATTAATAATTAACCAAGACAAATCATATTAAAAATACTAGATAATCCACCAAAACAAATCATATTAAAATTACTAGATAATCCTTAAACCAAAATGACACCCTTACTAAACATTGAGAAATCCTAACTAAACATATAAAACCATAATAACATATATATCATATAAACATTGAGAAATCCATCATAATAACATAATAACATATCAACATATAAAACCTTCACTAAACCTTCAATAAGTCATTTCTACACAACAACAACACTAAAATTTACTTGCATGCATGTCCTCAAACCTTCAATACAAAACAACAATATACGTATCATACTTGAACGCAACAACAAAAATAATTACTCAACAACAGTATACGTTATCAACACTAAAATTTACTTGCATGTCCTCAAAAGAAACATATCTACACAAAAACAAAAACAATAGTATACCAACAATGGTGAAAAGAAAAACCATCAATATTTAGATAACAAAAACAATAGTATACCAACAACAAAACCAATAGTATACCAACAATGGTGAAAACAAATATTTAGAAAAACCATCAAATACCAACAATAGTGAAAAGAAAAACCATCAATATTTAGATAACAGTATTAACAAAAACCTTCAAAACCTTTAATGTCTTCAGATACCAACAATGGTGAAAAGAAAAAAAAACAAGAAAATCCCTTGAAATTGTCACATACCTTAACAATGGTGGAAATGCAATGCAGACGGACGGATGCACTCGAAAACGGACGGAGAACGGACGGTGAACGGACGGCGGGCGACGGTCGGATGGCGGATGACGACACTTGAATAGGGCAAGTTCGTTCGCCAAAGGAGAAAGACAGAAGAAAAGAAATGTACGCGACTGTTCTGTTTCTCTTAAAATTCTTGAGGGTATTTAAAAATTATAATACTAATACCTATAGCAGCGCTTTTAAAGGCCTTTAGCAGCGCTTTTAAAAGCGCTTTCTTAGGGTGCCTTAGCAATGCCATATAGCAACGCTTTATAGAAAAAGCGCTGCTAAAGGGCCCCCTTTAGCAGCGCTTTTTAAAAGCGCTTTCTTATGTCCCCCTCTAGGTCCCCCTTTAGCAGCGCTTTTTAGCAGCGCTTTTAAAAACGCTTTCTTAGGGTGCCTTAGCAATGCCATATAGCAGCGCTTTATAGAATAAGCGCTGCTATAGGGGGACACCTTTAGCAGCGCTTTTTAAAAGCGCTTTCTTAGGTCCCCCTTTAGCAGCGCTCTTTAAAAAGCGCTTTCTTAGGGGCCCCCTTTAGCAGCGCTTTTTCAAAAGCGCTGTCTTAGGTGGGAATTTTCTTTTCTTTTTTTTTTGCCCACCCTTTAGCAGCGCTTTTTAAGAAGCGCTGCTAAAGGGTGCGCTGCTAAAACTCATTTCTGGCGTAGTGTATGAAAATTTGCAGGAAATAAAATAATACAAAGCAAAAGAAAATCAAGCCAAAGCATCTAAAGTATAGGGACCACCTCATTGAGCCACCACAAGAACAAACTTGAACGGATCCAACACCTCTGTAGAAGTTACATCATCAAGACAAAAACTTCTTGTATGTTCCATAACTCGCCCATAAACTCCGAGCACGTCCTAGATAGTTCACTGAACAGATTCACAAGCACCCGCTTTAAACCTGCCACCTTGTCTTAGAGAGCTTTCAAGGGTTCTACATGGGTCTTGGTTTCTTGAAAAAGGGCTTTCTGGTGCTCATCTACCAGGCAAGTTTTCTCCTCAATAGAATCAGAAGCAACCTGATACTTCTTATCCACGTCCTCGAGGGAACCCTCCAGCTCAATCAAATGAGTAGTTAGATTATAAGGAGAACTATGTAATTCTACCGCCTCTTTCAAAGAATTGGTGGCTTTAACCTCCTCCTGCAGCGTAATAAGCTCCTTCTGAAGAGTAAGGTACTTTAACTCCATAACTTCAGTCTTTCATTCCGGAGTGTCCCTATCCTCGGAAGGATCACCTAGAACAAAGACATCATCTAGTCATGTCCAGTAGAAACAAGACAGAAGATATGAGTAGATTTGAACATGTTGTGAGTCTGTTCTGAAGCAAGTTCCAACTTATCCCTTCCTGGGAGATTATGAACAAAGAATAAATCCAACACCAAAACTTTGATAGCTAGTAATAATAATAATAATAATAATAATAATAATAATAATAATAATAATATTATTATTATTATTATTATTATTATTATCATTATTATTAGGGGTAAACATAGCATAAATGAGTTGTTTGCTATCAATGGTATAGCTAAAATAACTCAAAGTTCAGAAAATCTAATAAAGAAATAATATTAAGCCCCTGTTTCAATCTCTTGTCTCTCTTTATGTAATTAATCATTATTTGAATTTATAAAGACTCCTCATATATCACAACTATAACTATTTTACCAAATAGTTATGTGCAATCTCATGTCACATAATCCATTTCATATGATTACAATCCTCAATGTTTTGGGTGATGTTACAATCGATGAAGGTTGATTAACCATAAAATAACCATGTCCAATTAGGTATACTCTATGTCTAGTAATATAAACAACATTCCAATAATAATTATACTCAATAGTGTTATTTATCATTAGTTCTCAAACATTATCTAAATTAACTCACTTAAACTAATAATCGAGGAAAAAATTTCGAACATGAAAAGTTATTGAATAACATTAGAGATTTTATCATTAAGATGAGTAAATCTAAACGAATCAAATTATTCACACAAATTGGAATAAATTCATCTAAAGAGGCTTAATTTAGGGAAATTATTGTAGCACCTTAAAATTTGCCTCATTGTTTTTGGATTTACTGGCTTATGTTTCTCTGTGTTTTGCATTTTTGCATATCATAGCATTGATTCTTGAGACATGGGACCAAGGTATTTATGTAGCTCAGGGTTCCCTGCCGTTGCAAGAATTTAAACAACGAGCATTAGAGGCTCGGGCATTCATTTTGCCCAGCGATCGAGCGGTCGATTTTATTTTATTCAGCAGGTTATTTTTAGCTCAGGAGACAGCGTACAGGCTATCTGAGACATTTCCACAGTTATAATATCCAATAGCAATTTTTGGAGGCTTAACAGAGCTTATAACAGGTGGCAACGGGTAATTACACAGGATTCCCTCCATTTGGCGTCAAAGTTGGCATTTTTTGAATGTGGTAATCGGTTACCACATATGGGTAATCAGTTACCCTGAGCGAAATTTGCCAAGAAATTTGAATTTTTAGCATTGCAAATTTTCCAATCTTTTTCAACTATTGATTTCACATGATCATCATTAGAAGGATCTAGAATTGTTCAATTTTCACCATTTCCCTCCAAATTTCAAACACTTCATTCCTAATTTCACTCCTAATTTCCATTCAAAATGCTAATCCACATTCCAAACCATATTTTGATTCCAAACCTATAGCTTATTTAAGTGAATTTGCTTCAAACCTCACACAATTACCTTCATTTTCAGATTTCACATTCATTCTTGAGAATTTGCTCTCAACTTTCTCTCCACTTTTTCACTTCCAAAACCTCCATTAAAACTCTTTCCACTTGAGTTCATTGATTCTTCATTGGAATCCTTGAATTTTAGAGCTAAACCTCCATCATTCATATCTATTATCTTCAATTCATCATTCAATTTTCGTTTATATTTGGATATGAATTTGGAAGCTAGATTGGAAGTGCTTTTTTGGATCATTTTTGCTTGATCTTGTTTGTTCTTCATTTCTACCATAAGGAAGCTCTTGGATCTTGAAGAATCGCTGGGTTTCTAGCTTGGATATGTTAATTTCAAGTAAATCAACACTTCCCAAAGCAAATCTCAGCTTTGAAGGTTGGTAATTCTAGATCTAATTTAGTTTTGAACTTATTTGCATAATCACAATGTAGATCCATGGATTTTGATGTTTTTTGATCCATTTTGTTGGAAATGAAAATAAAAACGATAAACAGCGAATAATTTGATCGGTATCGAAGTGCTCAACAAAATAAAATGAATACACCAAAATGATCAGCGCAAAATATATGTATTGGAAAAATATAGCGTTTGTTCAAATTTTGAAATAAATTTTACTCGATTAAATGACTCAAATTGATCAAAAAGCGACCGAAAAGTAGTCGAAAAATTAAAATGAGCATGCTAGGTTAAACTACGCAAAAGACAAAATAATATGACTGACGTTTGCAAGCTCGATTTTATAATTTTCCGTCCATTGATTTTACGCACAATTGACTTTTATTTTGACCAATTCGGGTGTAACTCCAATAAGTTCATTTCAGCTGATAAATTGGGTATTATGCGAGATGAAAGGTATGATAGGCTACGCAGAGGATGTGAAATGAAGCGAGATCTTAGGGTAAAAAATTAGGGTATGACAGGAACCATATTGACGATTTCCTAGAATCCATTTGTCACCGTACTTCTCACTTATTGGTAGGATGGAGAAATGCCCAACAGATCAGACCGAGGCTTACTACCCAACATCAAGTGACTTTTGATTCCAAGTGGAGAAAACCTTTAGTGGGGCGGTTTAAATGCAACATTGATGCATCCTTTTTAAATAACAAAGTTGGAATAGACGCTTGTATTAGAGATGATGAAAGGGTGTTTGTTGCTGCCTGTATAGGGTGGTTCTCGCCTAGTGCTGAAGTAGATGTGGGTGAAGCTTTAGGCCTCTTATATTCAATCAAGTGAGTTCACGAGTTACGTCTGGACAATTTATATTTTGAGCTAGATGCTAAAAATGTAGTGGATAGTATGAACATCCAGAATCCTAATGATTCGGATTTCTGTTCTATCACTAAGGAGTGTAATCGCTTGTTAGCTCTTATTTATAGGAACTCTCATGTTAAGTTTGTTATGGACTGTTGCACCCCAAAATTTGCCCTCTTTCAAGGCTTGATTCATTTCTCCATTTCTTTCAAACTCAATGACATAAGGGAAATCCATCATGAATTCAAGATTCATGAATGGAGATAAAAATAATACTAAGAGGAATTTTGTGACATTACAATCATGTCATTTGTTACAAAAATTCCAACTCTGGATAATGTTTAGAAATTAAGCTATTTCTAAATCTTCATTCATGTCTTTAATCAAATCTATGATATGGTACTCTTCATACTACACCATTTTTTTTTATGTGCTACATTATGTTCACAAACATCCAAGAAATATGCAAGAATTAAATCAACATTGGAATGTTTATGGTCCAAAATTATGCATGTTCAATCATAGGCAAAACAGCCCCATGCAAGAGTTGAAGAATTACTACATTTCACAAAATCAAGAGGACAACATGTACTATGTTACAAGATCATTTTTTATGTCACAAAGTCAAGGAAATAGCATGCAAATGATATATTTACTTGCTAAATATCAGTTTGCAAATGTTGTCAAAGAGTGGTAACAATTGGCTACATGGCAAGATACAAAGCAATACCATCCAAGAGATTAATGGGCAAAAAGAGGGATGGTAGTATAGTATGCTACAGCAGAAAAATGCAGCAAGCCATACTAGAAATAGAAGGGAAAAGTGGGGCTGCACAAAAGGAAGAAAAAGGTATTGCCAAAAATGGAAAGTTGGTGATGAAAAGGTGTGCAAAGTGTGTGGCTTTAGGACAGCAGAAAAAGTTGACAGAAAAGGTGGAAAATGGGCTGCAAGCAAGCATAGAAAACATAGTATTCCTTACTATTAAAAAACACAACACATTTTGGAGATAGGGAGATTGAGAGCAAAGAGTAAGAGAGAAAACCAGAAAAAGAGAGAGAGCAAAAAAAAACCAGCAAAAGATTTAGAGAGTGAAAGAGAAGTACAAGGGAGCCATTGAGAAGGAAAGCCATCAAAGCATAGAGTGAAGAGAAGTGAACACCTAGCCAAAATCAGTGGAGGCTTTGCAAGGAGGGAAACAACTCTTGGGTATCCATTTCTTCAAACTTTTCTCTTCTTTTACATTGTGCATTTATCTCTTGTTCTCTTGGTTTAAGTGTTGTTGTGTTGAGTATAACATGTAAGATCCCAAAGGGACCAAGAAACCCTTTTGAAAGAACCACAAAAAGAAGCAAAAAACAAGAGAAAGTTTGGAATTTTTCATCTGGCAGCCCAACACGGGCCGTGTCACACGACACGGCCGGCCGTGTTACATCTCTGAGTGGATTTTCAAAGTGAAAAATGCCCTGGACTCACAACACGGGCCGTGTCACACAACACGGTCACCCGTGTTGTACCTCTGTTTGAGACTCTAACTTGTTTTTTTTGGCCCAGACCTTGTGACACGGGCCGTGTCACACAACACGGCCACCCGTGTCACACCACTTTTGACCCAAAACGCATTTTTTTCCTGGAACTGTGACACGGGCCGTGTCATACAACACGGCCACCCGTGTTACCCCACTGTTTTCCACTTATTTTTGTTATTTTTACCTCAAAAAAATTTTTCTCAAGGAGTTCGCACGGCGAACTCCTTGATGTGCGGTTTTTATCGCATGTCTCAATTTTTTTAGCCGACTAATCCCATATGTTGTATGATTTTAGTAGGAATGTTGCTATTGTCCTTGGTGACTTTTGATTCCAAAAACCATTTTCAAAAGCAAACTCTCTATTTTATCAAGCCATTTTTAACCCTTGTAAGTCGGTCGCCTTGTGCGTCCCCCATCGACCTTGCTCGCTTCACCTCAAACCCTTTTTTTAAACAATTAATCCTTGACCCAACGTCAAGTGAATTTTCTCAAATAATGGTTAAGCCAACTCACCACATTTAACAAAACGATAAAGTTCACTTTGTATTGAACTAAAGAGAAGGGATTGAGTGTAGACTTCTTCCTCTCCGAGTGTTTGGATACTCACTGTAGTGTGGGTGGTCTCGATACTCGTCTTTCAATACGAAGACGTGACTTTATCCGCCACCTATCTCCCTCTACAACTTCTTTCCGTAATCCTTGTCACCTAAAAACCTCGGTCCCGTACCGAGCGCATTTTTAAACTCTCTTCATAACAAAAATTTGAATGGTCGCGGAGTGGTTAGGCGTAGGCCTTCTCCTATCCCGAGTGCTGACGTTTACCGTAGGGTTCCCTGTCGCAAAGGCACTTACCATTCAAAACCAAAAACACTTTAATAAGAGAATGAAGTTCCCTTTGTATTGAATTAAAAAGAGAGGATTAAGTGTAGACTTCTTCCTCTCCGAGTGTCGAGATGCTCATTGTAGTGTGGGTGGTTTTGATATTCGTCTTTCAATACGAAGACGCTATGTTCGTCACACCCTTTCATAACAAAAACTTTGAGATAAAGAATTGGGTACTACCCGTAGGAGTTACCATCCGAGGATCTATCTCGCCCCTAAAAAACATTTCAACAAATCAAATGTGACATCTTGCCTCGCATGGAGAAAACTTATCTTTCGAAAAGGATATGATACGTCCATTCTACCGCAAACAGGTAATGTCTAAGTCTCCAACGAGCGAGCAGCAATACACCTAACTGCTAGAATGCGTGCGATAGCATCATCCATAAAAACATCAACGAATTGTAGGCCGAACTACGGCTGCTCTGATTCTTTACTTCGTTCAAGTAAAGATACGTAGGTACAAGGGCCACAATCCTTGCCGAGCACATTCCCCCTTTGTCTGTAGTTCCCCGAACTACGTTGACTCTGATTTTCTCATGTCTATCGAGAATACGTAGGCCTAGGACCGCGAAGTCCTACCGAGTCCGTCCTTTCTCTCTTCTTCCCTGTTACGTCCTTTCCCCGTTTCTAAACCCTTTTTCACTATCCAGTGGAACACTTTTATAACATAATATTTAAGCAAATAAATTCACACACAACAAACAAATGGTTCCCATCGAGTACGATGGATGCGAGGGGTGCTAATACCTTCCCTTTGCATAACCGGCTTCCGAACCTGTTCTTGGTTGCGAGACCATCTTATCCGTTCTTTTCTTGAGGTTTTCTCGATATCTTCCTTTCCCCTCATGGGATAAATAAAGTTCGGTGGCGACTCTTCTGTCCTTTTCCTTTTTCGCCTTCCCCGTCGTTGCGCGTATTTTTCGAGTAGCGACATGGACAAACCAATAAGATTGCTCACGTTTTGTCTCGGGCGACTCCATCTCTTGCTAGTTTTCAAATTTATAATGATTTTGTTGTGAATCGGATACCTTTAAACAAAGTATAAACAGTTTCTTAGCAAGAAACACACAAGGGTTAGGGTTAATAAAGAAGAAAACAATAAGGATTGGTTATTAAACTGATATTCTTTCCTTTCTCTTAGAACAAGATTACAAGTTTACAAGAATAACAAAATAACCTCTCTCTCTTGAAATTAGGATTTTATCTTCCTATTTTTCCTTATTCCAAGATTGAGAAACTAACATCCTATTTATAAGAAAAATAGCACACTAACCTAATGGGCTTTTTAACAATTACCCATTACAAGCCAACTTACGGTACAAGCTAACTTAAACAATTGAGCTTACAAGCAAGTCCCAATTCAACATGCTAACAAACCTAGCAATATTGACTAATGCATGTTAGAACAAACTTCGACTACAACACGCATTACTTGCGAACAGGCTTCGACAACACTAGAGTTCGATCCAACATCTCACAAATCTCCACCTTGGACCTAACTCTATAACATCAAGAAACTAGCTTTCTTCATGCAGATTTATTAACTGCATACAGTGGAAAAACTTGCAACTGGGCAACGTCTTGGTGATCATATCAGCAACATTATGATCTGTCGAAACCTTCAGCACTTGGACTTCTCCACGCTCGATTACCCCTCTAATGAAATGCAGCCTCACATCAATGCGCTTGGTTCACTCATGATAGGCTGAGTTCTTCGACAGGTGTATTGCACTTTGACTATCACATTTAATAGTGATAACTTGACCTTGAAGTTTTAGCTCCTTTGCAAAACCTTCAAGTCACAATGCTTCCTTCACAACTTCAGTTAGGGCAATATACTCCGCTTCAGTGGTTGATAAGGCAACGACCTTCTGAAGTGTTACTTTCTAACTGATTATTGTCCCAAACATAGTGAACACATATCCAGAGATAGATTTTCTGGAATCCATACAACCTGCATAATTAGAGTCGACATATCCTTCGATTGCTGCTTTACTATCTTCACCCAAGGCTCCACCATAAATTAGGACTCTATTCAGAGACCCATTTATGTACCTTAAAATCCACTTCAATGCTTGTCAGTGAGCCTTTCCAGGATTCGCCATGTACCTGCTTACAAGACTTACTGCATATGTTATGTCGGGTCTAGTACAGACCATAACATACATCAAAGAACCTACTATGTTAGCATATGGAATGCTATTCATATAAGTTCTTTCAACATCAGTGCTGGGACACTAATCTATACTCAGCTTGAATTAAGGGTTTGTCAGAGTCACAACAGGCTTTGAATTCGACATACTAAACTTTTCGAGAACCTTCTGTAGGTATGCCTCTTGAGATAAGCATAATTTCGAATGCTTTCTATCTCTCCGGATGTCAATCCCAAGAATCCTGGACGCAGCTCCCAGATCCTTCATGTCGAACTCTTTATCGAGTTCATCCTTCACCCTCATTACCTCTTCGACATTGTTGCTTGCTATTAGAATATCATCCACATAGAGCAACAAAATAACAAATGAATTACCCGGTCAAAATCTGAAGTAAACACAGTGGTCGAACTGGCTTCTGATGAAACTTATGTGTGCCATGAACTTGTTGAATCTCCTATTCAACTGTCGAGGAGATTGTTTCAGTCCATATAAAGATCTATTCAGTTTGCACACATAATATTCCTTCCCCCTTTCGACATACCCTTCAGGTTGCCTCATCAGGATTGTTTCATCTAGATTACCATACAAGAACGCAGTCTTTACATCCATCTGTTCCAGTTCAAGGTCGAACTGGGCCACCATGGCAAGCAACATTCGAATGGATCTGTGCTTCACAACAGGAGAGAACACATCATTGAAGTCGATACCTTCTTTCTGAGTGAACCCCCTAGCAACCAATTTTGCCTTGTATCTCTTCGACGTCACTCCTTCGATTCTTTCCTTAACTTTGAAAATCCATTTACAGCTGACTAACTTGGCTCCAGCAGGTTTCTTGATCAGTTCCCAGGTGTTGTTATCATGAAGAGATTTCATCTCATCATCCATGGCCTTCAGCCATTCAGTCTTCTTTCGACTCCTCATAACTTCTTTATAGTCTCTAGGTTCTTCATCTAGAACCTCACTAGCAGAGATTAAGGCATAAGCTATAAGATCTGCATACCCAAGTCTCTGAGGTGGCTTGACGACTCTCTTTGACCTGTCTCTTGCTAGTAGGTAGTCATTATCAATCTCCTCATCTTCGACAGCATCTTCTGCGTCTTCTTTGACTTCATCTGGCGTAAGCAAGTCAACATCAACATGCTCCACCTTAACAGGAATCTCTCCTTGTTCCAGCTCTTCGTCAGCATCATCAGTTTTCTTGAAATCCATCTCTGCTTCATTGAAAACTACATCTCGACTGGTGATACACCTTCTGTGACCTGGCTCTACGCACCATAGCCTATAAGCTTTGACTCCTTCAGGGTATCCCATGAACATGCACTTCAGAGCTCTAGGTTCGACCTTGTCTTGCCTAATATGAGCATAGGCCACACAGCCAAATACTCTCAGTCTGTTGAGACTAGGTGGATGTCCCGACCAAACTTCTTCAGGTGTCTTCATTCCCAAGGCAGTCGAGGGACATCTATTTATCAGGTAAGCTGCTGTCGAAACAGCTTCCGCGCAAAACACCTTCTTCAATCCAGCACTAACCAACATGCATCTAACCCTTTCAAGGATTGTTCGATTGAATCTAACAGCTAAGCCATTTTGTTGAGGAGTACCTGCTACAGTCTTACGCCTTGCAATCCCATACCCAACACAGTAATTGTCGAATGCTTCATTGTAGAATTCAAGGCCATTGTCGGTTCTCAACCTCTTAACCTTTCTGCCAGTCTGAGTTTCGACTAGAATCTTCCAACTTTTGAAATTCTCAAAAGTTTCATCCTTCGTCTTCTGAATGAATACCCATAGCTTTCTGGAATAGTCATCAACAATGGATAGAAAGTACCTTGCACCTGAGTGTGAAGGATTCCTTGCAGGCCCCCAAAGATCAGCATGAATATAATCCAGGGATCCATGTGTTCTTTGCTTGCCTTTGTTATGCTTCGCCCTACAGGATTTACCAAATACACAAGATTCACAAAATTCAAACTTTTTGACTTTGTCACCTCCTAGCAGGTTCTGCTTTCCCAATTCGGCCAGGCCTCTTTCGCTGACATGGCCCAATCTCATGTGCCATAATCCTGTCTTCGACATAAGTTTCGTGGATGCAATATTTTCCGAACCACTTACAACCTCAGCCTCAAGGGTATACTAGCCTTGTTTCTTCACGCCTCTCAAGACTTCCTTCGACCCCTTCATGACTCTTAGGATACTTTTCTCTCCTTGAAAAACATATCATTTTCTATCGAATTCACCAAGAGAAATCAAATTTCTCTTCAAGTCAGGTATGTACCTGACTTTAGTCAATAACCTTATTGACTCATCATGGAGCTTGAATCTCACAGATTCAATACCTGCAATTTTGCAAGATTTGTTGTTTCCTAGCAGCACAGATCCACCATCTTGATCACATAGCTCCTCGAACAATTCTCTGTTTGGAGTCATGTGCCAAGTGCAACCTGAATCCGTAATCCACTCTTTCCTCAAGTCGCCACTTGAAACCACAAGAACATCATATGAGTCGAAGTCATCTTGAACAATGGCTGCATTGCCATTACCTCCATGATCTTTCAGGCATTCAGGACACACCTTTCTTATGTGACCCTCCTTCTTACAGTGATAACATCGAATACTAGATGTTTCGCCACTATAAGACTTCTGTTGACTTTTACCTTTCTTCTTGTCGAACTTACCATCCTTTCACAAGAATTTTCCCTTAACGGCCAAACCTTCGCCCACCGTCGAAGGTTTATGCTCCTTTCGTTCGTTCAAGTCCTTAGAATACAAGGCTGATTGAACTTCTTCAAAGGTCAGGGACTCCCTTCCATACAAGAGAGTTTCTTTGAAGTGAGCATGTGTTTTGGGCAAAGCACACAACAGCAACAGTGCTTGATCTTCATCATCGATCTTCACATCAATATTTTCAAGATCAAGAATCACCTTGTTGAACATATCTAACTGCTCAGCTAACACTTTATCTTCACTCATCTTGAATGAATATAAAGCTTGCTTCAGGTAGAGTCAATTCACTAGAGATTTGGTCATGTACAAACTTTCAAGTTTCACCCATAATCCTGATGCTGTAGTCTCCTTTGATACCTATCGAAGAACCTTATCACCAAGGCTCAACAATATTGCGTTGTGGGCTTTCTCGATCATGCCCGTCTTTTCTTGTGTCGTTAACGCAACGTCCATGGCTGCCTCACCCTTCAACGCTTCCAAACAACCCTGCTGAACTAATAGGGCTTTCATCTTCAAGCGCCACAGACCGAAGTTGTTCACTCCGGTGAACTTTTCAATCTCATACTTTGTTGAAAGCATCTTCTCCACGCTCACCGCACCAATTTGTTGTGAATCGGACACCTTTAAACAAAGTATAAACGGTTTCTTAGCAAGAAACACACAAAGGTTAGAGTTAATAAAGAAGAAAACAATAAGGATTGGTTATTAAACTGCTATTCTTTCCTTTCTCTTAGAACAAGATTACAAATATACAAGAATAACAAAATAACTTCTCTCTCTTGAAATTAGGATTTTATCTTCCTATTTTTCTTTATTCCAAGATTGAGAAACTAGCATCCTATTTATAAGAAAAATAGCACACTAATCTAATGGACTTTTTAACAATTACCCATTACAAGCCAACTTAGGGTACAAGCTAACTTAAACAATTGAGCTTACAAGTAAGACCAAATTCAACATGCTAACAAACCTAGCAATATTGACTAATGCATGTTAGAACAAACTTCGACTACAACACACATTACTTGCGAACAGACTTCGACAACACTAGAGTTCGATTCAACATCTCACAAATTTACTAACATGTGTATCTAAGGTCTTATTATTAATGAAATGTTATAATTTTTTTCTGTCAAAAAGAAAAAACAAAACAAGTGAATTTGCGTTAATAAACATTTTATATATTTTGAACTAATTATGAATGAGTAGAATAACGATTAACTATCTTAATTTTGAAAAAACTATCATAAGTTCGAACGTGCACAAAAATATTAAAGAGCATATGTAAATACATCAACATTTCGTCACCAAAAGAAAAATTTATCAACAGTAAATCAATTTCAAACCTAAGTATCTTGGACCATAATCTATAATTAATTTTAAAAGTATCCTTAATTTTTTATACTATGTGTACAAGACTGCATATATAAAATTTGATTTGCTAATTAATTTTCAATATCTAACAAACTCACAAATAAAATAAGAAAATAATTTATTTTGTGGATACTAATACCTTTAATAAAATTAAATTAAAAATATTAATTTATTTACTCAACTAAATTTAAAGATATCGGAGTGTTCACTCTTTCATTTTACTAGAATATAACCCACGCGTTACGCAGATGATCTATAATATATTAATGTCATTGTATGTGAAATTTTAAACTTCATCAAAATTTTATATTATTATTTTGTTTGTTGAGTATTTTTTTAAATGATTATATTTGAGTCATTATTATATATAGTTTTATAAGGACATATTTGAGAAAAAGTTAAATTTTAAGAGTAATATGGAGGATCAATTGATTATATTTGCATGATTATTTTCTAGTAAGTTATTTGAATAATTATTCTATATGAATTTATTAGAATATTTGAGACTATGTTGAATTTTAAGGAGTAATAAAAAAGATGGATGTAATTGTAAATAATATAAGAACTATGTTAAATTTTATCAACTAGTTTGTATCTTAAAAATTTAATGATTTTAATGAATGAATAATATCTAAAACAACAATTTTAAGCGTTAATTTATAATTTAATTTTGTTTGTTTTTATTCAAATTAATAATTAAATAGTTGTCATTTAGAATATAATAATAATTATACTAAAATATAATGGAAAAAAAAAAGAGTTTCAAAATTTTTAAGATTACATTAATTGTTGAGTTATAAATTAGAATGTTAGATAATTAGTATCAATAATATGTAAGAAATATAATTCAAAATTTCTAATGGTCATCAATTATAGGTTTAGGATTTAGATTGATATATAATTAATAATTAGATAGAAATTGAGATTCAATTTGATTTTTCTTTTAAATATGATATTAACTGCAAAGTTAAAATTTTAATTGGTAGATAATTCTAATACTATCCTAAAATGGAGTTTCAATTTCTTTTATAGTTAGAGCTTGAATTGATAAATAATTTTAAATTGTGAAAAATAAATTTTAATTTTTTAATAAATCAATAATTATTGAATATGAATGTAGATTCATAGATAATTATGAGTCTCAAAAAAAGATAATAAATAAAATTTCATAACCATTAAAATGAAAGTTAAATATTTATTGATATGCACTAAAAGAATAAAGTATTTTTTTATAAAGAATAACATCAACTATTTCGTATAGTTAAATTATAAAACATTTTAAAATTGAGAGGATGAAAATTAAACCAAAAAAAATCTTCATAACAATTAAATGGAAATTAAATATTGTTGGTATGTGTATTATAGTTGTATATTTCAATCTTTATTTTAAGGTTGTTATTCGAAGACACAATATACTTTTAAATTGCAAGATATGTATATTTATGTGCATTTTTATTAGGAAGACAATAAATAATCTATATCAAAATAATTATGAATATAAAATATGATTAAAATTTAAATAATATATAAAATTTATATTAAAGAAGAAAATAAGAATTTATATCCGAGAGAAAGTATAATTACTACCATTCTATAATAGTTGAGAAAGATGAAGGAAATTAAACCAAAAATATTTATACAAAAAAATAAAAATATCTGAACGAAAGTCTATATATTGCAGTTTCTAGAAATGTGATGCTCCAAATGATTGTAAAAGATATTTACTTCAATATTCATTCTAAGATTGTTGTTTGTAGGAGTTGGGATCGATTAGGCTCTCATTCAAATTGCAAAACCTTCAAAATAATAATTAGAAATTACACTACACAATATGAATATGAGTACGAAATAAATTTGAATATGATCAAAATAATATTTATGAAACGAATTCGAATATGATCAAAATAATAAAATAAAAATTAATAAGGAAAAATATGAACATGAAATTGATTTGAATAGATGTAAAAAATTTATTTTAAAAAACCTTCTAAGAACTTTTGGATTAGATAAAGATAAAAACAATCAATTCTCCTTCCAAATCGGTGTTGAATAGTTCATTCATTCATCCCATGATTTTCCAAGTTATGCATGAAGTTCTAAAATATGGATGTGAGGAATAAAGTGAGAGGAATTTATCTATTTAAGAAAGTGTAAGATATTGGATCGAACTCTAGTTAGTATGCCGTTGAAGTTTGCTCACATGTTGTTGTCGAAGACCTACATGCTGCAGTTGAATTATGTTCTAGTATGTAATTGTTGAATTAGGCCTCGTGTTAAGGATCCAATTGTTTAAGTTAGTTTGTACCCTAAGTTAGCTTGTAATGAATAATTTTTAAAAAGCCCATTAGTTTAGTATGTTAGGTTTTATTATAAATAACATATTAGTCTCTCATCTTATGTGTGGTATGACAAAATCTAATCAGGGTGAGAGGGTTACTTGTTATTCTTGAGTACTTGTAATATGTTTTATAGAGAAAGTAAAGAATATCAGTTATAACCGATCCATGTTGTTCTCTTTTTTTCCCCTTAACCCTAACCCTTGCGTGTTTCTTGATCATAAAGAAACCGAGTATATTTTGTTTTAAGGCATCCTAATTCACAACAAATTGGTGCAGTGAGTGTGGAGAAGATGCCTTCAATAAATTATGAGATTAAAAAGTTCATCGGAGTGAACGACTTCAGTTTGTGGCGCTTGAAGATGAAAGTGCTACTGGTTCAGCAAGGTTGTTTGGAAGTGTTGAAGGGAAAGGCAGTCATGGACGCTGCATTAACGGGAAAAGAAAAGACGACCATGATAGAGAAAGCCCACAACGCAATATTATTTAGCCTTTGTGATAAGGTTCTTCGACAGGTATCAAAGGAGACTGATCGGTGGATTTCACTTGTGTTTTCAAACGCTATTTGTTGTTAATTTCACAATATTTTTATCTGTTTTCAAAGCTTTAGTTGTTATTATCTGAATTACTCGTAGTTGTGTGTCTTCAAGTCTTATTTTTAAGTTTATATTACTTTTGCCGTTGGTGCGTTTGATTTGGTTTCTTTTAGTGTGTTTTTGGCAGGAATGGATAGCACGACAGTCGCGCCGCTTCCGGAGGCAAAGAAAAATTGGAAAAGGGAAGTCAGAGCTACAACACGGGTACCCGTGTTGCACAACACGACCCGTGTCATGGAGGACACGGTTGGCAGACACGGGTAGACCAAAGCAGAAGAAAAGGAGACTCAGACTTACAACACGGGTGCCCGTGTCATGCAACACGGCCCGTGTTGCAGCCCTTGGAGATGATACACACCCTGAAGAAGTCAGCAGCCTGACACGGCCACCCGTGTTGCACAACACGGCCCGTGTCAGGGCCACTGAGAGTGAAATTTTTATGTTTTCTGATTTTTTGCTGTCAGACCTATTTCGAAGGGCATTTGAGACATTTCACGATGTAATTTGAATTTAGATATAAGAGTCACTTTTTAGAAAGTAGGAGACACTTTGGACCGGAGATTAGGATTGACAACTGAGAGGAGAGTTCGGCTGGAAAAACAAAGGATCGATCAAAAGCGGAAGCAATTGATGATCCAAGGATTTCAACTCACATTGTAATGATCTTCTCCTTTTCATTTCTAATTTCTTTTATGTTTACCAAGAACATGAGCAGCTAAACCCCAAGTTGTTAGGGGGTGGTCCTAAGTTGCGATGTAATGACTTTTATTTGATTATTCTATTAGAACTATGTTATTCACCTTATATATTTTATTTTGTATTAATCTTAACGCGTATTCATATTGGAAAGTAGAATTCGAATTATGCTTAGGTTTTAATCTGGAAAGTCAACCTAACACTTTTGCAAAATAGTATCACGGTCGATATTGCTTAGGAATGAGGATATCCCGTATCACGTATTTTATGGTCGGAACTATTGCTTGATGTTTTTCTTGGACACTGAGGAATTAGTGTACAGAAAACTCATCAAAGGGTTTTCATTAAGGAATTAAGAAAACTAAATTGGCCAACTGATGAATTAAGGTTAATAACTATTATAGCAGAATAATCATACATGGTCTTTACTCGCATCGTCTCCACTCCCCTAACACTGTTCTTAAATTGATTTATAAGTCTTTACTTACTTGTTATATTACTCTGCTACCAAACAAACCATTAGACCTTTTGTTCCTTTGAATCCTAAAAATCCCGTTAATTACTACGCAGTCCTCGAGATCGATACTTGAGACTTTTCCCTTATTACTACAATTGGTAAAAATAGTACACTTGCTATTTTCCCGATCAAGTTTTTGGCGCCGTTGCCGGGGACTGCCAAATTAACATTGTTTTTAGAATCCAAAAGAAATTTTGTTGCTCTGCGACTAAAATTTTATTATTTACTGCATAACTTTTATCCGCTTGTATTATCTAACGCTTGTCTAATTGTGTACGCGAGGTAAGGCCTCAGCTAAATATTCTTTTGATACAGAACCAGAACGAGCATTACACGAAAGACGGAGATTAGCTAAAGTTAAAAGACTGGAAGAAATAGAGGAAATTATATCTGTGCAGAGCGACTCCGAAGAGAGAGAGACAACACCTGAAACGGTTCAAATGGCTGGAAATCCACCTCAGCCTGAAAGACTGCTAGGAGACTATGGAGGGGCCAATGCTCAACCAAACCGGATGACCATTGTAAATCAATCGGTGAATGTTGCGCATTTTCAGCTACACCCTTCCACCATCCGTCATTTGGAAAGCAAGCCGTTCGCCGGAAGAATCAACGAAGATGCAAATAAACATCTTCAGAGATTCCTTACGACCACCACCTCGCTGAAGATAGAAGGACATTCCGAAGAGGCCAAGAGATTGGTTATGTTCCCGTTCACACTCACTGATGATGCGGAAGAATGGTTTTACTCGCTCCCCGCTGGGAGTATCACAACATGGCAAGAGATGGAAACTGCGTTCCTGAATGAGTATTTCCCTGCCTCAGTGTTCATCCGAAAAAGATATGACATTGTCAACTTCAAGCAAAAAGAAGGAGAATCTTTAGGGGATGCATATAAGCGGTTTAAGAGGTGTCTTACAGCATGTCCTACTCATAACATGGACGCCACTGAGCAGATGCAAAACTTTGTGAATGGATTACGACTCAAAACGAAACAGCTCATAGATACTGCTGCCGGTGGCTCAACCAACTTCTCAACGGCCACAGGTATCAAAAGGATCATAGAAGCAATCGCCGCTAACGAGCACCTTGAGTTGTATGATCGCACGGTTAACCAACCGGAAGGTAAGATTGATCTGAAGCTGGCAGACCAGGTTGTTAAAATGGAGGATCAGATCACCGCCGAGGTAGAGAGAAGGTTAAAGAAAATGAATGTTGAAACTCAGGTAGTGGCACAGGTTGAGCCAGTTCAAGCAGCACCTTGTGAAATATGCGGTGGACCACACTTTACAATGCATTGTGTAGCAACTCAAGAGCAAGTGGAACAAATTAATATGTTGAGGCAGAACAATCCCTACGCCAACACATATAATCCTGGTTGGAAAAATCACCCAAACTTTTCATGGAAAGATCAACAAGGAAATGTATAAAAACCTGTTCAAGGCCAACAACCGTATCAACCTCAGCAACAACAGTACCAGCAGACACCATACCAACCTCAATATCAACCACAAGCGCCTCGAAAAGCTGATTGGGAAGTAGCCATTGAGAAAATGGCCGCCCAAAATTCTTAATTTCAAGAAGAGACGAGGAGTAACTTCAGGAATGCTGGAGCATCCATAAAGAATCTTGAAGTACAAATGAGTCAAATTGCTCAACAGCTAGCGAGTTCACAAGCGTCGGGTACACTTCCAAGTGCCACAGTACCAAATCCGAAGGATCACCACCAAATTAAGGCGATAGTAAAAGGAAGTGGAAAATCCAAGGAAGTAGAAGAAGAGGAAACGGAACTAAATGATCAGATGATTGAAGTTGAGCTGGAAATTAAACAAAATGAAATAGTCGAGGAAGAAGTGGTGACACTGGTACCGGTAACTAAAGAGAAAGTGGTAGAACCGAAACCGGTGATCAAGCTGCCATACCCCTCAAGAAATAAAAAGAAAGGACAGCAAGAGAAGAATTTCGAGAAGTTCCTGGAGCTGTTTAAAAAGTTGGAGGCACTAGAACAAATGCCCACCTATGCAAAATTCATGAAGGACATCATTGCCAAGAAGCGGACTAGTGAGTCCGAACCTGTTATTCTAACAGAAACTTGTAGTGCTATTTTGCAGGGTCTGAAGATTCCGGTTAAGAAGAAAGACAGTGGAGTTGTAACTATCCCATGCACTATTGGTGATAGGTCATTCAACAGAGCTTTAATTGATTTGGGAGCAAGTATTGGCCTCATGCCCTTGTCCATCTACAAAAAGTTGGAGATCGGTGCGGTTCAAGACACTCGGATGACTCTCCAGTTTGCTGATCATTCAGTTAAGCGGCCGTATGGAGTGGTTCAAGATGTTCTAGTTAAGGTAGATAAATTTGTGTTTCTGGTTGATTTTGTGATCCTAGAGATGCCGGAAGATGAAGAAATGCCGTTAATTTTGGGCCGGCCATTCATGGAAACCGGGAGAGTCATGATAGATATGGAAGGCGGCACCCTGACCTTGAAGGTATATGACGAGGAGTTAAAAATTGATGTTAGCAACACCATGAAGCATAAACAGGATCGTGGCACCAGTAGCAACATACAAGTGCTAGAACAAGTCATAGAGAGCGAACATTTGGAGAGTGTGACCCAACTGCCCCTGGAAAGAGTGTTGAGCATGTCAATCTTTAAGGAAGATAAAGAAGTGGATGAGAATGACAGGGAGGTAGTTGAAATGTTGGAAACTCGACCATTCCAAAGGGGATCCCGACCACACCGATGGGAGGACTTACGGCAACCTATAGCGCTGGAAGGTAATGACGAAAAGCCTAAAGGTTCGGAATTGAAACAACTGCCGGAAAATCTCAAATATGTTTTTCTAGACACCGAGGAAAAGTGTCCCGCCATTATCAGCTCTAGTTTGAAAAGTGTCCAGGAGAAACAACTGATAGGGGTTCTTAAAAAATTTAAGAGTGCTATTGGTTGGAAAATCGAAGACCTAAAGGGTATAAGTCCTACAGTTTGCATGCACAAAATCCTTATGGAGAAGGACCATAAACCTGTTGTGCAGCCCCAACGAAGACTGAACCCCGTTATGAAGGAAGTCGTAAGAAAGGAAGTGGTGAAATTATTGGATGCTGGACTTATCTATCCTATATCGGACAGCTCATGGGTGAGCCCTGTTCACGTGGTGCCCAAGAAAGGAGGTACAACTGTGGTGACTAATGACAAGAATGAGTTGATTCCTACGCGTACAGTCACTGGTTGGAGGGTATGCATTGATTATAGGAGACTTAATTTAGCCACCAGAAAAGATCACTTTCCGTTGCCCTTTATTGATCAGATGCTAGAAAGATTGGCTGGTCACGATTACTATTGCTTTCTAGATGGATACTCCGGATACAACCAAATCGCGGTTGCGCCAGAGGATCAAGAGAAGACAGCTTTCACATGCCCGTACGGAGTTTTTGCTTATAGGAGGATGCCATTCGGATTATGTAATGCCCCAGCCACATTTCAAAGATGCATGACTTCTATTTTTGCGGATATGCTTGAGAAACATATGGAAGTCTTCATGGATGATTTTTCGGTTTTTGGGTCATCATTTGATAATTGTTTAACTAACTTGTAACTTGTTTTGCAGAGATGTCAGGAAAGTAACTTGATCCTAAATTGGGAAAAATTTCATTTCATGGTAAGAGAGGGCATTGTCCTTGGTCACAAAATCTCACACAAAGGGATCAAAGTCGATCAAGCAAAAGTGGAAGTAATATCCAAGTTGCCACCACCCGTGAACGAGAAAGGTATCCGAAGCTTCTTGGGTCACGCAGGGTTCTACCGCAGGTTCATAAGAGACTTCTCCAAGATAGCTAAACCGTTGACGTCCTTGTTAGTCAAGGACACGACGTTTGTGTTCAATAAGGAATGTGCTGACGCATTCGAGAACCTGGAAAATAAGTTAGTGTCAGCACCAATTGTGATAGCCCCAGATTGGTCGCTGCCGTTTGAGATCATGTGTGACACCAGTGACATCACAGTAGGGGCTGTATTGGGGCAGCGGAAAGAGAAGCTTTTGCATGTTATTTACTATGCGAGTCACGTTTTGAACCTGGCACAGATGAACTACGCAACTACCGAGAAGGAGTTGCTAGCGGTGGTGTATGCCTTTGACAAATTTAGGCAATATCTGTTGGGTTCTAAAGTGATTGTTTATACTGACCATGCTGCATTAAAATATCTTTTTTCTAAACAGGAGTCGAAGCCCAGGCTGCTGAGATGGATCCTTCTTCTCCAAGAATTCGATGTGGAGATTCGGGATAAGAGAGGATGTGAAAATACTGTAGCTGATCACCTCTCGCGAATGTCACCGATTGAAGAAAACGAGGAAAAGCGCCCAATAAAGGACGAGTTTGCTGATGAACACATCCTAGTTATTCATGGTATTCCTTGGTTTGCGGATTACGCCGACTATTTAGTCAGGGGTCTCATACCCGACGATTTTGATTCTAACAAACGGAAAAAGTTTGTTCATGACTGCAGGTTTTACTTATGGGATGACCCGTTTCTTTACAAGAAAGGGGTGGATGGAATGATCAGACAATGTGTTCCGGAAAATGAGCAAAGGAAGGTGCTCGAAGCATGTCATAATTCAGATTATGGAGGGCATTTCAGTGGCGACCGCACCGTAGCAAAAGTCCTCCAATCGGGGTTGTATTGGCCGTCTTTGTTCAAAGATGCCCAGAACGTAGTTAAGGAATGCGACAGATGTCAACGGACTGGAAATATCTCGAAAAGAAACCAGATGCCTCAAAATTCCATGTTAGAAGTAGAGTTGTTTGATGTTTGGGGGATTGACTTTATGGGACCATTCCCACTATCATTTGGAAAACACTATATACTAGTAGCTGTTGACTATGTTTTGAAATGGGTAAAAGCAGTGGCACTACCAACAAATGATGCTAAAGTAGTGGTGAGGTTTCTGAAGGAGAACATATTTTCGCGGTTTGGAGTACCAAGGGCCCTTATAAGTGATGAAGGAACCCACTTCCTAAATCATCTCATGGAAAAGTTACTCCTTAAGTATAATGTGAAGCACAAAATATCTACTCCGTACCATCCTCAAACCAACGGGCAAGCCGAAGTGTCAAATCGACAACTCAAACAGATATTAGAGAAAACAGTGCGTGCATCCCGTAAGGACTGGGCAGTAAAGCTGGACGACGCTCTCTGGGCGTATCGCACTGCATACAAAACACCCATTGGTATGTCCCCTTACCAACTAGTCTATGGTAAAGCTTGCCATCTGCCTCTAGAGTTAGAACACAAGGCATTATGGGCTTCAAAAGTCCTTAACCTAGACCTCACCAGAGCAGGAGAGTCTAGAACCCTCCAACTCCATGAGCTAGAGGAATTCAGGAACCGGGCATATGAGAATGCAAAAATTTACAAAGATCAAGCAAAGAAATGGCATGATCGACGTATTCAGAAGAAAGAATTTCGGGAAGGACAATTAGTACTGTTGTACAACTCCCGACTGAAACTCTTTCCGGGAAAGCTTAAATCAAAATGGTCGGGACCATTTGTAGTACATAAGGCGTTTCCGCACGGAGCAGTCGAGCTGAAAAATCCAGCAAATGGAGACATTTTTAAAGTAAATGGTCAGCGTCTGAAACCTTACTACGAGGGACAGCAGAAAGATCGAAACGATGTTGTTCATCTCACATGATACGATGATGGACCGTCGAGCCAGGCGACGTAAAACGAAGCGCTTCGTGGGAGACAACCCACGTATTTTACATTCACGCGTTCATTTTGTTTTTGTTTTAACAGGTTTTGATTAACTCGCAGTTCATCGGTGAAAGAAGAATGTCGGGGACCAGAGGAGAGGAAAAAGTTGAAAAACAGCACCCTGACACGGGTGGCCGTGTTACACAAAACGGGCCATGTCATGCCTAGCATATCAGGGATGAAAAAATTGGGAAAAATGTGGAGACAGTGGAGCAACACGGGTGCCCGTGTTGCAGGTGCGTGGCTGTAAAAAAAAATACTACAGGAGGAGCAACACGGGTGCCCGTGTTGTGCAACACGGCCCGTGTTGCAAGGTACGATCTGTTTTTTTTAAATTTTTTACCCCGTAGGGCCCACCACTTTAACCCCCACTTATCATTAGCAACCACACATTTCATATCATTTTTCATCTTCCTCCTTCTTCTCCCTCACAAAACCCTTAACCTCCATAACCTTCTCTCCACAAAAGCTTCATTATCTACCACACCCACTCATCGGAAACACTTCCGTCCTTCACAAAAAACGTTCTACTCATCATTGTGCTTATTTCTACGGTCGCGTTTTTCACTAACAGTGATTTCGAAATTTTTCGAACCATCTGTGTTGTTTGTGTTTTGCAGGTTTGAGAATGCCTCCTCGTAGAGACACAGGAAAAGCAGTGGCGGAAACTTCGCGCCCCAGAAAGAGAGCACACCGTATGGCGAATCCTCACGGCATACTCTTTGAAGACCCGGACCATCAGAAGAAGTACTCTAACATCATCAAGTGTAAGCTCGCTCCCACAAGGTATATCTGTAACACTACACTTGATAATCTAGGGCTGAGAGTAGAAGTCCATAGGATGTTTCACACTCTGGGTATGCTAGAATTTATGCAATTGGAAGCGCCGACTTATGAGCGCATAACTGTTGAATTCTTGAGTACTTTAGAATTTCAATTGAAGCACAGGTGGATAGGTGTGGAGGAGGAATATTATGGTACACTGAGGTTTAGGTTATTTGATACTGACCATAGCCTGACCATAGCCGAATTGGGAGATATTCTGAAGCTCCCCAATTTTGGTCCCGGAGCCCCTCCGGGAAATTTTAGTACAGGGGACTTCTGGAAGGCTATTATAGGCAGAACAGATTATGTCGCGAAAGCGGCAAAAGCCTCGTGTATCCATAACCCTTGTTTCAGGTACGCTCAAAAGGGATTGGCATATACACTGTTCGGCAGGGGTGACAACACATGAGTGGCGACTCAGAGGGAGTTGTACTTCATGTACGGCATGGAAAATCAAGAACTCATTAATGTAGCTGCATTTGCAGCTGATCACCTGAAGAGGGTTGCGAATGCACCTTCCGGTGAAATAAGTGTAGGCGGTATGATTACTCAAATCGCAAATCACTTTGGCCACGGTGCTCTCTTGAGGGAGGAACCCACTGTTGCAGGTAAGACTAAAATAGATCTTGCCACACTGACTGCCCAAGGTATGATTCGAGTCTTTGATAATTATTACTCCTTGGTAAGCCAAAACAGACATCTCCTTGCTTTACCTGCCCCTGACTTTATTAGTATTCAAAATGTGAATAAATGGCTATATGAGAGCACAATGCAGGATGAAGAAGACCAATTTTATGATGGTACAGGTACAAAATTCTTTGAGGATGAAGGAGATCAGGTAGAAGAAGCGCCTATACCGCCTACTCGAGTCTCACCCCATCAGGAATCCAGCTCAGGCTCTTGGAGCTTATCTAAAAAAGAATGGGATTGGATGGAGAATGAGATGTGTCATCTCCGAAGTGAGCAGACGAGGCAAGGCGAGGAGCAGACAAGACAAGGGAACGAACAAATCCGACAAGGCAGGTTGATCGGTGAGATGCATGAATGGATGTGGCAGATGATGCTGCGCGACCAACCTCCGCAACCATGAACTTTGTGAGTCCTCTGCTACTAGTGTCCAACAGTGAGGACACTGTTGAATTCTAGTGTGGGGGTATTTTATTTTTATTTGTGTTTTTATGCTATTTGTTTATGTTATTTGTGTGTTTTCAATTCTGTTTGAGTTATTTGGTTATTTAATTTCCAGTGTTAGTTTAAGAACATGATAGCAAGTCCACAGGAAAACCCCCCTGACATTGAGCTAATAAAATTAATAACATTGTTGAGGAACTGTTTAGTGAAGATGTTGAGTGAGGTGATTAGAAAGTATATAGAATACTCAGAAAAGAACTGTGAGGATGAAATCGGAACAATCTTGAGAGATAGGTAAAAGGCAAACACCCTGGGTTTCCCAAATAGGAACGAGTTCGACGTGTAGATTTGTACCATAGTGCTTTGATCTGAGAAGTACCCCTGAGTAGTTTATTTTGACAATCAGGTTTCATCAAAAAGAATCGTGTGTGCAAGGGTAATGAAAAGTATTGAGCTAAGGCACAGGAAAAAAAACAAACAAAAAGGGGAATTTAGGCGACTAATCCTTCTAAGTTGGGTAACCCTCACCCGGTTATTCAGCCCAACGGCGGTCGAACCTGAAAGCCATTCAAAAAGAATAACAGTGCCAGAAAAAGAAAAATGTCATTGATAAATCTTGTGCACACGAGGAAAATCATGAAAGTCGTATAGTGATTGTCCGAATGAAAGGGAGGAAAATCGAAAAAGAAGACTTAAGTACAAAGCATAGTCAAAGAGGTTACCCATAGGGAGACTGAGGTATGTGGTTTACCGCAGTCTAGTGTTTGCATGTTACCTGTTTTGAGGGAAAAGCCAAGATTAATCCTAGGAGACTTGGAATGAGAAGTTCAAGTATGAGTATCATCACCGTAACTCACAATTCTATGGACGTTCCGTTATGAAAAAGATATTAAGTTCGGTTTGGCGAGCTTTTTGCTTGAGGGCAAGCAAAAGTTCAAGTTCGGGGGAGTTTGATCGGTGGATTTCACTTGTGTTTTCAAACGCTATTTGTTGTTAATTTCGCAATGTTTTTATCTGTTTTCAAAGCTTTAGTTGTTATTATCTGAATTACTCGTAGTTGTGTGTCTTCAAGTCTTATTTTTAAGTTTATATTACTTTTGTCGTTGGTGCGTTTGATTTGGTTTCTTTTAGTGTGTTTTTGGCAGGAATGGATAGCACGACAGTCGCACCGCTTCCGGAGGCAAAGAAAAGTCGGAAAAGGGAAGTCAGAGCTACAACACGGGTACCCGTGTTGCACAACACGGCCCGTGTCATGGAGGATACGGTTGGCAGACACGGGTAGACCAAAGCAGAAGAAAAGGAGACTCAGACTTACAACACGGGTGCCCGTGTCATGCAACACGGCCCGTGTTGCAGCCCTTGGAGATGAGACACGCCCTGAAGAAGTCAGCAGCCTGACACGGCCACCCGTGTTGCACAACACAGCCCGTGTCAGGGTCACTGAGAGTGAAATTTTTATGTTTTCTGATTTTTTGCTGTCAGACATTTCGCGATGTAATTTGAATTTAGATATAAGAGTCACTTTTTAGAAAGTAGGAGACACTTTGGACTGGAGATTAGGATTGACAACTGAGAGGAGAGTTCGGCTGGAAAAACAAAGGATCGATCAAAAGCGGAAGCAATTGATGATCCAAGGATTTCAACTCACATTGTAATGATCTTCTCCTTTTCATTTCTAATTGCTTTTATGTTTACCAAGAACATGAGCAGCTAAACCCCAAGTTGTTAGGGGGTGGTCCTAAGTTGCGATGTAATGACTTTTATTTGATTATTCTATTAGAACTATGTTATTCACCTTATATATTTTATTTTGCATTAATATTAACGCGTATTCATATTGGAAAGTAGAATTCGAATTATGCTTAGGTTTTAATCTGGAAAGTCAACCTAACACTTTTGCAAAATAGTATCACGGTCGATATTGCTTAGGAATGAGGATATCCCGTATCACGTATTTTATGGTCGGAACTATTGCTTGATATTTTTCTTGGACACTGAGGAATTAGTGTACAAAAAACTCATCAAAGGGTTTTCATTAAGGAATTAAGAAAACTAAATTGTCCAACTGATGAATTAAGGTTAATAACTATTATAGCAGAATAATCATACATGGTCTTTACTCGCATCGTCTCCACTCCCCTAACACTGTTCTTAAATTGATTTATAAGTCTTTACTTACTTGTTATATTACTCTGCTACCAAACAAACCATTAGACCTTTTGTTCCTTTGAATCCTAAAAATCCCATTAATTACTACGCAGTCCTCGAGATAGATACTTGGGACTTTTCCCTTATTACTACAATTGGTAAAAATAGTACACTTGATATTTTCCCGATTAGAGACTACGGCATCGGGGTTATGGTTGAAACTTGAAAGTTTGTACATGACCAAATCTCTGGTGAATCAACTCTATCTGAAGAAAACTTTGTATTCATTCAAGATGAGTGAAGACAAAGTGTTGGCTGAGCAGTTGGATATGTTCAACAAGATGATTCTTGATCTTGAAAATATTTATGTGAAGATCGATGATGAAGATCAAGCACTGTTGTTGTTGTTGTGTGCTTTGCCCAAAACACATGCTCACTTCAAAGAAACTCTCTTGTATGGAAGGGATTTCTTGAGCTTTGAAGAAGTTCAATCAGCCTTGTACTCTAAGGACTTGAATGAACGAAAGGAGCATAAACCTTCGATGGTTGGTGAAGGTTTGGCCCTTAAGGAAAAATTCTTGCGAAAGGATGGTAAGTTCGACAAGAAGAAAGGTAAAAGTCAGCAAAAGTCTTATAGTGGCAAAGCATATGATATTTGATGCTATCACTGTAAGAAGGGGGGTCACACAAGAAAAGTGTGCCCAGAACGCCTGAAAGATAATGGAGGTAAAGATAATGGCAACACAACCATTGTTCAAGATGACTTTGACTCATCTGATGTTCTTGTGGTTTCAAGCAACGACTCAAGAAAGGAGTGGGTTATGGATTCAGGTTGCACTTGGCACATGACTCCAAACAGAGAATTGTTTGAGGAGTTATGTGATCAAGATGGTGGATCAGTGCTGCTGGGAAACAACAAATCTTGCAAAATTACAGGTATTGGATTTGTGAGATTCAAGCTCCAAGATAAGTCAATAAGGTTATTTACTGAAGTCAGGTATGTACCTGATTCGAAGAGAAATTTGATTTCTCGGTGAATTCGATAGGAAGGAGTATGTTTTTCAAGGATAGAAAAGTATCCTAAGAGTCATGAAGGGGTCGAAAGAAGTATTGAGAGGCGTGAAGAAACAAGACTTGTATACCCTTGAGGCTGAAGTTGTAAGTGGTTTAATAAATGTTGCATCCACGAAACTGTTGTCGAAAACAGAAATTTGGCACATGAGATTGGGCCATGTCAAAGAAAAGGGTATGGTCGAATTAGGGAAACAAAATCTGCTTGGAGGAGACAAAGTCGAAAAGCTAAAATTTTGTGAACCCTGTGTACTTGGAAAATCTTACAGAGTGAAGTTCAACAAAGGCAAGCAAAGAACTTATGGATCCCTTGATTACATCCATGTTGATCTTTGGGGGCTTACAAGGTGTCCATCACATTCATGAGCAAGGTATTTTTTATCCATAGTTGATGATTATTCCATGAAGTCATGGGTATTCATTCAGAAGACTAAGGATGAAACTTTTGAGAATTTCAAAGGTTGGAAGACTTTGATCAAAAATTAGACTGGCAGAAAGTTCAAGAGGTTGAGAACCGACAATGGCCTTGAATTTTGCAATGAGACGTTCAACATTTTTTGTGCTGCCTCAGGTATTACAAAGCATAAAACTACTGCAGTTATTCTACAACAAAATGGTTTGGCAGAAAAGTTTAATCAAACTCTTTTGGAAATAGTTAGATGCATGTTGACTAGTGTTTGATTAAAGAAGGTGTTTTGGGTTGAGGTTGTTTCGACAGCAACATATCTGATAAACAGATGTCCTTCGACTGTGTTAGATATGAAGACACCTGAAGAAGTTTGGTCGGGACATCCATCTAGTCTCGACAGACTTAGAGTATTTGGCTGTGTGGCCTATGCTCATATTAGGCGAGACAAGGTCGAACCTAGAGCTCTAAAATGCATGTTCATGGGATACCCTGAAGGAGTCAAAGCTTATAGTTTATGGTGCCTAGAGCCAGGTCACAGGAGGTGTATCACTAGTCGAGATGTAACTTTCAATGAAGCTGAGATGGCTTTCAAGAAAACTGATGATACCGACGAAGAGCTGGAACAAGAAGAGATTCATGTTGAGGTGAAACATGTTGATGCTGAATTGCGTATCCCAGATGAAGTCGAAGAAGAAGCAGAAGGTGATGTCAAAGATGAGGAGACTGATAATGACTATCTGCTAGTAAGAGACAGGTCAAGGAGAGTCATCAAGCCACCTCAGAGACTTGGGTATGCAGATCTTATAGCTTATGCCTTAATCTCTGCAAGTGAGGTTCTCGACAAAGAACCTAGAGATTATAAAAAAGTTATGAGGAGTCAAAAGAAGACTGAATGGCTGAAGGCCATGGATGATGATATGAAATCTCTTCATAATAACAACCTCTGGGAACTGATCAAGAAACCTGCTGGAGCCATGTTAGTCAGATGTAAATGGATTTTCAAAGTTAAGGAAGGAATCGAAGGAGTGGCGTCGAAAAGATACAAGGTGTTGCACCCCAAAATTTGACCAACCGGGTCTCGCATTTGGCTCGATGTTTCGACGCATAATCGTATTCGCATCTGCATATTGCATACATTGCATTTCTCATTTGTTTTGATTTTATCAGGGATCACAGCTCTCGTCTCGTGTTTCAGATGTTTTTATCAGTTTAAATAGGTAGAATCGTATTTGTGGGATATTTCGGTGCTCGTTTATTTTTTACCGGCTATTTTGGTGCGCTCTCGCGGTGTTATGTGTCGTTCGGTGTTATTGTGATTTTTCTGGAGTTTATTGGCTATTTTTAGGATTTTTTTATAGTTTTAAATAGATTTTTAATCATTTTAGGATTTAATAGGATTTTTAATAGTTTAATTCTTTTTAAATAGATTTTAAGTCATTTTAGGATTTAATAGATTTTTTAGAAATTTTTAGAATGTTAATAGTTTTTAAATAGTTTTAAATAGTTTTTTTCATTTTTAGAATATTAGTATGGTTTTTTTAAAATAGTTTTTAATTCTTTTTAATCATTTTTAAGATAATATAGAATTTTTTAGAATAATAATAGATTTTTCTTTTATTTTCTTTTATAGAATTTAAATAAATAACATAGGTTTATTAGGATTTTTATTAGTGGGTTTATTAGATTTTTTTAGAGTATTATTGGTTTAGGAGTTAATTAGTTTAATTGAGTTTAGTTTAGGTTAATCAGAATTTTAATTCATTTAATTAATTAGGTTGGTTAATTAGTGTTAATCAATCCATTAATCTGTTCATTTAGTTTTGCAGTCCACTTTTATTCTGTTCGTTGGGCCCAGTTTGCAGCCAACAAAGCCCAATTCGTTCAGCTTCAGTCCAGAAAGTCTCCAGCAGGTTCCAGCAATTCCCAGACTTCTCCAGCGAAATCCAGAAGGTTCTGGAACGTTCCAGATTTTCTCAGCTATAAAGCCTTAGCTCGCCACGTGTTGCAAGAGGATGGCCCCACGTTTCCACACCTCACTCTCTGCCACGCCTCATAACAGGTGGCGAGCATGCAGAAACGACCCCCACTACCTCCACCACGTGTAAGCTCCACACACTTCGCCTGAGTCAGCCACCGGCCGGCCTGCATGGCCGGCGGCCACCACCAATCCCACCGGAGAACCAACAAATCCGGCCAATATTCATCCCCTTCATCTCTTCTCCTCCTATCTTCATCTGCCTCCTCCCGTCGACCACCATAGCTTCGTCGGAGAACCAACAAACCCAGAACTCCGATCATCCTCCTAATCAACCTTCATCTCATTCCCAGAAACTCCACCTTCGACCTCCTTCAACATGAAACCACCATCGACGATCCCCAACAACCATCAGTCTTCCTCATCTCCGGATTCGTCATCATCATCTCAAAACAAACTCCATCGTATACATCTTTTTTCCAGAAGAACAACACTCAACCAATTTCCAGAATCACCATTTTCCAGATCAAGAACACGCCTCCGAGTCTCACCTCGCATGGTCATCAATCTCAACGGATTTTCATCGTCGTTCAACATTTCTCCAGAATCAGTTCGTCCCAGATCTCCTTCATTTTCCAAAAGAACGTCAGCAAGAACCATCATTTAGTCGTCCGTCTTCAAGCCATTTCCAGACATCGCCTTCAATCACCACAAACATCCAAAGAATCATCACACTTCATCAGATCTAGGTCTAAGATCTTCATCAAACACGAACAAGATCCACAGTTCTTCACGATCCATCAACACTCAAGAATCTTCAACAAATGCATCAACCTTCAAAGTCTTCATCAAAGATCCATCGGTGTTCATCAAGATCTTCAACTCAGGTCCAAATCACATCAACCTTCATCTGTGTTCTTGGTAGATTCATCAACACCATAACTCCTGTTGTCCAGATCTTCGATCCGAGTTCATCATGTTCATGCTCGTTTTCGAGCCACGTTAAGATTCACTAATCTTCAATTCTCTCAGCGAGATTCCTCACTGATCTTCAACGAGCAACATGCAAGCCATGGATTAAAGGATCTCCAGAAGAAGCAAATCCAGGTTGCAAAACAAGAAGAAAGATTTGTGAGAGGGAGTATCTGAGAGTGGAACGAAGATTGAAGGAGAGGGAGGTTGATGTTGAGGGATGTTGAACGGAGAAGTCTGAGAGGAAGATGGCGGCGGAGGTTGAGGAGGTTTCTAGGGTTCTCAGAAAGGGAGTTGAGAGAGTGAGTTAGGGAACTGGGCCTAAGGGCCAAGTCTGTTGACCGTACACCCCCTATTCTCCATGCGCCCTCTGCCTCAGCTTTTTTGTTGTTTTTTTTTTGCTGAGCGTTGGGCCTGAGCCCAACGTATGTTTTGCTTACACACTCCCAGTTCCAGTCTTCCCCCCCCCCCCCCCCCTCCGGGTTCTACAGCAGCAAATGGGCTGGGCCCAGTTACAGTTTTTTTTTTTTCTTTTTTTTTTTTCTTTTAAGCCCCCTGTAACAACTATACCCTCCTCCCCTGTATCTTCTATTTCTTTTTTATATAGTTTATATTATCTCATATGAAAAATGAATGAAAAAAAAACATAGTGAAAAAAAATAGAAAAAGAAAAGAAAAGAAATGTAAAGAAAATAGAAAAAGAAAATGGAGAAACATATTGGAAAAATATTATAAGAAAAAGAAAATAGAGAAAAAATATTGAAAGAAAAAGAAAAATAAAGAGAAAAATATATTGAAAAATAAAGAAAAATATAGAGAAAAATATGTGAGAGAAGAGAAAGAAAAAAGGAAAAAATATTAAAGTAGATTTAATATTTTTAAGTACATTTTCTTTTAGGATATATTTGCATAGAAATTATTTTACGATTTTTAGGATAGTTTTAGACGTCCACTTGTTAGGGGACTTTTTCATTCGATTTTTCAGGATAGGATAGGATAGCATTTCCTAGGAGATTCATTTTCAGTATGCACCCATTGTAAATCATTTTTCAGAGATTAATAAAACGAGATTTGAGCTGTGGTCCCGATAGTAGTCGAACTACAGCTGCTCTGATTCTTCGTACCAGACGAAGATATGTAGGCATAGGATGCGATATCCTAGCGAGCACACTAACAATTAACCCTCGTTCTCTCGCGGCTGTGCGATCGAGACTGTCCCGCTGACGATTAATCGTAACCCTTTTTCTCTCTTGCCCGAGTGCATTTGAGACCAAGCCATAATTTTGCCCATAGGTTCCCGACCCTGTGAAGCCAGTTGTTTTTCTCACTGCTGTGTGAGAATGTTTTGTTTAGCCGTAGTTAGTCTGAACTACGTAAAGCTCTGATCTTCCGTGCAACATGGAAGTACGTAGGCACAAGACGCGAGGTCTTGGCGAGCCAATTTTCCCCGTAGTCCCGAACTACGTTGACTCTGACTTTCTCTCTTGAGAATACGTAGGCATAGAGTGCGACGCTCTATCGAGTCAATTCCCTTCCGTTTAGATTTAGCAGCCGTAGATAGATTGTTTTGCATCCAGTAGACAACCCAAGCAAGCGTGGATCCCGTCGAGTACGACGGACGTGAGGGGTGCTAATACCTTCCCCTTGCGTAACCGACTCCCGAACCCAGGTTTTGGTTGCGATGACCATACCTTTTCCCCGTTTTTGCAAGGTTTACTTCGAGCGTTTCCTTTCCCGCTCTGAGGGATAAATAACGCACGGTGGCGACTCTTCTGTCAGTCGGCGCCGATTTTCGCAGTAGCGACAGCTGGCGACTCTGCTGGGGAATGCGATAGTTCCCTATGTGAGTCTGCTGGGGATCCAACGTCCCCTGGCTGCTAAGGACTGCGATAGTCCTTATGCATTGTGGGATCCAACGTCCCCTAAGAGAGAGTCAATCCTAGCGCTTGTTTGGGGCTTATTTATCAATATTATCTGTTGCTGTTGGGGTGTTACGGGTGTTCTATGATTGAGAGAAGCCGGACCTGGGCTTGAGTGCACCTTAGACTTAGAGTAGAAATTAGTGGGTGCCCGCATGCTTTGACTTGCTTTGGTGTCCCATGAAATCTACACTCAGACGAGGTTCTGCTGGTTGGCCTCCTGTCCTTTCCTTTGGTTGGCGTGGGTTGCTGGTTAGTTGGATTGTCGACTTTGGGAACCGATCATTTGGAAGTTATCTAAGTAAGGCCTCTTCAAGACTTGATGATGCCACTCCTTCTGGGAATCGTATCGTCAGTTTTGAAAGTCTGTGACGCTGACGACCGCATAGGATGCCGTACCTTGTCAGATATAGGTCCATACCTGTGAGTGGGGGGGTTTTTTTGTGCAGGAAACTTGACTTCCAACCTACCCGTTATTCTGGTCTTCTTTTCAGAGAACGTCTCCGTCAGCAGTGCAGTAGTATTCAGAGATTGTGTGGGGGTTGTGGTCCCGTTGTTTGCTGCATCTTGCATATCACGTGCATATCAGTGTTGCATTGCATATCATACTCCAGTTAGCCAGAGTTCTGATCCAGCCTTTGTTTCTTGAAGGTTACTACCCGGAGTTTGGACTGAGCAGCTGTTGATTGTCAGAAGACCTGCCTAGGGGTTGAGTAGATTTAAGCAGAATCAAGCGTTGAAGTCAGCTGAAGATTACTGGTAGCTATGTCTGAAGGCAATTTCCAGTCTCCTAACACCTTGACAGGGTTCACTGTGGCGTCCAACCCTCTGTATGATTCCATGGAAGACTTCCCGCAAGTGAACAACGTTGCTGCAGACCAAGTAGTACAGCCTTCTGTTGAGAACCGAGATCGACATGAGCAGTTTGTTGCCCGGAATGAGCGTCCTCCTCCTGTTAACAATCAAGGTGTTGCTTTCCCTGTGATGAATTACCGAAGAGATATTCCAATGGCTGGGATGGTGGATCCAAGAGCTCTCGACCAGGGTAGAAGACTCCGAGTGTTGGAAGAGCAAATGAAAGCTTTGAAAATGAAAGATGCTGTCAACCTGGATGCTGTAGGCATGTGTTTGGTTCCTGACCTGGTGTTGCCTTACAAGTTCAAAGTGCCGAAGTTCGAGAAGTACACGGGAGATAGCTGTCCGAAGCTGCATTTGATGATGTTCTGTCGAAGAATGACTGCGTTTGTGCAAAATGACAAATTGATGATCCATTGCTTTCAAGATAGTCTGACTGGGGCATCTTTGAGGTGGTATATGCAGTTAGAGAGGAATCAGATTCAATCATGGATGGATTTAGCCAGAGCTTTTCTGAAGCAGTACGATTATAACCTAGACATTGCTCCCTATCGCATGCATTTGCAAGAGTTGTCTCAAGAGGACAATGAACCTATCAGGAAATATGCTCAGAGATGGAGAGAATTTGCTGCTAGAGTGCGTCCACCGCTGTTAGATCAAGAGCTGGCAAGCATGTTTGTAGATTCCCTACAATATCCGTACTTCAAAAGATTGCTCGGGATTCCGGCAAGTTTCTCTGACGTGGTAGCATTAGGAGAACGCCTCGAGTACTCCATAAGAATGGGGAAAATTCAGATTATTTCATATGATCAAGCTGGTGAAACTGAATACCCTTGTGACTATCAGAGTGAAGAAGAAGTTGTGATCAACTCAGTCATGCCGAAGGTTGAATATCCTCGAAGTGAATCGGTGAATTTTGTTGGGTCATCATCTTATCAGAGATCAGTACCTCCCGTGGCTCGTTATACTGAACAGACAGTCGTGCCTGGGGCACCCTATCAGGAATCTTATGTCGCTTCCATTGCAAAGCAACAAACTCGTGGCCGAGGTTACCAGAATCAGCGTCAGAATCAGAACAGACCTCGCAACAACTTGGAACGAAGGAATGCTCCTTTTCACCCAGTGCCTATGCCGTATAGCCAGTTGCTACCATCTTTGATCCAGAAGTCTTTGGTGGAACCTAAAGCTCTTAAGCCAGTTCCAGAACCTTACCCTCCTGGGTACAATCCCCACGTTCAGTGTGGTTATCATGGTGGATCTCTGGGGCATTCGACGGAAGACTGTAAAGCATTTCAGGCGAAGGTACAGCAGTTGATTGATCAGGATCACATTTCCTTTCGAGAAGGATTTCTGTTTGTTCATCCCAACCGCTCAGCTGTCTAAGCTCGTAGACTCGGGAAGTATTCCCCAGCAGAAGCCAGTGATTCAGACAGGCAGGCGCCTCAGCATTGGCAGTCCTCAGACCTTTATATATCATTTGCATTTGTAGTTTCTTTTTCTGTTAGTTACTACCTGCTTTTAAACATTGTATGTTTCGAATGGTGATAATAATAAAGTGACTATGCATTTTTCTGAATTAATCATGTCGCTGTCGCTCATTTATTGCATTGCACTGACACTTGCATTTTTATTCACTCCGCTTTATCCCTGTGACTAGCAAAGTTAGGAGGGAGGATGACGAAACTGAAACTCATAACCGATGATCGTATGCTTTCAGATAAGACCGTACCGATGACGTACAAGGCATTGTTTCAAATCCCCCAAACACTGGAGATATAAGGAGTTAGTCCCTTGTTAACCACTTCGAGCCAGGAGGTAGAAGTTTTTTCGGACTTATAAACCCTCACATCTTAACCCGGGGCAGGGTAGTTGTCAGTTAGCTTGACCGAGCATTCAAGTCTTACAGAGGAGTGTTGTCTTTCGAGGACCAATCAGTTTATACCTTTCAAGAGGTCAAACCTCACCAATCAGGAGTGAGACAGTTACAATCCTTTCGGAGCAATCAAGACAACCAGTGTCACACGACTTTGTTCCAAAAGAAAGAAAGAAAGAAAGCCCGCTAAGTAAAAAGAAAGAAAAAGCTGAGAAAGCTAATACTTAGGCAAAAATTAGGGCATCCCGCTGGACTTCAAAAGAAATCGGAAAAATCAAAAAGAACTCAAAATGAGTCAGTCCAGGCAAAAGTTAGGGAATCAAAAGAATGAAAAGGAGGGATTAAAAAGAAAATTTTCCCAGCAAATCACAAAGTCGTGTACACAGACACCGAAAGCGAAGAAGGAGTAACTGTCACTCCAGAAAAGCTTGTGAATTCCTTAACTGTGGGTCTTACCATTCAACATACCTCTCGAAGAGGCGAGCGCTTGTGCCAGGTTAACTGAACCTTAGGATCGGAGATCATCACGTAGAAGGGGTGGGTACAAATCAAAATTTGAGTCAAATATCCTTTGTTTCACGAACCGTGAACCCGACCACGATACAACCCTTAAAAGACCTAATTGAGGTAGGGTTAGTCTGGAGCGCATGACGATAAGGTTGAGTAACCTGACTCCTTCTTGACTTGCTAGTCACATCCTTGTTGTATTTTTCACTGACCACGTAAGCACTACGTTTGAACTTTGGTTCATTCGTCACTCACAATCATATGCATGTAAATGAGTGACAGCTCAAATTTTTTCAAAGACTGCATAACCATTGCATTAAGATTACCATTCGTAGACAGACGATTCTAACTGCAGGTTAGTAATTGACATGAAAGAAATTCCAGCAGGAATAATCGAGCAGGACTGAGTAATTCAGCAGTCTGAACCAGAATGGTGTATGCTGTGAAACCCTGTGGATCAGGGGCATTATCTTCCAGTAAGTTCAGTATCAGTTAGTCTGAGGACAAGTCCCGAAGCTTCAGTGGATCAGGGGCAGTTTGTTTGAGAAGCAGTTGATCAGAAATGAGTTTTCTCGAGAGCCAATCAGGGGCAATTATGCAGAATGCTGAGATTTGAAGACAGATACTTCAGGTAGATAATCAGATCGGGTTAAGTCGCTAGAACGCTCAGTCAGGGGCAAGTCAGTTCAGAAATGTTGAAGTCAACTGAGTTGTTAGGTGTTTAATTGGAGATTGAATTCTTTTGTCGTGCAGATGTCGGGGCAAATATTCTCGAAGTCTTCTTGTAGCAAGCGGTTCAGAGCAAGTATTCCCAAGAGTTAGATTGGGGCAAGTTGAATTGTACTGGGGCAAGTTGTGCAAGCCAGTCTTTTTATCCCCAGCTGAGTGCATTGGGGAAAGGTGTTCAAACCAGCCTGTTTATCCCCAGCCAGAGTTGAGTATCGAGGAATCATGTCAATACCCTTATCAAAAACATCAACATTCTGAAAAAGGCCGTGTTGTCGTTGGATCATTATCTTGCAGTCTAAACCTGTTGCGTGTCAGTAACCAGTCATTTCCAAAGTCCAGTTCTCGCCTGGCAAACCCGTAAGCATCAGTTCTCGTCTGGTGCAGTTTATTGTAAGTATCAGTTCTCGTCTGGTGCAGTTTATTGCAACCAGTTCTCGTCTGGTCGCCGTTTCTTCAAGTGTTGTATCAGTTCTCGCCTGGTACATGTCGTTGCGTAACCAGTTCTCGCCTGGTCATCGTGTGTTTTAACCTATGTGTTATACCAGTTCTCATCCGGTGTACGTCAGCTTTCAGCCAGTTCTCGCCTGGTTGTCTATGCCTCAGTCTGTTATCCAGTCAGCCCCGTCTGATGTTCAAAAACACAAAAACCAAATCAATTCTCGTCTGATAACCTATTTTCCTATCAGTTCTCGCCTGGTAGTCTACCTTTGAATGCTAGTTCTCGTCTAGTATTTCCATATTTTCCACTGTGTACATAATCCGTGTTTATCCTAAACCAGAAAAAAAACAAAAAAAAACCTAAAGGTATCTGACACAGTATTTCCCAATGACTCGCATGTTGTCATGTTTCCCGATACGAAGCTCGACGGATACCAGTGCCCCGATTAATGGTTGAAATCCTTGTGGATGTTGTTAAATCAGAATTGCTACTCTTCAGCAGATGAAAGTTGCTTATTATCCCCGGAAGAGTCGAGATCGTATTTTACCCCGTATCAGAGTAGGATCAGAAGGATCCTCAGCAGATTAAGATCGACATCCTTGATAGTAGGGGCATTTCCAGCAGTGTGCTGCGCGCAATCAATCTCAGTTTGGGTCAATCCCCGCAGAGTACAATCAGTTGTCAATGGTTTGAAGGAAGCATCCCCGAGCAGAGTTGCTTTCTTTCCCCAGTGAAGTCGCCAAGCAGGGTTGCCTTTCCATTTCTCCAGCAGGACGGTTATCCTCAGTGGATTTGATTTCTCGTTCCAACATTTATTTTGCTGAGATAATTCTGTGACTTCAGTTCATCCCCAGTAGAGTTGACGTTGCCTTTGGCATTTATTTTGCCAAGTGGTTTTCAGACCTGGTGTTCTCTGGCAGCTAGAGCCTGCATTAGCATTTGCATATATAGTCATAACATTTATACAAGCATATAGCATTTCCATGCCATCTGGGCATTGCACTTTCAAACAGAACGCATAGCATTTACATGTCATATAGGGCATTGCATCAGTCTTAAACATACACATGTCGAAACATGGACCAGGATGGTTACCTATTGGATTTCGAATTTGTTCACCTGCAGAGTGGTGTGGTTAAGCTTCTCGTCTCCCCCAGCGGAGTGATTCTTCATATTCGGTTGTTACGTCAGCATCGGAAAAAACAACAACAACAACGAAGATTGACATATATCAGACTTCTGAAGCTGCCGCCTTCGTCAGAATAGGTGCCAGGCAGTTCCATTCAGAATTTCCCAGGAGAATTGTCCTCAAGTTCGCAGTGAACTGTGAGTTGACCAGATTTGATCCCATGAGAGAGATGGGAATCAAGGTGTTTGCTTTACGAAGCATTATTTCAATACTTGTGGCGTCACACAGGTGTTGAAAAGGAGAAGAAAATGTATCAGAAAATTGACCAGTTGTTGCCGTGACAACCAAACTTCAGTTTATTGGAAGCTATTCCTCAAGCAGCTTTGCAGTATATTCCCGCGGTTGGCAAATTTCAGGGTTCCATTTGTATTCAACCGTCATCTACCTTGAATGTTTGAAGGCTGAGCGCTCTTCACCCATTCAGGTCGAAGCCGCTTGAATAGGGGCAGCTGTTGCACCCCAAAATTTGACCAACCGGGTCTCGCATTTGGCTCGATGTTTCGACGCATAATCGTATTCGCATCTGCATATTGCATACAGTGCATTTCTCATTTGTTTTGATTTTATCAGGGATCACAGCTCTCGTCTCGTGTTTCAGATGTTTTTTATCAGTTTAAATAGGTAGAATCGTATTTGTGGGATATTTCGGTGCCCGTTTATTTTTTACCGGCTATTTTGGTGCGCTCTCGCGGTGTTATGTGTCGTTCGGTGTTATTGTGATTTTTCTGGAGTTTATTGGCTATTTTTAGGATTTTTTATAGTTTTAAATAGATTTTTAATTATTTTAGGATTTAATAGGATTTTTAATAGTTTAATTCTTTTTAAATAGATTTTAAGTCATTTTAGGATTTAATAGATTTTTTAGAAATTTTTAGAATGTTAATAGTTTTTAAATAGTTTTAAATAGTTTTTTTCATTTTTAGAATATTAGTATGGTTTTTTTAAAATAGTTTTTAATTCTTTTTAATCATTTTTAAGATAATATAGAATTTTTTAGAATAATAATAGATTTTTCTTTTATTTTCTTTTATAGAATTTAAATAAATAACATAGGTTTATTAGGATTTTTATTAGTGGGTTTATTAGATTTTTTTAGAGTATTATTGGTTTAGGAGTTAATTAGTTTAATTGAGTTTAGTTTAGGTTAATCAGAATTTTAATTCATTTAATTAATTAGGTTGGTTAATTAGTGTTAATCAATCCATTAATCTGTTCATTTAGTTTTGCAGTCCACTTTTATTCTGTTCGTTGGGCCCAGTTTGCAGCCAACAAAGCCCAATTCGTTCAGCTTCAGTCCAGAAAGTCTCCAGCAGGTTCCAGCAATTCCCAGACTTCTCCAGCGAAATCCAGAAGGTTCTGGAACGTTCCAGATTTTCTCAGCTATAAAGCCTTAGCTCGCCACGTGTTGCAAGAGGATGGCCCCACGTTTCCACACCTCACTCTCTGCCACGCCTCATAACAGGTGGCGAGCATGCAGAAACGACCCCCACTACCTCCACCACGTGTAAGCTCCACACACTTCGCCTGAGTCATCCACCGGCCGGCCTGCATGGCCGGCGGCCACCACCAATCCCACCGGAGAACCAACAAATCCGGCCAATATTCATCCCCTTCATCTCTTCTCCTCCTATCTTCATCTGCCTCCTCCCGTCGACCACCATAGCTTCGCCGGAGAACCAACAAACCCAGAACTCTGATCATCCTCCTAATCAACCTTCATCTCATTCCCAGAAACTCCACCTTCGACCTCCTTCAACATGAAACCACCATCGACGATCCCCAACAACCATCAGTCTTCCTCATCTCCGGATTCGTCATCATCATCTCAAAACAAACTCCATCGTATACATCTTATTTCCAGAAGAACAACACTCAACCAATTTCCAGAATCACCATTTTCCAGATCAAGAACACGCCTCCGAGTCTCACCTCGCATGGTCATCAATCTCAACGGATTTTCATCGTCGTTCAACATTTCTCCAGAATCAGTTCGTCCCAGATCTCCTTCATTTTCCAAAAGAACGTCAGCAAGAACCATCATTTAGTCGTCCGTCTTCAAGCCATTTCCAGACATCGCCTTCAATCACCACAAACATCCAAAGAATCATCACACTTCATCAGATCTAGGTCTAAGATCTTCAACAAACACGAACAAGATCCACAGTTCTTCACGATCCATCAACACTCAAGAATCTTCAACAAATGCATCAACCTTCAAAGTCTTCATCAAAGATCCATCGGTGTTCATCAAGATCTTCAACTCAGGTCCAGATCACATCAACCTTCATCTGTGTTCTTGGTAGATTCATCAACACCATAACTCCTGTTGTCCAGATCTTCGATCCGAGTTCATCATGTTCATGCTCGTTTTCCAGCCACGTTAAGATTCACTAATCTTCAATTCTCTCAGCGAGATTCCTCACTGATCTTCAATGAGCAACATGCAAGCCATGGATTAAAGGATCTCCAGAAGAAGCAAATCCAGGTTGCAAAACAAGAAGAAAGATTTGTGAGAGGGAGTATCTGAGAGTGGAACGAAGATTGAAGGAGAGGGAGGTTGATGTTGAGGGATGTTGAACGGAGAAGTCTGAGAGGAAGATGGCGGCGGCGGTTGAGGAGGTTTCTAGGGTTCTCAGAAAGGGAGTTGAGAGAGTGAGGAGGAAGAGAGTGAGTTAGGGAACTGGGCCTAAGGCCCAAGTCTGTTGACCGTACACCCCCCTATTCTCCATGCGCCCTCTGCCTCAGCTTTTTTGTTGTTTTTTTTTGCTGAGCGCTGGGCCTGAGCCCAACGTATGTTTTGCTTACACACTCCCAGTTCCAGTCTTCCCCCCCCCCCCCCTTCGGGTTCTACAGCAGCAAATGGGCTGGGCCCAGTTACAGTTTTTTGTTTTGTTTTTTTTTTTTTTTCTTTTAAGCCCCCTGTAACAACTATACCCTCCTCCCCTGTATCTTCTATTTCTTTTTTATATAGTTTATATTATCTCATATGAAAAATGAATGAAAAAAAAACATAGTGAAAAAAAAATAGAAAAAGAAAAGAAAAGAAATGTAAAGAAAATAGAAAAAGAAAATGGAGAAACATATTGGAAAAATATTATAAGAAAAAGAAAATAGAGAAAAAATATTGAAAGAAAAAGAAAAATAAAGAGAAAAATATATTGAAAAATAGAGAAAAATATAGAGAAAAATATGTGAGAGAAGAGAAAGAAAAAAGGAAAAAATATTAAAGTAGATTTAATATTTTTAAGTACATTTTCTTTTAGGATATATTTGCATAGAAATTATTTTACGATTTTTAGGATAGTTTTAGACGTCCACTTGTTAGGGGACTTTTTCATTCGATTTTTCAGGATAGGATAGGATAGCATTTCCTAGGAGATTCATTTTCAGTATGCACCCATTGTAAATCATTTTTCAGAGATTAATAAAACGAGATTTGAGTTGTGGTCCCGATAGTAGCCGAACTACAGCTGCTCTGATTCTTCGTACCAGACGAAGATATGTAGGCATAGGATGCGATATCCTAGCGAGCACACTAACAATTAACCCTCGTTCTCTCGCGGCTGTGCAATCGAGACTGTCCCGCTGACGATTAATCGTAACCCTTTTTCTCTCTTGCCCGAGTGCATTTGATACCAAGCCATAATTTTGCCCATAGGTTCCCGACCCTGTGAAGCCAGTTGTTTTTCTCACTGCTGTGTGAGAATGTTTTGTTTAGCCGTAGTTAGTCTGAACTACGTAAAGCTCTGATCTTCCGTGCAGCATGGAAGTACGTAGGCACAAGACGCGAGGTCTTGGCGAGCCAATTTTCCCCGTAGTCCCGAACTACGTTGACTCTGACTTTCTCTCTTGAGAATACGTAGGCATAGAGTGCGACGCTCTATCGAGTCAATTCCCTTCCGTTTAGATTTAGCAGCCGTAGATAGATTGTTTTGCATCCAGTAGACAACCCAAGCAAGCGTGGATCCCGTCGAGTACGACGGACGTGAGGGGTGCTAATACCTTCCCCTTGCGTAACCGACTCCCGAACCCAGGTTTTGGTTGCGATGACCATACCTTTTCCCCGTTTTTGCGAGGTTTACTTCGAGCGTTTCCTTTCCCGCTCTGAGGGATAAATAACGCACGGTGGCGACTCTTCTGTCAGCCGGCGCCGATTTTCGCAGTAGCGACACAAGGCCAGAATGGTCCCTAGGGGTTTCACTCAGAAAGAAGGTGTCGACCTCAATGATGTGTTCTCTCCTATTGTGAAGCATAGATCCATTCGAATGTTGCTTGCCACGGTGGCACAGTTTGATCTTGAATTGGAACAGATGGATGTGAAGAATGTGTTCTTGTATGGTGATCTAGATGAAACAATCTTGATGAAGAAACCTGAAGGGTATGTCGAAAAAAAGGAAGGAAGATTATGTGTGCAAGATGAAGAGATCCTTATTTGGACTGAAACAATCTCTTCGACAATGAAATAGGATATTCGACAAGTTCATGACACGCATAAGTTTCATTAGAAGTCAGTTCGACCACTGTGTTTACTTCAGATTTTGACCTGATAATTCATTTGTTATTTTGTTGCTTTATGTGGATGATATTCTAATAGAAGCAATAATGTCAAAGATGTAATGAGGTGAAGGTTGAACTCAATAAGGAGTTCGACATGAAGGATCTGAGAGATGCGTCCAGGATTCTTGGGATTGGCATCTGAAGAGATAGAAAGCAGTTGAAATTATGCTTATCTCAAGAGGCATACCTACAGAAGATTCTCGAAAAGTTTAGTATGTTGAATTCAAAGCCTATTGTGACTCCGACAAATTCTCTATTCAAGTTGAGTATAGATCAGTGTCCCGGTACTAATGTTGAAAGAGCTTATATGAATAGCATTTCATATGCTAATATAATGGGTGCTTTGATGTATGTTATGGTCTGTACTAGACCCAACATAGCATATGCAGTAAGTCTTGTAAGCAGGTACATGAAGAATCCTGGAAAGGCTCACTGGTAAGCATTGAAGTGGATTCTAAGGTACATAAATGGGTCTCTGAATAGAGTCCGAATTTATGGTGGAGTCTTGGGTGAAGATAGTAAAGCAGAAATTGAAGGATATGTCGACTCAGATTATGAAGGTTGTATGGATTGCAAAAAATCTATTTCTGGATATGTGTTCACTATGTTTGGCAAAAAAAAAATCAGTTGGAAAGAAAAACTTCAGAAGGTTGTTGCCTTATCAACCACTGAAGCGGAATATATGCCATAACTGAAGTTGTGAAGGAAACATTGTGGCTTGAAGGTTTTGCTAAGGAGCTGAAACTTCAAGGTCAAGTTGTCACTGTTAAATGTGATAGTCAAAGTGCAATACACCTGTCGAAGAATTTAACCTATCATTAGTGAACCAAGCACATTAATGTGAGGCTACATTTTGTCAGAGGGGTAGTCGAGCGTGGAGAAGTCTAAGTGCTGAAGGTGTCGACAAAATCATAATGTTGCTGATATGATCACCAAGATATTGCCCAGTTGCAAGTTTTTCCACTGTATGCAGTTGATAAAGCTGCATGAAGAAAGATAGTTTGTTTTTTATGGTAGAGTTAGATCCAAGGTGGAGATTTGTGAGATATTGGATCAAACTCTAGTTATCACGCCATTGAAGTTTTCTCACATGTTGTTGTCGAAGACCTACACGTTGTAGTTGAATTTTGTTCTAGTATGTAGTTGTTAAATTGGGCCTTGTGTTAAGGATCCAATTTTTTAAGTTAACTTGTATCCTAAGTTAGCTTGTAATAGGTAATTGTTAAAAAGCCCATTAGTTTAGTATGTTAGATTTTATTATAAATAACATACTAGTCTCTCATCTTATGTGTGGTGTGACAAACCCTAATTAGGGTGAGAGGGTTATTTGTTATTCTTGAGTCTTGTAATCTGTTTTATAGAAAAAGTAAAGAATAGCAGTTATAACCAATCCTTGTTGTTCTCTTTGTTTTTCCTTAACCCTAACCCTTGTGTGTTTCTTGATCATAAAGAAACCGAGTATATTTTATTTTAAGGTATCCCAATTCACAACAGAAAGAGAGTGGAATAAGTTAACCGTTTAAGAATAATAAAATGATATTATGGAAGGAAATCAAACATCACATGTTAATTGAATTTATAACGGAAACACAAACTATTAAATTAAATTTATATATGTGTGATTGAATTTATAATTTAAATTTTCATTGAATTGACTGTTTCGTAAAACTCTTTCTTTTCTAAACATTAAATTTTACAATAATTAAAAATAATATAATCAAGAAATTATAACTAATATTTGTACCAAAAATAAATTGTAACTAATATATAATATATCGATGATAATATTAAAAGCTAAAAGTAAAAAATTACATATATTAGTGATTACTCCTTAAACACGATTTTCAACGATATAAATAGAGTAAGAATAAAATTAGTTTTGAATTTATATAGATTTTAAATTACTTCATTTTTCAACGGTATTTGTAAAACATTTATTGGATACTTTATTGATAGTAACAAAAAAAAAATATTGGTAACCATGAATCTACTTTATTGATTGCAAGTAACCATGAGTCTAGTACATACATAAAATGATTATATCATAGTATCAAGACTAATGATAATAAATTTTTATTTTTTTATTATATCAAAAAGTATTATTTCAATTGTATTGAATGTATACATGAATATAAAAATTTGATTTAGTATAGTAATTAATATATATTATTTTTCTATAATAATATTGCAACTTTTAAATTAAAAAAAAAAAGATAATGCATTTTTAAAAATGCAAAGAAATTAATGCATTTTAAAGATTTAAAAATCAATAATTTATAAATCATTAATAGTTTTAAAATTTAAATAAATAAAATAAAAAGGAGATAGTTAGACCAACTCCAATGGGAGTTGTTAAAGTGGGTTTGCCAGCATGACACTCATATTTGTTGTTTCCAACATTGCCATGCTGTTCAACGGCATATAATTATGCAACGTTCTTCAACGGCTCCCATATTAAAATATTGATTTTATAATATAAAAACTAGTCGTTGTTCAATGGCTAGTTACTTTTTTTTTTCAAATTAATTTTTTTGTTATAAATATAGCTTTAATCCAAAAAATTTACCAACACAAATTTTCTCTCACTTTTATTTTCTCTTGAATTTGAAATTTCTCTCTCAAAATTTCATCAATTTTTTTTTAAACTTTTAATTTTTTCCAACAATTATTTAGGCCAAATGGATCCTAATCATTTTCATTATCATCCAGCTATGTTCAATTACATGCAAAATTTACAAAATCCTAATCCTCAAAATTCTCAAATTTCATCGGTGCCAACAAACCCCACCATGTTTTTTCTGTCACCAAACAATCCAAATATGTATCCTAGACCTAAAATCAATTCTAATAGTATGGAATTCTCTACTCAAGTTCCACCATTTTCTATTCAAGTTGGTACTGAAAAAGAAGAAAGAGTTGTCGTTAAAAAAAATCTCGAGAGCAATTTACAAGGGATGAGGATTTACGACTTATCCAATCATGGCTCAATATTTCAAAGGATCCAATTGTGGGAGTTGATCAAAATGCTGAGAGTTTTTGGTTAAGAATCACTGCTAGTTATAACCAATATCATGGGCAATCGCGGGAAAAGTTAGGGGGACAATTAAAATGTCGATGACATAGAATAAATGGCATGGTTCAAAAATTTGTTGGGTGTTACAAAATTGCTCTTAAAGGAAAGAAAAGTGGGACATCGGAGACCGATGTCATGGAAGATTCACATGCTATTTTTGCTCTGGATCAAGGTACAACATTCAATCTTGAGTACACATGACGATTGTTAAAAGATGAAGCTAAATGGCGCATCGTCAAAGAATCGATTGGAAGTTCTTCAAAAATAACAAAGACTTCTGCTAGTGAGCCATCATCGAAGAACCCAGATACACCTTCAAGTTACGAGTTTAAATCATCATCATCAATGGAGCGTCTAATGGGACAAAAAGCAGCAAAAAGGAAGGGTAAGGCAAAGTAAATTCCAAACGCAACGCAAGATGCAAAGAATAAAAGAGAAATAACAATGGAAAGACTTGCGCAAGCTAAGGAGGACGAGATAGGATTAAGGGTAGTGCAAATGATGATGAAAGACACTTCTACTATGAACGATAATCAACGAGATATTCATGAAAAATATTGTAATAAGATGAAAAAAAAATATGGAATGTAGTTAGTATCACTTATGTAAAATGGTCATTAGTACCACTTTAATTTATCAACACCTATGTAAAATGGTTATTAGTAGCACTTTAATTTAAACTAGTCGTTATTCAAACTAGCCGTTATTTAAACTAGTTGTTATTCAAACTAGTCGTTATTCAAACTAGCCGTTATTCAAACCATTATATATACTACCACTTATGTCATTGTTCTCTCATTCTCATCTTATTCTTCTCATTTTTCTCTCATTCTTTACTCACTAAATGGATTCAGACAATTCAGATAATTACGATCAAGAACTTTGGGAGTTGGTTGAAGAAGAATTTATGGACGACAATGATGAAGAACAATAACTTCAGAATGAACGTCGATCTGGAAGTTCCTCTAGGCCAAAGAGAAGAACAACAGTAGATCGAGGTCGTGAAGAAGAGCACCATCGATTATTCAATGACTACTTCTCAGAAAACCCAGTATACGCAGATGTTCAATTCCGAAGAAGGTTCATAATGCATAGGCATGTATTTCTTTGAATTGTAGATGCCCTTGGAAATCATGATGAATATTTCCAAATGAGGATCGATGCAACTGGTAAAATGAGTCTTTCACCATTGCAGAAATGTACATCTGTTATTCGTATGCTGGTGTATGGGTCTCCTACTGACCTTGTAGACGAATATGTTCGAATCGGTGAAAGCACTTCAATTGAGTGCTTACAAAGATTTGTTAAGGGCGTGAATGTTGTATTTGGGGCTAAGTATTTGAGAAAGCCTAACAACACTGATGTTGAACATCTTTTGCAAATGGGAGAGTCACGTGGCTTTCCAGATATGTTGGGTTCCATCGATTGTATGCATTGGGTATGGAAAAATTATCTTGTTGCATGGAAAGGACAATTCTGTCAAGGTGATCATGGTAAGCCCACAATCATGCTTGGAGCAGTGGCATCAGAAGACTTATGGATTTGGCATGCTTTTTTGGTATTACAGGTTCAAACAATGCCATTAATGTGATAAACTAATCCGACATGTTTAACGATATTTTGGAAGGACGTGCTCTCAATGTACAATATACAATCAATGAGACACCATATAATATGGGGTATTATTTAGCAAATGGTATATATCCCGAGTGGGCTACATTTGTCAATACCATTTCAATGCCACAGGGAGAAAAGAAAAAATTATTTGCTCAAGATCAAGAATCGGCTAGAAAAGATGTGGAGCGAGCATTTGGAGTACTTCAATCTCGATTTGCAATTATACGTGGCCCATCGCGTGCCTGGCACATGGACACTCTCCAGCATACCATATATGTCTGCATCATATTGTACAACATGATTGTGGAAGACGAACGACATACATATGGATGTAATTTTGATTACTCTTATGATAATGTGGATATCAATAACTCAACAACTGAAACATTTAGCGGTCCTCATCCGAATCTTGTAACAAGACTACAAAGAAGAGCAAGTATTCGTGAAAAACAAGTTCATCGTAAACTTCAAGGAGATCTAGTCGAATATATTTGGGAACGTTTTGGACATGAACATGATGAAATTTAAGTTTGATTAATTATGTGATGTTATTTATTTTTACTGTTTTTAATTATATATCATGTATTTGAGATTAATTCTAATTATCATTTTAAATTATATGTTTAATTTGAATTTTATTTATTTTATTTTATATCAATTTTTATTTATTTTATTTATTTATTTAATATGAATAAAATATTAATATATAAAGTAAAGTTGTGGGACCCAATATAAGTTCTTCATGAAAAATTAATTGAGTTACTTCAAACTGATGTAACTTAATAAATCCTACAAAAAAAAATTCAAAAATGAATTCACGGTTGGAGATACTCTTAGGATTTCATAGGATGCAAATGTTGCTTTATTTTATATAATAAATATTGTATCCATGTTGTTTGATGGAGACTATGGTATATAAAATGTGATACTTGGATAATGTCTTGTATAATGTTATGTGGCGTATGAAGACGCATATGAGGAGTCACTGAAAATGATTCTATTAATAAAAAATACCATTGAAAACGATGTACTAAATAGATTATTTTTCTTATCCTCATTATACATAACTAAATAAACTACTCCATGTAAATGACGTAGCTAAAACATTATAGTAATTACTATAAAATAATATATAAAAAGATGATGCATGTTTAGTTGGTTTGGTACATTCCAACTAACCAATCACCCTCATGCCCTCATCATCGTCATCACTTGAATATGTTATTATTAAGCTGTAGAGCTCTATTCTGTTACACAATGTATCATGTATATAAGCTGAATTTAGAGTATTATTTTTGGTTTAATGAAACTAATCATAAGCTTTTCTCATCTGTTACTTCAATTATTGTATATATATTTGGATAAAGAGTTAAATAATTTCTACAAGCAAATGTATTTCAAAATAATATACTACGAAAGTACAAAGTATCTAGAGATCACAATAATAACGTACATAGCAAATAAAGTCTGAGAGACAAAAAATATATTAGAATGAGAATATGTCAAGTGATTTGAAATAGTTGAGATAAAGGTAGAAAATGAATTAGGTGTCTAAGGTTGAAACATGGCAAAACTATAAATATATTCTAATAATTTGTCATTCAAACAAAAATGTTTCATAAATATAAACATAGATGTATACTGGGTTATTGAAGGAGATTGAACCACATAGTGATTTTTCAAAACGATAATTGCGACATTCTTGATGAAACTTGAACTCGTAAAAGATTTATCCAATGGTGGCAAAGATGAAACCGAAATATAGTGTGATGGTCAGACAAATTCAATTTACTATTTATTAATTCTGGTAATATCGAGTTTAACTCAAACAGAGATAAACAATTTTACCCATAACTCGTCTCAAACAATTTGGGGACCTTTGTCCTGCCGTCAGTCCCACATCAACTTTTTTTCTTATTTTTTTAATTAAAATGTTAGAAATATTAGTAAAGTTAAATGGATTCAGGACTGAATTATGAATAATGTCATTTTCTTTAAAAGTATTTTAAGCACTCTCTTGTATGTCTTAGAATTAGAACGCATGAATATCAATGATAATTAAGCCTTATATCGAATTTGCATAAGACCGACAAGAATTCGATTTGTAGCGAAGAGTGTTTGGAATTTGTACAAGAGAACTTTCAATTTGTGATATGATATTTTGAATTTCGGAATGGAGTATTTATAGGTCATGTATGTGTTGTTTCACAAGGTTGCAACCTTTGAAGGGACAACACCTTTTAACCAAAAGTTGCATTATTTCCAAGCTTGCATATGTTTATTCTGCACAACACTTCACTAAGTGTTGCTTCTCTTCAAATTTATAATCATTTATTGACATTTACTCACTTTCACTTTTCTTGTCATTTTGGAGCACACTCATAAACATTTATTGTTCATAAATTACAATAATCCCTCACTTGTTCTAATAATGAGAAAACCAATTTCAATAAAGAGAAACAAAGAATGTTAGTACAGTTATGTATCTTTCGATTTAAAACTTAACCTTAGTAAAGACAATGCAAAATCTAATCGGAATGTTAGGTAGCAATGCTTTTAAACCATTAATCCATGTGAATAGACTGGCGTTACCTCAAACACATTCTTTAAGGTTCTTCGCCTAGCACTTATTTGTGGCCATATACTTTCCTGTTTCATGAATTTTTCGTGAGAGAAACTCCAACTCTCACTTTGAGACGGTACCATCTCGAAATTCGCATATTTGAAGTTCATATTGTATCCTTTTCCATGAGACACATACATTCAGTATTGAACTTCATTAAGAGTTTAAATAAAAACTCAACCCTCATTTTAAAGGTCAACATTATTACGTAATGTTCGACAAACATTCAAATCAACGACTTGTTGTTATCCATTGAATCTTGAGGCTAATGTTCTGTTAACGTAAGATTGGGTTGTTGTCATTGTAGAAACTCTTACTCAAGGAGTTTCAGCCTCATGCCTCTCGAGGTTGTTTTTACTAAGTCTCTGAATAGTGGCTTAGTAAATGGATTCGCCAAATTATAGTTTGTTCGTATATAGGTGAGTGAAATGATTCCATATTTAATCAACTTTCTCACAAAGGAATGTCTAAGTCTTATGTGTCTAGACTTTCCATTATACACTGCGCTTAATGCTCTAGCTAAAGTGGCATGACTATCGCAGTGTATCAACACCTTTGAAACATTGTCTTTTGTCAATGGAACTTCTAATAGAAGGTCCCTCAACCATTCGACTTCTTGACCAGCGGAAGAAAGAGCGACAAACTCTGATTCCATGGTTGAAAGAGTAATGCATGTTTGTTTCTTACTCTTCCAAAAAACTGTTCCTCCAGCTAGTGTAAATATCCACCTAGTTGTGATTTACGATCTCCAACATTGGATATCCAACTTGCATCGGTATATCTTTCTAGTATGGCAGGAAACTTGCCATAGTGAAGGCCAAGATTTTTGGTCTTATGCATATAGCCAAAAATCCTTGTGATTGCCTTCCAATGTTCATTATTTGGATTACTAGTAAATCTACTCATTTTACTAATTGAAAATGATATGTCGGATCTAGTACATTGTATTAAGTACATAAGACACCATATTGCACTTGCATACTCCAACTGAGTCACTGCTCTTCCATTGTTCTTTTGAAGTTTGACAGCATGATCAAATGGAGTGGTTACTTCCTTAAAGTTTAGGTGTTTGAACTTATCAATCATTTTTTTCAATATAATGTGTTTGACTAAGTTCGTAACCCCACTATTTCTCTTTACTTTGATCTTTAAAATTGTGTTAACTAATCCAAGATCTTTCACCTTGAATGTGGAAGTTAGAAACTTTTATGTCTCTAAAACTCCTCCATGTTGTTGCTAATTATCATCATGTCATCAACTTATAGACAAAAGAATATTACAATATTTTTCCGTACCTTGGTGTATAAATACGTGTCACAAGAATTGGGAGTAAATCCATTTGAAAGTATGACAGAATCAAATTTTTAATGCCATTGTTTTGGTACTTGTTTTGGTACATATAGGGATTTGACAAGCTTACACACCTTTTGTTCATTTCTAGGAATAATTTAGCCTTCTGGTTGTTCCATGTAGATTTTCTCATCAAGATCTCCATTTAATAATGTTGTTTTAACATCCATTTGATAAACTATAAGGCTATTCAAAGAGGCTAAGGCGGACAATACTCTAATTGTTGTTGTTCTTGCCACTGGTGCATATGCGTCAAAGTAATCAACACCATTTTTTGTCTAAATCCCTTTGCTAATACTATTTCCTTATATATGTTTAATGTACCGTCACTATGATACTTTGGTTTAAACACCCACTTACATCCAATGTGCCTTAATTCCTTTGGTAAATCAACAAGTTCCCAAGTGTGATTTGACATAATTGAATCCATTTCATCTTGGATAGAATCTTTCCAAAAAGGAAGAGTCCCTTGAAGCCACTGTTTCCTTGTATGTTTTAGGATCATCTTCTACTTGAAGAATAATGGGAATATTCCGGACATAATTCTCACAGTTTCCTTCAATTAGATAAAAAGAAATAAGTTGAGAATCAATTTCGTTCGGTCCTAGATCCTTTGTTTTCTAGACTCTCTTGCTTATCCTAGGATCGGGTTGTGTTTCAATGATCCGAGAATTACTTTCGGTTGGTATCTCAAAAATCCTAGAAAAATATTCCTTACAAGATTCTTTGTTTGCGGGAGACTCAGATTCTTTATCCTTAGTAATAAGGTTTTCAAAGAATTCTACATCCCGAGATTCAACACTTACATTAAACTCTAAGTTTAAAAGTCTATATGCTTTACTATTTGGTGCATATCCTATAAAAGGCACATTTTATTCATTTAGGACCCAATTTAGTTCTCTTAGGATCCATGTTTTTATAGTAGGCTACACACCCCCACACTCTAAAGTAACCGATATTTTGTGCTCTGCCTTTCCATAACTCATATGGGGAAGTACCGGTTTTCTTCAAAGGAATTGTATTAATTATGTGGCAAGCGGTTAGTAAGGTCTCACCCTACAAATTATATGGCAATTTGGAATGCATTAATATGGCATTCATGATCTCTTGATATGTTCAATTCTTTCTCTCGGCTACACCATTTTGTTGTGGTGTGTGAGGTGCGGAGCACTCATGTATAATTCCATGTTCTTCACAAAACATATCAAATTTTGTAGAAAAGTATTAATCGTCCATATCACTCATAAGGACTTTGATAATTTTATTTAATTAATTTTCTACATCTGCTTTGTAAAATTTAAAGACATTAAAAGCATCATCTTTATGTCTTAAAATATATACATATGTGTACCTAGAAGAATCATCGATGAATGTAATGAAATATCTATTTCCCCCACGGGTTAACATGCCATTAAACTCACACAAATCTGAATGTAAAAGATCAAGAATATTTGTATTTGTTTCAACACTTTTGAAAGGTTTCTTAATCATCTTTGATTTAACGCGTAATTCACATTTTTCAAAATCACTTATATTGCATGAAATTAAACCAGATTTAATTAGTCTCTTCGTAGAGCTAATATCGGTATATACTAATCTATTATGCCATAAAGAAACTCAGCGGAAATAGAAATTTCATTAATAATATTGTCGGTTGTACAGAGTTTGATCATTCCCTCAACGGAATATCATTTTTCTATAAATACACCATTACGGGTCAATAAAAGTTTTCATTCATATACATAATTAATACCCGATTTACCCAACAAATCCCTACTAACAAGATTCCTAGTCATGTCAGGGACATGAAGCACATTAACAAGAGTGAATTTCTTTCCGGAAGTGAAGTTGAGTTCGACAGATCCAGTTCCAACAACTTTAGATCGTACTTTTTTTTCATTTGTACTTCCTATCCATCATTTGCCTCATAATAGGCTTTAAAAGCAGCCTTATCATAAGAGACATCCATTATAGTACATGTGTCATACCATCATCCTTGCACTTTGCCTTTGATTGTCATTATTTCGCTCATGGTAGTGATTATGTCATCATTTGCATGAAATGCATTGATCTCATTTTTTTGACTTGTTATGCCTCCAATCTCGAGCATAGTGTACAAGTTTTCCACATACAAAACAACCGTTTTTCGGACCTTTTGGACCACCAAAATTTTTGAATTTGTTATTTCCTTTTTAGGTCTAAGATGACTCTTCATGCCATCATGTTTCTTTTTTCGTTTGGCAATCACACTATTGGTTTTGGAAAGACCAGAAAATTCTAATTTCTCATTTTCCTTCGATTCCTCCTCGATTCAGAGATGTTTCTGGATTTTCTCTCGAGAGAAATCCTCAGAACTGTACAACAATTTCTTTCTATAGCCTTTCCACGAAAGTGGTAACTTTGTAATGATTGCACCAACATGAAAGGTCTCAAGAATGTCTATTGTTACAGCTTTTATTTTATTCACGAGAACCTTTAACTCATTCACTTGGGGAAGAATGGGCTTGGAATCTATGAATTTAAAATAAACTTATTTAGAAATTAAAAATTTCTTCGTACCTTCCTCTTCGGCCTTGAATTTAAACTCGAGCGCTTTCTAGATTTCTTTTGCAGAATGAATATCCGTATAGAGGTCGTAGAGACTATCAGATAGTGTATTAAGGATATGTCCACGACATAGCAATTCGCCCTCTTTACGTTTCTTACGGTCTTTCTTGAGTTCATTAGAGTCATCCTTGGTTGTTCAGGAATTGGTGGTAAGTTAGGATCTAAGACATAGTGAACCTTCAGAGCGGTCAGTAGGAATGTCAACTTATCTTGCCATCGGGTGTAGTTGGTTCCATCAAAGTGATCCAAATTGACAAGGTCCTAGTTTATAACTTTGATGCTTGAAAATGCAACGTTGGAAGTCATTTGAATACTTTTAAGATTGTTAGAAATATCGATAAAGTTGAATAGATCCAAGACTGAATCGCGAATGATGTCACTTTCCTTAAAATCATTTCAAGCACTCTTTTGTATGTCTTAGAGTTGGAACATAGGAATACTCAGGATAATTCAACCTTATATTAAATTTGCGCAAGACCGACGAAAACTCGCTTTGTAGCGAAGAGTGTTTAGAATTTGCACAAGAGGATTTTCGGTTTGTGATGAGTTCTGGAATGGAGTATTCATACGCCATGTATGTGTTGTTTCACAAGGTTGCTACCATTGATGAAACAACACATTTTAACCAAAAGTTGCATTTTTCCAAGCATTTCCTATGTTCATTCTGCATCAACATTTCACGAAGTGTTGCTTCTCTTTGAATTCCTAATCATTTATTGGCATTTAATCACTTCGAATTTTCTTGTCATTTTGGAACACACCCATGGAAATTTATTGTTCATAAATTACAACAAAAAATAGCCAATTTCGTCAAACCAATAATCTATAGTGAACTCTACCAAACATTAACATACGTTAAAAATTATTTTGTACGGGAACAGAGAATATATAAGATGGAGAAGATGATCACCATAAAAAGACTTTTGTGTTGGTGGTTGAGGTCTTCGATGATCGAAGAAAGAAGTATATGAAAAATTAGTACTCGAACATTCAAGGAAAAATGAGCGAGACGAAGTTATATAAGTAGGGATGACAAAAATATTTAAATGTAACTCAGAGTCAGACTTATATACGATGGTCATGAAAAATATATCAGTCTAACATAAATATGAGATACCCATTATTTAAATTTCATTAGATTATAAATTAGATTAAAATGAGAACGTATAATAATTGGTAAAGTCTGGAATCAAAATTTAGCTTGCCTATGACAAAACTCCGATATTTGTATTATATGTTTTGCATGTTATTTGCAATAGAATAAAATAATCGTTTTCACATTAGTTTGTGGATTATTTTAAAAGTGTGTTTGGATGAAGCATTTTAATGAGGAAAAATAATTTTTTGAGGAAATTTAAAATGGTTTGACCAAAATTTAATGATTGGATAATATTTTTGGAGAATTATTAAAATGATGTAAACTTATGAAGCATTTTATTTAAATTAAATTTAAAGAATTTCAAATGACAAAAAAAAGTAAAGAATTCGAAATTGATCATTCACTCTATATAATGTACATGTTAAACTGTTTATTATTAATTTTTAAAATTTTGCAAGATTGTTCGCATTTTTTATAAAAATTTCAAATTCATCTCCAAAATTTTCAAAAAATTACAAATAAATCCATAATAATTTTCAAATTTTACAAATTAGTCCTTTTGAATTTTGAAAATTGCAAATTGATCACTTCAAATTTTCAAATTTTACAAATTGGTCTCTATTTTTCATTTTTAAATATGTTCTAAAAGTTTTGAAAATTTATGAAAATGACCTCAATCATTTTAACATTGCTGAGTTTGGATTGACCTTGCTTGTCCATACTCAAATGACTTTGAATTTATTGGTGGGAACCCTTCTCAATTGTGGCGTTCCATATAAACAAGCTACCATCACTAGTCACACAAAATAGGAGTCATTACTCTCTAATATATCATAAGAAACCTGACTACAAATCTTTGAAACCATTTGGGTGTGCTTGCTATCCTTTTCTCAAACCATACCATCAACACAAGTTACAATTTCACACAACAAGGTGTTTTTTTCTGGGCTATAGTAATTCACACAAAAGGTACAAATGCATAAGTCTCATGGAAGAATCTTCAACTCAAGACATGTTATCTTCAAGAAGATCACTTTCCATTCCATGATGGATTTCTCAATACAAGAGGCCCATTGAAAACACTAACTGAAAATTCTTATGTTTCTTTCATTTTGTGTACTGCGAGTAATTTCAATAGCAATGATACTACACCAGTCATTGAAAAAGCACTTCTATATGAAATTAACCTAGAAGAAACAGAAGAGATTGATGTCCAAGTCAAGGATCCTCAAGTTACAGACATTGACATAGATATCTCACCAGAAAATAACACCATACAAGAGGCCATGGATCATACAGATACACTAGGCATGGATAAACCAAATGTTTATGAGTCAGGCACAAATACCATAAGCAATGACATGGGGACGAGTATCAACAACCCCTGGATGTGTACCAGGATCAAGATAGGTATTCACAAGCCAAAGCTACCTTATATTAGGCTAACTGAGACCTGCATAGACACCATGGGACCTTCCACAAACAAAGAAGCTCTTACAAGTCCTCTATGGAAATAAGCTATGCACAATGAACTTCAAGCACTAATGTCCAATCAGACTTAGACACTAGTGACCTACCAAGTCCAAGAAAACTTTATTGATTCTAAGTGGGTCTTTAATACCAAGTACAAAGCCAATGGTTCAATAAAAAGGAGGAAAGCACAACTAGTTGCAAAAGGCTTTCAACGTACAACCGGACTCGACTATGAAGGGACATTTAGTTATGTAATTAAAGCAAGCATAATCAGGATCATTCTTTCAATTGTAGTGCACCTCAATTGGGAAGTAAATCAACTAGACATCAAAAATGCTTTTCTGAATGGCTACCTTATACAAATGGTATTCATGCATCAACTAGAGCCAAATCACATATGTAAATTGTCTAAAGCAATATGTAGAGTGAAGCAAGCACCATGAGCATGGTTTGATAGTCTCAGAAATGCATTACTTATCTGAGGATTTCAGAACACTAAAAGTGATTCATCTCTATTCATCCTCAAAGAAAAGGATCATAGTACTTTACTCCTCATATGTGTTGATGACATCTTAGTTACATGAAGCAACACCAAATTCCTTGAAGGCTTCATCAAGCAACTCAATGTTGTATTTTCCTTAAAATATATGGGTAACTTGCACTATTTCTTAAGAATAGAGGTTCACGAAGATGCAAGTGGTATGTATCTCAAGCAATCCAAGTACATGGGTAACTTACTAAATAAATTTCATATGGAGAAAGCCTTTTCATGTTCGACGCCTATGGTCACAAGGAAGCTATTCACAGTTAATTGAGAGAAAATGGAAGATCTAATTGTGTTCAGGCAGGCTATATGAGGATTACAATACTTGACATACACACAAGGCCTGACATAACATTTTTTATAAATAAACTCAGTCAGTACGCGTGTTCACCTACAATTAACCACTAGCAAAGGATAAAAAAGATCCTAAGGTACCTCAAAGGTACTACTAATCATTTCTTGCACATTAAGCCTTCCACTGACTTGGACAGAACACGTTTCTCAGATGGAGATTAGGCCACTAATGCTGATGGAAAAAAACCGATGGTTGGTAAATGTGTCTTTCTTGCTGAAACGCTAGTTTCTTGGTCCTCAAGAAGACAAAAAGTGGTCTCAAGATCAAGTACAAAATCAGAGTATATGTCCTTGATTGATTTAGCTACTGAAATAGAATGAGCCCAATCACTACTTGCTGAGCTCAAACTTCCATTATCAAGGAAACATATTATATATGGTGCGACAACTTAAGTGTCAAGGCATTAGCCTCTAATCTAGTTCTGCAAGCACGTTCAAATCACATTGAAATTGATGTCCATTATATTAGAGATCAAGTGCTACAAAATAAAATTATTATAGCATATGTTCCTACATCATATCAAATCATTAATTGCCTCACCAAACCATTGAATCGTACATGATTCAATCAACTCAAAGACAAACTTGAGGTAATTCCCTCATCATCAATTTGAGGGGGGGTTAGACATGATCCCTTAATACTTAGATAATATCATAATGCAATTGATTGTATTTCATTATAATTAGCAAGTCAGTATTAGCCTATTATTATTAATTTCTATGTTGGTATATAATCATTATTATTAGTTTGATTTTTTGATTGTGTTGACCAAATTATCATGGTATATATGTGTACATATTTATAAGATTATGCAATATAATTACTATATAATTACACAATTTTCTATCTCCCATAATCCATAATCAATTGATGAATTTCTTTTCTAACTCTAAACCTTTCATGTCCTCTCATTTTTTTACATAATATTATTTATTTATAATACAATAAATTGTTTGGATTTTAAAATCTGGATAATATTAATTTGTAATAAATATGTAAAGGGTATGGGATGGATGGAAGTTGGATTTTCCTTAAATATAAAGGTTAGGCGGATGAGAGAAATTAAATATAACTAAGGTTGAATGCATTTGAAGTATTAGAATTAGATCATTAAATAAAAATATATTGACATGTTAAATAAAACCCCCCGAACAATTTTTTTTTACAGTACAAGACTAAATGCAAATTTGACTCTTTGGTTATATTCTTCGTTTTAAATTGGTTCTTTAATTAATTTATTTTTTTTTTTGTCAGATTTATGTTTTAATTTTTTTAAATGTGTTATATTAGTCATTTTGATCTAATTAGAGATAGAAAAATTCAAAAATTAATTATTAAATTTATTATTAATTAGATAAAAGGACTAATATGACACATTTTAAAGAATTAAAGATCAATCTGATACGGAAAAAAAATTAAAAAATCAATTTAAATTTAAAAATATAATTAAAGAATAAAATTTGTATTTCGCCTAAATGAAAACAAGAAAATGAAAAGACTAAACTACTTTTCACCAAAGTATTAGTAAGACAATTTTTATATTAAAAAAACTTATTGGTTTAAGACCAAATATTTAGCATCTTAATTTAGTAGTTACATTTTTTATATTAAATACATTAAAAAAAACAAGTAGTTAACATTGAATGTGTAAAAAATACACAAAAAAGTGAGTTGAATTGTCTTTTACGTTTTTCTTTAATTTAACTTCTAATCAGAGATTTAGAATCAGAACTGATGTTCAGATTTTATTTTAATTTATTGGCAGCGGATATAACAGAAGTAAATAAAATAATAGCGGAAGACACAAATGATTTATACTAGTTCCTCCCTTAACTGAGAGTAGTCTAGTCCCCTTACCTAACAAGAGATTTTCATTATAATCACTTCATGATTACAATCGTTTATGCTTCTGCATAAGACTTTTACAACTGCTCAGACCAACTGTCTGAGACTTTCCTTGCTTAGATCACATGTCTAAGACTTTCCCTTACTCACACCTTCTGACCGAGCCACCTACTCAAATGACTTCTAGTTGAGACTTCCCCTTTGCTTAGAGCACATGTCTAAGACTTTTCCTTTACTCAAGATCTCCTGATACTTCTTGCTTACGCCTATCAGATAGAGACTTTCCCTCTGTTCAATCAGACTAACTGAATAAGACTTTCACAGCTCAAGCACTTAAGCAATGAGACTTACGTGGCTTAAGCACCTTGGCTCAAGACTTGTTGCTTGAATCCCAATGAGACAAGATTTTTGCTCAAGCCCATAGCAAGAGACTTAATCTAAACTACTGAAGGCTCAGTAGAATAGAGGAAAAGGTGTACATGATGCAAGCATTAGAGGTATAAGAAATCACCATAACGAAGACCTAAAACTCTTAAAATTTCTAAGATATTTAATGGTAAGAAATCTTAAGGCTTTTATAATTACAACCTAAAATAGAAAATCTGCATATTACATTAGAGTTGATAATTGTTTGATCATGCTACTCCTTCATTAGAAGAATCCTTGTTAAGATTCAAACTTGAATCTTCAGTCATATTTATAGCCTTTGCAGAAACTAGTCATTGAGATAGTGACTTGATCAAGTGTCTTTTTCTTTACTCCATAGTACAAGAGACGTTGAAGATGGATGCACAGTAGATTCTGAATCCAGCACACGCGTTTAACCTTTGAGTCTTCAAGAGATTTTGTATTGATAGAGTCGTTGGGAGCAGACGTCCTTAGAGCATGTCAATCTTTCTTGAGCCTTGCAATCTTGTAGACTCTAGTTGACAAGCTGATAAGACAATACAACTTGCTTTCTGCAGTACGGATAATCCACATCATTATCACCAACTCTGAATGGTACCAAATGCTGATATACAATTACCAAGTGTAATAACTCGTCTGAATGCTGAGACCTTCAGCTCAGAGTCTGCGCCAAACCACACTAGCAATTATTCTTCAAACTCTGCCACCAGAAGCTAGCAATGAAGCAACTCCCAAGTGTGTCTAAGTAAAATAGATTTTGATTATTTTTGTACAAGAACAAGAACATGCACAAATAAAACGCACATCAAATAAACCATTGTTCTTTTAATACTTTTGTTATCATCAAAACTAAAAGAGAATATATCAAGAACAAATATTGTTCTAACGAACATAGCTATACAATTATTTTTGAATGTCCTCTTAAATTTTATATGGACCTATATAAAAATGTCAATTTAAATCATGGCTAATTATGGAAGAATTTATTTAACTAAAATTTAATGATATAATTATATAAGGGGTCTTTTAAGTTATTTGTTTGTAACAGGTTGACCCTTAAATTTGTTTTGTAATAATTTGATTCTTTAAATTAACAAACGTGTGCGCCGTTACTCTTTTTTTAAAATCTTTGACTAAATCAATCACGCAAAATATATAAAGTAGCATCAAACTACATAAAGCAACATCCTAAATACATAAACTAGCATCCAAAATACATAAAATAAGATCCTAACTCAACACGTTTGTTAACTTAAAAAGTCAAATTGTTATAAAAAAAAACTTAAGGATTAACATATTACAAACAAATAATTTAAAAGACCTCTAATGTAATCATCCCAAATTTAATCATAACAATGATGGAAAATTAAAAGTATAAGCAAACTCATATATATGATTGTAGAGCATATTATATAAATAATTCAATAAACATGTATATGTCATAGTTGAATTTATTTGTTTGAATGTAAACTGAGAATACTACTACCTTTTTCTGATAGAACGACTACACTTGATATCTGATCTAATGAAAAAGACAGATTATATAACCACCAGGTAAGGGAAGGGACCTCTCACGCTATTCAAAAGAATAACCAAACTTATCACAAATCATTCAACAATTAAACTCAACATAATATTCATTAATTAAATTAATAATTAACATAATAATTATAATTATTTAATAATTGATTAAAATAAATTCATAATATATTTAACAAACAAATGAATCAATATCACTTTAAACTCTTTAATAAACCTTCTTGCTAATTTCTTTAAAAGAAAATAGTTATATAATTCTGTCATAGCAAAAATTAAGTTATGGCTATAAAAGAATGGCTTTATATATTAATTTTATTTATACACGCGGGTTTCTGAAATTTATTTCTTAAAAGTCAATAAAATGGGATTCTTTTATAAGTTATAGGATTTTTATTTTATTTTTTATTTATGTAAGAGAGTGGTGTTGTTTATAGGTTGTCTGCGAATAAAAACCAACTCAACATATATCAAGAATAAATTGTTGTATTGGATTCGTAATTGGGCTTTGATCCACACAGTGTATTCTAACCAAGTTACTATTTTTGTTAAGAAGAGCATTCTAAAACAACAACAGCATATGAATCGGTCCTATGATTTCACGATTCAATATATAACTGTATTCTGCAAAAATATATGAATGAAGGGTGCAACAAAAAGAGAAAATGATTAACCATAAATTGTGAAAATGAGATATACTGAAAGTGGAGAAGATTTTAGAGAGAGTGGCGCGAGAAAGGAGGCCCAATGAGTTAGTTGGGTCTGATGTGTTGGACAAGCAAAATAAAAGAGAGCATTTAACTTAAACCTCTCTATTTAAATTTGGTACTCCTATTTTGTATGAATAAATAATATCTTGTCTCTGGAATAATTTTTTACTCATTTTCAAAATTCACATCACACATGCACGAATTTGAATTTTCTAGGACAATATCGGAAATTTCATTTCTTCTACCAAAAATTTCAAAAATAATATGGTTTTTTGCCGTAAATTATTAAATTTACATGATTTTGTAATATTGAAAACATTTTAACGGAAAATTTTAAAACTTTTGATACAAAATCATCTGAAATTCTCGGAGATTTCAGAATTTTTGGTAGTTATAAAAACTTTGTTTTTTATCGAAAATTTTAAAATTTCTGGAAAAATTAGGAAAATTTTAAATTTAATGATATTTTTAGTAGTTATTAATTTTTTTCCCGTCTTTTGCAGTGAATTACAAGGGCAGAGATGACACTATTGTAGGCAGAGTGACGGATAGAGCAACAGACCAGGCTACGACTGCTGAGGCCGAGTCTTTCCAAATACGGGTTGGCTGAGCAGAGGCAGTTCCACCCACCCCCGTAGGACCCGACGCCGAGCGGTTAGATAAGTTTAGTAGCCTAAAGATGAGGTGGAAGGTGAGGTAGACCAGCCAGATGCAATGTTGCAGATGAGGTGCTTGTTGATGAGGTGGTTGTTGATAAGTTGGTTGCTTATGAGGTTGCATATGAGATGGTCCATCTAGATGTCGTAGTTGTTGATCCGGTCCCATCTGCTACAGCTGACACAAAGGCTACGACTCCTTCGAATGAGCCGTCAGTGCACACTGATGAAGGATTCTCTAGAGGATCTATTGACTGTTTGGTGCTTACTGAATATGCTGACCATTTGGCGTATCGACTACGACAGAGAGAGGTATATATCTTTTATGTTTAACTTTAATTTATTTATTATTGTGCCATGAAAGCCTAATGCTATTTTTTAAAAATTTGTTTATTACAGGGTCGTATCCCACTTAAGGTGACATCGCACGGGTCGGAGTTGAAGGGCTTCCCGAAGACTCGGATGCCTGGGGAGGTCATAGGTAATGTACGTGAGTTCAAGCTCCTTGATTTTTCTCACTGCTCCCTCACCATGCTCGACACTCCATTATTTACTGCTTTTGTTTAGAGATGACAAAAGAAGACATTTTTATTTCATCTTCCATTTGGGGAGATGACTATCACTCTAGATGATATCTCCTCATTATTCCATCTCCCTATTGGCTTCGAGAAAGGTACAATGAGCTTGTTACGACTCAGAGTTATGAGGTTGTCGCTAGGGTGTACATGCAACATCTAGTAGCATGTACTATCTTTGCAGACAAGTCAGATGTTTATATCGATGCCAGGTACGTGTGGCTGTTCAACAGCCTCGTTGTTACCAGTTGAGCTTAGGGGTGCACTGCGTTGACCATCCTGTATACAACACTTGGAATGACAACAGTATTTGAAACCAAACAGCTTGCTGGTTATTTGAGTCTGTTAAAAGTATACTTGGAATTATTTTTATTGTTGATTTCTTATTTAAATGTTACGAATTACATTTCTTAATTATTATTTATTGTGTCTGTATTTTGATATCAGTGCAGCAATCCCCAGTTGGGAGGCCACGGGCGAGGAGAGGGAGGCATTCATATCCCGGTGGTATTATTGAGTACAAGAGAAGGCTAGATGCACTGACTATAGATGATGTCATCTAGATACCATACACTGGTGTAGAGTCCACCGTGAATTTGATGAGTCTTTTTTATATTTAGGTTATATGCGGTGGGAGACCGTGGTTGCTAGACATTTGCCTGAGAGGTGTCTGCGATAATATGGTTAAGCTCAGAGCATCCCACAGCCAGTTCCAGATATACCATTTGTGGGCATTGAACGGTGGTTTCAGAGTAAAATCATCAACTCTGGTCGTGCCGTTAGAGATCGAGCGGTTACGGTTCAGCACCCATCGTAATGTGAGAAGGGTTACTTATAGCGGTGCCTCACTATATCACACCCTCGCATCATCCCGTCTGTTGAGCATGTGATGATGCTAGGCCTTCTGATGTTGGGGTACTTGTCGGTGACATGTCGCAGCCGGTTAAATAGTGGTCAGTAGAGATGGAGAAAAATAGTATGTAAAACCTAATTGGGAGAGAATAGACTAGGAGAACAAGGATTTAGAAAAACCTTCATTGTTATAGCTTGAAGGTGCTTTTGCTGGAAAATTTAAAGTGGGGGAATTACTCATAATCTGGTGTTGAATGCATGATTGTTTAGAAGAACCTCCATTAGATGTTTCCCTAGTTTTTCCTTTTTTATCAATGATTGATGAATATGAGTTAAATTCTGTAATAACAAGATTTATATGTTGTATTATGTGAAATTCATGTACTAATTTACCATGGATATATGTTCTTGTTGATGAAGATGGTGTGTGTAGGTATTCATATGTTCGTGGTGATTTTGATGAATAAAATATATTAAATACGTGATCAATCGAAGAAAATGCATATTATTTTTTATGTTAGATAATATTTTCCTTATGTTGCTATTTGATTTGAGGGCTGGGAAGGAAAAATCAGAGTTTAGAACTGAACTCCATGGCTAAAAATGCATATTCTATTTTCTACTTCAGGGTGACGGGCGTCACCCTCATGACAACCAGGTCGTCACGATGTTGAAGGCGTTGATGGGCGTCAATTGTCTGACAGATAGGCTGTCGTGGTCCCCAAGCCCAGTTTTGTGGGGAGAGCATCATATGGATGACAGGCGAGACAGATTTGGTGGGTGATGGGTGTCACCTTGGTGACGGGAAACCCGTCATGTTGCTAGAATGAGCATCGTTTTCTTAGTTGTATGGAATTGAATTGTCAGAGATTTTTGAGGTTGTGATATGATTAGGCTACTGTTTAGCCACCGTTTGGAGATTTTTGGTGTTGTTTATTATTAATTATGGAATTAATCAAGTGTTAAGATGTTGTGCATAATTGTGGTGATTATAAGGTGATAATTTGGTGATATTGCATGTTGTTGTAAATCATGCATCATGGTGTACGAATTTCGGTCCAATTTTGGTGTGCTTTGGTTCGATGGTGTGAATTCGGGGTCAAGTAGCTGGTTCCATATGATTTTTTAACCGGTGAATTGTTGTTAAAGGTGTTAGTAGCGCATTGGTGTGCTCTGGTTCTAAGGAGAGAATTCAAAAGCGAGATGAACCTGTGTTGTCCATAATAGTACCACATGCATATAGAGTCGTGGTGTTGAGTACATTCCACCCATTGTTTGCATATGTAATTAACTGATTATGTTGATATTGGTGGTTGAGAATACTTGTGTAGTTGATGTGAATGAATTGTGTGGGAATGATGTGAATGAGATGTATGATTTTTGATGTTTGCTTAGGCTACCCTTGCATATTTTTGCACCATTATATATTTCGAGTGTATTATCACCCCTTTTGTTTTTGTGTGGTTCTATGCTCCTTCTTCAGATACAGATGAGCAGGTAAATGAGTAGTTGTTTAGAAATTAAAGGATGATGTTTAGGCTATTCTTCCTTTCCCGTTTTATGTGATTTTTAGATTCTGTTACTCTGATATGCAACACCGGGCAGGCAAAGATTTTGCTTTATTATATATTAATATACTGATGTTGTTAATGTGAGTATTAGACTTGTAACTCGTTATGTTATGCGTTGTTGAGCTATTGTATTTGATTTATTTTCCATTGATATGAGCCTATGTAAAGGCGAGTATGTGACGAAAGATGTTTAAGTATTACATGTTTTATCTAACCCATGTTACGGAGCAGGTTTATGTTGTGTTTGCATGAAACCCTATGTGTTTAGTTGTTTTAAATTCATATTATTTCACGTTAGGGCTGTTAGGGTGTTACATAGTGCTATCAGAGCAGGTTTGTCCATCCAGCCGGGTTTTTGACATGTTAAGTGTTCTCTAGTATGCGACATGTGCGTTTATATTATTGATGTGTTGTTTCTTCTAATTTTTGTTTACCGGTGTGCTGAGTAATAGTTGGAAGAAACAATCCCGCAATTGCTGATGCTTTAGAATCAGTGGCTTAGGCGCTGTAAAGTCAGCAAAATCATCAAGGTGCTAGTGATGAATTTCGTGGTTTGGACAAGTTTTAGAGGAACAATCCTCCAACTTTCAAGGGCATATATGATACAGAGGGAGAAGATTTTCCGAGTGATGGCTTGCACTGAATTTCAGAAGGTGCAGTTCGGTACTCACATGTTGCTAGAAGAGGACAAAGACTGATGGGATAATTCGCACTAGAGACTAGAGGTTGATGGTAGTGAGGTTACTTGGACTGTGTTCTAAGTTCAGTTTTTAGAGAAGTACTTTTTTGAGGATGTGCGCAGTAAAAAGGAGATTGATTTCCTCGAGCTAAAGCATAGAAATATGATCGTTGCTGAGTATGCTGCTAGGTTCAAAGAGTAGGTGAAGTTTTATCCATACTACAATGGTGCAGTTGTTGAGGGGTCGAAGTGTGTCAAGTTGGAAAGCAGACTACGTCCTAATATCAAGAAAGGTATTGGTTATTAGGAGATTTGTCAATTTCATGTGCTGGTTAATAAGTGTAAGATATATGATAAGGAGAGCAGGGCTCGTTCGTCTCACTATAAGAGTCTTAGTGAGAGGAAATGGAGGAATCAGTATCGTGGAAAACCGTATGGTGCTCCAGCTCACAAAGAGAAATTGAGAGTTTCAGATGAGAAAAAGCCAAGTGGGGGAGAAGGTCTCGCTTCTATCAAGTTTTTCAAGTCTAGCGAGTTGGGTCGTCATGCTAGTAAATGTAAGAATAAAGTTTTAAGATGCTTCAAATATGGAAAGACAGGTCATTGTATTGCATATTTCAAGAGTGATGAGCCAACTTGTTATAACTTCAGTGAACAGGGTCACATTAGTACTAATTGTCAGAAACCAAAGAAAGTGCGGTCTAGAGGGAAAGTTCTTGCTTTGTCTGGGTCAAAGACCACTAGCTCTGACAGGTTGATTTGAGGTTTGTGTTTTATTAATAGTATTATGTTGATTTCTATTATTGACATGAGTTCAACGCATTCTATTATTTTGCTTGATTTTGCTGAGAGGTTGGGTTTGAAATTGTCTACTATAGATGGCAATATGGTTGTTAATACCCTAACTCTAGGTCCAATAACTACTTTGTAGGTTTGCTTGAATTGTCCACTGACTATATTCATTAAGAATTTCAGAATGGATCTAGTTTGTGTACCATTGAGGAAATTCGATGTTATCCTTGGAATTAATTTGTTGGAGTTCAACCATATTCATATCAACTGTTTTGGTAAGTTAGTGTTATTTCCAGAGTTCGATGTAAGTAACGAGTTGTTTGTGTCTGCAAAGAAAGTGGATGAGTTCGTGAAATATGATGTGGAGATGTTTATTATATTAGCTTCTATGAAAGCTAAAAGCAATGTTGCGATTGGTAAATTACCTATGGTATGTGATTTTCCAAAAGTGATTCCAAATGATATCAGTGATTTTCCTCCAAAGCATGAAGTTGAATTTGTTATAAACTTAGTACCTGGTACTACTCCTATGTCAATGGCACCGTATAGAATGTCTGCTTCAGAGTTGAGTGAACTGAAGAAACAATTGGAAGAGTTTCTTGAAAAGAAATTTGTCTGACCAAGTGTTTCGCCGTGTGGAACGTTGATATTGTTACTAAAGAAGAATGATGGTAGCATGAGGTTGTGTGTTGACTATCGACAGCTTAATAAAGTTACTATAAAGAACAAGTATCCACTTTCGAGAATTGACGATTTGATGGATCAGTTGGTTGGTGCTTGTGTGTTCAGTAAAATTGATTTGCGGTCGGGTTATTATTAGATTCATGTGAAGCTGGAAGATATTCCAAAGACTACATTCTTAACAAGATATGGTCATTATGAGTATTCAGTGATGTTGTTTGGTGTGTCTAATGCATCTAGAGTGTTCATGGAGTACATGAATAGAATATTACATCCATACTTAGATCAGTTTATGGTTATATTCATTGATGACATTTTGATATATTCCAAGTCTGATGAAAAGAGCGTGGAACATCTGAGGGTTGTACTGCAGACCTTGAAAGAGAAAAGTCTTTATGTGAAGTTATCCAAGTGTGAGAGGTGAGTTTTCTCAAACATTTGATTTCTAATGGTGGTATTGTTGTTGATTCGTTAAATATTAATGTTGTGTTATAGTAGGAGACTCTAAAGTCTGTTACAGAAATAAAAAAATTTCTTGGTTTGGCTGGTTACTACTGGAAGTTTATTGAAAGCTTTTCAAAGGTCACATTGCCTTTGACTCAGTTGACTTGAAAGGGCTAAGTTTATGTTTGGAATGTGCATTATGAAGAGAGTTTTCAAGAACTCAAGAAGAAACTGACGTCTGTGCTAGTTTTAATTTTGCTGAATCAAAGTGAGTACTTTATTGTGTATTGTGTTGCTTCGAAGATGAGCCTAGGTGGTGTGTTGATGCAAAATGGTCAGGTGGTGGCTTATACTTCTTGACAGTTGAAGGTTCATGAGAGGAATTATCATACGTGTGATCTAGAGTTGGCAACTTTTGTGTTCGTGTTAATGATTTAGAGATATTATCTGTTTGGTTCTAGGTTTGAAGTGTTCAGTGACCACAAGAGTTTAAAGTACTTGTTCGGTCATATGGAGTTGAATATGAGACAGAGGGGATGGCTCGAATTCCTGAAGGATTATGATTTTGGCTTGAGTTACCATCCTGGTAAAGCGAATGTTGTGGCTAATTCATTGAGTATGAATTTGTTGCATATGTCAATGTTGATGGTTCAGGAATTAGAGTTGATCGATCAATTTAGAGAGGGTCAGAAGATCGATTCAAGATTGGTTGACCGACTAGTGTTAATCAATCAAGGAAAAGAATGTGATTTCAGAGTCAACTAGAATGGCGTGATGAGATTCAGAGACAGGGTTCATATACCAGAACTTAAGAAGAGTATTCATGAGGAAGGTCACATAAGTGGTTTGAGTATTCATCCTGTTGTCGCTAAGATGTATCAAGACTTGAATAAGATATTTTGGTAGTCAGGAATGAAGAAGAAACTGGTTGAGTTTGTTTATGTTTGTTTGACTTGTCAGAAGTGGAAGATTGAACATTATAAGTCGTTGGATCTGATGCAACCGTTAAGTATTCCTGAGTGGAAGTGGGACAACATTTCCATGGACTTTGTGACGAGATTGATATCAAGTTACCTATAACATTTTCATCCTTATTTTTGGTGTTCTGATCAATCAAAATCTTGGCATTTTAAGTAGTGGTTATGTTTCTGGTGTTAGTTCTAGTTCTTTAAACTTTATTTACTGACTATTTGTTGGGAATCATGTCCTAGAGATTGTGCGTCCCAAGATTCAACATTTTGATATTAATGATCTGACTGCATAGGGGAACCTACATGAGGTTCATCCTAAGTCTGGTATAGTTAGAGGTTTCCAAGAGCTTATAGGATGTGATTTTTACCTCCACTGTAAGAAAGAACAAGGTGGATAACTTAATTAAAATGTTGATTCCAAAAGTGACTGAAGCGTCTAATTCCCGTGCTGTAGGACAAGATGTATGGAATGATACCGGGAATAATGTGAAGAATAATGATAATGAAATAGAGGTAGAAGGTAGTGGAAGTGAAGAAGAATATGAATATGTCTCTTTCGGTGAATCTGAAGAATGAAGTTTTTTTCTAAGTGGAAGTTTTTTTTAGGTTTTTTCTAATGATGGTGTGCCACTGTGTGGTTTATTAATGTTATATTTTTAATTGCCTTCTGGGCTGGATAATGGCTCCTCTTACCCCTTTGTTGGGTTGGTTTCATTTTTTTCTAGTTTTCTGATATGGTTTGTGTTTCTCTTAGGTTTTTTTCTATGTGGATGGTTATTTTATGATCCCTTGCCCATTTTGAGACTATAAGGGAGAGAAGAGGTTTTGTTATGATAGTTATTAGCTTTATTAGCTTGATGCAAGACAAGTTTATGCAAAATTAAGCAAGTCCTTATATCCTAAAAAAATTTAGTTATTATGCTTCTGCATGTTATTGTCGCTACTCGAAAAATGCATCGTACAACGACGGGGAGGCGAAAAAGATAAACAGAAGAGTCGCCACCGAACTTTATTTATCCCATGAGGGGAAAGGAAAATATCGAGAAAACCTTAAGAAATAAATGGATAAGATGGTCTCGCAACCAAGAATGGGTTCGGAAGCCGGTTATGCGAGGGGAAGGTATCAGCACCCCTTGCATCCATCGTACTCGACGGGAACCTTTTGTTTGTCGATGTGTGAATTTATTTGCTTAAACATTATGCTATAAGAAGTGTTCCACGGGGTAAAAGAAGAAGATCGAAACAGGAGAAATGAGAGGTTAGGAGGAAGAAGAGAACGAGGGAGAAAAGAGAAAGAACAGACTCGATAGGACTTCACAATCCTAGGCCTACGTATTCTCAACGGGTGTGAGAAAGTCAGAGTCGACGTAGTTCGGGGCTACGTATATAGGGGGAATGTGCTCGGCAAGGATTGTGGCCCTTGTGCCTACGTATCTTTACTTGAACGAAGTAAAGAATCAGAGCAGCCGTAGTTCGGCCTACGGTGTGCGGGAAAGCGGGGAAGTTCTGGTAGACGATGCTATCGTGCACATTCTAGCAGTTTAGGTGTATTGCTGCTCGCATGTGAGGAGACTTATGCGTTACCTGTTTGCGGTAGAACGGACGTAGCATGCCTTTCTGGGAAAGGGTGAAAAAGAAAAAGGGTGCTCGCTAGGATATCACAATCCTATGCCTACGTATTCCCATTATGCATGAGAAATCAGAGCAACGTAGTTCGTGCCTACGGTGCGGATAACCGGTGTGTTTGTGGATGACGTTATCGTGAACATTCTAGCAGTTTAGGTGTTTTGCTGCTCGCATGTGAGGAGACTTATGCGTACCTGTTTGCGGTAGAACGGACGTAACATATCCTGTTTGAAAGGTTGGTTTTCGCCATGCGAGGCAAGGTATCATGTTTGATTGGTTGAGATTGTTTTTGGGGCGAGATAGGTCCTCGGATAGTACCCCCTACAGGTAGTGCCCAATTCTTTATCTCAAAGTTTTTGTTATAAAAGGGTGTGGCGAACAAGGCGTCTTCGTATTGAAAGACGAGCGTCGAAAATACCCTCACTACAGTGGGCATCCCTACGCTCGGAGAAGAAGAGGTCTACACCCAATCCTCTCTCTTTAATTCAATGCAAAGAGAACTTCGTTCTCTTATTAAAGATGTTTTTGGTTTTGAATGGTAAGTGTTTTGTGACAGAGAACCCTACGGTAAACGTCAGCACTCGGGATAGGAGAAGGCCTACGCCTAACCACTCCACGACCATTCAAGTATTTGTTACGAAAATGATTTGAAAATGCACTCGGTACGTGACCGAGGTTTTAGGTGTGAAAATGGTTGCGGGATGAAATTGTGAAAGTGAGATGGTGGATAAAGGCGCGTCTTCATATCGAAAGACGAGTGTCGAGACCACCCTCACTACAGTGGGCATCCCATCACTCGGAGAAGAAGAGGTCTACACCCAATCTTCTCTCTTTAATTCGATACAAAGAGAAATTAATTTATTATTGAAAGTATACTCAGTACGAGACCGAGGTTTTATGAGGAAATGTTGGAAGCGTCTTTGTATTGACAGACGAGCATCGAGACCACCCTCACTACAGTGGGCATCCCTACGCTCGAAGAAGAAGAGGTTTACACCCAATCCTTTTTTAGCTCAACACAAAGAAATGATTTTAAGGAGATGAGATTTGAAAATGGACGGGAAGCGTCTTCGTATTGAAAGACGAGTGTCGGAACCACCCTCACTACAGTGGGCATCCCAACACTCGGAGAGGAAGAAAGTCTACACTTAATCCCCTCTTTTTAATTCAATACAAAGATAATTTGATTTTGAAAATTGTTTGACAAAGTTTTGACTCGAGTCGGCACAAGTAATGAAGAGAGAAAAGAGGTGGTCTCAGATCCAACATTACTTATCAATAATTTGACTGGTAATGAATTACGGAGGTCTCGTCATCGACCCAAAAGGTGAAAATGGGACAAAACGCCCAATAACAAAAGAGAAATAAGATATATTTCAAAAATGAAATAAAGCTTCTAAATATAATATAGGAAATATAAAAGCAATATAAAAATCTAAACCTGACATAATATACAAAATATATACTAGAGAAAAGAAATTAAAATATAATACATATAATATATTTATGTAACGAAAATCTGTTTTATATAATATATTAAATAATAAAATAAAATGTTCAAATATAAAAAAAAACAGTGGGGGTGCATCTGGCTTGTGGGGTGTTAAAGAAAAACCATGGGATCATAGCCCATCATCCACATGAAGGGGAAAGTGCTGCTGATCTAAGGAGGGTTTGAATCAAAGGAAACGGTTGGGCCTAGCCCAACAGTCATCAGCAAAAAAACAAAAACAAGAAAAAATAAGTAAATAGGAGAAAAAAACAAAACTGAAAGAAAGAAAAAAAAAGAAAACACGAAGAACAGTATCAGAACGCCCCATTCAAACCCAAATGAGTTAACATTCACAGCACAACCACGACGGTCAAATGAGAAGCACATACATCCTCTGCTCTCTCGATCTTTCGCCTCCATCTCGAATCAGGTTATGTTTATTCCTTCTTCTTCTTCGAATTCCGAGTTGTGATTCGGTTGAGTTTCGATAAGTTTCGCAGAAAAGAATGATTTCTGGGTATTGAAAATGGTTGAAGATTTTGGAAGAGGAAAGGGAAAGGTCGATGGTTATGGAGGGATTGTTTTCTAGGTTGAAGAATGAGCTTGTTGGTTTGATGAAGAAGGTTAGTGATGGATTGGGTTTCTGAAGATGAGAAAACTGGATTGATGGTAGGGAAAGAGACCTTCTGGGCCGCTCACGGTGGAGTGAGAGGGCGCGTTAATGGTGAAAGAGGGTTTTGAACGGAGGTTTGGAAATGGATTTGACGGGAGTGCTTGGGGTTTTCGCGGCAGTTTTCACGGAGTTGTGAGGTTTGGGGATGTGAAGGTTGTTTGAATGATGTTCGAGCGATGGAAACTTGAAGTTTTCTGGGTTGAAATTCGTGAAGCATGCTTCTGGGTTTTGGTTTGTGAACGGCGGAAGTTGGAGTAATCAACATTTTGAAGCTTTGAGATTCAGTTTGTGTTGGCTGTTTGAAATTTCTGGGTTCGATTGGAAGAAGGAATTGGTGGTGGTTGAACAAAAGGATTTAGGTTGGTTCCAAAGTGGTCGCATTGATGCTCAAAGTTGATGTCGACGACGGTGTCGAAAATAAGAAGGCTATGGAATTTGTGAGTGTTGTATGAAAGCTGGGAATAAAAGTTTAACCGTGTGGTGTACCAGACAAGTATTTTTTTTTACAGAATGAAATGAGGTTTGATTTGCAGGTGGTTGATTTGAGTTGAAGTAGTGCAAGATGTTTGCTGGGTTCATTTGAAGTTTGGTTCGATGAGTTTTTGCTGGGTTTCGAAGGAGTTTTCTGCAGGTTTATTGAAGTTTCATGAATATGATAGTGACCGTGAAAGCTGATACCACAAGTGTGTTATCGTGATATCATGAAACAAATCTTAGTTCACAAAAAGCAAGGTTATTGTGACTGATTTATGGAAGGTGCAGGTCGAAAATGGGAGAAGTTTGGATGGAAGAGGGAAACGAGGTTAAGGGAGATGTACAGTGTTTCGGCGGCTAGGGTTGGAGGTTAGAGAGGTCGAAGAAATTGGTGTTGGAAGGTTTCAGTAATGTTTTTTTTCTTCTGTTTAGCAGAATTGAAGGTTGGCTTATGGTGTTGAATCGTTTCTGTCAAAAAATGGAGGAAACATGAAGTCAGATTGAAGTCTTGAGATGAAGGTATTTTTTGAGTTTGTTTCTTTAGGGTTAGGGTTTCATTTGGAGGCTGCTGGGTTTTGTGACTAGGGTTTGGAGGCTCCCCCTCTTGCTGTCACTTCTCACACGGTTTTATATGGAGAGGGTATGCAGAGGCTTGAGGTGAGGTAGTACAAGTTCTTTTGTCTGTAGTGAGGTAATGTCTTTTTACCACAACACCAAATAATCCTTGATTTTACTGCTAGTAAATTGTTTTTTTTTTTTTACTGTCTGTTATCTTGAAATAAGGTCGTGTATTGTTTTCCACAAACTTATCTTGTAACTTTCCTTTCCCTCTTTTATGTGCAATGCTTGAAAAACTTTTCTTCTTCTGTCATGCTTGTGCAGGTTGTGGTGCCTCTGCATTGAAGTCGCACGTTGCAAGGAAGGAATGAACAAAGGTGAAAACCAACGAAGTCAAATTCGAAATCCTGTTGAAGGTTTGGTAGCTTGAACCCTGTTTATGGGTTCATGTCGTAAGGTGACGCTCAACCCGCATTGAAATCATGGCCTGAACTACCTAACAGCTTGAGGTAATACCCACAAATTTTGATCTTCTATCTATTAACTTCGGTGTGATATCCTTTCCCGGATTGGTTATCCGTTTTAAACCACCAAATTGCACTTTCCTTTAGAGCATCATAATTGACTACATTACTGTTCATAGGAATTCAATCTTTCGGTGTATTTTATTGGCGAGTTCGCGTTCAAAGTTAGAGCAGCTGGAACGTAACTCAACAACATGTGTACTTCTCATGTGGCGAGACTATGTTGGCCTAGTTCAATTCCAATACGCTCTAAATTACCAGCAGAATTCAGGAAACAGTTTTAAAGAATGCAAGTCTAACAAATTCTTGAATTTCTTGGAGTTGGATAAATGTATCCTCTGATTTTGTTGCCACATTCATTAAGGACCGAAGCATCAAATTGATCTGATCTATTGCTAAAGCTACAGCTGAACAGACTGTTAATGGCAGGTAAGAAATTGCATATGGAGATTTTTCTTTCAAGGATTGAAACAATAACCCCTGACATATCTTTTGACACCTCTTTGTGTGGTTGCAGGTAAAGGGCAATTCAACGAGGAAGTGTTGTTGGTTCGACGAGAAAATCTGTGATAATCGTTGCTTGTTGTTGGTGTCGTGCAGTTGAAGTTCCATCTCAGAAGCCATTCTTTTTCCGAGCAATTTTCTTTCGGAATGAAGAGGTTGTCATCTTTATTGAATTTCCATTCTGAAATTTTCCTTGCAGGTTTTTACTGTGGAAATTCTGCACAACACTGGTTTGATGTGACGAGAAAAAAAACACTATTGCGGCGACTTTTGCTTATATGTCCCGACTCGTCTGCAGCTTTCTTTGACTTTTCTTCTCAGATAATTGATGAAATTGTTGAAACATAAAACAGTCGAGTAACAACACTAAGTCAGAGCTCTGCCGCAATGTCGAGAATTCATTCGCTGTCCGGCACTCTAGTAAGCACTTTAGGATACACTTGTCTCACTTGTTGTAACTCATAACCTGCAGTTTGTAATTCTCACACTACTTATAATTCCTGTGATATACTTGTTGTGGTTGCTTGTTTCTTTTGTGAAATTATATGTTGGCTGATGCTTGCGTCGAACTTACGGTTTCTTGCATTAATGCTTCTAACTGCAGTCTTATGAGATTGAAGCATCTGACATGTAAAAGAAAAGCAACTTCTGGTTTTGTAGGCTGAGACCTATTCTTCATTTTGCTCATGATATTATTCGCATATTGTGAGGACTCGTTGTGTTGTTTTATTTTGCAGGTTTTGGAGCAGGCTGTGTAGGTTTTGTCCTGTTGGTGAGTGCAAAAAAAGAAATGACGAGTTTGCCGCGTGAAGCCCATCGCGTGAAGCCTTGGTGCCGCTATGATTCACATGGAACTGATGAAATGACTTTTGTGCAAGTTAAGAGGGCATAACGGTTTGTTGTGCTGCAGCATTCTGTTTGCTTCCCTTTTTATGCAGGTACATGTATGAAGGTGGTTGGTGTCTAACAGTTGATTGGAACTTAGGGCTAATTTTCTGAGGTTTGTATGAAACATTGAACTCAGGCATCTCCACCTCAGATCCACCTTCTATAACGTCAGGTTTCAATAAACCAGCCAGCATTAGAATGAATGTTGTCTTTCCTGTCCCATTCTCACCAAGCATCACAACAATCTGAGAATCCGTAAATTCCCCTTCAACTACACGAAGCCTGAAATTGCCTTGAGTTTTGGTCATGGTTGGGTATTTGTTCAAATCATCACCATCAACTGCAATATCTGAGTCACTTATGATCATCTGGAGGATTTGATGAAGGCTATGGACAAACACGTAGGCATGTTAACATGGTTGCCTTGGCATTGAAGCGGAGTTCTCGTAGCTTAGCACCTGAAATGTTTTGTTTAACTTTCCATGTTTGTAATATGATTTATGATCTTTGTTTCTGTTTCAAACATCTCAGACTTGCCATGTATTATCAAATTCAATCTATTTGTAATCTCAATTCCAAATTAAATTCCAATAATCTGGCTTCTTCACAGCTCATTGTTTCTTTCGACCAAATTTAGGTTTGTATCCATTTTAAGATAAAAATGCAACGCATCAAAATAGCTTGCCTCATCAATTGGGATTGTTCCTTGCAAATAAGCTTCCATCTATAACACAAAGCTAAGATCTAACCATGGCTTGTAAACATGACTTAAAAATCATTGATCCATGAGATCAATTATGACAAGTCACCCATGTCATCCTAAAGGTTTTAGCCACTGCCTTCCATTGTAATTGAACTAAATTTCAAAATGGTTTGAAACATAGGAGTTCACGCCTTGAAGATACGAATATTAGAATAATGTATCCAAAACTTCAACCTCTTTGACCACGTAGCCTTCGTACCTACTTGAAACATGATTGGTGATTATCTTGAAATATGGCTTAACAAGCATTTGAAACCAATTACCCCCATCTTAATTTGCCGTGAGAATGAGGACATCCTTGCTTTACTTCCGTAAAAATTCCACATAGATGACCAGGGATCAAGACCATAATGGTCATACACCAAAACTTCCATGAATTCAACCTTAAGAATCACGACCAAAAATCATGGAACAAATGTTATATAAAAAAAAGAAAGGGTAGGACAAATTTGGGGTATGACAGATGCCCCTATCTAATTGGCTTAGACCGAGTAAGATGAATTGCTCCAGCGTTCATTTTTCAAGGTAGAAGTCAATTAGATACAAAGAAAACCCTGAATTTGTCTGAAAAGAAAAAGGAAAGTTTGGGAACTGAAAATGACGGATGAGGTACCTCTGAGTAGACTGTAAATAACTGGTAAAAGGTCATCATCACCAAAAGGATGATGAGACGAAACACACAAGGCTACTACCACCAAAAGGATGATAGAGCGAAACACAATCAACCCTAACACAAAAAGGATGTAAGGAGTCCATTACCAAAAGGATAATGGAAAATACGCTAGTCATGACACCAAAAGGATGCCAGACCCATCACCAAACGGATGATGGAGCGGAGCAAGATCAACCCTAACACCAAAAGGATGTAGGAGGATAAGCTTCTTTGAAGAGATTGCCACTTATCACTGAAGAAGGATAAGCTTCTCTGAAGAGATTGCCACTTATCACTGAAGAGGGATAAGCTTCTCTGAAGAGATTGCCACTTATCGTTGATGAAGACGGATAAGCTTCTCCCAAGAGATTGCCACTTATCACGGATGAAGGATAAGCTTCTCTAAAGAGATTGCCACTTATCGTTGAAGACGGATAAGCTTCTCCCAAGAGATTGCCACTTATCGCTGAAGATGGATAAGCTTCTCTGAAGAGATTGCCACTTATCACTGAAGATGGATAAGCTTCTCTGAAGAGATTGCCACTTATCACGGATGAAGGATAAGCTTCTCTGAAGAGATTGCCACTTATCGCTGAAGACGGATAAGCTTCTCCCAAGAGATTGCCACTTATCGCTGAAGATGGATAAGCTTCTCTGAAGAGATTGCCACTTATCACTGAAGATGGATAAGCTTCTCTGAAGAGATTTCCACTTATCACGGATGAAGGATAAGCTTCTCTGAAGAGATTGCCACTTATCGCTGAAGACGGATAAGCTTCTCCCAAGAGATTGCCACTTATCGCTGAAGATGGATAAGCTTCTCTGAAGAGATTGCCACTTATCACTGAAGATGGATAAGCTTCTCTGAAGAGATTGCCACTTATCACGGATGAAGGATAAGCTTCTCTGAAGAGATTGCCACTTATCGCTGAAGACGGATAAGCTTCTCTGAAGAGATTGCCACTTATCGCTGAAGATGGATAAGCTTCTCTGAAGAGATTGCCACTTATCACGGATGAAGGATAAGCTTCTCTGAAGAGATTGCCACTTATCGCTGAAGACGGATAAGCTTCTCCCAAGAGATTGCCACTTATCACGGATGAAGGATAAGCTTCTCTGAAGAGATTGCCACTTATCGTTGAAGATGGATAAGCTTCTCTGAAGAGATTGCCACTTATCGCTGAAGATGGATAAGCTTCTCTGAAGAGATTGCCACTTATCACGGATGAAGGATAAGCTTCTCTGAAGAGATTGCCACTTATCGCTGAAGACGGATAAGCTTCTCCCAAGAGATTGCCACTTATCACGGATGAAGGATAAGCTTCTCTGAAGAGATTGCCACTTATCGTTGAAGATGGATAAGCTTCTCTGAAGAGATTGCCACTTATCACGGATGAAGGATAAGCTTCTCTGAAGAGATTGCCACTTATCGTTGAAGACGGATAAGCTTCTCCCAAGAGATTGCCACTTATCACGGATGAAGGATAAGCTTCTCTGAAGAGATTGCCACTTATCACGGATGAAGGATAAGCTTCTCTGAAGAGATTGCCACTTATCGCTGAAGTCTGCTGGAGATAACTCACTGGGGAACGCCCATGATTTATTGAAGATGCCCCTGTCTGGGCCAAATTGATTTGAAGATCTTGATTAACCACGAGGTTGAAATACATCATGTGATACACCCATGGTCTTGAAAAGGTGCCCTTGACTGGGCTGGATTTTGCTTTTGATTTTCTTGAATTTCGTGGGATGACCCACGGCCTTTGCAGATAATGCCCCTGACTGGGCTGCTGATTGCGTTGAAGCTCTTGGATTTGCCCAACAAATATTGCACAGCTTCGTGGGGAACGCCCACGGTCTTGAATGAAATGGCCCTGACTGGGCTGATAGTTGCTTTGAAGCTCTTGAGTTTGCGCAACAAAAGTTGCACAACTTCGTGGGGAACACCCACAATCTTGCTGAGAATGCCCCTGACTGGGCTGATGATGATCTTGGGAATCTTCAAGATTGATCCTGGATCTGAACTCGCATATGCGGATGCTTAATGATAATGATGTTCCATAAATGGAAATGCAAATGCAAATGCTAGAGCGCGAAGATGCAAGGGCTGGAGAAGCATGATACGATATTGGATGTGCGTATGATGCAAAATGCTTATGAAGCCGAATGCAATGCGTATGATGCATATGATCGCAGATGGTAATGGAAATGCAGGTGATTGGGAATACAGGTTGGAGACACCAGCTTGGTGGACTTTGGTGGTTGCCAATGCTGATTGGACTTTGAGTTGGAAGTACCAGGTGAGGGCTGGCGTTCGGAGAGTAGACCAGATGGGACTGGTTGGCGAAAGGTTAAGCTGTCAAAGGAGAGCTGATTTTGTGGTTTGCCAGATGGAAGCTGGACTTTGGAATAAGGTTTACCAGACAAGAACTGGTGAAATGGCTAAAAGAAGGGTGACCAGATGAGAGCTGGTTTAAATGCTAACATATACCAGGCGGGAATTGGTATTCAGCAAAGGGTTGACCAGATAGGACTGGTTTGAAGGTTTAAAGGTTTGACCAGTTGGGACCGGTACAAAGGTTTGCCAGGCAAGAACTGGACTTTGGAGGTTTAAAGGTTACAAGGTTTTGACAGGTTTAGGCTGTGGGATGAAGGATCCAATGACAGCAAGGCCTTTTCGGAAGGTTAAGGTTATTTGGGTGAGGTGATGGTATGATTCCCCAACACTCGTTTTGAACTCAACAATTGTTGATGAGGATGAACTTGCTTGAATAACTTGCCAATGAGACGACCTCGAGATGGCTTGCCCCAAAGTTTGTACCACAAAAGGGTTCATCATTGTTTAAACAAATACTGGTGGTTGGCTTCAACATATTTTTTGGAGTAGCTTGCTCTTGAAAGAGCGTTGAAGCGACTTGACTTATCCTGATTGAACATTGGAAGGATATATCCTTAAATCAAAGAAACTCTGGGTGGCCTGCCCCTGATTGGTGTGACTCACTTATGATCAATCGCTTCTTGAATGATTTTTCCCATAATTAACTGATGTTTAGGGATTTGCCTTAAGCTGACTGATTCCATATTCGCGAGATGACAATGCTCCAGATCCACGGGACTACAAAGCATGCTCGATTCTGATCCAGACTGCCGAAATAGTCAAGTCCTGTTTGATTGCTTCATGTTGGAATTTCCTTGATGCCAATCTACTGACTTGCAATTAAAATTGTTTGTTTACGAATGGTAATCTTAATGCGAAGTTCATGCAAGTTTTTTTGAAAAAAAAGTCGTTTATTTAAGTGCCGTGATAGTGAGACGAATAGACCATTTAGTCCAAACGTTGTGCTAATTTGATAGGTGTAAACGATATAACAAGGATATCAACACCAATGCTGATGATTAGCAAATATGTGAGGAGTCAGTTTACGCAACCTCGCAATAATATGTTTTCAAAATAAACCTCACCTCAATTAGGTCTTTCGAGGGTTGTAACGTGGTATGGTTCATGGTTATAAAACAAAGGATATTAGGCTCAAAGTTGATTTGTACCCACCCCTTCTTCTTGATAATCTCCATACCTACGTTCAGTTAATTCTGCACCTGATTATCTTGACGGTGTAAGCTTGATAGTTCAAGGTTTGCTTGAAATGACAGTCATCTTATTTTGATGGATGTCAGTGACCCTTTGATTTGGGTGGTCACTGAATCTTAATTTGTTTTTATTGAGGGTTTGAGGACCTCTTTTGCTTTTGTTTTTGATCCCTAACTTTTGCATGGACTGACTTCGCTTGTCATATCCATCGGGATTACCTTGATTTTTGCCTAAGTCTCCTTTTGAGGTGTTTGACTTAGCAGGCTTATGATTTTTTTTCGGATTTTGTTGGAAGATTGTGACTGCCAAGTCATTGGTCATTGATGAACAACCGTTATGTCTTTGAATTTTGCTTTATGCATAGTGGATTAACTGAACAACTACCCTGCCCCAGGTTGAGTGTAAGGGTTTGAATATCCGAAGGAAACTCCTACTTCTAGGCTCGAAGTGGTTGACTAGGGATTAACTCCTTATATCTCCGGTGTTTAGGGGATTTGAAACAATGCCTGTACATCATGGACGAGATTATGTCTGAAAGCATACAGTTTGCAATTACGGGTATTTCGTTTTCGTCATCCTCCCTCCAATATTTGCTAAACACAACAGTGATAAAGTGGAGTGGATAAAAGGTGTATGTGTCTGTGATAAGTGGAAATAATGAGTGAATACGACGTGACTGATTCGGAAAATGCATAATCACTTCATTAACATTACCATTCAAAACAACAGTGTTTAAAAACAAGTAGCAAATAATAGGAAATAAACTACAAGATGAAAATGATAAAAAGCGCCCAAGGACTGCCAATGTTAAGGACGTCTGCCTGTCTGGACCACACTGGCTTTTGGGAATGACCCTTGAAATCTTCGAGCTTAGACAGCTGAAAGGTTGACATGAACGACCAAACTCCCTTCTGGAAACGAGATGTACCCTTTGTCGATCAACTGTTGCACTTTTGCTTGGAAGGCTTTGCATTCTTCAGTCGAGTGCCCCATGGATCCACCATGATATCCACACTGAGCTTTGGGATTGTACCCCGGAGGATAAGGTTCTGGCACAGGCTTAAGAGTCTTAGGCTCCACCAATGAATTTTGAATCAGATATGGGAGGAGCTGACTCTGCGACATAGGGACCGGATGAAGAGGAGTAGTCCTTCTTTCCAAGTTGTTGATGGGCCTATGCTGATTTCGGCGTTGACAGTTCTGTTGCTGAGGAACATAAAGTTGTTGGCACTGACTAGGGCATTCCTCATGTGCAGGCCCTTTCATCCTCAGATTTGGCCTAGGAATAGGCAATAGTTGTGGGCATGGAGATTCTGAAACCAAAGATTGTAAGATACGCTCATGACCTGATGCAGCTTCGGGGAAGAAAGCAGGGATATCCACTTCTTTTATAGCAACTGGAATAAGCCCACCTGGCACTTTTATACCGCTTGGCGTGAACTCAAATGCTTTTGAATCGATTAAGTCTTGAACTTTGTATTTAAGAGCTTTGCGTTCTTCCACATTATGGACTGGTGCCCCAGAATGAAAATCACAATGGGCACTTGCATCATAGCCTTGTGGTGGCTTACCAACAAATGGAGCTAGAGTCCGAAGTTCAACCAATCGAAGTTGAAGCAAAATCTGCAACAATTGAGTATAAGTCATAGGGATCTGGTCGAAGTTTCTATCGGGCCGCTTCAGTCTATGCGCATACCTCCTAACCTTAGGATTGTCTTGGGAAATAAGAGGTAGCTCCTGATGGGGAAATCTTGGAATCTTAGGTTGTGCAAAAGATCTACGAGGCATATCGCGCTCTCGAAGATATTCCATAGGTACGGGTTGAACTATCATTTCTGCTGCGACCTCAGGCCTGAGATTTTCGTCCTTTCTTAGCACACTTTCCATGACTTCTATAATCTGGCCCATCTGAGTCTTCAGTTGATGAACTTCTTCCTTTAGCATTTTCTGATCCTGACGCAAAGCTTGCATATCCACCATGAATTGTCCCATCTGGCTTCGGACTTCCCTTAACTCTGCTTGGACCTGCTCCATAGTCCACTTCTGCTCCATAGTTACCTCGGCTTGCATTGTCTGACTTGGACTTTCAAGGTGTCTACGTTCCCCTTGCTTCAAACTCTTTACAGCTCTCACGAGTTCAACGGGAGTGTCGGGAAATCAAGTATGGGTTATGAACAGAGGATGGGTAAGGCCTTGGTATCTGGCTAGAGAAAATGCAAAATGATGCAAAAATGCTTATGCAAATGCAATGCTATGAGTGCACACGAGAACAGATCCATATCAAGGATCTAAGTCATAGATCCTGCAAGACAACAACAAAAGGTATCTCTCCCCTCGGGTGGGAAATCTATTGGTTTATAAAGAGGGTATCCCAAAAGGCTTTAAAACAAAGTCCCATGCACTAACCCTCAAAAGTTTTCCATCAGAACGACTACTCGTAAGACGGTAATCCCTTCAAAGGATGAACACGGAGTTATGTTTTAGCAACCTTTGGAATAAAGTTCTACAAAGGTCCTCAGAGTCACGGACTCCCACGTCGGAAATAAAAACGCCATTACGACTACACGTAAGACATAATCATCCCAATGGGGTCTCATCTGAGCGGTGGGATTCGATCCAACTCAACGAGTCCTAAGTCTCGCAAATCAGAAAGAAACCACCTCCTAACTTAGTGTATACTTGAAAGCTCTGGTAGAAAGCTTTTATCCTCACAAACCATCCAAATAAACCCAACAATTAGAGAGCAAAGCATAAACAAGTAAAACAAATAAAAACACAAACACGACAAACAAATTAGGCTTGGCTCGCTAGGGGTCCCCAGCAGAGTCGCCAGCTGTCGCTACTCGAAAAATGCATCGTACAACGACGGGGAGGCGAAAAAGATAGACAGAAGAGTCGCCACCGAACTTTATTTATCCCATGAGGGGAAAGGAAAATATCGAGAAAACCTTAAGAAAGAAATGGATAAGATGGTCTCGCAACCAAGAATGGGTTCGGAAGCCGGTTATGCGAGGGGAAGGTATCAGCACCCCTTGCATCCATCGTACTCGACGGGAACCTTTTGTTTGTCGATGTGTGAATTTATTTGCTTAAACATTATGCTATAAGAAGTGTTCCACGGGGTAAAAGAAGAAGATCGAAACAGGAGAAATGAGAGGTTAGGAGGAAGAAGAGAACGAGGGAGAAAAGAGAAAGAACAGACTCGATAGGACTTCACAATCCTAGGCCTACGTATTCTCAACGGGTGTGAGAAAGTCAGAGTCGACGTAGTTCGGGGCTACGTATATAGGGGGAATGTGCTCGGCAAGGATTGTGGCCCTTGTGCCTACGTATCTTTACTTGAACGAAGTAAAGAATCAGAGCAGCCGTAGTTCGGCCTACGGTGTGCGGGAAAGCGGGGAAGTTCTGGTAGACGATGCTATCATGCACATTCTAGCAGTTTAGGTGTATTGCTGCTCGCATGTGAGGAGACTTATGCGTTACCTGTTTGCGGTAGAACGGACGTAGCATGCCTTTCTGGGAAAGGGTGAAAAAGAAAAAGGGTGCTCGCTAGGATATCGCAATCCTATGCCTACGTATTCCCATTATGCATGAGAAATCAGAGCAACGTAGTTCGTGCCTACGGTGCGGATAACCGGTGTGTTTGTGGATGACGTTATCGTGAACATTCTAGCAGTTTAGGTGTTTTGCTGCTCGCATGTGAGGAGACTTATGCGTACCTGTTTGCGGTAGAACGGACGTAACATATCCTGTTTGAAAGGTTGGTTTTTGCCATGCGAGGCAAGGTATCATGTTTGATTGGTTGAGATTGTTTTTGGGGCGAGATAGGTCCTCGGATAGTACCCCCTATAGGTAGTGCCCAATTCTTTATCTCAAAGTTTTTGTTATAAAAGGGTGTGGCGAACAAGGCGTCTTCGTATTGAAAGACGAGCGTCGAAAACACCCTCACTACAGTGGGCATCCCTACGCTCGGAGAAGAAGAGGTCTACACCCAATCCTCTCTCTTTAATTCAATGCAAAGAGAACTTCGTTCTCTTATTAAAGATGTTTTTGGTTTTGAATGGTAAGTGCTTTGCGACAGAGAACCCTACGGTAAACGTCAGCACTCGGGATAGGAGAAGGCCTACGCCTAACCACTCCACGACCATTCAAGTATTTGTTACGAAAATGATTTGAAAATGCACTCGGTACGTGACCGAGGTTTTAGGTGTGAAAATGGTTGCGGGATGAAATTGTGAAAGTGAGATGGTGGATAAAGGTGCGTCTTCGTATCGAAAGACGAGTGTCGAGACCACCCTCACTACAGTGGGCATCCCATCACTCGGAGAAGAAGAGGTCTACACCCAATCTTCTCTCTTTAATTCGATACAAAGAGAAATTAATTTATTATTGAAAGTATACTCAGTACGAGACCGAGGTTTTATGAGGAAATGTTGGAAGCGTCTTTGTATTGACAGACGAGCATCGAGACCACCCTCACTACAGTGGGCATCCCTACGCTCGAAGAAGAAGAGGTTTACACCCAATCCTTTTTTAGCTCAACACAAAGAAATGATTTTAAGGAGATGAGATTTGAAAATGGACGGGAAGCGTCTTCGTATTGAAAGACGAGTGTCGGAACCACCCTCACTACAGTGGGCATCCCAACACTCGGAGAGGAAGAAAGTCTACACTTAATCCCCTCTTTTTAATTCAATACAAAGATAATTTGATTTTGAAAATTGTTTGACAAAGTTTTGACTCGAGTCGGGACAAGTAATGAAGAGAGAAAAGAGGTGGTCTCAGATCCAACATTACTTATCAATAATTTGACTGGTAATGAATTACGGAGGTCTCGTCATCGACCCAAAAGGTGAAAATGGGACAAAACGCCCAATAACAAAAGAGAAATAAGATATACTTCAAAAATGAAATAAAGCTTCTAAATATAATATAGGAAATATAAAAGCAATATAAAAATCTAAACCTGACATAATATACAAAATATATACTAGAGAAAAGAAATTAAAATATAATACATATAATATATTTATGTAACGAAAATCTGTTTTATATAATATATTAAATAATAAAATAAAATGTTCAAATATAAAAAAAAACAGTGGGGGTGCATCTGGCTTGTGGGGTGTTAAAGAAAAACCATGGGATCATAGCCCATCATCCACATGAAGGGGAAAGTGCTGCTGATCTAAGGAGGGTTTGAATCAAAGGAAACGGTTGGGCCTAGCCCAACAGTCATCAGCAAAAAAACAAAAACAAGAAAAATAAGTAAATAGGAGAAAAAAACAAAACTGAAAGAAAGAAAAAAAAAGAAAACATGAAGAACAGTATCAGAACGCCCCATTCAAACCCAAATGAGTTAACATTCATAGCACAACCACGACGGTCGAATGAGAAGCACATACATCCTCTGCTCTCTCGATCTTTCGCCTCCATCTCGAATCAGGTTATGTTTATTCCTTCTTCTTCTTCGAATTCCGAGTTGTGATTCGGTTGAGTTTCGATAAGTTTCGCAGAAAAGAATGATTTCTGGGTATTGAAAATGGTTGAAGATTTTGGAAGAGGAAAGGGAAAGGTCGATGGTTATGGAGGGATTGTTTTCTAGGTTGAAGAAGGAGCTTGTTGGTATGATGAAGAAGGTTAGTGATGGATTGGGTTTCTGAAGATGAGAAAACTGGATTGATGGTAGGGAAAGAGACCTTCTGGGCCGCTCACGGTGGAGTGAGAGGGCGCGTTAATGGTGAAAGAGGGATTTGAACGGAGGTTTGGAAATGGATTTGACGGGAGTGCTTGGGGTTTTCGCGGCAGTTTTCACGGAGTTGTGAGGTTTGGGGATGTGAAGGTTGTTTGAATGATGTTCGAGCGATGGAAACTTGAAGTTTTCTGGGTTGAAATTCGTGAAGCATGCTTCTGGATTTTGGTTTGTGAACGGCGGAAGTTGGAGTAATCAACATTTTGAAGCTTTGAGATTCAGTTTGTGTTGGCTGTTTGAAATTTATGGGTTCGATTGGAAGAAGGAATTGGTGGTGGTTGAACAAAAGGATTTAGGTTGGTTCCAAAGTGGTCGCATTGATGCTCAAAGTTGATGTCGACGACGGTGTCGAAAATAAGAAGGCTATGGAATTTGTGAGTGTTGTATGAAAGCTGGGAATAAAAGTTTAACCGTGTGGTGTACCAGACAAGTATTTTTTTTTTTTACAGAATGAGATGAGGTTTGATTTGCAGGTGGTTGATTTGAGTTGAAGTAGTGCAAGATGTTTGCTGGGTTCATTTGAAGTTTGGTTCGATGAGTTTTTGCTGGGTTTCGAAGGAGTTTTCTGCAGGTTTATTGAAGTTTCATGAATATGATAGTGACCGTGAAAGCTGATACCACAAGTGTGTTATCGTGATATCATGAAACAGATCTTAGTTCACAAAAAGCAAGGTTATTGTGACTGATTTATGGAAGGTGCAGGTCGAAAATGGGAGAAGTTTGGATGGCAGAGGGAAACGAGGTTGAGGGAGATGTACAGTGTTTCGGCGGCTAGGGTTGGAGGTTAGAGAGGTCGAAGAAATTGGTGTTGGAAGGTTTCAGCAATGTTTTTTTTTTCTGTTTAGCAGAATTGAAGGTTGGCTTATGGTGTTGAATCGTTTCTGTCAAAAAATGGAGGAAACATGAAGTCAGATTGAAGTCTTGAGATGAAGGTATTTTTTGAGTTTGTTTCTTTAGGGTTAGGGTTTCATTTGGAGGCTGCTGGGTTTTGTGACTAGGGTTTGGAGGCTCCCCCTCTTGCTGTCACTTCTCACACGGTTTTATATGGAGAGGGTATGCAGAGGCTTGAGGTGAGGTAGTACAAGTTCTTTTGTCTGTAGTGAAGTAATGTCTTTTTACCACAACACCAAATAATTCTTGATTTTACTGCTAGTAAATTGGTTTTTTTTTTTTTACTGTCTGTTATCTTGAAATAAGGTCGTGTATTGTTTTCCACAAACTTATCTTGTAACTTTCCTTTCCCTCTTTTATGTGCAATGCTTGAAAAACTTTTCTTCTTCTGTCATGCTTGTGCAGGTTGTGGTGCCTCTGCATTGAAGTCGCACGTTGCAAGGAAGGAATGAACAAAGGTGAAAACCAACGAAGTCAAATTCGAAATCCTGTTGAAGGTTTGGTAGCTTGAACCCTGTTTATGGGTTCATGTCGTAAGGTGACGCTCAACCCGCATTGAAATCATGGCCTGAACTACCTAACAGCTTGAGGTAATACCCACAAATTTTGATCTTCTATCTATTAACTTCGGTGTGATATCCTTTCCCGGATTGGTTATCCGTTTTAAACCACCAAATTGCACTTTCCTTTAGAGCATCATAATTGACTACATTACCGTTCATAGGAATTCAATCTTTCGGTGTATTTTATTGGCGAGTTCGCGTTCGAAGTTAGAGCAGCTGGAACGTAACTCAACAACATGTGTACTTCTCATGTGGCGAGACTATGTTGGCCTAGTTCAATTCCAATACGCTCTAAATTACCAGCAGAATTCAGGAAACAGTTTTAAAGAATGCAAGTCTAACAAATTCTTGAATTTCTTGGAGTTGGATAAATGTATCCTCTGATTTTGTTGCCTCATTCATTAAGGACCGAAGCATCAAATTGATCTGATATATTGCTAAAGCTACATCTGAACAGACTGTTAATGGCAGGTAAGAAATTGCATATGGAGATTTTTCTTTCAAGGATTGAAACAATAACCCCTGACATATCTTTTGACACCTCTTTGTGTGGTTGCAGGTAAAGGGCAATTCAACGAGGAAGTGTTGTTGGTTCGACGAGAAAATCTGTGATAATCGTTGCTTGTTGTTGGTGTCGTGCAGTTGAAGTTCCATCTCAGAAGCCATTCTTTTTCCGAGCAATTTTCTTTCGGAATGAAGAGGTTGTCATCTTTATTGAATTTCCATTCTGAAATTTTCCTTGCAGGTTTTTACTGTGGAAATTCTGCACAACACTGGTTTGATGTGACGAGAAAAAAAACACTATTGCGGCGACTTTTGCTTATATGTCCCGACTCGTCTGCAGCTTTCTTTGACTTTTCTTCTCAGATAATTGATGAAATTGTTGAAACATAAAACAGTCGAGTAACAACACTAAGTCAGAGCTCTGCCGCAATGTCGAGAATTCATTCGCTGTCCGGCACTCTAGTAAGCACTTTAGGATACACTTGTCTCACTTGTTGTAACTCATAACCTGCAGTTTGTAATTCTCACACTACTTATAATTCCTGTGATATACTTGTTGTGGTTGCTTGTTTCTTTTGTGAAATTATATGTTGGCTGATGCTTGCGTCGAACTTACGGTTTCTTGCATTAATGCTTCTAACTGCAGTCTTATGAGATTGAAGCATCTGACATGTAAAAGAAAAGCAACTTCTGGTTTTGTAGGCTGAGACCTATTCTTCATTTTGCTCATGATATTATTCGCATATTGTGAGGACTCGTTGTGTTGTTTTATTTTGCAGGTTTTGGAGCAGGCTGTATAGGTTTTGTCCTGTTGGTGAGTGCAAAAAAAGAAATGACGAGTTTGCCGCGTGAAACCCATCGCGTGAAGCCTTGGTGCCGCTATGATTCACATGGAACTGATGAAATGACTTTTGTGCAAGTTAAGAGGGCATAACGGTTTGTTGTGCTGCAGCATTCTGTTTGCTTCCCTTTTTATGCAGGTACATGTATGAAGGTGGTTGGTGTCTAACAGTTGATTGGAACTTAGGGCTAATTTTCTGAGGTTTGTATGAAACATTGAACTCAGGCATCTCCACCTCAGATCCACCTTCTATAACGTCAGGTTTCAATAAACCAGCCAACATTCGAATGAATGTTGTCTTTCCTGTCCCATTCTCACCAAGCATCACAACAATCTGAGAATCCGTAAATTCCCCTTCAACTACACGAAGCCTGAAATTGCCTTGAGTTTTGGTCATGGTTGGGTATTTGTTCAAATCATCACCATCAACTGCAATATCTGAGTCACTTATGATCATCTGGAGGATTTGATGAAGGCTATGGACAAACACGTAGGCATGTTAACATGGTTGCCTTGGCATTGAAGCGGAGTTCTCGTAGCTTAGCACCTGAAATGTTTTGTTTAACTTTCCATGTTTGTAATATGATTTATGATCTTTGTTTCTGTTTCAAACATCTCAGACTTGCCATGTATTATCAAATTCAATCTGTTTGTAATCTCAATTCCAAATTAAATTCCAATAATCTGGCTTCTTCACAGCTCATTGTTTCTTTCGACCAAATTTAGGTTTGTATCCATTTTAAGATAAAAATGCAACGCATCAAAATAGCTTGCCTCATCAATTGGGATTGTTCCTTGCAAATAAGCTTCCATCTATAACACAAAGCTAAGATCTAACCATGGCTTGTAAACATGACTTAAAAATCATTGATCCATGAGATCAATTATGACAAGTCACCCATGTCATCCTAAAGGTTTTAGCCACTGCCTTCCATTGTAATTGAACTAAATTTCAAAATGGTTTGAAACATAGGAGTTCACGCCTTGAAGATACGAATATTAGAATAATGTATCCAAAACTTCAACCTCTTTGACCACGTAGCCTTCGTACCTACTTGAAACATGACTGGTGATTATCTTGAAATATGGCTTAACAAGCATTTGAAACCAATTACCCCCATCTTAATTTGCCGTGAGAATGAGGACATCCTTGCTTTACTTCCGTAAAAATTCCACATAGATGACCAGGGATCAAGACCATAATGGTCATACACCAAAACTTCCATGAATTCAACCTTAAGAATCACGACCAAAAATCATGGAACAAATGTTATATAAAAAAAAAAGAAAGGGTAGGACAAATTTGGGGTATGACAGTTATGACTGTTCTTTTCGATACTATATGATAATATATGTTTCATGTCATGAAGTTTGCCCTTAGCATTCTGAACATCTTGCAAGTTGTATTCGCCTAAAAATTTGCCAAAGGAGGATATTATTGTTATATCTGATTTATGTCATTTTAATAGGAAATATATGGAGCAAGATGTCAAGACATTGTGAGACACTCTATCTCTATGAGCTAAAATCAGGAGGCAACATGTGGAGAAAGATGTTCCTCAGATTATGAGGCATTCTACCTCATCCAGAAGCAAGTATGCGCTGAGTAAATCTCGCGCTTGTTGAAGATTTGCTTCATTCTTGTTCAATCTTATGTAATTGATTTATGCGCTCATGGAATAAGAATTTTTTTTCCAAAAAGACCAGTTTGCAATAATTAAAGAGAACAAGTGTGATTGTTGAAGATTTATCAAATCAAAGATTGCAAATCAACTTAATAAAGAATAATTCCTTGCGCCATTGAATTTGCTTCAGATGCACAAAATGATACAAACTCTAATGGGCCTTGTAGTTGGATTTTGTTTCTATATAAGGAGGAGCTCTTAATGCAAGACTCGGACCTTGAGAAAAACATACAAGGCATGTATTAGTTGTGTTGAGTTTTTTGTTTTGATTTTAGTTTTGGTAAACTCTATTCGCTAGTCACATTTCTATATAGAAAAATAAAATTTGTTTTAAGTTTTAATCACTTTCATCATTCATAAAATATTATAACTTCTTGGGTGAGTACTTAGAAAGAGGAGTCTATGACCTTTGAACATGAGGGGTCCCTATGTAACTACTATGTATTGGACTGATAATTGGAGTTGAGTTTAAGTTATGAGTAGGAATTTCTTCCTTTCTAAACATATCAACTTCTTCATTCAAATTAGAGTCATTATTTGAATTATCACTTGATGAGTATTTCTCCTTTTAGATGGGGCCATTGTCTATTTATTTTTTTAAGTTTTTGAACGCGAGTTACAAAAACTTTGCCACAACTATCTCAAATTATGCTTCACTAAATGTGTCAATTTGTTGATCGTAAAAATTTCACTTTTGATAAATGAACTCAAAAGAGCCAGCCTAATTAATCAGAAGGCTTCGGTCTAACTTAAAAAATGAATCTAAATTTTCTTAAAATAAATATAATAATAAAAATATTTAAAAATGACATATTAAAAACATATTAATATATTAATTAAAAATATATTTAATTACTTTAACTTTTAATTAATCTCATTTTTTTTTATGTATTAAATTTTTATCCTAACATTTATTTTTTTAATTTATTAAATTCTTATGGGCCTTTTAAATTTTAGAATCATATGCAGTGCTATAGAGCTTGTTGCCGTATGTACAACTCACATATCAATCGAATATACAAAACTATCATGAATCTTGAATAAAATACAGGAATTCTTCGCTGAATGAAATTTAAAGAAAAAGAGTTGTAAAAGAAAATTATAAACTAGGTGAAATTTCAAGCTATGCATTCTTCAGCGAGATTAAATTTCAATATAAAGTACATTTTCTAATATTTTGTGTGACCACTTCCAAATCTTAACGTCGATCATGACATGTAGATTATTGTTAGTCGTGAAGATACAAACTAAAATTTAATTTTAATACTCTATCCTTTTGACAAAATCCTTATTTTTAATTAAATAAATTAATATACGGAAAGAGTTAATATTTGAAAGAAAGTACATAAATGTGATTAAGAACCCTTCTACATTATTATATTATATAATGTTATGGGAAGCTTTCAAAGAATCCAAGCACGTGGAGATTTAGTTTTAAGATACCGGCCAAACTCCAAACAAGGCTGTTTGACTTTCTTTTTCTGGAATAACAATTATTTGAACTTCTCTTAACCATGCGCCTGCCTATGATTTATTCTTACTACCTTTCAAGATTCAATAAAAGTACTACTAATATTTATTCCGATAATAATAATAATAATAATAATGGTTAGAAAATTAATATGAATCGAATGGATCGAGGGTAGAATCGTGAACGAAATTATTTTTCATAAAAATATTTCAAACATTCTTAAATGTTTTAGAGTCGGAACACAAAAATATTCAGGATAATTCAGCGTTATATCGAATTTTCACTAGACCGACGGAAACTCGATTATGGAACGAAGAGTATCTGAAATTTTGTACAAGAGAATATTTAGTTTGTGATGTATTTTCTGAATTCTGGAATAATATATTTATAGGTCATATATGTGTTGTTTCACAAAATTACAATTTTTGATGAAACAATACTTTTTAATTAAAAGTTGCATTGTTTTTAAGCATTGTTTATATTCATTCTGTAGTAACACTTTATGAAATATTGCTTATCTTCAAATTTAAAAATTAATATTTACTTAAATATTTTTTTGTCATTTTTTTTTTGGAATAAAAGAACTTTATATAATTTCAAAAGATAGAATATACAAGGGTATAAGTATAAAACCCACCCACAAAACAATTAAAAAAAACCCATAAATCTATGAGAAGGTTAGTTATATGACGTCTAGTACTAGTATGAACCCACCCTTTGTTAGCAAGGGTAGAGATAACTATATCTCTAATCTCCATGGTCTGCACTGTATTTCCAAAAACGGCGTGGTTACGATACTTCCAGATTTCGTAGACAGTCTCCGCAATGGCGCTACAGAGGAGGCATTTCCGCCAACCCTTACCTTTGCACTGATGAATAATCCAGTTCAGCTCTTCACGCCAATCATAGGGGGTGCGATGAATTCTCATCCACCTCAGAATATCCTGCCAACAACTTTGAAACAGGGGAGAATGAAAAAATAGACGGTCAATCGTTTCATCGTTGTTGCAAAAATTACATCTGTTATCCGTATAATTCCAAACTTATTGAGTCGTTCCTTTGTCGCCAACCTACGGTGACATGTCATCCAAAGAGTGAAAAGAGCTCTTGGTCTAGCAATAGTAGTAGAGGACATGTGGTTCCAAATCACATCAGGTTCATCCATTTTGAGGTAGTGGTAGACTTTACCAACGGAGTACTTCACCTTCATATCGTCCCAATCTTCCATGTCAGTCACGATGTCTCTATACCTCAGAATGTTTTTGAAAATCCAAGACATACACTGCTTTTCCTGGACCTGCATAAGGTTAGAGGATTTGAAGTAAAAGGAATGAATCCACTTGACCCAAAGGGAGTCCTTCTTATTACAAAGGTTCCAAAGCAATTTAGCTAAAAAGGCTTTGTTCCACTCATACAGATCCAACACATTCAATCCCCCCTTTCTCCGAGGCTTACAGATCGTCTTCCAAGCAATAGGGGATTTTATCGACTTCGACTCGCTGCCTGTCCATAGGAACGTTCTGCAGATCGTATTGATAGTTTTTATCACACAGTTGGGGAAAGGAAGGCAGTACATCCAGTAGGCTGCCATAGAAGAGATGGTACTGTTAACCAATTGAATTCTACCAGCATAACTAAACAGTTTAGAACTCCAATGACGAATCTGGCTAACAATCCTATCTACTAAACTCGTGTAGTGGTGAACTGACAGTCTTTTGCTGATGAGGGGAATCCCCATGTAACGAAACGACAGCTCACCTTCCATAAAAGAAGTAGATGCCAAAATATCCGTTTTAGTCTCATTATCAACCCCTCCAAAAAACACCTTGCACTTTGCCGGATTCACCACTAAGTCAGTGGCCTGAGAAAACATATGCAACTTATCCATGAGCAATTTGACAGATTTGGTATTCCCACGGGAGAAGAGAAGAACATCATCAACAAAACTGATGTTAAAACACACTTATTATTATTATTATTATTATTATTATTATTATTATTATTATTATTATTATTATTATTATTATTATTATTAATAGCTGAGTCAAACAGGTATAATAGTAGTGATGATAGAGGTAGATAGAAGATTACCCCATAAAAAAATCAACAAAACTCCAAACATGGCTGTTTGACTTTCTTTTTTTGGAATAACACATTTGACCTTCTCTTAAACATGCGCCTGCCTATGATTTATTCATAGTACCTTTCAAGATTTAATAAAAGTACTTCAATATTTATTCCAATAATAATAATAATAAATTATATATTATCAATATAAAATTTATATTATCAATACATCACAATTATTTATTAGTATTATTTTTTAAGTAATTAAAATTAAAGTTAAATTTTTCAAACAAATATTAAATTTTAATAAAAATAGAAATAGCCGAGTCAAGCAGGTATAGGTATAATAATAGTGATGACAGAGTTAGATAGAAGATTACTACATTAAAAAATCAATAAATAAATTAACAGCAGTCACAGCAAAAACCTGAATTAAGAATGCTACTAGTTTAGTATTACGTTAGAAAATGTCTACATCAGCAGGTCTAAGATGAAATTAAATTGACCATGGCAACGCCCACCAACTTCAAATAACGGTTGCCAAATAAGAGGTGTAGTAGTTAGTGCTGTTTAAGTCAAATATCCAATTAAAATATATATATCAACTTAATTTATCTACATTTATATATGTTTTCATTCATTTATTATTATTATTTTTTGAATAGTTAATTAACCAACAGTTGTTTCAGTCAATGTTCAAGTTCTCTATTTTGATGCCACTTTAACACTTGCGGTGGTCATGTTTAGAGTTATGTAAATCATGTTTAACAATTCAGAGAGGAAGGTTATTGATTTTCTCAAACTTTTTGAAACATTCTTGCTTACTAATTTTATATCAAATGGTTTAAGAATATTTATTGCTGAAAAATATTGATATTTGAATTTCTTTTACTGCTATCTGTGTTATAATATTTATATATGAAAATTATTTCAAATAAAGAAAAATGCATTTGCCTTAAAATATAAAACGAGAGTCAAATCTAAGAAGAAATAGTTTAAATAATATGGCTAATATATCTTCCCTCAAATTAAAGAGTGAATAACATAAATTCTAGTTTGGAAATAATGTAGTAAAAGATTAGAGATCCAATAGGCGTGCTAAGTGATTATGTTTGAACATTAATTTTTGAAGAAAGAATTTAAAAAAAAATTGTTTTTCAACCATAGAAAAATTACTAGAATAAATTATGAATTAGATCGGTCACTTAAATATGTTTTCTGGTACGATACAAAAATGTACAAGTGAAATTTAGATCACAATGTCATTAAGATAAAACAACTCAATTACAATTCTATCAAATTTCTACTACATTATAAGATCCTTTCTAAAATACAATGTCAATATTATTCTTAAGTCACTCAATATAATTCAAGATCACTCTAACTTTTGAATAGATAGTTGAATGGTATTTTGATCACTCTTAATTATCAAAGGGGCAAAAATATCACAGAAGAAACAAAATTTCTACGAATAAATAAATTTTCAAATCAATGAAAATGATAGATGTAAAAAAGGTGTTTGATAACTCAATAGCTGCAATGGAAAAAGAGAGAAAAGGTTTGATAACTCAAAGCACTTTTTGAAGTGCTTTGGGAAGAAACATTAACACTCATTGTATAATGTTGAAAACTAACTATGGTGTGTAAACTAAGCAACATGTGACTTATATTTTTTTTCTTTCTATCATACACAAAATACAGAATGTTCTAGCAAACACCCATTTAAATTTAAAAAATGACTCAGAAGTTTCTTGTAAGATTGTGCATAAGTAAATGTGTCTTAAGACTTGAACTTCTATAGTGTATAAGATTCAGATTTTACTAGAGTGACATGTGGTCTGAAGTCTTTCTTTGACTTTAAAATGATCACAACCTTTTCTTAGGTTTATTCTCAAAATATCAGTCCATTAAAGGCCCTACACGAAATTCTAATTTAGTGAACACTCTAGAAATTTTACCTAGAACTCCATAAGAAGCAACCCCCACTTTGATAATCACAAAGGTGATTTCATCAATAGTACTTTTATAACTAGGTAGTTTATATTATTTCATCCTCTTATCGCTTTAAGAATCATCCCTCTTTTTATCTATTATTGCATGTTCACCTCATATACTTCAAGACTTATTATTACTAACTAAATCTGTTTCTTGGAATCTTCAATCATTTAGGTCAAGTTACCATCATGAGTGATTCACTTTTTCATATGAAGTAGTCTAATCTTAATCAATGTGTTATGAACTTTCTCTCTAACTAATCTTGTATTCAAAGGATAAGCTAAATTTTCATCAAATCCTACATGATCCACTCTTTAACATCGATATGTTTATGACTAATTGTCATCTCTTACTATTATAGTATTGGTAAAATATTTTTGCAATAGTCGTGGTACAATCTCAATGGATCAACCCACCTGGTAACAATTTTTCTAATAAGGGGATCTCTACTATAAGACACCTTACCGACTTACCTTTTTACTAGTTGTTGCTAGCGTTATCGTCTCCGACGATATAATAGACTGAGCTAATATTTTTCATCTCTTATATTTCTAAGATAGAGATCCTTCAACGATACTAAATATATAACCACTGGTTGCTTTCAAATCATCTAATAAGGAATTTCAATATACTTTGTGTATTCTTCAAGGACAAAAGAAAACCTTTGATAATGTAATCCAAGGTTCATAGTTCTTTTTAGGTATATTAATACCATATTAATAGCTTGTCAGTGTTTATTACTAGGTATATCGATAAACCTTCCCAACAATCTCATGATATAGGCAATGTTAGGCTAAATACAATCACTGGGGTACACGAGGGTGCTAATGATGCTTGTATATTATGTATGACTTATACTTTCACAAGTGTTCTTAAATAATTTTATACTTGGATCATATGGTGTGCAAGCATATTTTCAATTAAAGTGATTGTATTTACTTAAAATCTTTTCATCATAATATAATTGATCTAAGGAAATTCCCTTTTTTAAACTAGTACTTTTTAATACCAAAAATTACATTAACTTCTTTGAGGTCTTTCATATAAATGTTTTTTTTGCAACAATTATTTCACAATATTTACAACATTGATTTGATATACTTCTAAATTATGAATAACAACAAGAGAAATTAGTACACTTATATTAGTTATTCTTGTTAGTGGGGAAAAATATTGAGGAAGTATATGTTTAACATCCATTGGTTTTTAGTTTATTTTTTAAAATCTATTTACAACCAATTAGTTTTCAACCATGGAGAAATTCTTCCAAATGTGAGATCTTGTTAGAATTTATGGAACCCATCTCATTATTTATGGCCTCTTACAATAAATCAACTTCCAATAAAGACAAAGCTTCTTAAAGAATAGTTGGATCATCTTCTAATGTATAAACTAGGGGTAGAAAATGGGTCCAACCCATTAGGCATGCCTGTTTTGTTCGCACTTTAGTCTGTGGCAGGCCAAGGGTTTAGGCCCTCTCCCTCTAATGTGTCCTCCCCGTCGCCCCGTTTTCTTCGCAGGCTTTTGCGGGAACAATCATTTACAATTTTTTTGTTGTATTTTTAGGCTTAAAAAGTGGAGTGTCTGTGGGATTTTCCCGCCCCGTCCTCACTTTTTTGCAGGGTGGACCTAAGTTTTAAGCCCGCATCCTCAACCATTCCTGCTCTGTCCTGCCCCATTTTTTGAGGACTTTTGTGGGGCGGACCAAAATGGGGCGGGCATGCCCATTTGCCACCCTAGTATGAATCATATAGTCAAATTCATAATCCTTTGCAACTCTTTCTCTCTTACCTCTTTAATATTCCCCTGCATCTTATTTGACGTTATCATCATCACTTTTGATCACTAGGATGTAATTAGTTGTAGTGTCTCAAGTATTTCTCAATCTAAAAGGGGATTTGTCTTCTTGGAAATAGATATTGTTTGATTCTATTATCACTTTAACATTTATAGCATGAAACATATATGATTTATTGTTAATAGCATACCTAACAAATGCACATTCATATGCTTTATTGACGAGTTTAACTCTCTTGAAATATGGAATCTAAACATAGGCCAGACATTTCCATGCTAAAAAAAAAAGGCAGGTAAGGTAAATTTTCTTTAAAAATTTATAAAGTGAAAATATTTTGTTATACTTAAGAAGTCTATTTAGCACAAAACAAACAATTAATAAAAAAATTCTTCACCAATGAGACGCATCACCATAATTAAGCATAAGCAACAACCGAATCAGTAATTTCTATTATTTCATTTTTCTTTATTGTTCATTTTAGAAAGGTAAGGTGCAGTTATTTTATGAATAATTCAATGTTGTTTATAAAACTCGTTGAAGTGTGGAATTATATTCAATGTCTCTGTCATTATAAAATCTCTTGATTTTCTTATTGATTTTATTTTCAATTTTAGTAACAAAATATTTAAACATGTATGATTTGAACAGTCATCAATAATGGTGATAAAGTATCTTTTTCTATTTCTAGTCAAGGTACAATCAAACTCACATGAGTCGAAAGCTATTAAATTTAAAGGTTCGGATTCTCTAATTGTTGATTTATGTGATGGTTCGTTTATTTTAGTTTGACTACAAATATTTCATTTTTCAAAAGCATTTAAAGATAACTTTAGAATTAAATATAATCTACTCAATTTTGAAATTATGTGCTTGTTAACATGATAAGGTATAGAGTTCCAAATATTAAAATCACACAATATATAAATAAAACTGAGACTATTTTTTTAATATTTTAACATTAAGTTTAAACATATCATCAATGACGTAACATTACCTTACAAAAGTAACATTCTTAGATATGGTGTACACATTTTCCTTTATAGTTTATTTAAACCAACCTTGTTCAATTAAAATCTAGAAAACATTTTTTTTTTCCTAATCTTTAAAGCATGCATTGAAATTGCTAAGACTCGTAGAGTTTTTCCTAGTTTATATTTTGTTGCTTGTCAATTTAGTATTTGATTTATTTGTCATAATTAGGTCTCCTCGTTGTGCATTTTAGGGTTGAATTCTAAATTGTGCTTACGCATGCATAAATTGAACCATTTGCTTAAAGTCAATGCAATATGTTTCTAGTCATTTAGTCTATGTTTTGGATCAAGAAACACGTGAAAGCATGATTCAAATCATGCCAAGCCTTGATTCAAATTAGCAATTCCTTTTTATTAAATTTTGAATTTTCAGAAGTGTGATTCAAATCATAGAATTGGCTGACTTGAATTAAACTTCAATGTGAAAATCATAAATTGATAATGTCCACTTGATTCGAATCATGAAAAAGGGTGACTCGAATCAAATATGGAATATGAAATAAATGACTTTTTATTTTGTGTGTTTGATTTAAATCACATAATATCCTAACTCGAATCATGGAGGTCTTGACTCGAATCACAAAAAGTCTTGACTTGATCAAATTTTGGATGTGGGTTTTAGATTTTAGTTTTGTATTTTTTATTTGAATCATGGACTTTTCTGACTCGAATCATATAAGATTTTATTCAAATCATCAGAGCCAGCCCAATAAATCTAGAGGTCCCGTTTTAATTTTAAAAATGAGCCCAATTTTTTTTAAAAAAAATTGCAATTAAAATAACTAAAAATGACGTGTAAAAATATAATTATATATTAATTAAAAATAAATTTAATTATAATTATTTTGACTTTGATCCGTCTCATTTTTTTATGTATTAAATTTTTATCATAGCATTTTTTTTATTTTATTAAACTTTTATAGTAAAAATTTTTATGTCTGTTAATATTAATGGAAAAAAGTTACACCTTTCAAAATTTGGGGCCATGTGCGGTAGATCTTGCTGCTATTGCACAGGGTCGGCCCTGCAAATCATAGAAGTTGTTTTTATTGGTTTTAATTCTTGATTTAAATCATTCACTAACTTGACTCGACTCATACCCTTGAATCAAATCAAATGGATATTTTCTCTCACTTTTGTGCCTTATCTCCAATGTAGATATAAATCATTTTTCAAATTTCCTATAACAACAATATATGACTTAGACGACACAACACACTTTTGTCTCAAACATTCAAAAAGCATTTTGAGTTTGCAACTAAAACCTATTTTCATATTCAACCTTTAGACATTATCACTGTCGTTTGGCTTAACTTTTTAACCTAGAGTGTAAGATTTGTGTGAGGAGGTTTTTTTGTGATTAACGTGTTATGTTTGTTTAAAGATATTAAGTTAGCATCTCTCTGTGATTCTGAATGGGATTGACAATCCAAATATGAAAAATAAGGAGTTACTTTCTCCAAGATTGCTTCGGTAAATTTATATGGAAGTTGTTAACCACAAAGCCAGAGTTTCTATTGCCTTCAAAAAAATCAAGGCTCAGACAAAGAGTTAGTGGGACTTAAAAGAAGTTATTGTGGAATGGATGCTTGGAGTATAATTATTGAATTTGGAAGGTGGAAGTCAAGATTAGGGATGTAAGTGGATATCCATGGGGACGGATACGATGATATCAGTATCCGCTCTGTTGGATAAATATGATATTCATATTTGTACCATATTCGTGTGGGTATTCGCTAAACAGGTAATATGTGGGTTTTAAGGTACCTGTGGATATTTGCAGATATTCATGAATAATATTTTTAATAAACTTATATATATATATATATATATATATATATATATATATATATATATATATATATATATATATATATATATATATATAGAGAGAGAGAGAGAGAGAGGGGGGGAGAACATATCATAGGAGAGAGAAAAATCACACATAATCTCCACCATTTATTTTAAAATCTAATTGTTCAGATTCATTCTCATTTTCTCATATAAAAAAGATATTCTCATAGAATATGTTCTCATATATATATATATATATATATATATATATATATATATATATATATATATATATATATATATATATATATATATATATATATATATATATATATATATATATATATATATATATATATATATATATATATATATATATATATATATATATATAGGGAACATATCATATGAGAATGTTATTTTTATGTGAGAACACAAGAATGAATCTGAACCATTAGATTTTTAAATAAATGGTGAGAATTATGTGTCAGTTTTTTTCTCTCTCCTCCGTCATTTATTTTAATAGTGGAGGAGAGACAAAAACAAAAACCACACATAAACTCCACCATTTATTTTAAAATCTAATGATTCAAATTCATTCTCATGTTCTCATATAAAAATGACATTCTTATAGGATATGTTCTCTCCCTCTCTCTCTCTCTCTCTCTCTCTCTCTCTCTCTCTCTCTCTCTCTCTCTCTCTCTCTCTCTCTCTCTCCTTCTTTTAAAGAAACAAAAAGTTATTATCACATAGCATCCATACAATTTGCTTTCAATTTAACAACAAAATTTTATCACATTAATTTCCTTCTTTTTCACCAAAATATAATAACATTCAAACATAATATACATACATTTGATTTTTAACCAAAACAAATAAAAGATATTGTTATTGTGACTTATGTTGGAAAAGCGGATGACGGAGGAGTAGAAAAGGAGGCTTTGGTTGGCTAGAGGAAGAACTGTACTGGTTGATTGGACAGTGAAATTGATGAAGTGGGATCTGGAGTATTGAAGAAGCTTAAATATGAAAGGCCAAATATGATTTGTATGGAACGTAAAAGATTTTCTTCAAAGAAAATTTCAAACAAAAAAAAACTATTTATTTTAGAAAATGAAAAGACAATGTATAATAAGCTAATTATATTTAAATAATTTTATAATTTATTAACAGATACGGATATCCACAGACACAAGTATTATTAAACTCACATTTGTATTCATTAACAAACGAGTATTTAAATATCTATTTATTTTATCTGTGGATATCAATTAAACTATCCGCCCTATATCCATGACAGACTTTATCCGTGGATATTCGCGGGTACAACTTTTTTTGCAATCCTTAGTCAAGATCGAGTGAAGATCTTGCAGAAATTAGTTTTAGAAGTTGTATACATTTGAGGGAAGATATAGATATAAGATTGTTTAATTTTATGTTGTTGTAAGTGTGCCTAAAAACCTTTGTAGATGAAGAGAAAGAAAATATATTTCGGAGATTGCATTTACCGTGAAAAATTGGAAGTTTTAGAAAGTCAGACAAAAAGTCGAGGAAAAAATATTCGGACGTTAAATAGTATTGTCCGTATAGTGAATAGTGTTTTCGATTTTTCAAGCTTTTTTCGATCCGGTCCATGGATCCATGTGATTTTGGGTTTTTTTGTTGGGTATTTACTATTATAAATATGTATCTTTTATATGTTTGGTGTGTGACTATCTTAGAGTTTAAACCAACAAGGGAGACCAAGGGTTTAAAGGTATAGCATAAGGTTTCAGCTACGCACAAAGAAAACCTTAGATTACACATTGGATTTGAGTGATTCATATATTGAGAGTTGGAGAGGTAGGAAAACACTTGGGTAGAAAATAGGGTTGTTCTTGGGTGCCTTCAGAGTTGTTCGTGGGAACTTGAAGGCGAAGACTATTTTCTTGTAACTCATTTGTAATCTCTTGTAACAATTTTTTGAGTATTGTGAATTGGAGAGCTGCTCTCTCCCTTAGAGTAGATCGTTTGATCGAACTGGGTAAACAAACCTTCGATTTTTTCTTGCCTTATTCTGTTATATTATCTATGTACGGATTATTATTGTTGAAGGCTATTTATTTTGGTTTCTATTGTTCTTTTTCTCACAAATTTATATTGAGTTTTTTCGTAATTCACAACAAGATTCACAGCAAGTGGTGCGGTGAGCGTGAAGTAAAGAGATATTGTTGACAAGTGAGCACCATGGTTAGTAGATGGTAGATCGAGACATTTTCCGGTAACAACGACTTCGGGTTGTGGAAAATTAAAATACAAGCAATTTTAATTCAATAGAAGTGTATCAATGCTTTGAAGAGTGAAGCACTGATGCCTATAGGGTTTACACAGGTACAGAAGACCGAGATGGTGGATAAGGCTAGGAGTGTTATTATCTTGTACCTCGGGGATAAAGTTCTAAGAGAAGTCACCAGGGAGCAAACTGTGGTTGCTATGTGGACAAAGCTTGAATCATTGTATATGAAAACGTATTTTGCTCACAGGTTGTATCTATAACAACAACTTTATTCATTCTGAATGGTGGAGAACAAATCCATAGTTGAGCAACTCATAGAATTTCACAAGATTATCGATGATCTTGAGAATATTGAAGTGAAGATTGATGATGAGGACAAGGCTTTGCTCCTTTTGAGTTCATTACTCAGATATTTTGAGCACTTTAAGGATTTCCTTCTTTATGGTAAGAAAGGTACTATTACTTTGGATGAAGTCTAGATGGCGGTAAAATCCAAAGAATTTTCAAAGTCGAAAGATTTGAAGATTAAAGATAGTGGTGAAGGCTTAAATGTGTCAATAGGAGGAGGTGGGTGTAAAGGGATGTCCAAATCAAAGAAGTCTGAAAAGTCGAAGGTAAAATGTTTTAATTGTCAGAAAATTGATCACTTTAAAATGGATTGTCCTAAAAGAAAGGTCAATGAAGATTCTGTTCAAGCTGTAGTTGCATTGGATGAGGAAAGTTATGAGGATGCCGAAGCACTAGTAGTATCGAGTTTGGAAACTGAAGATAGTTGGGTCATTGACTCATGTTGCTCTTATTACATGTGTCCAAGAATACAATACTTTGAAACTTTGAAGATGGTGCAAGGTGGAGTATTTCACCTTGGTAATAATAAGGCGTGCAAGGTTCATGGTATTGGTACAGTCAAATTTAAAATGTTTAATGATCATGAACTTCTTATTCACAATGTGAGGTATGTTTCAAAACTCAAGCGATATTTTTTTATCTATAAGTATGTTTGATAATCTAGGCTATTGTACTAGAGTTGAACGTGGAGTGTTGAAGGTTTTGCATGATGAATTGATTATTATTAAAGGGTCTAAAGTATGTGGTTTATATATTCTAGAAGGCTCAAATGTTATTATTCATTCATCGTTAACTAGTAGAGGCTTTCATGACAAGGAATAACTGTGGGATTTGAGTTCAAGGCATTATGAATGCCTTGTTAAAGTTTCAGAGGAGTACAACGAATATTGCAGAAATCAAAAGATAAAAATGCATGTTGCCGCTAAGTTGTTATTGAGTTTTTGGGGAAGAGCTGAGGTTAAAACATCTTACTAGGTTGGTAGAGAATTTCTTCATAAGAAGAATAGTGAAAACCAAGGGAGAAACCTTGGAGAAACTATAATGGAGAAAACTCAATTTGAGGTGGAGTTTCCTACTATAGATGCTAGCAGTAGTGAGGGAACGGTTACATAGATCTTTTATTATCATTTGACTCATGATAAGCTAAGGAGGGTTATTGTAGCATCTCAAAGGGACGGTTATGCAAGCCTTGGATATTATGTTTTTAATGTGGCTGAAGGACTGCAAAATAAAAGAAGAAAAACCTTCAGGGAGGAATTTGAAAACAGGTGGAGTCAAGGGTGGTTGAAAAAAAATTGTTTTTCAACCATAGAAAAATTACTAGAATAAATTATGAATTAGATCAATCTCTTAAATATGTTTCGTGATACGACACAAAAATGTATAAGTAAAATTTAGATCACAATGTCATTAAGACAAAACAACTCAATTACAATTGTATCAAATTTCTACTACATTATAAGATCCTTTCTAAAATACAATGTCTATATGATTCTTAAGTCACTTAATATAATTCAAGATTACTTTAACTTTTGATTAGATAGTTGAATGGTATTTTGATCACTCTCAGAAGAAACAAAATTTCTACAAATAAATAAATTTTCAAATCAACAGAAATGATAGATGTAAAAAAGGTGCTTGATAACTCAATAGCTGCAATGGAAGAAAAGAGAAAAGGTTTGATAACTCAAAACACTTCAAAAAGTGCTTTGGGAAGAAACATTAAAACTCATTGTATAATGTTGAAAACTAACTACGGTGTGTAAACTAAGCAACATGTGACTTATATTTTTTTTCTTTCTATCACACACAAAATACAGAATGTTCCAACAAACACCTATTTGAATTTAAAAAATGACTCAGAAGTTTTTTGTAAAATTGTGCATAAGTAAATGTGTCTTAAGACTTGAACTTTTATAGTGTATAAGATTCAGATTTTACTAGAGTGACATGTGGTCTTGAAGTCTTTCTTTGACTTTAAAATTATCACAACCTTTTCTTAGGTTTATTCTCAAAATATCAGTGCATTAAAGACCTTACACAGAATTCTAATTTAGTGAACAGTCTAGAAATTTTACCTAGAACTCCATAAGAAGCGACTCCCACTTTCATAATCACAAAGGTGATTTTATCAATAGTACTTTTATAACTAGGTAGTTTATATTATTTCATCCTCTTATCGCTTTATGAATCGTCCCTCTTTTTATCTATTATTGAATGTTCACCTCATATACTTCAAAACTTATTATTACTCACTAAACCTGTTTCTTGGAATCTTCAATCATTTAGGTCAAGTTACCATCATGAGTGATTCACTTTTTCATATGAAGTAGTCTAATCTTAATCGATGTGTTATGAACTTTCTCTCTAACTAATCTTGTATTCAAAGGATAAGCTAAATTTTCATCAAAGCCTACATTTTTCCACTCTTTAACATCGATATGTTTATGACTAATTGTCATCTCTTACTATTATAGTATTGGTAAAATATTTTTGCAATAGTCGTGGTACAATCTCAATGGATCAACCCATCTGGCAACAATTTTTCTAATAAGGGGATCTCTACTATAAGACACCTTACCAACTTACCTTTTCACTAGTTGTTGCTAGCGTTATCGTCTCCGACGATATAATAGACTGAGCTAATATTTTTCATCTCTTATATTTCTAAGATACAAATCCTTCAACGATACTAAATATATAACCACTGGTTGCTTTGAAATCATCTGATAAGGAATTTCAATATACTTTGTGTATTCTTCAAGGACAAAAGAAAACCTTTGATAATGTAATCCAAGTTTCATAGTTTTTTTTAGGTATCTTAATACCATAATAATAGCTTGTCAGTGTTTATTACTAGGTATATCGATAAACCTTCCCAACAATCTCATGATATAGGCAATGTTAGGCTAAATACAATCAGTGGGATACACGAGGATGCTAATGATGCTTGTATATTATGTATGACTTATATTTTCACAAGTGTTCTTAAATAATTTTACACTTGGATCATATGGTGTGCAAGCATATTTTCAATTAAGGTGATTGTATTTACTTAAAATCTTTTCGTCATAATATAATTGATCTAAGGAAATTCCCTTTCCTAAACTAGTATTTTTTAATACCAAAAGTTACATTAACTTCTTTGAGGTCTTTCATATAGATGTTTTTTTTTTGCAACAATTATTTCACAATATTTACAATATTGATTTGATATACTTCTAAATTATGAATAACAACAAGAGAAAGAGAAATTAGTACACTTATATTAGTTATTCTTGTTAGTGGGGAAAAATATTGAGGAAGTCTATGTTTAACATTCATTGGTTTTTAGTTTATTTTTTAAAATCCATTTACAACCAATTAGTTTTCAACCATGGAGAAATTCTTCCAAATGTGAGATCTTGTTAGAATTTATGGAATCCATCTCATTATTTATGGCCTCTTACAATAAATCAACTTCTAATGAAGACAAAACTTCTTAAAGAATAGTTGGATCATCTTCTAATGTATAAACTAGGGGTAGAAAATGGGTCCAACCCATTAGGCATGCCTGTTTTGTTCGCACTTTAGTCTGTGGCAGGCCAAGGGTTTAGGCCCTCGCCCTCTAATGTGTCCTCCCCGTCGCCTTGTTTTCTTCGCAGGCTTTTGCGGGCACAATCATTTACAATTTTTTTTTTTGTATTTTTAGGCTTAAAAAGTGGAGTGTCTGTGGGATTTTCCCGCCCCGTCCTCACTTTTTTGCAGGGTGGGCCTAAGTTTTAAGCTTGCATCCTCAATCATTCCTGCTCTGTCCTGCTCCATTTTTTGAGGACTTTTGCGGGGCGGACCTAAATGGGGCGGGCATGCCCATTTGCCACCCCTAGTATGAATCATATAGTCAAATTCATAATCCTTTTCAACTCTTGCTCTTTTACCTCTTTAAGATTCCCCTGCATCTTATTTGATGTTATCACCACCACTTCTGATCAGTAGGATGTAATTAGCTATAGTGTCTCAAGTATTTCTCAATCTAAAAAGGAATTTGTTTTCTTGAAAATAGATATTGTTTGATTCTGTTATCACTTTAACATTTATAGCATGAAACGTATATGATTTATTGTTAATAGCATACCTAACAAATGCATATTCATATGCTTTATTGACGAGTTTAACTCTGTTGAAATATGAAATCTAAACATAGGCCAGACATTTCCATGCTAAAAAAAAGGCAGGTAAGGTAAATTTTCTTCAAAAATTTATAAAGTGAAAATATTTTGTTATACTTAAGAAGTCTATTTAGCACAAAACAAACAATTAATAAAAAACTTCTCCACCAATGAGACATGTCACCATAATTAAGCATAAGCAACAACCGAATCAGTAATTTCTATTATTTCATTTTTCTTTATTGTTCATTTTAGGAAGGTAAGGTGCAGTTATTTCATGAATAATTCAATGTTGTTTATAAAACTCGTTGAAGTGTGGAATTATATTCAATGTCTCTGTCATTATAAAATCTCTTGATTTTCTTATTGATTTTATTTTCAACTTTAGTAACAAAATATTTAAACATGTCTAGTGCGTCACTTTTATTTTTCATGAGGTACATAAATGTATGATTTGAGCATTCATCAATAATGGTGATAAAGTATCTTTTTCTATTTCTAGTCAAGGTACAATCAAACTCACATGAGTCGAAATCTATTAAATTTAAAGGTTCAGATTCTCTAATTTTGATTTATGTAATGGTTCGTTTATTTTAGTTTGACTACAAATGTTTCATTTTTCAAAAGCATTTAAAGATAACTTTAGAATTAAATCTAATCTACTCAATTTTGAAATTATGTGCTTGTTAACATGATAAAGTATATAGTTCCAAATATTAAAATCACACAATATATAAATAAAACGAGACTTTTTTTTTATTTTTTATATTTCAACATTAAGTTTAAACATGTCATCAATGGTGTAACATTACCTTACAAAAGTAACATTCTTAGATATGGTGTACACATTTTCCTTTATAGTTTATGTAAACCAACCTTGTTCAATTAAAATCTAGAAAACATTTTTTTTCTAATATTTAAAGCATGCACTGAAATTGCTAAGACTCATAGAGTTTTTCCTAGTTTATATTTTGTTACTTGTCAATTTAATATTTAATTTATTTGTCATAATTAGGTCTCCTCACAGAGTTGTGCATTTTAGGGTTGAATTCTAAATTGTGCTTACACATGCATAAATTGAACCATTTGCTTAAAGTCAATGCAATATGTTTCTAGTCATTTAGTCTGTGTTTTGGATCAAGAAACACGTGAAAGCATGATTCAAATCATGTCAAGTCTTGATTAAATTAGCAATTCCTTTTTATTAAATTTTGAATTTTCAGAAGTGTGATTCAAATCATAGAATTGGCTGACTTGAATTAAACTTTAATGTGAAAATCATAAATTGATAATGCCCACTTGATTCGAATCATGAAAAAAGCTGACTCGAATCAAATATGGAATATGAAATAAATGATTTTTATTTTGTATGTTTGATTTAAATCACATAATATCCTAACTCGAATCATGGAGGTCTTGATTCTAATCACAAAAAGTCTTGACTCGATCAAATTTTGGATGTGGGTTTTAGATTTTGGTTTTGTATTTTTTATTTGAATCATGGACTTTTCTGACTAGAATCATATAAGATTTTATTCAAATTATTAGAGTCATCCCAATAAATTCGGAGGTCCCGTTTTAATTTTAAAAATGAGCCCAATTTTTTTTTAAAAAAATTGCAATTAAAATAACTAAAAATGACGTGTAAAAATATAATTATATATTAATTAAAATTAAATTAAATTATAATTATTTTGACTTTGATCCGTCTCATTTTTTTATTATTAAGTTTTTATCATAGCATTTTTTTATTTTATTGAATTTTTATTGTAAAATTTTTTATGCCTGTTAATATTAATGGGAAAAAATTACACCTTTCAAAATTTGGGGCCATGTGCGGTAGATCTTGCTGCTATTGCACAGGGTCGACCCTGCAAATCATAGAAGTTGTTTTTATTGGTTTTAATTCTTGATTTAAATCATTCACTAACTTGACTCGACTCATACCCTTGAATCAAATCAAATGGATATTTTCTCTCATTTTTGTGCCTTATCTCCAATGCAGATATAAATCATTTTTCAAATTCCCTATGACAACAATATATGACTTAGAAGATACAACACACTTTTGTCTTAAACATTCAAAAAACATTTTGAGTTTTCAACTAAAATCTATCTTCATATTCAACCTCTAGACGTTATCATTGTCGTTTGGCTTAACTTTTCAACCTAGAGTGTAAGATTTGTATGAGGAGGTTTTTTTGTGATTAACGTGTTATGTTTGTTTAAAGATTTTAGGTTAGCATCTCTCTGTGATTCTGAATGGGATTGGCAATCCAAATATGAAAAATAGGGAGTTACTTTTCTCCAAGGTTGCTTCGGTAAATTTATATGGAAGTTGTTACCGACAAAGCTAGAGTTTCTATTGCCTTCAAAAAAATCAAGGCTCAGACAAAGAGTTAGTGGGACTTAAGAGAAGTTATTGTGGAATGGATGCTTGGAGTATAATTATTGAATTTGGAAGGTGGAAGTCAAGATTAGGGATGTAAGTGGATATCCATGGGGACGTATACGATGATATCAGTACCCACTCTGTTGGATAAATATGATATTCATATTTGTCCCATATCCATGTGGGTATTCGCTAAACAAGTAATTTGTGGGTTTTAGGGTCTGTTTGGTTCAAATGGGGGGGAGGGGATGGGAGGGATTTTAATGAAGGGGAGGGGAGGGGAGGGGAGGTGAAGGAATTTTTTAATCAAATAAGTGTTTGGTTCAAAAGAGAGGAGGGGAGGGGAGGGGAGGGATTTTAATTAAAAATGTGTTTGGTTCAGAAGGGGAGGGGAGAGGTTTTATTAATAATTTACATTTTTATCCTTATGATCTTATATAAGTCATATGATATTAAAATGTGAAAAATTCGTGCGTATTTTTGTTGGTAATAAAATTTCTAATATTGAGTGATTAAAAAAATATTTATTTGTCACTAAAGTTAAAAAATTGAGTACAATCGATTCGACTTATAACTTTCCAACATAAATTAAACTATATGTCAATAACATCGTTTAAATTGTGATGAATCATATAACAAAACAAATATATAAAATAAATTATTACTAAATATTAATGGTTCAAAATATTTAATAAAATGAATAAACAAAAATAAATAAAATGATATGGTTTACAATTTAATATAAAAAAAAATATGATAGAGTGCATAACAAAATTAAAAGAAAAAAAACGAATATAACGAAACATATTTTTTTTTTATAAAAAAAAGACAATGATTATGATTTATATTAATTATAAAAATTATAAAATAATTTGAAGGTGAAGAACAATTATAATAAATTGATGAAAACGATCGAGAAAAAACAGTAACATAAAAGATAACAAATAGTTTTGAAATAATAAATATAATAATTTTTAAATATCAAAACTCATATTCCCTCCCCTCCCCTCCCCTCCAAATCCCCCCAATTCGGAGGGAACCAAAAAGTGTGTTTTGGAGGGATTTTGCTCCCCTCCCCTCCCCTCCTAAAATTTGAACCAAACATATTTAATTAAAAATTCCCCCTCCCCTCCTCTCCCCTCCCCTCCATCTACCCCGAACCAAACACACCCTTAAGGTACCTGTGGATATTTGCAGATATCCTTGGATAATATTATATATATATATATATATATATATATATATATATATATATATATATATATATATATATATATATATATATATATATATATATATATATATATATATATATATATATATATATATATATATATATATATATATATATATATATATATATATATATATATATATATATATATATATATATATATATATATATATATATATATATATATATATATATATATATATATATATATATATATATATATATATATATATATATATATATATATAGAGAGAGAGAGAGAGAGAGAGAGAGGGAAAACATATCATAGGAGAGAGAAAAATCACACATAATCTCCACCATTTATTTTAAAATATAATGATTCAGATTCATTCTCATTTTCTCACATAAAAAAGACATTCTCATAAGATATATTCTCATATATATATATATATATATATATATATATATATAGGGAACATATCATATGAGAATGTTATTTTTATGTGAGAATATGAGAATGAATCTGAACCATTAGATTTTAAAATAAATGGTGGGGATTATGTGTCAGTTTTTTCTCTCCTCCGTCATTTATTTTAATAATGGAGGAGAGACAAAAACAAAAACCACACATAAACTCCACCATTTATTTTAAAATCTAATGATTCAAATTCATTCTCATGTTCTCATATAAAAATGACATTCTCATAGGATATGTTCTCTCTCTCTCTCTCTCTCTCTCTCTCTCTCTCTCTCTCTCTCTCTCTCTCTCTCTCTCTCTCTCTCTCTTTCTCTCTCTCCTTCTTTTAAAGAAACAAAGAGTTATTATCACATAGCATCCATACAATATGCTTTCAATTTAACAACAAAATTTTATCACATTAGTTTCCTTCTTTTTCACCAAAATATAATAACATTCAAACATAATATACATACATTTGATTTTTAACCAAAACAAATAAAAGATATTGTTATTGTGACTTATGTTGGAAAAGCGGATGACAGAGGAGTAGAAAAGGAGGCATTGGTTGGCTAGAGGAAGAATTGTACTGGTTGATTGGACAGTGAAATTGACGAAGTGGGATCTGGAGTATTGAAGAAGCTTAAATATGAAAGGCCAAATATGATTTGTATGAAATGTAAAAGATTTTCTTCAAAGAAAATTTCAAAAAAAAAAACTATTTTTCAGAAAATGAAAAGACAATGTATAATAAACTAATTATATTTAAATAATTTTTATAATTTATTAACCGATACGGATATCCACGGACACAAGTATTATTAAACTCACATATGTATTCATTAACAAACGAGTATTTAAATATCTATTTATTTTATCTGTGGATATCAATTAAACTATCCGCCCTATATCCGTGACAGACTTTATCCGCGAGTACAACGTTTTTTGAAATCCTTAGTCAAGATCGAGTGAAGATCTTGCAGAAATCAATTTTAGAAGTTGTATACATTCGAAGGGATTGAGTGATTCATATATTAAGATTTGGAGAGGTAGGGAAACACTTGGGTAGAAAATAAGGTTGTTCTTGGGTGCCTTCAGAATTGTTCTTGGGAATCTGAAGGCGAAGACTATTTTCTTGTAACTCATTTGTAATCTCTTGTAACAATTTTCTGAGTATTGTGAATTGGAGAGCTGCTCTCTCCCTTAGAGTAGATCATTTGATTGAACTGTTCTTGCCTTATTCTGTTATATTATTTATGTACGGACTATTATTGCTGAATACCATTTATTTTGGTTGCTATTGTTCTTTGCCTCACAAATTTATATTGAATTTTTTCATAATTCACAACAAGATTCACAGCAAGTGGTGTGGTGAGCGTGGAGTAAAGAGATATTGTTGACAAGTGAGCACCATGGTTAGTAGATGGCAGATCGAGAAATTTTCCGGTAACAATGACTTCAGGTTGTGGAAAATTAAAATACAAGCAATTTTAATTCAATAGAAGTGTATTGATGCTTTGAAGAGTGAAACATTGATGCATGTAGGGTTTACACAGGTACATAAGACCGAGATGGTGGATAAGGCCAGGAGTGTTATTATCTTATGCCTCGGGGATAAAGTTCTAAGAGAAGTCACCAGGGAGCAAACTGCGGTTGCTATGTGGATAAAGTTTGAATCATTGTATATGACAAAGTCTTTTGCTCATAGGTTGTATCTGAAACAACAACTTTATTCATTCTGAATGGTGGAGAACGAATCCATAGTTGAGCAACTCATAGAATTTTACAAGATTATCGATGATCTTGAGAATATTGAAGTGAAAATTGATGATGAGGACAAGGCTTTGCTCCTTTTGAGTTCATTACCCAGACCCTTTGAGCACTAAAGGATTCCCTTCTTTATGGTAAGGAAGGTACTATTACTTTGGATGAAGTCTAGACGGCGGTAAAATCCAAAGAATTTTCAAAGTCAAAAGATTTGAAGATTAAAGATAGTGGTGAAGGCTTAAATGTGTCAATAGAGGGAGGTGGGTGTAAAGGGATATCCAAATCAAAGAGGTCTAAAAATTTGAAGGTAAAATGTTTTAATTGTCAGAAAATCGATCACTTTAAAATGGATTGTCCTAAAAGAAAGGTCAATGAAGATTCTGTTCAAGCTATAGTTGCATTGGATGAGGAAAGTTATGAGGATGCCGAAGCACTAGTAGTATCGAGTTTGGAAACTGAAGATAGTTGGGTCATTGACTCATGTTGCTCTTATCACATATGTCCAAGAATACAATACTTTGAAACTTTGAAGATGGTGCAAGGTGGAGTAGTTCGCCTTGGGAATAATAAGACATGCAAGGTTCATGGTATTGGTACAGTCAAATTTAAAATGTTTAATGATCGTGAACTTCTTATTCACAATGTGAGGTATGTTCCAAAACTCAAGCGATATTTGTTATCTATAAGTATGTTTGATGATCTAGGCTATTGTACTAAAGTTGAACGTGGAGTGTTGAAGGTTTTGCGTGATGAATTGATTATTTTTAAAGGGTCTAAAATATGTGGTTTATATATTTTAGAAGGCTCAAATGTTATTATTCATTCATCGTTAACTAGTGGAGGCTTTCATGACAAGGAATAACTATGGGATTTGAGTTTAAGGCATTATGAATGCCTTGTTAAAGTTTCAGAGGAGTACAACGAATATTGTAGAAATAAAAAGATAAAAATGCATGTTGTCGCTAAGTTGTTATTGAGTTTTTGGGGGAAGAGTTGAGGTTAAAACAACTTACTTGGTTGGTAGAGAATTTCTTCAGAAGAAGAATAGTGAAAACCAAGGGAGAAACCTTGGAGAAACTATAACGGAGAAAACTCAGTTTGAGGTGGAGTTTCCTACTATGGATGCTAGCAGTAGTGAGGGAACGGTTACATAGATTTGTTATTATCATTTGACTCATGATAAGGTAAGGAGGGTTATTGTAGCATCTCAAAGGGACGGTTATGCAAGCCTTGGATATTATGTTTTTAATGTGGCTGAAGGACTACAAAATAAAAGAAGAAAAACCTTCAGGGAGGCATTTGAAAACAGGTGGAGTCAAGGGCGGTTGAAAAATCATACTTGTAGGCTTGTTAAATTACCTAGGCAGAAAAGGGTAATTGGGAACAAGTGGATTCAAGTTGTGAGATCAAGATTCAAGGGTTGCTTGAATTTGATCAAAATTATTGATTAAAGTTTCAACTTGGTAGAGAGTAACAATGTTGTTGATTATTAAATTGGTATCAACACGGTTTAAAGTCAAGGTGGAGTTTGTTGTAAATGTGCCTTAAAACCTTTGTTGATGAAGAGAAAGAAAATATATTTTAGAGATTGAATTTACCGCGAAAAATCGGAAGTTTTAGAAAGTCGGACGAAAAGTCGAGGAAAAAAATATCCGGACGGTAAATAGTGTTGTTCGTATGGTGAATAGTATTTTAGAGTTTTTGGGACTTTTCGTTTCGGTCCATGGATCCATGTGATTTTGGGTTTTGTTTGTTGGGTATTTGCTATTATAAATATGTATCTCTTATATGTTTTATGTGTGACTATCTTTGAGTTTTCACCAACAAGGGAGACCAAGGGTTTAAAGGTATAACATAGGGTTTCAGCTATACACAAAGAAAACTTTAGATTACACCTTAGATTGAGTGATTCATATATTGAGAGTTGGAGAGGTAGGGAAACACTTGGGTAGAAAATAGGGTTGTTCTTGGGAGCCTTCAGGTTGTTCTTGGAACCTGAAGGCGAAGGCTATTTTCTTGTAACTTATATGTAATCTCTTGTAACAACTTTCTGAGTATAGTGAATTGGAGAACTGCTCTCTCCCCTAGAGTATCTCATTTGATCAAACTGGGTAAACAAACCTTCGATTTTTTCTTGTCTTATTTTGTTATATCATCTGTGTACGGATTATTATTGCTGAAGATCATTTATTTTGATTGCTATTGTTCTTTGCCTCACAAATTGATATTGAATTTTGTCGTAATTCACAACAAGATTCATAACATATGCATTGTCTTGAATATTGTAATTGTATTAAAAGACTCTGTAAAAAATTTAGAGTCATAGTGGAAGACTACACATTTTCAAGAAAAACTATTGGAGAATGGAGTAAGTACAGAGTGAGGGTGAACATGTTGAACCACTATAAATTTGATGTGTTCTCTCTCTCTCTCTCTTCTCTCTCTCTCTCTCTCTCTCTCTCTCTCTCTCTCTCTCTCTCTCTCTCTCTCTCTCTCTCTCTCTCTCTCTCTCTCTCTCTCTCTCTCTCTCTCTCTCTCTCTCTCTCTAATATCTAACATATGATATTAGATTACTCTTTTATGCAAATGATTTTTGTTGATTATTAGTTATTTTCTATGCAAGTTGATATTGATATTAAATATATTGAGATGCGTGGACAATAAACGAATCATATACTCATGAGAAAGAAATTTGCATGTACCGTTAAAATAAATTAATCATTTGACTTTGATTGTTATTTTGACATTTGTTTGTGTCTCCTTTTATAAGAAAATTATATTGACTTTTTAATAATACTTAAAATGTCATAAGATGAATAATGCATTTATTTATGGATAAAAAAATCATTTAAAAAAATTATTATGAACGTGAAGTTATAGTTTATGTATTGGAAACATAAAATGGTATAAAAATTAATAATAATAATAATAATAATAATAATAATAATAATAATAATAATAATAATAATAATAATAATAATAATAATAATAATAATAATAATAATAATAATTTTTGAATGACATGTTTCAATTGTATTGTTGTTTATGTAATAACTTATTAAATTTAAAATTATCTATTGTTGGCCAACAATCGGGAGAGTCAAGCGAGGAGCATTCTAATTGGTGGGACTTTCCTTTATAGAACAACACCTTTGTGAGAGACATACCACATATTCACCCAAAACTTTAAGGTGATAGGTGGGTGGATTTTTTCACTTATAAATGCTCAAGTCACCACATTTCTATCCAATGTGAGACTATTATACATACTATCACATTTGTAATTCTTTTTCAACACTCCCTCTCAAGTGTGAGTCTACCATAATCCTCCCCTCAAATGAAAGCTCTTTCTTCCAATACATTTATACCACCGTTGGACACTCTTTAACGGGACACTCAACCACATGCGAGAAGCTTACCAATTCCCATGTGAGATACTTTCGATACAAGTAAGTCGGTCCCTTTCCCAAAGCAAAGGTTTTGATACCATTTGTTGGGGGAGTTTTTCACAGGGAGCATTGAACATTGTGAGACTTCTATTTTAGAGCAACACATTTGTGAGAGGCATACCACATTTTCATAAAAAATCTTAAGGTGATAGGTGGGTGGATTCTCTCACTTATAAATGTCCAAGTCACTACATTCCTATCCAATGTAGGACTATTATCCATACTACTCACACTTGTAATTCTTTTTCAACATCTATCTCATATTTTATGTGCATGCTAATACGGAAAAGTTATTTTTTTTCTTCATCTTGATATTAAAAGTGATTATTTTCTTTATTACTGAAAGTACGTAGACAAATATTTATGAAAAAAGTTATAAAAAATATTAATGATTTTGCTTCATTGTTTATTTTATAATGTGATTCTTATATGGATATAACATAGAAAAACATGAAGTTAAGAAATATAATTCATTATGCATATGTTAGTTATACAATAAAACATTTATTTTAAGAGAATCTAAATAAAAAATTGATAGTTAATATGGTGTATATGATTTTTATGTTTTAAGCCTCTTTATAAAATAAAATTTATGACTATGGTTGTCGATTGCTATAAATATTTAATGCATTAAATATATTTTAGATATATTCAAATAAAAGTGTAACTCCAAAGTAAAACGATTATTGTTAAATATTTTATTAACGATGGAAGAACGATATAAAATTTGTTGTGTCACAAAGTCCTTATGTCATATAATAAATAGAATTCTTTTGAAAAAAAATGATATTTCTCTATATGAGGTATGGGAAGGCAGAGTACGAAATATCAGTTATTTTAGAGTGTGGGAGTGTGTAGCTTATTATAAGAACATGGACCATAAAAGGAACAAGTTGGGTTATCGTGCAATCAAATATGTTTTTGTAGGCTACACACCTAACGTTAATGCATATAGCCTTTTGAATTTTGAGTCTAATGTAATTATTGAATCCTAGATGTGGAATTTTGATAATACTATCACAAATGATAAGGAATTCAAGATTCCCATAAATTAAGAACCTCGCGGGGAAGGTTCTCCATGGATTGTTGATTATTTTGACACATATTCACTAGTAGTAAGCACAAGGAAATTAGAGTTTCATTTGCATTAGCTTCCTTTTATAACCTTATACTTCATCAAATGAATGTCAAAACAATATTCCTAGATAAATATCTTGATGAGGAGATTTTAATGGAGCAACAAGAAGGTTATGTACTTCTTGGTAATGAACAAGAGTGTGCAAACTTGTCAAATCCTTGTATGGATTAAAACAAGCACCCAAAAAATGAAATCAAATGTTTGACTTTGTCATTGTAATATCTACCGATTAAGGGGAGACATGCAAGAGTTTGTAATCGTCAAAAAAGGTAGATTGTGAAGAATTCATCTTATATCTAGTTCAGTTTTGATGAAGACAAAGATTATCAAAGAAGAAAGAGATCAAAAGTTCCATGCACATCAATGATAAATTTAATCAAGAAGGTTAACTATAGAAATTAAAGTGAATGTTTGAGACAAGTGAACATAAATAAGGTACTCATTGTAATTCATACTATATTAATTTAAACTACTCTGAATCTCATTTCTCGCTTCATCTAAAACCCTTCTTGCATCATCATGCATGATTATCTAAAAACCTTCTTCATCTAATTCTTATGACAAGTGTTTGCACACAAAGTTGTATGAGAATATTGTGATATTCCTTTGTCACTATGTTGATTACATATTGATCAGTAGCAATGAGATGAATAGAATTTTAGAAACAAAGACGTTCCTAACTTTCACATTCAAGATGAATGATCTTGGACTAGTTGACACACTTTTGAGGATCAAAGTAAAGCGAAATAGTGGGGGTTATGAACTTAGTCAAACACATTATGTTGAGAAAGTACTTAACAAGTTCAAACACTTACATATTAAGAAAGTGAGTACTTCATTTGATCCTAGTGTCAAATTTCAAAAGAATGATGGAAGAGTTGTGGCTCAATTGGAATATGCAAGTGCATGCAATGTACTAGATCTGACATAGCATTTGCAATTAGTAAAATGAGTAGATTTTACTAGCAATCCAAATGGTGAGCACTAGAATTCCATCATTAGGATTTTCGGCTATCTTATGAAAACCAAAAATCTTGGTCTCCATTATGGTAGATCTCCTGCAATATTTGAAGGATATACTAATGTGAGTTGGATATAAAGTGTTGAATATCACAATTTTGCATTTGAATGAATATTTACACTAGTCGGGGGTGTAATTTCTTGGAAGAGCAAGAAATAAATATTGATCACTCTTCCAACCATAAAATTAGAATTTGAGCCTTTTGATTTCGCTGGTGAAGAAGTTGAATGGTTGAGAGAACTTCTGTTGGAAGTTCCATTGGCTAAAGACAATGTTTCATAGATGTTGATATATTGCAGTAGTCAAGCCACTTTATCTAGAGCATACAAAAAAATTATAACAGAAAGTCTAAGCAAGTAGGACTTAGACATTCTTTCATGAGAAAACTGATTAAGGATGTAATCATATCATTCACATATATACGATCGAGCTATGATTTGCTTGATCCATTTACTAAACCACTGACCAGAGATTCAGTAAAGACTACCTTGAGAGGTATGGGATTTAAACTCCTTGAATAAGGGTTCTTACAATGATACCAACCCAATATGAAGTTAGCAAAGCTTAATCTAAGATGCAGTGGGTAACAACAAGTTGTTGATTTAGATGTTTATGCAACGTCCTGTGACAATGTTGACTATTATATATTGAGAATTAAATTATTTTTCAAACTCTTAATAAAGTTCTATATCGAGGATATGTATCTCAAGAAATAGATACAAAATGAACTTCACCTTTATGAATTTCGAGATGGTGTCATCTCAAATTGTGACTTGGAATTTCTCTCATGAAAAATTCACGAAAATAGGAAAAGCACATGGCCTTAAACAATGTTAGGCGAGAGATGTAGGAAAAGAACCATTATAAAATGTGTGTAAGGTTACGTTTGTATAATCACAATCACTATGCTAAAAAAGACCTTTAGTAACGCTTTTTTTTGCCTTTAGCAGCACCTTTTTTGGCCTTTAGCAGCGCTTAAAAGTGCTGTCTAAAGTGGCGCTGCTGTAGGTAAAGACATCGCTTTTTTTTAAAGGCAAAAGCGTAGCTAAAGGTCCCCTTTAGGCAGCGCTTTATTATAAAAGCGCTCTCTAATGTCACCTTTAGACAACGCTTTTAAATGAAAAGCGTTATCTAATCCCCTATTTAGTAGCGCTTTCTAAAAGCGTTGTCTAATATATTGTTTCTACAGACCTATAGCAGTGCTTTTAAATGAAAAACACTCTCTTCCCCCCCCCCCCTTTAGCAGCGCTTTTATATGAAAAGCGCTCTCCCCCTAGCAGCGCTTTACAAAAGCGCTTTCTAATGTATATTTTGTTGAGGTTTTAGCAGCGCTTTTCTGTAAAAGCGATGCCTTAGGTCCACTTTTGGCAGCGCTTTCTTTTATTCACGTTAATGGATGGTTTCAAAAGCATTTTTTATGCAAGCGTTTTTTTGTTAGAAGTGCTATCTATTGTGCATTTTTTTAAGAAGCATTTTTTGTTAAAATCATTGGTATAAGTATTATTTTTACTTATAAAATAGAACCACATACCATATAGGCCTTATATACCTTTATAATTCAACACATAAACCTGCTTATAACCATTATAATTCAACATAAGCCTTTATTTCAACACATAGGCTATATACCATTATAATTCAACACATAAATATGCTTATAACCAATAACTCAATACAACTTTATTTCAACACATAAACCTACTTAATTCAACACAACTTTATATATCATTATTTACATCATAAACTTGCTTAATTCAACAGAAACCTCATAACCATTAAAATTCAACACATAAACTTGTTTAATTCAACAGAAACCTCATAATAACCATTATAATTTAACACAAACCTCAACACAAACCTTCATAATTCTAATAAAACATATCCACTTCCAAAACCTTTAACTTCTAAATATTCATTATGCATAATTACAAGTTCCATCAACTCACAACAACTTTTAGAAGTACAATAGCTTGCAAAACTATACAACAACTTCCAAAACTATTCCTATTCAGTACTACAAAACATCACAACAACTAAAATCTCTAAAGACCATAAACTTCACACAAAATAAAGAAATACATTATATACCTTATATAATTCTCGTCTCAAGAATGTATTGACACCAATCTTCCTTAATTTCTTCCAGTTTATCTTTCGAGTAAGTAGCACACTTGAGTTCATCAAAGTACATGGCAATCATATGTCTTTAAACTCTTTAAATTGAGGTCTTTCATAGACACAAGTATTCTAATATCTGAAGAGTACCTTTTGGAACTTTAACGTCACTTAGAAACTTACACAATATCTTTTTCTCCTTTCTAGATAGAGTATAAGCAGCAAGTAGTAGATACGTTCGTTTTCCTTTCTTCAAGGGTCCTAATTCATTTCTTATTCCCATCGCTATCAAGTCCTTTCTTGCTTTAATACCATCCTTAGACTTTCCTTGTATATTGAGTAACGTACCAATAACACTTTCAAATACATTTTTTTCAATATGCATAACATCGATAAAATGTATTACATGCAACGACTTCCAATATGGAAATTCAAAAAAAATTGACCTCTTTTTCCACCCACGTGTGACAATAGTATGTGCAAAAGGCTTGCCAAACTGAGTACTCACATCTTTCACCTTTTCAAAAATTTGATCACCTGTCAATGTAGGTGGAGTTCTACCTTGTTCTTGATTCCCATTGAATTATTTGCTCCATCCGCGGTAGTGATGATTGGAATTTAAGAATCTACAGTGACTGAGAAAGACATTGTTCTGACAAAATTCTAATCGCGTCTAATCTGTGTTTTCTTCGCAAATAAGACACATACATTGACCTTTAATGTTATACCCTGATAGGTTTCTGTATGCTGGAAAATCATTACTTATGCCAAACAACGTGACCCTCAAATTGAAACTTTCTTTCGTGTATCCATCATAAACCTCCACACCGTTCTCCCACAAAATCTTTAAGTCTTCGATTAAAGGTGTCAAGTATACGTCTATGTCATTCCCTAGTTGTTTAGGCCCAGAAATTAACATAGATAATATCATGTACTTACGTTTCATACATAGCTATGGAGGTAGGTTATAAATCATAATTATCACAGGCCATGTGGAATGTGAGATACTTTGTAGACCGTGTGGGTTCATTCCATTAGTAGATAATGTCAACCGAAGATTTCTCGCTTCTTCTCCAAAATCAGGATAATCATTGTCAATTTCCATCCACTGTGGTGAATCTGCCAGATGTCAAAACTTTCCATCTATAATTCTTTCATATGCATGCCAAGTCAAGTGTTTTGCATCGGTTTCACTACAAAACATGCGTCTAAACCTCGGAATTATAGGAAAATACAATAAGAATTTTGTTGGAGACAATTTCTTCTTATATCGAGAGACACTGCATTTAGGGCACTCAGTCAAGGATGCATATTCATTTCAAAACAAAATGAAATCATTTGGACAAACATGTATCTTATCATAGCTCATGCCAATAGAGCACAATATTTTTTTTGCCTCATAGGTTCGATTGGGAAGAACATTATCATCTGGAAGCATCTCTTTCATAAGTGATAATAACTCTGTGAAGCTTTTATTCGACCATCCATTACCCGCCTTCAAGTTGTATAACTTTAATACCGCAGACAATCTTGTGAATTTAGCGCAACCTTTATACAACGGTTTCTCTGCATCGCTTACCAACCTCTCAAACATTTTGGGACAGTCCTGAAGATCTTCTTCAAGTGCTTCTGCAATCTCTTCGACTCAATCACCAAAATTATCAAATCCACATAAAAATTACCAAATATAACAACTTTTCGTCACTTAAGTTCAAACAATCAACAACTTCACAATATTCAACAATTTTTTCACGAATGTCATTCAAGTTTCAATTATAAAAAATAAATTCACAATGTCATCACTACTTACGATCTTCAACCTTAACTATTAACAATTAATTTAGTTATAATTTGCAATAAAAAAATCCAATCAAGACAAAGTCATTATCACTATTCATCATCACTAACATTCAACATTAACTTATAAAATTATTAACACCAAAAATCAAAAGAAAATCACCACAAACCTCAGTATTCATCATCCTGAACCTTAATACTAAAATGGAATTCAAACTTCCGTTGAAGTCAAATAACAACAACATCACAATGTAAACAAATAAATAAATAAACAATAAAACAAATACCATGCAAATAACTTTGAAACTGTAAAAAAAATGAAGAAAATGAAGAAATACCTTCAACAATGGTGTCACGAGGTTGCTACGGCGGTTCGAGATGATGAAGAAATGAAGGTCGGAGGTTGCTACGGAGGTTCGAGACGATGAAGAACAATGGCACGATTGGACGGAGAAAGAAACGGCGGTCGGAGGTCTGGTAGGATTCGTATGTTCGTCTGAGAGTGAGAGAGTCAAACAGAATACGTCAGAAACAAAATACGCATTCTGTTTTAATTTAAGAAAACAGACCTATAGCAACGCTTTTTAAAAGCGCTTTCTTTCTCCCCCCTACAGCAGCGCTTTCCATGGAAAAGTGCTTTCATATGTTAGCTCTTTAGCTGCGCTTTTGAAAAGCGTTATCTAAGGTGTGACCTATACACCCCCTATAGCAGCGCTTTTGAAAAGCACTGTCTAAGGTACCCCCCATAGCAGCGCTTTTTTAAAGCGCTTTCTAATGTTAGGCTTTAGCAGCACTTTCTATTGGTTACTCACTTATGACCTTTAGCAGCGCTTTACAAAAGCGCATTCTAAAGGTCCCCTTTAGCAGTGTTTTTTCCCTTGTTTTTTTATAATTTTTTTTCATCTTTTAGCAGCGTTTTTTTATAAAAGCGTTGTCTTTGTAGTGCTTCCAAAAACTACTTTTGGCGTAGTGAATGCATAACTGTTCAAAGCATAACTGCCTAACATTTTGATTAAACTTTTCGTTATCCTTACTAAGGATAAGTTCAAATAGAAAGATGCTTAATTGTATTAACATTCTTTTTCTCTCTTTTTCTGGAATTGGTCTTATCATTATTAGAACAGGTGGAGGATTATTATAAATTAGTAACAAATAATAATATTGAATGTGTTCCAAAATGACAAGAAAATATGCAAGGTTAATTTTTTAATTCAGAAACAAACAACACTTATGAAGTATTGCAGTAAGCAATTTATATTTTAAATTCACAAATAGGCAACACTTCATGAAGTGTTGCAGAATGCGAAATAATAAAGCCTTTGAAAACTGTTGTTGTAGGCGAAGTAGTACAATATTTGGTAAAAGTATTGTTGTAGGCGAAACAATAACATTTGGTAAAAGTGTTGTTGTAGGCGAGACAATGCAATATTTAGTAAAAACGCTGTTGTAAGCAAAATAATGCAACATTTGGTAAAAGTGTTACTGAAAGTGTGTGTTTCATCAAGGGTCGCAACCTTGTGAAATAACATTATTTTTGCCTATAAATTGAGCATTACAGATTCAGAAAAATATAACACAAACGTAAATTCTCTTCATATAAAATTTCATATTGTATCTTCCCTACATTCAAGTTTTCATCGGTCTTGTGCAAACTCGAGTATAGGTTGAATTATCCTGAGTATTCTTGCGTTCCAACTCTAAGACATTTGAGAGTGCTTATGAGAAGAATGTTTTCATTCGCGATTATAGTCTCGATCCATTTAATTTACGATCAATTTTTGTAACAGAAGTATCTCGGACAAAAAGTGTCTTGGCCCAAAAGGCAGGTGGCCCACAAATATCTCGACTCAGAAGGTATGCAACCTAGGAGGTAGGCATCTCAAGAAAGAGAAAGCCTCATATGTAAACAAATGGACCATGAAGTACTATTTCATAAGTGTTTCGGCCTAGAAGTGTACTCGTGTACTCTGACCAAAGGTGTCCTGACCATAGTGTACTTAGTCTAGAGTTATATCCAGCCCAAAAAAATATGCAGCCTAATAGACATGAAGCTTTAAAAGTAAACATGATTGGACCAAGGCCCATTATGTGGAGAATCAGGTGACCCTAATTCCAATAAATTCAATGATCTATGAGATGGGCACGACCTAAAGAAACACGTGATCAATACTTACTAAAACCGTGGTAGATTGTTAGATGACAATGACTGTTGGATAATCATACAAATGTAGCAAATAAAATATTCTAGATTCTTGAGAACCATAAGACCTCAATATAAAAGCCTCACAGAGGCTTCAGGCTTTAGATTCATCTATACATTCTTTAAATCTAAATCTACCACCTACCTCTAATAGCTACTGACTTAAGCGTCACAGTGTTTGCATGTAATACCTCTGATATCAAATAAAAACATCAGGACATTAGTCATAAGAGAGTTCGTAACGTGATTTCAATTAACACTGCCATCAAGCTATTGTTCATAGTCACAATTGTAATTTAGTTTACTAATTATTACGTGTTCTTAAAATACAAATTACCATTTTTAATTTAGTTTATAATTATTATGCATTATTCATATAATGTTTTTATAACATATCACAACCATTTATTAATAGTATTATTTTAAAATAATGTTTTTATAACATATCACAACCATTTATTAATAGTATTATTTTAAAATAATGTTTTTATAACATATCACAACCATTTATTAATAGTATTATTTTAAAATAGTTATTACTTTTAAATAGTTAGAATAAAAGTATTACTGACGTCAAACTAAAAAAAAAGTATTTTTACATTTTTCTATGCATATTTTTAATAATAATTCAACATCTTAATTTTACTTTTACCGGTAAAATGAGAATATGCTGTAAATGACAAAGAGTCCAACATTTGAAAGTTACACATTCATCACTTTGATAAAAATAGGGGGAAAAAATCCTAGTAGTATACAACTAGTTTTCACAAAACAACGAATGAGTCTAGTCCAGGTTGTGTGTGTGATGCAAATTCCAGAAGTAGAAACCGGCACGAACATCAGATCCTATGTGCATGTGGTTAATTTATCTTAATCTATCCGAAAATAACAGCCACAAAGTTATCTGGTGTCAAAGAATGTTTTACTAAACATTAACGTTTGACTAATCAAACCTTCTCTTCTCTCATCAAAGTGTCCCCACCTCAATTTTGTTGACCCACCGTCATAGCACACATTCTCTTCTTTAAATACATCTTTGTCTCTCTCTCCTCTTCTCATTTCCCATTCAAACCAAAAACCAAAAACACAACACTTTCAAATTCCAAACAACAAAGGGAGAAAAAAAACGTAACAACCATGTCTTGCTCCGTTGTCGTTTCAAGTTCTAATATGTTCTCTCTCCCCTCTCCTTGCCATTTCTCTCTCTCCTCCCCGGTTTTGAAGAGAAAGAGGCCGGCTAAGCTTCATATACCTGATGCTTCTTTAAATATTGAACTCCCGCCGGCGGTAATTACTCCGGCGCCGGAGAAGGATGTTGTTGAGGTGGAGGGAAATGGTTTTTCTGTGTATTGTAAGAGAGGAAGTAGGAAACATATGGAGGATCGTTATTCTGCTTCTGTTGATCTTCATGAAGAAACAAAACAGGTGATTTTTTATATATAAGAATTTCGATTTTCAGATTTTCGGCATTGAGTTTGTTCAATCTAACATGACTTTTGTGTGTGGTTGATATAGGCTTTTTTTGGCATATTTGATGGACATGGAGGTACAAAAGCTTCGGAATTCGCAGCCGATAACATGGAGAAGAATGTGTTAGAAGAAATAACCAGAAGAGATGAGAGTGATGTTGAGGAAGCAGTGAAACATGGCTACCTCAAAACAGATTCAGATTTCTTAAAAGAGGATCTTCACGGTGGTTCTTGCTGTGTAACAGCATTGATTAAGAACGGTAATCTTATCGTGTCCAATGCGGGCGATTGTCGCGCTGTTATCAGCAGTAGAGGTGTTGCTGAGGCCTTAACATCTGATCACAAACCTTCGAGAAAAGACGAAAAAGACCGGATCGAAACTCAGGTAATTAGCCTTGTGATGATATGATAGTAAGTTTGTAATTTAGGATCTCTGGAATGTTGTTGATAAATTTTGATTTGTTTTGTAGGGTGGTTACGTTGATATGTGCCGCGGCGTGTGGAGAATCCAAGGCTCTCTTGCTGTTTCTAGGAGCATTGGAGATAGACACATGAAACAATGGGTGATAGCGGAACCTGAGACTAAAGTTCTCAGAATTGAACCTCATCATGAGTTGTTAATCCTAGCTTCAGATGGATTATGGGACAAGGTATAAAACTTAATCAATTAATTGCAATGATAATGGAATTCCAATTCCTTAATGACTTGTTAATCAAGTAACTGATTAAGTTTCTCTTTTCAATCTTGTTCAGGTTAGTAATCAGGAAGCTGTAGATATAGCTCTTCCTTTTTGTGTAGGGAACAATAAACAAGGACCCTTTCAAGCTTGTAAGAAACTTGTCGATTTATCATCATCGCGAGGCTCTATCGATGATACAAGTGTTATGGTCATCAAATTACAGAAATATATTTGAAGTCTCAATACAAAAGAAGCTACGAAGCACCGACACAAACATAAATATCAAACACGACATTGACACATACGTGTTAGTGATTGAATTGAATATAATTACACGTATCAATGTCTTTCTGATGCCTGATATTAACCTATATTAGACATCAGACAAATCTTCAGAATAGGTAATATGTAAATTGAGATAGTCGAATTTTTTCATTTCATTCTTACCCTTCTGTAAGTTAGCTGAGGAGTTAATAAAATGTAAAAAGTAGTTTTTCTTTTTTTTTTTGGTAGAATCTTGAAGTAATAATAAATATTTTTTAGTAACCCAACATTTTATGTAAATTAATGCAACACATAATATTCAAACATGGTATATTCTGGCTTAAACATGTGCATAGTACTTCTTTCTGTTTATGAACTGTTGATGAAAGTGAAAATTTGAGAATATAATATAGTTTTCTAGCTTGTGAGTGAGTGATTACTTTTTCCTCTATCACACACATATTGACTCGGTAAAGCCATAAATGTTTTAATTTTTTTCTAGTCAACAAAAAACCTCCAAATGAAACCACGGGAACTCTTATAAATTGTTTAAACTAATGAGAACGCAATTATTAAATTAGAACCAATATCACCGATTTGTAAAGGATTTGACCGAGTTTGGTGACAATCAAACTACTTACATTAAGACATTTTGCCAACACTTTTTAATAGGTTACTCCGTCTTTAAATATATATGATCATAGACTATATCATCAAGATTAAAGAAGTTGATAGTAGTATTAAATGGTGAGGACTTCGGTACTCAATAAAAGGTTTAGAATACTGGTACCCCCTGAGGTGGATCTAATTAAATATATATAGTTGTATTATAATTCAATTAAAAACTACTTGTAGTCTTTTGAAAAAATAAAACTGTTTGTATCCTTCTGTAAAATAGAAAAAACTGTCTATGAATTTAATGTTATTTTTATAAATGTTTCGCTCAAATTTTCGTATGATTCGCCTTTATATATATATATATATATATATATATATATATATATATATATATATATATATATATATATATATATATATATATATATATATATATATATATATATATATATATATATATATATATATATATAGAATTATTTGATCTATATAAGTTAGCGAGACTTTAAATTTAGTCTCTGTATTTTTTTTTCTGGGTCTTTATAATTCTATTTTGCGTTGTATTTAGTCCATGACGTCAGTCTTATGTTAAAAAAATGACGACTGTGTAAATGGTGCTTACGTGAAAATTGCTTATGCGTGTTTTTCATTTTTATCTGATGCAGGCGTGAAAAGGCACGTGAAAGGACCTTGAAAAGGAGGACATAATCCAAAAAAATCACATTTTGCATTTTGTCAATTCTTCTTTTTCTTCGTCTCATCTTCTTTTAGAGAACTTCAAAATTTTACCAAGAATCAATCATGATAACATCTTATGTTGAGAATTTCGTTGAGTCTAAATCTTATTTTGTGGTTGCAATAAAACTATGAGAATGTTCATTTCAAACTCAACTAAAAACCCTAAAAGAAGATTCTGAAAATGTTCAAATTTGGGATTATGCTGCAAGCTTTTCATTTGGGATGATGAACTTGAACACAGCACATCAAATGAACACAAAACCCAATTGGATGAAATTGCTCAAAGGTAGTTCAGGAATTAGGGTGTGAGGCTAACAAGATTATACCTGAGTGAATCGCACACTCAAAGATACAACAGAGTCGCCACTGAACTTTATTTAGTCCTAGAGGACGGCGAAATTATCGATAAAACTCAAGGGAAGAGAAACGGGTAAGGGGGTCGGTTATGGAGAGGAATGTACTAGCACCTCACGCATTCGTCGTACTCGACGGGAACCATTTCGCTTACTTCTAGGCTTGGATGTGTTATCTACCTAAAGGCTTCTAGCTAAAAAAGAAAGGAAAAGAGAAAGAAAGAAGGAGAGAAGGAGGAAAAGAGAAAGAAATGCTTGCAGAGGATTAGGGCCCTCGTGTCTACGTACTCTCATAGTGCAATGAGGAAATTAGAGCTCCGTAGTTCAGGGAACCAGGAAAGAAAAGAATATTTGGGCGGACCATAGAGAAAGAAGAATGGAAGAAGGTAGCTCGCCAAGATTTCGCAATCTCGTGCCTACGTACCCTCATAGTACAATGAGGAAATCAGAGCCTGCGTAGTTCGAGAAACTAGGACAGAGAAAGAAAAAGAAACGGAGACGGTGTCAAAATCAAGAGCGAAAGGAGGAAGCAAGACCCTACTGGGGATGCAAAAGAAGTGATGTCAAAACCAAGAAAGAAAGACAAAGGAAAACTCTGTTGAGGAATGCAGAAGAGAAGTGATGACTCCACCAGGGAGAAAACAACAGAATGGTGTCGAAACTAGAAAAATAAAAGAGTGAAGGATAAGATCGAGGTAAAGGTAAGATCCACGGGGGACTCGATGTATTAACTAGCAGACAGGTATTAATCGAAGGAGGATAAGAGTAAGACTTTGTAGGGAAAGCAAAAGATTGGTGTTAACAGGCGGGTTGTGATGAACTAGAATGAGAGTAGTGAACCAAGAGAAGGTGTCTGACTCTCTAGAGAACTCAATGCGTTAACTGATAAATAGTGGTTAACCGAAAAAAGAAAGGAGTTTGTTTTAACCGATAGACAGTGATTAATAAAAAAGAACAGGTTTGGAACCAAGCAAATGTTGTGACCCAAAGGACGAGTGTGGAACCAAGCGAAGGTTGTGACTCAAAGGACGGGTGTGGAACCAAGCGAAGGTTGTGACCCAAAGGACGGGTGTGGAATCAAGTGAAAGTTGTGACCCAAAGGAAGGGTGTAGAACCAAGCAAATGTTGTGACCCAAAGAACGGTACACTGACTGAATAAGCAGTACTTGATCGAAGGAAAGGGTATTTGAACCAAACAAAGGTTACTAACCTAAAGGTGCGAGTGCTTGAACAAAAGAAAGGTTACTAACTGCAAGGGACTCGGTATTTAACATAAGGACTGTGATTACCGAAAAGAATTAGTGATTAACAAAGAAAAGGTTATTAACTCAAAAGAAGCTCAATATGTTAACAGATGGACTGTGGTTAACTGAGAAAAATGATGATCGATTCTAACAGGCAGACTGTGATTGACCAAAGAGCGGGTGATTAACCGGAAGAAGGGTTGGTTTTAACAGGCAGACTGTGATTGACCAAAGAACGGGTGATTAACCGCGAGAAGGTGATTAACCCAAAGAAAGCTCAATATGTTAACATACAGACTATGATTAACCGAGGAGAAAAGCAAATGGTGTTTTAACTGATAGGCAGCGATTAACCAAACAAGAAAGAGAGAACCAGTAGAAGGTTGCGAACTCCGATGGGGACTAGGTTTTGACAGGAAGATTGTCTTTAACCGGAGAAAAAGGATTGACTTCGCTGGAAAAAGAGAATTTAGCTTTAACCAAGGAACGGTATACTAGCCAAAGGAAGGACTGATTACAACTCTCCTGGGGAATCCAAGAAAGTGATTGGTCAAAAGAGAAAGGAATGTTGAATCAAAAGGAAGAAAGTTATATCAAGAGATAATGAATAGGGTGCAAGTGATCAAAAATCGACTCGGCTGGGAAATATGAGACACAACAGCTTGGGAATAGAGATGACTTATTCCAGGTGTAAGAGCCAGACGCCCTTTCCCAGAAACAGTTAGAATGAGGATAAGATAGACTCTCATCCTCATTCCTTCTCTAGTACCCAAAGTATAGTGAATGAAACAAAACCGACAGTGTAATGACGCAAACTTGTACAGAGCTCCAACGTGTTGTGTAGACTTTCGACTCTGCGGGGGAACGAGAGAACAAGGCTCTAAAAGATCTAAAAGAAAAGAAAGATGGAAGGTCAACTAATCGAAACAAGGTTTCAATCAATTAATCAAAAGGGTGTGATGTGCTAACAATTTTCCAAAGGAGATGAAAAATCATTAAAGTAAAAGGGTAAATTATTGATTATAAAATATTAAGATTATTCAATAAAGAACAAACTAAATGCAAACATGAATGGAAGTGCAAAACAGTACCAGATGTCATTTAGTATGCCTCACAAAATCATGTAGCATGTGATCAAAGAATATGCAAGAATTAACATGATCATACAAGTGTCACAAAATTCAAATAATCGAGAACCGACAAATCATGCATTGAAAGTTTACATACATGCTTACAATAGAAGTTAAACAGCTCATAAAATATCCCTAAATATCAAGCATATCAAGCCATGGAAGTTTAATGAGGAAAGAATAGCAAACAAGCTTGAAAATAGGCAAAAATGGAATTTTGTTACAATGGTAATCAATTACCACATGCAGGTAATCAGATACCTGCTCAAAAATTTCAAAACCACGGGAGGAGTTGACTGTGTGTCACAGGAATTGGATCTAGATGAGCATTCCTTCGTTCCAGATTATTCTGGGGTTTGTGTAGGTTCTGACGCTCTCTGCCTTGGGCTCGATGATTTTGAGCATGAGAAGTTTGCTCTTGAAGGTGGACATTTGCCATGACAATACTTGTTTCCTCTTCCCTTTCTTTAGAGAACCCGCCTTGTGGCTTATTGGCCCTTGATTGTTGATTCACAGTGCCAACAATTTTCCCTGTTTTGAGCCCATTCTCAACGTGTTCCCCAATGGTCACAACATCAACAAAATTGGAGGATGGGCTACCAACCATCTTCTCATAATGCAAACCTGGAAGAGTGCCCTTGAATATGTCAACCAACTCTGTATCAGATAGAGCAGGCTGAACTCGTGAGGCTATATCACGCCACCTCTAAGCGTATTCTCTAAATGATTCATCGACTTTCTGAGCTTGATTTTGCAGTTGCAACCTGGTGGGAGCCATATCCAAGTTGTACTTGTATTACTTCAAGAACGCTTCGAATAAATCTTTCCATAAGCCAACCTTGCTACGCTCTAAACCCATGTACGAATCTAAATAAGCTCCTGACAAGCTATCTTGGAAACAATGAACCACCAATTCATCATTGTCAATGTAGGACGCTGTCGTACCTCGAAAAATATGATCCTCGCGATGGACGCGAAAAATACGTTTGAAACAGAGTCGCCACCGAACTTTTATTCATTCCAAGGCAGGAATAGGAAAATATCGATAAAACCTTTAAAGGGATAAGAACATGGTCATCGCAACCAATATTCTAGGTTCGGGAGTCGATTACGCAGAGGGAAGGTATTAGCACCTTCTACGTCCGTTGTACTCAACGGGAACCTCTTAATTCGATTCGAGAGTAAAGTTAGCTAGCTTGTTAGTTTTCTTCTAAGGTTTCTCCTATAGGGGGAATGGGTGGTTTTAAGATAGGGTGCTCGCCAAGGATTGGGGCCCTTGTGCCTACGTATCTTCACTTGTAAGAAGTGGAAAATCAGAGCATTCGTAGTTCGTGGGACTACGGGAAAAGAGGGGATTGTGCTCGCCAAGATCATCGCAATCTTGTGCCGACGTATTCTCATTGATAAATGAGAAATCAGAGCAGTCGTAGTTCGGCTAACTACGGTAAAAAGGTTTGGAAACGAACGAGTGTTTAGGTCGCATTCTAACTGCTAAACATTGGCTTGTCTGCTCGCTATGGGAGGCTGAAGCACGAGTTCATATGCGCGGAAGAAGGGACTAAATAATGTTCTTTGTAAAAGGTGTATTAAATTGAACGAGAGTTTAAGTCGCATTCTAACTGCTAAACATTGGCTTGTCTGCTCGCTAGGGGAGGCTGAAGCACTAGTTCATATGCGTGGAAGAATGGACTAAACAATGTTCTTTCGGAAAGTGTTTGGGCTAGAAATCGCACGAGGGCGAAATTAGGTTTATCGTATTTGATGTTTTGGTTTGAGGATATATTTGAATAGATTTAAGGTTTCGATTGCACGGGGGCAAGAAAAAGGAGTTTGGTTAGGTAATTTGATGGAGAATGACGACTATTCGATAAACGAGACGTCGGCCTCACAATCAATTAATCGGGGCATATTGGAATGTTAGATTCCAACGATACCTTTTTCATTCGACTAACTTCGAAATATGTTTGAGAAAGTTTCAATCGCACGAGGGCGAGAAAAGAGAGTTGGATTGAATATTTTAAGGGAGAATGACGACTACTCGATAAACGAGACGTCGGTCTCGCAATCAATTAATCGGGGTATCGTTGGAATGCTAGATCCCAACAACATCTTTTTCATTCAATTAATTATGAAATTATATTTGAATGGACAATGACAATATTTGTCCAAATAATTAGGGCATGTATTTTATAGACGAAAGGTCGAGTAATCCACAACCTAAAGCGTGCGCCCCCAAGAGTGGTTACTCAAGAATTCAAGGAATGCGAGACTCCAAGAACTCAATTCTTTCGTAATTTGATCAAGAAAATAGTTTGGATTTGACGTATGGTTTAGAAACATACTAGGGTTGAGACTCGATCGCACGAAGGTGAGGAACGAGGTTAGACGGGTTGGAAAAAAAATGGGAGGAATGACGACTATTCGATAAGCGAGACGTCGGCTTCACAATCAATTAATCGGGGTATCGTTGGAATGCTAGATCCCAACAACATCTTTTTCATTCCATTAATTACGAAATATGTTTGTTGGACAGTGAAAGTACTTGTCCAAATAATTATGGGAAATATTTTAGAAACGAAAGTTCGAACGACACACCATTCAAGACGTACGCCTCAATAGTAGTCACTCTCGAATTCGAGGAATGCGCGACTCCAAGAACTCGATTCTTTCGTGATTTAATTTAAAAAAAAATAATTTGAATGGATTAGCGTACTCGGACTAGGCGCGCTAGGTATTCTAAAAATGTAAGATCAAAAGGATCACAACCCAAGATGTGCACCTTGAGAGCAATCCTTCGAAAATTCAAGGAAGGCGAGATCCAAGAATTCAATCGTTTTGAAATTTGATTAAGAAAAATAGTTTTAATTTTCGTATATAAAATAAATTAATCAATTGTAAAGAGTTTTGAGAAAAGTCAATCATAACTAATTGTTTTAAAGAAAAAGTTTAATATCTTAGAAAATATTTTAACTTTAATAATAAAGTAGTTTTTTTTTAATTTAATATTTAAAATATTATTTGGTAATAATTTAGAAATATATTTTTTTAAAGAAAGAATAATTTGAATTTTCTTATAAAAGTATCTAAAAGTAATAAAAATATCCTTTATAAATTTCATTTAAACTAAGTGAAAAACAATTTGAAAACCAAAAGATGGAACAACCACAACTCAAGGGCGTGCGCCTCGAGAGCGGTTGTTCAAGGACTCAAGGGATGCTAGACCTCAAAAGTCCACTACTTTCGTTATTTAAATAAATAAAAAATTCGGTTACTCGTAGTGAGAATTACTTAGTCAAGTTTTAAAAGTTCACTTAAAGTAGAACCAAAGTTTGCTTATTTAGATTGCATTCACGTGGAAACCATTTTATAAATAATTAGGCAACAAAGTTTATACGTCCATACAAGTTTCGGAGGTTAAATTAAATTTCAACTCCGAATTCCTAACGCAATAAGCAATAGTAACAACCAGAATATTTTACATATTTACCATATTACAATTTTCATCAAGAAGACAACATGTGTAGATAAGTAGTATTTGAAAAATGAACATGTTTATTTTTTGTGATCATGTTAGCCATAGAATTAAAATACATTTTAAGATGAAAAAAATGATAATAAAATGCAGCATGCCTAGAACTCACTTATTATACTACAATAACTATGAGAAACTAACAACTAACATTATTTATCATATTTAGCAATGTTAGAACCTAAAGTTTAATGTGAAAAAGAAATGGAACATTATAATATTATTCACAATATTTGGATACTCACTATAGAATGATTCTTTATAAAATCCAATGATACCTTGAAATGACCAAACTTAAACAACCCATATGCGGTAATCAATCAAACCGAAAGCTGTTATTAGTAAGACCACAACATGTGCTACTTAGAAATGGCACAACAAACTTCAATGTTAAAAACAAATTCAAGATTCAACATAGTACTGTTATGTATTTTCAAATTCAACACCAATACAAGACAGCAAGCAAAAATGGTTTTTTCTCTAAAAAAAAGTGAAAACAAAAACATCACCGAATCAATACGAATCCCAAATTAAAAGGCTATGCAGTGAGTTTATTACCGTTAACTTTATCAGAAACGCCGGTAAATCCTCGAAACAGCCTACATGTCTCAGCACTTAAATCACTGGATCAGGGAGTCATCACAACAGCAACATAGAAACATATACGCAATACTGAAACACCTTCAAAACTTATAGCAGAAAAGAAACAGATCGAAACCGTCGTGATACCGACTATCGCTGCAGCTTGAGTTTATCACCATAAATAAATCAGTAACTACAAAGCTGATATTAATACCAATGTCATAATCGTGTGACAAGTTCTTTATGACAGTGGCAACATCAATGCATCGAACCGGCGCGTTATCTTCAGTATTCCGTTTGGGTACGCGACCTGCAGCTAACTGTAACAGCTTGAAAAATGCGGCCTCAACATTGGGTGTTGAGCTTGCACGAACTGAACTGGTATAACTTTGATCCTGCAAGTCACTAATTTCAAACACCGAATTTCTTGCGAATTGTGGACCTGAAACTCACAAGTGTAAGACAACCATGAATCGAAACAAAATTAGCACTAAAAATGCGAGACTATCGAACAGAATTAGATATGTTTCCAATGTTTTTTATAAGCAACATTTGTTATGAATGCATCAGGATAACTGACACCGGCTTCCTAATTGAGACAAAGCCAAACAGAGAACTCTGCTGCAACTATAGGCTTCTTCGAATCTTCAATTGAGTTGACAACTAGCTCCACAAATACATCGGGAACAAGTGTAATATCACCGGTTTGGTGAACTTTCTGCATAACACTGATGTCAAACCCTCCAGAAAATTTCCCACCTTTGCCAGTCAAAACGATAACTTTTACATCATTCCTCCTTGTGGCTTCATCAAATTTATATTTCTACGCCCTAATAATTGGAAGAGCTAAAGCATTAACAGGTGGATTACACATGGTGATAACAGCAACCCCATCATGTCCAACCTCAAAATCAACCTTAACCGATGCCATCAAAACCATATAATTAATCCATAGAGAATAAAGATGCAACCATAACAAGATGTCTAACAAAAGCTCCATAACTTCTAGGAAATAGTTCTCAAAACAAAAACAGGAATAGTTTGACAAGAAACAAAATTGTAACACAGGCAAATAATATATGATTCAAACAATCTAAACTTCTGATTTGTCAGCTTTTGCAGCGCTAGCAGCAGCTTGACCCCTGAGCCTACCAGTCCTCTTGGCAACAATGAGACCAACCTTCTGTCCTAGGAGGTGCATCACTTCTGACAGTACTTGCATGACCAATATGTTGGTGGTTACCTCCTCCATGGGGATGCTCAACTGGATTCATTGCGACGCAACGAACCTTAGGCCAGCAATTCCGCTTAACTCTAAACTTGTGGTATGTATTACCAGTCTTCAACATAGGCTTCTCTGTTCTACCACCTGTCGCTACTGCGAAAATCGGCGCCGGCTTGACAGAAGAGTCGCCACCGTGCGTTATTTATCCCAACGGAGGGAAAGGAAACGCTCGAAGTAAACCTTGCAAAAAACGGGAAAAGGTATGGTCATCGCAACCAAAACCTAGGTTCGGGAGTCGGTTACGCAAGGGGAAGGTATTAGCACCCCTCACGTCCGTCGTACTCGACGGGATCCACGCTTGCTTGGGTTGTCTAAAGGATGCAAAAACAATCTATCTACGGCTGCTAAATTTAAACAGAAGGGAATTGACTCGATAGAGCGTCGCACTCTATGCCTACGTATTCTCAAGGGAGAAAGTCAGAGTCAACGTAGTTCGGGACTACGGGGAAATTGGCTCGCCAAGACGTCGCGTCTTGTGCCTACGTACTTCCATACTGCATGGAAGATCATAGCTTTACGTAGTTCAGGCTAACTACGGCTAAACATGGTATTCTCACACAGCATTGAGAAACTCAACTGGTTTCAAAGGTACGGGAACCTACGGGCAAAACTACGGCTTGGTCTCAAATGCGCTCGGGCAAGAGAGAAAAAAGGGTAACAATTAATCGTCAGCGGGAAGGTCTCGATCGCACAGCAGCGAGAGAACAGAAGGTCAGTCGTTAGTGTGCTCGCTAGGATATCGCATCCTATGCCTACATATTCTCGTCTGGTACGAGAAATCAGAGCAGCTGTAGTTCGGATACTTCGGGACCACAGCTCAAATCTCGTTTTATTAACATTCTGAAAAATGATTACAATGATTGAATGCTGAAAATAAATCTCCTAGGAAATACTATCCTATCCTATCCTGAAAAATCAAATGAAAAAGAGTCCCCTAACAAGTGGACTTTTAAGACTATCTGTTGCGGTGGAAATAGGATCACAAACTATTAATGAGTTTGAATCGCAATTCAATTCACAACCGCTCTTTGATTTATCCGAAGGAAAAGGTCAAAAGAGGGAAAACCTATTTTGCATCGTAAACACAATGCAGGGAAAGATCTAGGGTTCGGGGGTTGGTTAAATTTAGGGAAGGTATTAGCACCCTAAACTTCTGTAGTACCCTACAGGAACCTTTTGTTCAGATGTTTACTATTTGCTTTATTTATTTGCTTAAGGTATATGTACAAAGGATTAAAAGTGAGAAAAGAGACCTAAGGGGTTAATTCTAAGTTTACTCGGCAAGACATCGCATCTTGTGCCTACGTATCCTTACGGGAGTGGAATCAGAGTAATCGTAGTTCCCCTCAATAGGGAGGTTAGAAACTTCTTGACTGTGGTCAAGGTCTCAAGGGGAATAAACGCATCTTAAGGACACGCTTACGTGGAGTGTAGAAACTCCAAATCTCTACGTTGAAATGTTAAGTTGTAATTAGGGTTAAATTAGGTTAGGGATTCCGCGGCGAGAAACCCTAAAATGAGCGCGGCGGCTCTTTGACCTAATGCTAGGGGTAAAATTGTAATCTTGCCTGCGACGAGGCATTTGTGAAAATTAGGGTTTGTAAGGTGTAAAGAGTTGAGGATTTGCAGTTGAGGACTATTGACACGGCGGTCAAACGGCTAGACCTAATCCTTCGGAGGTGTGTAGTGTGACTGGAATATTGATAAATGCGTGAAGTGATTGAGTTATGCAAACAGGGAATAAAGACAGCAGCTAAAGCCATACAAACAGAAATTTAAAGGCAAAAACTTAAAGCGCGATTATTGGTTCGCGAGGTTACAACCGAGAAACATATACAATATGATAATGAGATAAGATGAAATAAGTATTGAGCTGCAAAATGAACAAACGACATTAGTAGGCAGAGTTAGGCGGCAATCAAATTAATTACGAAACAATAAAGAAAAAGATGTAAATTTGAGATTTTTATTATTGCTTTATTTGAAAATTTTAATATCAGCTTGCAGAAAAAAGGATTTAATTAAAAATATTTTATTCTTTAAAAAAGGTTTTATTATTTTTATTATTTTTAAGAAAAATTTTCTATTTTTATTTTAAAAAAAAGAGTTTTTCATTTTTATACTTACAAAAGTTTTAGTTTTATATTTAAAAAAGGTTTTAATTTTATTTTAAAAAGAGGTTTTGTTTAATTTTATTATAAAAGGATTTTTGTTTATAACAAATAAAAACATAATTTAAAAAAAAACAAAATACAATAATAAAAGAAAAATAAAAAAAAAATAAAACATAAAGGGTTGGGCCGGTCATCACCCCGGACCCAACCCGGTTAGTGGTTAAACAACAAAACATTTAGGGTTCTGGGAACCCTAATGTTATCGCGGCGCCGCTTCACTTTCTTCTTCTCCTCTCTCGTCTTTCCTCTCTTCCGTTCACCATAATCTTCTTCGTTTTCGCTTTTCTGCAAATAAAAAACAAACATGCAAGATGAAAAGATGGATGATTTACGTTTTGTTCTTGCGTGCGATTAGCGGCCAATGATGAAGAAATTCTGAGGTCGCGGCGTCAGATTGTTGCTCTGGTGATTTGCGCGATTTCGTTCGTGGGGTTTGTACGTGATTTCGTCGCTTTGATGTTCTCCCTTTCGCGATTCTCCCGTTAGGGTTTATATGCGATTTCCTCCGTTAGGGTTTGCGACGGTGGCTTCGTAATCTCTCGCGGCTACCCCTTCCCCTCTCCTTTTCACAGGTGGTCTCTTTCTTTTTATAGCTAGCTTTTGGGCCTTTAATCCGTGTGGATTTGTGCTATTTTTGGGACATGATTTTGTGTTGATATGATTTGATTTTGTTTTGATTTTTTTCAGATGCTGATTGAACCACATTCCCTCTTTTAGAATTCGATTGGGATTTTGGTGAGATTTCATTTTTCTGATATGAATCTGATACCGATTGAACTCTGTTTATTCTTTTAGATCCTGGTTTCATCTGACATCGATTGGATTTCATTGGATCCGAAATTAATTTGTTTGACTGATCTGTACTGATTCGTTTTTTGACTGATTTGTTTGATTGATTCAGATTGAGTTCCAGTGGGGATGTTTCCTGATACGATTTGGATCTGACTCGAAACTTTCCATTTCCAGATTCGATTTTGTTTGATCATTTTCTGATGTGGATTGGATTGCCTTTGAATTCACTTGATCTATTCGATATCTGAATTAATTCGTTTGTTTTGATTTCGTTTGGATTCTCTAATCAGTTTGTTTTGCTGACACGAGTTCTTTTCCTGATGCAGTTAGCTTTTCCTCTTCTTCTTTTAGGATGGACGCTTTGCCTTGGTCTTTGCCGCCGAGAAGAGTACGCGGTAATGATGACGTTTGTCTGAACCATTTGGAACAGGATACTACAATCCTGGCTTTTGATTATATTGTTGCTTCTGATTAAATTAGTGATGATGACTTGGGCTATGATGTTGATTAACTGAGCCATGTGTTTGTGCACTGAGTATGGTTTGATAACTTGTTTCGGTGACTTGTTTGTTGGGGCAATGATGCTCATAACTGAGCCCCATTCTGCGCTATGCTTTGTGCTGCAACTTGGTGTCCATTTTTGTGACTTGACATCCGTATCGGTTGAAGCTTGCCCCTAACTGACAACCTTTTGGTACATTTTATGCAGCTTGATACAGCTTTGTTTGGATACTTCATTCTTCTTGCTTTCTTTGTATTAACTGCTGTTACCTTTTCTTTGGATCTCGTTGGGGCTTTCTGTTACGACAGACTTATAAGATGTTTTCCTATGGCTTCTTGCGCATGAATTTGCCTTCTGATACATTGTTTTGATGCAGTTCAGTTTGTATTTGGTGTTCTGTTTGCAGTTTGATGCAGTTTTGGCTTGCATTTCAGTTCTCTTGTCCTGTTTGGACTTGACTTTCCATGAACTCAGCTATATGGTTCAGAACTGATGCTGCTTTTGAATTGTTTAGGTTTTGAGTTCCAAATTCTGAATCTGATACTGATGCGTTTGTGGCTTTTCAGGTGTTGGAAATTTCGAAACCAAAGTGACTCAGACCTGCCGGCATCCGGGTCTGAGTCCAAACTTGCCTATGTTGCCTTATTCTCGTATCAGTTTGGAAATCCAATCGCGGCAAAACGAATCAGTCCCGCTTCTTTTATTACTTCTATCTCTCGGATATCCCGTACCGATAAGAACAGGTGTTACCTGATCTGACGCCTACGGCGCGGATGGGTAACGGGGGTAGGACGCAGCTTCGGTTGTGCCACTCCCGGCACTCGATGATGACATTGTTCTGAGAGTGTCAAAAACAACTCCTAACCTTTTTTCTACACTGTTTGTTTTGTTTTGATGTGCAGGTGAATCGGAGACCTTGCGGAGAAGCTCAAGGGACATCATGAAGGACATTAGGACTTAGGACCTAGAACTTTTAGACTTAATGCAATTCCTTGTAACAGCAAAAATGTGAAACAATCTCCCTTTTGTATGATGAGATCTTTATGAAATAAAATTCCCAAAACTTGAATCTATTTATATTTTGTTCTTAGTTAAAAAAATTATAAACATTTGTGAATAAATCCACAAATATTTAAATTTATTAACATAGTCATAAAACATAAACACTCCCAAATAATATTCTTATTTGTGCACTTGTCTCATTTGTAATCTTAATCTCATCATCTGATTAAAATCCAATTTAAATGCTAACCCACCATTTCATAACCAAACACGGATGTGCACCGTGATCACAACAGTTCCAGCATCAACAATAACGCTACTCGTAATTAAATTCCACTGACCAAATGCCAAGAGCCACAATCCAATAATACCCAATTACGACTGTGCCTTAATAACAGAAACGGAAGCGCTTTTGGAAATAAACCATGAGCAATGGAATGGATCTTAAATCCAGTTGTGTTCGACAAGTTTTAATACCGACCACATCAAATTGGCACCTTGATATAATCAGACCTGGTGATAGGTAGATGCCTCAGAAATAGTGTATCAAACGCCTCAGAACTTAATAACAGCCTGTCTTCAAGGAATTAGTAGAATTTGCGTAAAATGACCAAAATACCCCTGGAACTAAATCTGCAAAAAACAGAACACCTTCATAACTTGTTAATGGTTAGCAAATGTACATATGAGATGCTATGCGAAATGACTGATTAAATATAAGGGTAAAATTTGGGGTATTACAGTTGCCCCTATTTAAATAGCTACACCGGACGATTTGAGTGACAGAGATTCGAGGAATCGTGGTGGAGAGATTTAAATATAGATAACCGAAAATTTTGCCCTTATATGCGACGATATGCAATGCTATGGACAAAGCGAGGACAGCTTAATGCAGATGATGCCATGATATGACGCGTATGCTGGAATGATGAATGCGAAAATGATGACAAACGCTACGAGAAGAACACACTGGGGAAAACGACGCGCTGAGACACAGTATAATCACTGGGGGATCCTAAAATGATGGTCAACTGGTGTGAACGCGACCAATTGTCATTTTGGGAACGAGATTCTCAAATGGAGATGACACCTGTGAGACGGCCTCCACTGGGGAATCTAAAAATAAAACTGGATCACGTACGATTGCAAGATCGATTACAGAATGTTGGAGCATTGAGCAAAGAATAACATCCAAGCTTCTGTAAAATATCCCTCGTGATGGGATCGAATGGACTTTTCGGAACTCCGTAACAAATATACAGGGTAAAGACCGGCTGTATGCCAAAATAAATGGACTTTGATGGGAAATGCCCTGATAAGCTTCTCGCGGGAGAATTGTCACTTATCGTTGGAAGGGACTTATGTGCCAAAATGGATAAGCACCCAAATAAAGAGGCTGCTGCTTATCTGATAAATAAATCTTCTCGCATTTAAGGTTGGCGCCTGGAATACGATTCTGATTCTTACTGAAGGATAAATAAACTTCTTCATGTTTCAAGATCGTGCTCTCCTGAACATGAAAAGGGTAAACTGAACTTCCTCATACTTCAGAATTGTGCTCTCCTGAATATGATTCGGCTTTTTCGGGTAAATGAAATTCTTCATACTTCAGAATCATGATCTCCTGAATATGAAAAGGGCTAGTTGAACTTCCTCATAACTCAGAATCGTGCTCTCCTGAATATGATTCGGCTCTTGAAATTTCTTCATACTTCAGAATCGTGCTCTCCTGAATATGAATAGGGCTAATTGAACTTCCTCATAACTCAGAATCGTGCTCTCCTGAATATGATTCGGCTCTTGAAATTTCTTCATATTTCAGAATCGTGCTCTCCTGAATATGAAAATGGCTAATTGAACTTCCTCATAACTCAGAATCGTGCTCTCCTGAATATGATTCGGCTCAAACCTCCCCGTACTTCAAGATCGTGCTCTCTTGAATACGATTTGGTTTCTTCTTTTACTAAAGGATAAATGAACTTCTTCATACTTCAGAATCGTGCTCTCCTGAATATGATTCCGCTCAAACCTCCCCGTACTTCAAGATCGTGCTCTCTTGAATACGATTTGGTTCAAAACCTCCTATACTTCAAGACGACAGGTAAATGGAAGCCCAACTGCTCCATGGAGATGGCCATTTGCTGCGAGTCATAACGAAGATAGGATCGGCTTTTTATGTGAGAAATGTTGTATATCGGTGCTGTAAGATGTAGGATTGAAATAATAAATTACCCAGGCATGAACTGGCATGTATCTGTAAAGGATTGTAGTTGATTTTCTTGAAAGATAGTGCAAAATAAATGCACGTCCGGGTACAGTGATAAACTTCTCAAGCGAGATAGTCGCGTATCTGCCAAGGTATAGTGAAAAATTTTAAACGGTGCAAAATAAATGCACGTCCGGTTGGGCTCGACGATCGACAAGACTGAGATTCAATCTAGGATTGAGCTAGAAAGAAGACTGGTAATCAAGACTCCATCGAGGGAATGAACTCGAAGGGTAGATATCTTATCCTGGCGAGGAAAGATAGCTGAAGTAACCGTCATCCACGAGGATCGAGCTCTGTGGGGAAACTGGAAACAAGTAAGTATTTTATGCTTAGGCTGACAATCTATTTGGAGAGAATGGACAAACCCCAGTTACTCGGCGGTAACGACCAATGATGGAGACACAATGAACCTGTGCATGTTAACGCGTGTGTTAATGAATGTATGTTAATGTGAATGTAGTTAAATATGCAAGATGTTATGAAATGAGCATGTAATGAGTATGTAATGAGTATGTAATGAATATGTAATGAATATGTAATGAATATGTAATGAATATGTAATGAATGTGTAATGAAATAGACATGTGATGCTTATGCCCTTGCGTATACTGACGAACAGACTAGAGACGGGACGAGAGATGAAATAAACATCTCGACGGGGATACCCTGCGTTCTCTGCAACCAATACGTCAATCATGGGTGAGAAGGATCAATGGTAGAACCAAATCTGGTTTTAAAGTTCTGAATTCTCTGGGGAGAAGGTAATCTGCTTGGGTGCACAGTATCACGTCTTCGCATGGGGAGAAGAAAACCTGAGGGACACTTTCGAGTTACCCAAGAAAAAGTTGTCAGCTTATAGTCTCGCTGGGGACTGTGTTAGAGCAATGATTTGAAAGTGTTTCTGCAATAATGATATTTTCGGGGAGTGAAGAGATCCTTCCGAAATTTCCACTAGTCAAAGTAATTTATTATATTTCAAATTTGTTTTTTTTTTTGAAGAACAGTTTTGAAAATCTACAATGCACCTTTCATTTTCAAATTTTAAGAATAAACGCATTTTGCATAACAATAGAAAACAAAGAGCAATGCACCAAGGCATGTAAGTAACAAAATGGTATCTTTTATTAAAGGGTGGAAGCTCGCTGAAGGCATAGCTCCCCAGATGATTATGTTTTGAAATTGGCAACATGGGAAAAGGTTACATTGAATCCAATGACACCTACTGACACTAATAACTAAGACTAATCCAGAGTCTTGCTTTGGGCAAGGATGAAAGAACCGAAACATGGCTCTCATGCGGAAAGTGTGTTCGCGATGATCAGTGTCCTCTGATGCAATGAAATGCCTTTGTCCCTAACTTTTGCCTGGACCGCCCTCTCGGGTTTTCAATCCACCGGGACGCTCCTTTTTGCCTAAGCCGCCCTTTCGGGTTTTCAACTTAGCGAGCTTTTTATTATTATTTCTTTTTTCTTTTCAACCCTTACTTTTGCCTAAGTCGCCTTTTGCAGGCTTTCGACTTAGCGGGTTTTTAGGCATAATATTTTCGGACTGCATCAGAATTCACGGGGTGTGCAAGCTCTTCACCATCCATTGTCGTAAGTATCAGAGACCCTCCGGAGAAAACGGTCTTTACAACAAATGGGCCTTCATAATTGGGCATCCACTTTCCACGCATATCTTTATGCACTGGCAAGATCTTTTTGAGTACGAGCTCTCCTTGACGGAACTCACGGATACGAATCTTCTTATCAAACACTCTTTTCATCCGTTTCTGATATAATTGCCCATGGCACATGGCTGTCAAGCGCTTCTCGTCGATGAGATTCAACTGATCCAGTCTGTCTTGAACCCACTCGGCTTCCTCAAGTTCAGCTTCCATCAACACTCTTAAGGAAGGTATCTCTACTTCGATGGGGAGCACGGCGTCCATTCCATATACCAATGAGAAAGGTGTTGCCCCCGTCGAAGTTCTCACTGAGGTTCTGTATCCATGCAAAGCAAACGGTAACATCTCATGCCAATCTTTGTAAGTCACAACCATCTTTTGCAGGATTTTCTTGATATTCTTATTCGCAGCTTCAACGGCCCCATTCATCTTAGGACGGTACGGAGAAGAATTGTGATGAGTGATCTTGAAACTGTCACACAGCTCTTTCATTGTCTTGTTATTCAGATTGGTGCCATTGTCAGTTATTATCCGGCTGGGGATTCCATAACGGCAGATGATTTCTTTCTTGATGAAGCGGGCAACCACCTGCTTGGTCACGTTGGTGTAGGAGGCAGCCTCTACCCACTTGGTGAAATAATCAATAGCAACAAGGATAAAACGATGACCATTAGAAGCCTTCGGCTCGATTGCCCCAATCATGTCAATGCCCCACATAGAGAACGGCCATGGTGAAGACAAAACATTCAATGGTGATGGAGGTACATGCATCTTGTCAGCGTAAATTTGGCACTTATGGCATCTTCTAGCGTATTGGATGCAGTCAGCTTCCATGGTTAACCAATAATACCCAGCCCTTAACATCTTCTTGGACATAGCATAACCATTGGCATGAGTTCCGAAGGTCCCCTCATGAATTTCCTGCAGTAACATGTCCGCTTCCCGTTTATCAACACATCTGAGCAGAACCATGTCGTGATTTCTCTTGTATAACACACCATTACTGATAAAGAATTTGGACGCTAGTCTTCTCAATGTTTTCTTGTCCAGGCCAGTAGCACCATCGGGATACTCTTGCTTGACGAGATAGTTCTTGATATCATGAAACCAAGGCTTTTCATCCGCCTCAACTTCTTCGACCACCTGACAATAAGCGGGCTCAACTTTGCGCTCAATATGGATAAGAGGTGCTTCATGAACGAATTTAACTTTCCACATGGATGCCAACATGGCTAAAGCATCAGCAACGTGATTCTCGGATCTAGGAACATGCTCGAACTCTATCTCGTCGAAATACTTGATCAGCTCAATAATATAGTCCTTATAAGGGATTAACTTCTCATTCTTCGTTTCCCATTTGCCTTGTACCTGGTAAATAACCAAGGCTGAGTCACCACTTACTTTAAGAAGTTTGATTCGGAGGTGAATCGTTGCTTCGAGGCCAAGAATACATGCTTCATATTCTGCGACGTTATTAGTACACTCAAAGTCCAACCTTGCTGTAAATGGAGTGAATCCACCCTTTGGGTTCATCAAAACGGCGCCTATACCATGCCCATTGAAATTCGAGGAACCATCAGACATCATCCTCCACCAAAGACCTGGTTCTAGACCTTCGCTCGGATCTGGCTCTTCACAATCTCTTTTAATCAACAAAATATCCTCATCAGGAAAATCGAACTTAAGAGGTTCATAATCTTCAACTGGCTGGTCTGCAAGATAATCAAATAAAATACTACCCTTAATCGCCTTCTGGGGTACATACTGGATGTCATATTCGGATAACAACATGTGCCAACGGGCTAGCCTCCCGGTTTGAGCAGGTTTTTCAAAAATATACTTGATCGGATCCATTTTAGAAATCAACAATGTGGTATGACAGACCATATATTGCCGAAGGCGCTTAGCGGCCCATGCCAATGCACAACAAGTTTTCTCCAATGGTGAGTATCTGTTTTCGCAATCGGTAAACTTTTTGCTCAGGTAATAAATCGCATGTTCCTTTCTTCCAGTCTCATCATGTTGCCCAAGCACACAACCCATAGACTTTTCAAGAACGGTAATGTACATAAACAACGGTCTTCCAGGTACGGGAGGAATCAGAATAGGGGGATCTTGCAAATAACCCTTAATCTTCTCAAACGCTTTCTGACAATCGGGGTTCCACTCAACTGTCTGCCCCTTGCAAAGTAACTTAAATATCGGCTCGCATGTAGCGGTCATGTTAGAGATAAACCTGGAAATATAATTCAAACGTCCCAGAAAACCTCTAACCTGCGTCTCGGTTTGCGGAGCTGGCATATCTTGAATGGCTCGGACTTTGTCAGGATCCACCTCAATCCCTCGCTGGCTAACAATGAAACCAAGCAATTTTCCAGATCTGACACCGAAGGTACATTTAGCAGGATTCAATTTCAACTGATATTTCCTGAGTCGTTCAAACAGCTTCACCAAATGGTCTAGATGCTCCTCCTCACTCTGAGATTTGGCTATCATATCATCCACATACACCTCGATCTCCTTGTGCATCATATCATGAAAAAGAGTGGTCATAGCGCGTTGGTACGTTGCCCCCGCGTTCTTTAAACCGAAAGGCATGACTTTGTAGCAGAAAGTCCCCCAAGGAGTAATGAAAGTAGTCTTCTCTCGATCATCGGGATCCATCTTGATCTGATTATAGCCAGAGAAACCATCCATAAATGAGAATAACGCAAAACTGGCTGTATTGTCCACCAGTGTATCGATATGTGGCAGAGGGAAATCGTCTTTCGGACTTGCTTTATTCAGATCCCTATAATCCACACACATCCTAACTTTACCATCTTTCTTGGGCACTGGCACAATGTTGGCAACCCAATCTGGATATTTTGCGACTGCCAAGAAACCTGCATCCAACTGCTTTTTAACCTCATCTCGAATCTTCAAAGCCATGTCGGGTCTCGTTCTTCGAAGTTTTTGCTTGATAGGTGGACAATCTGGCTTAAGTGGCAACTTGTGAACAACAATATCTGTGTCTAGACCCGACATATCTTGATACGACCACGCAAACACATCCATATACTCTTTTAACAACTCAATCAACCTCGGCTTAACCTCTGTCCCAAGCCTTGCACCAATCTTGACCTCTTTCTTGTTCTCATCTGTACCGAGATTAATTAAGTCTACCTGCTCCTTATACGGTTGAAGCTCTGTGTACTCGTACTCAATCAATCTTGTCAGTTCAGCGGGTACTTCAAAATCTTCTTCACCCTCGTCCTCAGCTTGATTGATGGGTGCATCCCAGTCATGAGTGTCAGTAAAGTCATTGGATCCAACAAGGTTTACGATGTCTCTGCATGATGGAAGGCTTACTTAATTAAAATGCTCAAAGATATGCAAGAATGAAATGCTGTTTTTTTTTATTTTTTTGGAAAAAAGGTTGCCAATTTCATTTTTAAAGGTGAAAACGAAAAACGCAAATGAACCAAAGTGGAATTGAACAAAATGCCTTTATTAATATCCTTTTAGAAATGAAAGGTGGCCCAACAAAAGCGACCTTATAGCCTTGGGCAGAGCTACGGATTATTATTTGAAAATGTAAATGAAACTTTAAAAAAGAATTACTTTGACAAGGGAAAAATAACAGGGATCTCTACGGCCTCCCGGTTGTTCAAAACTGCATCACCCTTAAACACCAGGTTGCTCAGCTCTTCATTTTCCTCACAGTCACTGATGGCATTGACTTGGAAACCTCCGCTGACAAATACCTCTTGGATAACCTTCGGACGTCCTTCGACAGTTGTGGCAGCTCCATTCTGAGTTGGTTTGTAACCCAACCCAGAGCGATCAGTCTTGGTCTTGACATCAATTACCTCTCCCCAACCTTCAGGAATGCCCCTGTCAATTGTTGATTTGGTACTCTTCAGAGATGCAAAAGATGGATTACCCTGACCCACTGTCTCTTCGACTTCCAGCAGAACAGCATTGGCGATCTCAAGTGCTTGAAAGGAGATTTCTAAAGCATTCTCATCGGCCTCAATATAACGGAAAGAAGACAGGTTACTGACCATCAGATCCTCCTCACCGTGTATAATAACCAACTTTCCATCGATTACGAACTTCATCTTTTGATGTAACGTTGAGGTTACTGCCCCAGCGGCATGAATCCACGGCCTTCCAAGTAAACAACTGTAATTGGGATTAATGTCCATGACTTGAAACGTGATATTAAAAACTTGCGGACTAATCAGGATAGGAAGCTCAACCTCCCCCATTACCGACCGGCGAGAACCATCGAAAGCCTTGACGACCAAAGGAGTAGGTTTCAACACAGTCTCTTTGAAAACCAACTTATCAAGAACCCTCTTGGGTAAAACATTCAGAGAAGAGCCGGTGTCTACTAGTACTCTCGCTAAATTGTCCTCCTAACATTTCACCGATATATGTAAAGCACGATTATGATTCGGACCCTCCTTTGGTAATTCTTCGTTGCTGAAACTAAGGGTGTTACAGGGGGTCAAATTGGCAATCACACTATCAAACCGACTGGTGCTGATATCTTGATCCACATGTGCTTGAGTCAAAACTTTCTGCAAGGCCATCCTATGAGCGGGTGAATTCATCAACAGAGATAAAATCGAAATCTTGGAAGGAGTCTGATGAAGTTGATCGATAACTTTATAGTCACTTTTCTTGATGATCCTCAAAAACTCAGCATCTTCATCATTCGTAACGGCTCCCTTACCTTTGTCTTTAACGGCCACCGGGATATTAGTGGTCTCCTTAGGTGGAGCCTCATTAGAACGGGGAGTATACACACGGCCACTGCGAGTCATCCTGCTTGCCTCTGCGATATTGGTCACAGTGTCCTTAACCCCTTCATTTGGAATAACCTTCCCAGACTCCTTGTCAATCATCGTCACGTCGTATTTCCAAGGCACAGCTTTAGGATCACTAAAAGGAAACGGACTTGGTTTTCGAATAACTATCGACTTATGCTGATTCACCTCAGGGATAGACGACTTTGGTATATCGAACACGAGATTGGTAGAACCTGCCCCTGATAGATTAAACACCGGCACCTTTCCTTTTGATCCAGGCTGATGGAAGACAGGCTCAACCACAGCGACTTCATCCTTCTTGGCTTGGCTTGTCACTTGTAAAACACCCTCGTTAATTAGCCTCTGAACATCATCCTGAACCAACACACAACCCTTAATACTGGCTTCACAACTCGCGCATGCAACGTGGGAAGTATCTACCAAACCAGCTTCAAACAGTTTCGAATGGAACATTTTGAGAGGAGTCTTAATCTGTACAACGTCAAGGACATAACCTTCCTCCGAATCGGCACTAATGGCATTGACACTCTCATGGTTAGGAAAAGGGTTCTTCTTAACATTCGGCTGAGGATCTTCAAATGACAAAATCTTCTTTTCCAATAAATCCCTGACAAGATTTTTGAGAGCATAACAATTCTCCAGATCATGACCAGGCGCACCCTCATGAAATAAACAATGAGCGGCGGCGTTATAATTGGCGGGTAGAGGGTTAGGAGGCGGACCCAAAGCCCGAGTAGTGATTAGACCTTGCTTGACCAAAGAGGGATACAACTCGGTGAAAGTCATCGGAATCGGCGGACAGGGCTTATACGTTCTTCTGTTCGGAACATTCTGGCGAGGAGCCGGACTCTTTGGTTGTTGAGGAGCAGGAGCGTTGGGCGCCTGTAGGTAGTTGATAGGAGGCGGATAAACAGGAGGTTGTTGCATAGGTTGATACATAGGAACCTGTTGATTGAAAGAAGGTGTAACAGCTGCCACATAGGGTTGTTGAGCATATTGGATTGGGTACCCTGGAGGTTGAGCATAACCTTGCGGGTATTGATAAAATTGGTTTTTTTGTCTACCAGAAGATACGGCATTAGTCTCGCCCTCTTTCTTCTTCTGGGAGCTATACGGAGGTTTCTTCGGCTGATCCTTAGAAGCACCATGATTATTTGTCATTTTACCACTTTTCATACCCAATTCAATCTTGACACCCACAGCAACGATGTCGGAGAAATATGAAGTCACACTACCCACCATTCTCTCGTAAAATTCTGGACGAACCGTGTTGACAAACCAATCAGCTAATTCTTTCTCGGTCAAAGGAGGTTCTACCTGCGAAGCAATCTCTCTCCACCTTTGAGCGTACTCTTTGAATGACTCGGAATTCTTTTGTGACATACTCAACAACTGTCTTCTGTCAGGAGCCAGATCCATATTGTACTTGTAGTGTTTGATGAAAGCGTCAGATAAATCTTGGAAACTCTTAACGCGAGACTGGTCCAGAGTTAAATACCACTTAGAAGAAGCACCCTTCAAACTATCTTGGAAGCAATGAATCATCAGTTTGTCATTCTCAACATGGGCAGCCATTTTGCGATAATACATGATCAGATGACTCTTAGGACAGGTGGCACCTTCATAACGATCGAAGTTTGGAGTTTTGAACTTCGGGGGAATAACCAAACCCGAGACCAAACAAACATCTCTTGCAGCAGTCCCAAAAATTTGATCACCCTCTACTTTTTTCAATCTCTGGACGATAGTGTCTACTTCCTCACGAAGCTTATCATGTTTCTCATAACCTTCAACATTCTCATCAAGATTATCAAAAACTGTCTCATTGAAATACGGTTGCGCACGAGTGTGTACCACGGGTGGTGCAAAGATAGGAGCCCCCCTAGAAACTTCAGAAAATAAAGGCACGGCTTGTTGAACAGGCTGATTAATCGGAACAGTGGCTTGAGGAGGCACAAAATCGGGAGCAAGACCATAAGGTGGGTCCCTTGCTACGGTCACACTTGGTGGAGGGTCCACAGTAACGCCGGTAATCTCGGAAACAACAGTGGGCTGGGTATCCATCTTAGCATTCATGACATGTAACAATTCCATCATACGCCTCATACCCCCTCGAAGGTCTTCAAGTTCATTGCTAAGGCGATCAATCTCTTTTGCCTGATCCTCCATTCTTTTCCGAGTTTGAGCTCTGGTGTTGTACTGGTGCCGAGAACTCAGGGTGACGAAACTGGAAGGCGAGAGAACCGAACATGAGAAAACGGAAGACACATGCAATGCAAGAAAGTAAATGATGCTATGATGCAAATGAAGATTTCATGGAATTCAAACATTTACGAATGTCGTAGGGTACCAAGGAAATCTTCTTCTTGTTTTTTCATTTTATTTTATTTTTTATTTATGGTATCCCGCGATATCCATAAATGATATTTGAACTCCATGAAATACAATGCAATGAGATGCTTTATGGATGCAATGCATGAAAACACACAAAGTCCTAGGTTAAAGGAACGTGAGCGGAGTCAAGGTCTACCCATCCCAAAAGGAGTGTACTATAGGTTAGTTGTACCTGCCGAACAAGGTTCTACAAAGTGCCGAAAGTCATCAGCCCATTTTTCGGATATTATCAACCTTCCGACTGACTCGGGGGTGAATAATATTCTCAAGAGAACCTCTTTTGAGTGTAGTATCGCGTAGCAGCCGTTGTAAGATTACTCCCACATAGCTCCCGCACTACGTCCTAAATAAGGCCAAGGTGGTGTTAAGGTACTACGGTCCTCAATATCACAGACTCCAATCGACCATGGAAAAAGTTTTTACGATTACTCGTTCAACCGAACCATTTTCGAAAGGGTCTCAACTGAGTGGAGATTCTCGAATCAGCTTGGTCGGGATTCAGCTCCCTATAAGCCTCATCGAATATATCCCAATCCTATAATAATGTCACTAGTCCGGGCGTAGGACTTATCTCACAGCACAAGGAACAGTCCCACCATCAAAGCACAAATATATACATGCAAAATGAATAATAAAACAGATAGTAATAAATATGAACAAGTTAGGGATAACCCTCAAAAGTTTAGGAGTCCCCAGTGAAGTCGCCATTTTCTGTTGCGGTGGAAATAGGATCACAAACTATTAATGAGTTTGAATCGCAATTCAATTCACAACCGCTCTTTGATTTATCCGAAGGAAAAGGTCAAAAGAGGGAAAACCTATTTTGCATCGTAAACACAATACGGGGAAAGATCTAGGGTTCGGGGGTTGGTTAAATTTAGGGAAGGTATTAGCACCCTAAACTTCTGTAGTACCCTACAGGAACCTTTTGTTCAGATGTTTACTATTTGCTTTATTTATTTGCTTAAGGTATATGTACAAAGGATTAAAAGTGAGAAAAGAGACCTAAGGGGTTAATTCTAAGTTTACTCGGCAAGACATCGCATCTTGTGCCTACGTATCCTTACGGGAGTGGAATCAGAGTAATCGTAGTTCCCCTCAATAGGGAGGTTAGAAACTTCTTGACTGTGGTCAAGGTCTCAAGGGGAATAAACGCATCTTAAGGACACGCTTACGTGGAGTGTAGAAACTCCAAATCTCTACGTTGAAATGTTAAGTTGTAATTAGGGTTAAATTAGGTTAGGGATTCCGCGGCGAGAAACCCTAAAATGAGTGCGGCGGCTCTTTGACCTAATGCTAGGGGTAAAATTGTAATTTTTCCTGCGGCGAGGCATTTGTGAAAATTAGGGTTTGTAAGGTGTAAAGAGTTGAGGATTTGCAGTTGAGGACTATTGACACGGCGGTCAAACGGCTAGACCTAATCCTTCGGAGGTGTGTAGTGTGACTGGAATATTGATAAATGCGTGAAGTGATTGAGTTATGCAAACAGGGAATAAAGACAGCAGCTAAAGCCATACAAACAGAAATTTAAAGGCAAAAACTTAAAGCGCGATTATTGGTTCGCGAGGTTACAACCGAGAAACATATACAATATGATAATGAGATAAGATGAAATAAGTATTGAGCTGCAAAATGAACAAACGACATTAGTGGGCAGAGTTAGGCGGCAATCAAATTAATTACGAAACAATAAAGAAAAAGATGTAAATTTGAGATTTTTATTATTGCTTTATTTGAAAATTTTAATATCAGCTTGCAGAAAAAAGGATTTAATTAAAAATATTTTATTCTTTAAAAAAGGTTTTATTATTTTTATTATTTTTAAGAAAAATTTTCTATTTTTATTTTTAAAAAAAGAGTTTTTCATTTTTATACTTACAAAAGTTTTAGTTTTATATTTAAAAAAGGTTTTAATTTTATTTTAAAAAGAGGTTTTGTTTAATTTTATTATAAAAGGATTTTTGTTTATAACAAATAAAAACATAATTTAAAAAAAAACAAAATACAATAATAAAAGAAAAATAAAAAAAAATAAAACATAAAGGGTTGGGTCGGTCATCACCCCGGACCCAACCCGGTTAGTGGTTAAACAACAAAACATTTAGGGTTCTGGGAACCCTAATGTTATCGCGGCGCCGCTTCACTTTCTTCTTCTCCTCTCTCGTCTTTCCTCTCTTCCGTTCACCATAATCTTCTTCGTTTTCGCTTTTCTGCAAATAAAAAACAAACATGCAAGATGAAAAGATGGATGATTTACGTTTTGTTCTTGCGTGCGATTAGCGGCCAATGATGAAGAAATTCTGAGGTCGCGGCGTCAGATTGTTGCTCTGGTGATTTGCGCGATTTCGTTCGTGGGGTTTGTACGTGATTTCGTCGCTTTGATGTTCTCCCTTTCGCGATTCTCCCGTTAGGGTTTATATGCGATTTCCTCCGTTAGGGTTTGCGACGGTGGCTTCGTAATCTCTCGCGGCTACCCCTTCCCCTCTCCTTTTCACAGGTGGTCTCTTTCTTTTTATAGCTAGCTTTTGGGCCTTTAATCCGTGTGGATTTGTGCTATTTTTGGGACATGATTTTGTGTTGATATGATTTGATTTTGTTTTGATTTTTTTCAGATGCTGATTGAACCACATTCCCTCTTTTAGAATTCGATTGGGATTTTGGTGAGATTTCATTTTTCTGATATGAATCTGATACCGATTGAACTCTGTTTATTCTTTTAGATCCTGGTTTCATCTGACATCGATTGGATTTCATTGGATCCGAAATTAATTTGTTTGACTGATCTGTACTGATTCGTTTTTTGACTGATTTGTTTGATTGATTCAGATTGAGTTCCAATGGGGATGTTTCCTGATACGATTTGGATCTGACTCGAAACTTTCCATTTCCAGATTCGATTTTGTTTGATCATTTTCTGATGTGGATTGGATTGCCTTTGAATTCACTTGATCTATTCGATATCTGAATTAATTCGTTTGTTTTGATTTCGTTTGGATTCTCTAATCAGTTTGTTTTGCTGACACGAGTTCTTTTCTTGATGCAGTTAGCTTTTCCTCTTCTTCTTTTAGGATGGACGCTTTGCCTTGGTCTTTGCCGTCGAGAAGAGTACGCGGTAATGATGACGTTTGTCTGAACCATTTGGAACAGGATACTACAATCCTGGCTTTTGATTATATTGTTGCTTCTGATTAAATTAGTGATGATGACTTGGGCTATGATGTTGATTAACTGAGCCATGTGTTTGTGCACTGAGTATGGTTTGATAACTTGTTTCGGTGACTTGTTTGTTGGGGCAATGATGCTCATAACTGAGCCCCATTCTGCGTTATGCTTTGTGCTGCAACTTGGTGTCCATTTTTGTGACTTGCCATCCGTATCGGTTGAAGCTTGCCCCTAACTGACAACCTTTTGGTACATTTTATGCAGCTTGATACAGCTTTGTTTGGATACTTCATTCTTCTTGCTTTCTTTGTATTAACTGCTGTTACCTTTTCTTTGGATCTCGTTGGGGCTTTCTGTTACGACAGACTTATAAGATGTTTTCCTATGGCTTCTTGCGCATGAATCTGCCTTCTGATACATTGTTTTGATGCAGTTCAGTTTGTATTTGGTGTTCTGTTTGCAGTTTGATGCAGTTTTGGCTTGCATTTCAGTTCTCTTGTCCTGTTTGGACTTGACTTTCCATGAACTCAGCTATATGGTTCAGAACTGATGCTGCTTTTGAATTGTTTAGGTTTTGAGTTCCAAATTCTGAATCTGATACTGATGCGTTTGTGGCTTTTCAGGTGTTGGAAATTTCGAAACCAAAGTGACTCAAACCTGCCGGCATCCGGGTCTGAGTCCAAACTTGCCTATGTTGCCTTATTCTCGTATCAGTTTGGAAATCCAATCGCGGCAAAACGAATCAGTCCCGCTTCTTTTATTACTTCTATCTCTCGGATGTCCCGTACCGATAAGAACAGGTGTTACCTGATCTGACGCCTACGGCGCGGATGGGTAACGGGGGTAGGACGCAGCTTCGGTTGTGCCACTCCCGGCACTCGATGATGACATTGTTCTGAGAGTGTCAAAAACAACTCCTAACCTTTTTTCTACACTGTTTGTTTTGTTTTGATGTGCAGGTGAATCGGAGACCTTGCGGAGAAGCTCAAGGGACATCATGAAGGACATTAGGACTTAGGACCTAGAACTTTTAGACTTAATGCAATTCCTTGTAACAGCAAAAATGTGAAACAATCTCCCTTTTGTATGATGAGATCTTTATGAAATAAAATTCCCAAAACTTGAATCTATTTATATTTTGTTCTTAGTTAAAAAAATTATAAACATTTGTGAATAAATCCACAAATATTTAAATTTATTAACATAGTCATAAAACATAAACACTCCCAAATAATATTCTTATTTGTGCACTTGTCTCATTTGTAATCTTAATCTCATCATCTGATTAAAATCCAATTTAAATGCTAACCCACCATTTCATAACCAAACACGGATGTGCACCGTGATCACAACAGTTCCAGCATCAACAATAACGCTACTCGTAATTAAATTCCACTGACCAAATGCCAAGAGCCACAATCCAATAATACCCAATTACGACTGTGCCTTAATAACAGAAACGGAAGCGCTTTTGGAAATAAACCATGAGCAATGGAATGGATCTTAAATCCAGTTGTGTTCGACAAGTTTTAATACCGACCACATCAAATTGGCACCTTGATATAATCAGACCTGGTGATAGGTAGATGCCTCAGAAATAGTGTATCAAACGCCTCAGAACTTAATAACAGCCCGTCTTCAAGGAATTAGTAGAATTTGCGTAAAATGACCAAAATACCCCTGGAACTAAATCTGCAAAAAACAGAACACCTTCATAACTTGTTAATGGTTAGCAAATGTACATATGAGATGCTATGCGAAATGACTGATTAAATATAAGGGTAAAATTTGGGGTATTACACTATCCCTAAAAAGAAAATAAACTCTATGAGAAACCATACTCTAAAAAATATTACATCGACGCTAATATTTTTTTTCAATATTTCTCTTCCCTTTTCTATATTTTTCTATATATTTTTCTCCATATTTTTCTATGTATTTTTTCACAATATTATTTTCTTACTATTTTTCACATTTCTTTTCATTATTTCTTTCAATATTTTTTCCACAATATTTTCTCTCCTTTTTCTTTTTTCAAATTCTTCTTTTCAATATATATTTTTTTTACTATTTTTTCAATATCCTTTTCTTTTGATATTTTTTCCAATATTTTCTTTTTCTTTTTCTTTATACTATTTTTCAATGTATTTTTTCTATTTTTCCTTCAATATTGTTTTCATATTTTTTCTTTCTACAAACTAAACAAAATGAATCAAGAAAAGGGAACAGGGGGGTACACTGGTACATGGGGGATTACACTAGCAAAAAGAGGACCAAACTGGGCCCAGCCCATGGTTCAGCAAAAAAAACAAAAGAACTGAAACGGGGGGTGTACGGACAGATGGGGGGTGCTGGCGAGGAATTCGCTGGGCTTGGGCCCAGTTCCATCAACCAGGAAAAAAAACGGAGGAAGGTGTGGGAAAAAAAACAGATTCTGGGCCCTGAGGCCCAAACTCACACTAACCCTAATTTCCACTCTCACTGTTCACACGAACGGCGCCGTTCTCTCATCGTTCACTTCTCTTCTCCCTCTGTTCAATTATCCTCTCACCAACATCTACCTCCGTTCTCCTCTCAGGTCACCACCCCTATTCTATCATCTTCAAACTCAACCTGCAAAAACGAAAGAATAAACAACAGAAACCAATTGCTATCTGGAAACATCCATTCTTGACATTCGTGAAGCAAGTCTCTGAAAGAAGTTAGATCGTTGAAGGTCCTAAAGGTGTGATGCCTGTTGATCGTTGTTGCTTAGCGAAGAACAAAGAAGCCGGTGATCGGTGAATCTAGGTCTTGAAATTTCTATAAGAAGATTCGTCTGGAGATTCAGAAGATTAAACGAGTTGAAGATTTCTGGATTCGTTGAACACCATCGACGAACTTGAAGCTGACGGAGCTTGATGATCGTGATGAGGTTCGCTGAAGGTTCACTCTGGAAATGATGACCGCTTGAAGATTCGATGGACATTCATCATTCCTGATGAATTTCTGTAGACTTCTGGCATGTTCTTCTGGAAGTGTTCTGGAGTGGTTGAACGATGAAGATCTTCTGGCGATTGATGAATGAGAGTTGTTTAGAGGTTCGCGAGATGAAGGCAGATCTGGGAAAGATTTGGAGTTGCTGATGGTTGAGTGGTGATTCTTGAAGGTGAATCCTGGAGAATGGATGAAGTTTGGATGAGAAGGTTGATCGGAAGGGATGATCGGAAACTGGAGATTAATGTTGATGATGTTGATTGGAGGACGATGAAGGAAGGAGGTGAGAGATGAAGGTTGATCGGATTCTGGAATTTTTTGGCTTCCGGCGAAGTTCACGGTGGTCGCCGGCCATGCATGCCGGCCGGTGAGGAGGACGGTGAGGTGCTGGTGGAGGGACGCGTGGCATCGAAAGTGGAGGGGGATAATGCATGGCTTCCACGTGGTATCTTGGCGTGGCAGTGAGAGAGAAGTGGGGAAGTGATGTGTGGCAGTGCATGGTGATGAAATGTGGGTCCTCCTGGAAGCTACACGTGGCCGCGGATGATTTATACTGCTATGGATTTTGGATCATTCTGGATTGACCTGGAAAATTCTGGACAAAAAACCAATAAACTGGGCCTTTCTGAAATGAATTTGGGCTTGCGAATTGAAATGGGGCCCAATACGAAAACTGATAACAAAAACCAAAAAACTGAATAAAATGGATTAAATCTGGATTAAAATCAATGAAGATGATTAATGGCCAATTAAATGGAAAAAACTGAATTAACAAACCAATTAAACTCTGAATTAATACTAATGAGAGTAAAAACAAAATGGTTAATGGATTATTAGACTTACCCAATTAAGATTGACTAACTAAAGCTAATTAACACCAACTCAATTAACCTAATTAAATCCTAATTAAAAAAAAACTTTAATAAACCCACTAACCTAAAATTTAATCCCTATTAAATTTCCTATATTACCTATATTATTTATTTAAAAGAAATCTATATCCTTCTATTTATTTATCCTAAAAAAAAGAAGCCTATTTATTTCTAATGAAGCTATTTAATTTCTAACCAATTCTAAAAAGATTAAAAATATATTTTCCTATTAATATTCTATTAAAAGCTATTATACTCTAAAAATGATTAAAAAATATTAAAACTATTTAAAGAGAACTATTAATATCCTATTAAATCCTAAAATGATTTAAAAAATCTAATAAACCCTAATAACAGCCGATAAAATCCAGAAAAATTCACAATAATTCCCAAAGGAACAAAAATAGCACCGAACGACAAATAACACCGCGAGAGCGCACCAAAATAGCCGGTAAAAATAAACGGGCACCGAAATATCCCGAAGATACGATTCTACCTATCTAAACTGATTAAAAACACCTGAGACGCGAGACGAGAGCTGTGATCCCGATACAATCAAAACAAATGTACAATGCACTGTATGCGATATGCAGATGCGAATGCGGTCATGCGTCGAAACATAGGACCAGATACAGGACCCGGTTGGTCAAATTTTAGGGTGCAACACCACCGCCAGCTACTTGCTCAATCATAGCCCTGCAATCACTTGGCACAATCTTCTTGGCACCAGAAGGAAGTTTGATCCTAGAGGTATCGTTATTAGGGTTGTGACTGATAACAATAGCATAATCACCAGAGGCTCTGGCAAAAACACCACGGTCACCAACATGTCCTTCCACGTTACAGATAACAGCTCCCTCAGGGATAGATCTGAGAGGAAGCACATTACCAACAACTAAAGTAGCCTTCTTTCCGCAGTAGATAAACTGACCGGTGTACAAAACTTCCACCGCAACCGAAACCTACTCCTTAATTCGCAAGAACGAACTCTGCGAAGACTCGGCTTGATATGCGGAAGCAGTAAGTCGAAGAAAAATTTTATGTATAAAGCTCGAGGTGTTGCGAGCTGATGGAACCAAAGGGTGCTTGAATGATGGTTGGATGATTCAAAAATGGCTTCTAAGGGAATCGCAATGAAGTGAGTTCTGGTTTTTGATTTAGCGTTTGTGAATTTGGAAACATTCAGACTCAAATTGTTGTGCTGGTGGTAGTAACCAAGAACGAAGGGTGATGGTGTTGTTGTTGGGCGGTTGAGGAAGATGATTGTGTTGGCGAAAGAGTGAGTGAGGAGATCAGTGAATTGGGATTCTAGGGTTGAGGATCCGGCGCCGATTTTGGGCTTTTTGAGGGTGATGAACAGTGATCAAATTAGGGTTAGAAAGGGGGCGGCCGTTTAGGGTTGTGATGAACAGTGATTTAATTTAGGGTTTTTGTGAACAGTAATTCCCCTTTTCTCATTCTGAAATTTTTCTTAAATGCTAGTGAATCCACAACCATAACAGGCGGTTGAATATGGGCCTGATCTCCTTCAAAATTATGAATCCTCTTTTTTATTTTCATTAACATTAAAGCTATTAATTTAATATAATTATAGAAATTAATATCTGCATTAAAAATAAACATTTACAAAATACAAAAAACAAATTAAAATAAAAACAATAGTAATCACTTATTATTAACAATTAATCAATAATTTTCTCAAATTCTAAATATTAATAATATTAACAAGATAACAAAACTGATATTGACAAAACTTTAAAATAAACAAAATTAATATTATGTACCTATATATTTTAAAACATAACTAAAATATTTCTAATTATAAAAAATTTTTGGAAAAGAAGAAATTACGAAAATACAAATAGAATAAAAAACTCAAAGACAACTTTAAGCCACGTGTCACACTCTTATTGGGCTAAAAAGTGAAAATGCTTATTTTTGTTGAAAAAAAATACGCTACGCTAGACAAGCGATGCGAAATTAACAAATAAAGTCGAACAAATGAATTTTTTTTAAAAGGTAGGACAAATTTGGGGTATGACAGACGCCATCTCCCTATAGTACATGGTCACATGACTGTGAGGAAAACTCAAACCTTTGTACTTTGGTAGCTCTGGAATCTTGAATTTCTGCGGCAACACAACATTAGGAACCAAACACAAGTTTTTGGCTTCCATGCCAAAAGCAGAATAAGCTTCAATAGCTCTAATTCTTTCATCCAACAATTTATAGTCACTAGGTCTGTTATGATCAGTAGGTCTGACAAGAGTCTATGGATTTGGAAGTTGTAAGGCAGCTAGAGCAGGTATCTTAGGAGAATAAAACCGTGACAGATACACCAACCTAGAATTCACCACCTAACCAATATTCTGACTCATATGAAAACCATACAGATAACTAGCAAGAAGTATCGCAGCAGTAGAGGATGCCCCAGGATAGCGCATTTTAGCATGAACATTCTGAACAATAGTTTGAGCTGGTTGAGGCAAAACCAGAACATGAATAGGAGGACTCATATACATATGTTCATCTTCAACAGGGGTTTCTGTCGCAACTATGAAAAAAAACAACAACCGGGGGAAACAAACAGAAGAGTTGCCACCGAACGTTATTTATCCCAAAGGAGGGAAAAGGAACGATCAAAGAAAACCTAAAATAAAGGAGAAGACAAGGTCATCGCAACCAAATCTTGGATTTGGGAGTCAGTTACGCAAAGGGAAGGTATTAGCACCCCCGCGTCCGTTGTACATAATGGGATCCACGATTGTTGTCTAATCGAAGGGTGAGTTATCTAAAGCTACTGTTAACTAGGGAAAAGAAAAAGAAGACTCTATAGGACATCGCAGCCCTATGCCTACGTATTCCCTCGTGCAATGGGAAAGACAGAGTCAACGTAGTTCGGAAAACTATGGGTGATGGGGGGAAGGTTTCTGCCAAGATATCGTTGTCTTGTGCCTATGTATCCTTATCTGGTATGAGAAATTAGAGCAAACATAGTTCGGGTAACTACGGGAAAAGGTCTCAATATCACTGAGGCGAGAGAAAGGGCTCGATTAATCTGGTTGGTCTCGATTGCACTAGGGGGAGAGAAAATGGGAGGTTAGTTGTTAGTATGCTTGCTAAGGATAGGGGTCCTCGTGCCTACGTATCCTCATTTAATGAGGAATCATAGTATTCGTAGTTCACGGCTATAGGAAAATGGGATCTCAATCGTATGGGAGCGAGAGAAAAGATTTTGAACTTATCGAAGAAGTCAATTGACTTTGTTTGAGATGCGTATTGCACTAAAGTCTATGACATAGGAGTGAATGCATCGCATATTGCCCTCAGGCGGGACGTACACTAAACACTCTAGACAAGTAATGATAAACTTCTCGCTTATCATTTCCCATGTGCTCAAGGCTTGTGGCGCATAATACTCATTTTCTTTATTAAGTGTTTTGATTATTACTTTGAGAAAGAAGAGAGAGACGCATGCAAGGTCTAAGGGAAACTAAATCCTATGTGTTATCATGCCATGTGGACCTAAGGTCAGGATTAGGAGAGAGCTAACCTAATGTTGTCATGCTTGAATTGAGAGCCTAATGTCTCTCTTACCTCCAACTTAATCAGAAACTAAGTCGAGCTAGGAACCTTAAGGGATCATGTGAATATAAGGTAATCAACAGGTAAACACGAAGCATCGCAATCACAAATAACATTAAGTATCGAAACTCAAGTAAATATTCTAGAGCAAAGTCATACCAGCCATCAAAGCAAATATATACAAGTACCATCAAAGAAATATTCACAAATGCACTTAAGAATTAATTGAAACTAAAACCAAAATTAAGAATAAAATTAGTCAAAATTAACAAGGTTAGTTCAAAAATAAATTCAAATCAAAATCAAAAATAATGTTTATTTAGGTCAAAATTAATTTCTAAAATCTTATTCTAATTAATCTAAATCAAAAATAAATTAAATTCCTTAGCTTAAGAAAAAAAAACCTAAGGTATTTCAGCCAATACATCCGCCCCTTCTCCTCAACATCTTCTTCTTCCTCACTTCATCTTGTGTCGCATTACCAACCTCCTCCGCTCGTTCGCCCTAAGCCACCGCCATCCCTCTTCTCAAACCGTGCCATCAACTTCTCCATCTTCTCCATCAACTTCTGCCTCATATTTCTCCAATTTAAACTATCTCTCGCTTTCGCGTTACACCCTCCTCTCTCAACAATTGCTCCGTTCTCTCAAATTCCTCATCAATTAAACATAACTAAATCAATCTTGCAGAAATCTAAACCACAACACTGTAATTGGAAGTCACAACATACCAATTTGGAGCTCAAACCATGGAGGTTTGGCTCCCTACAAGATAAACTACATTAAGGCTCAAGAAACGAGTAAGTAGTTAGAGTTTTAACCAACCTACGAAGTCGTGATTCACTTCGGTTACGCATAAGTTCTCGCTTCTTGCTTAATCTTCATGTTTTTTCCTACTTCCCTGCATTTGTTGATCATTGCGTGCCGCGAATCTTGCGTTATTGTGGTTGTAGCGTGAGCTTGTTGAGATGATGAATTGTTGTTGATACAGAGTGTTGATGTTTTTTCTCTTATGCAAGTTGGAGGCGGTGGTTTGTGCGATTTCAAGGAAGCGCATGAATTGGTGATAAATTATTGAAGCAAGCTCTTGAAAAATGGATAGTGTATCACGAATTAGGGGTGAAGATTGAAAAGATGATAACTTTGAAGAATGAAGGAGCTCTTGTAAGAGAAAAAGTTTGTTATAGTTGTGAAATTCTATTGTGAGTGTTTTGTGATTGAAGCTCTGTCGTGTTGTGTATAAAGTGTGTCGTATGGTACAAATCATTGTTGCTGGTATTGCTGGTGGAAAGAATTGGCGTCGTACAAATTGTACGAGTGTTTTTGTGTACAGCAGAGTCATCATGTGGGGTCATAGAGAATTTGAATTTTGTTATTGAATTTGTTTTTTTGTTATCATGAAATTGTTGCTATGTGTTTTTTTCTTTTGTATTGAACTTCACTTGTAAACTTCAGCCGTTATGATATCTTCATGTGCCATGTAACTTTTTCCTGCTGTACAATTTGTTTTAATAACCACATCAAATTAATATCTCAAGGTTCAGCTGACCACTTGAGAACTGTTTTGTCAGCACATTGTGGTTAAGGACAATTCTTCCACCTACACGAACTCCACTAGCAGACGTCCTTGAAGTTAATTAATGCAATCCTCATAGCTAATATTGAAACATGTTCACTTCCACAGTGTCCAAACAAAGTCCATTTAGCACAATCCAAATTGGTTATATGACTTTTGAATGACTTTGGTATTGATTTATGAATAGGTTTTTTTTAATGAGAAATGGATATCAAGGGGTAGAAATGGATATTTAGATTTTAAAATTGAATTTTGAATTAGAAGTGGAAAAAATTGGGATATGAAAAGGTTAATTGATCACAAAGGGATTTGTGGTTTTGAAAATGGATTCGAAAGAAAAACGATAATTGGTTAATGATTTGAAGTGGGTATAGGTTTTGAATATGGATTATGGATATAAAATTTAAAATTGGTTTAAAATTGGTTTAGAATATGGATATAGTTATTTTCCTTGATAACTTGAACTTGAAACAATCCACACAAACCTTTCTCATAACCTGTATGTTTAAACATTGATGAATCCAAATCCAAATTCGCTTCTTCAAGAAATCTATCTTAAATGCAATCTTCTAATCCATGCCCAATTTTCATGATACTCAACAAATACCAACAACGACCTTGCCCATAACATGAATCCACAACAACATATTTATATCATGTCTTGACTTTACTAACCAGCAAAAGTATCAATGTTTTAAATCCTTGAGCATGAACGATAAAGCTGGAAACATAGAAGATTGATTTGATATCCAATGATCCTTAGTTGATGAAATGTAACCAAACTCAACCATGAATGAGAAACCATAGTTATCCTTGAGATGTACACTGAATGGAGAAATGATTTGAGTTGTTGATAACCCACAAAACCCTAGTTCCTCCTTAAGACACACTGGTAATAATGAAAAAGCCTGAACTAAGAAGGAGCCAAACCCTGATTGACACCAATGAAATCCTGACCCAATGCTTTTGATGAATCCTCTGAATAGGAAGATATTCATGATAATGTGAATTCAACCCTTGCTTCAACTTGACCAAGTAGGAACCAATTGAATCACCTCAGAATAGGGTAAACACCAACAACGAGAAAATCTTTGATCCCGTGTCTTAGAAGACCAATGCGTTGTGTGACTATGAATTATGACCTAATGGAAATGCCTATGAACGTGAAGCATATACCAGTTAGGGTTAGAAACGAGAGGGAAAATTTTAGGGTGCAACAGTTGCCCCTATTCAACCAACTTGGATCTGAAGGAATGATTGCAACGAATTTCAGACACTCAAGGAACATAGAGGTTGAATACCAGGAGAACCCGAAAATTTGCAAACTGTGGGGATATATAAAGTAAATTGATTTCCAGCCAAAAATGGACTTAAAGGTAGTGGGTACCAACCAAAAGTTGGGATAACGAACAGAGACAAGATACCAACTAAAAGTTGGGATACCAAAAGATAACAAGATACCAACCAAAAGTTGGGATATAGGTGGAACAAGAATACTAACTGAGAGAATACCAACCAAAAGTCGGGATACAGGTATAAGGTACCAATCAATAGTTTGGATACAAGAGAAATAAGGTACCAACCAAAAGTTAGAACAACGAAGGATACTGATCAGTGGTTTTTATGCGTTATTTTACTGTTAGTTTTAGTTCATCTTCTTATATGTTTAGTTTCATTTTATACATTGGTTTTGTATTTCTATTTTTTTTAGGTTTAGGTAAGCATTCAGAACGAATCGAAGCAGAAACCATGAAAAATCACAGGAATCCAGAAGAGCTTTTAGAAGAGAGACAGTGGCCTGACACGGGCCTTGTCAGAAGGAACCCAAAGAGAAGAAATTTGAGTGGTGGACAGTGGGATTACACAGGTGCCTGTGTCACCTGACGCAACCTATGTCACCTGACACAGCCTGTGTCAGCAAGTCTGGGACATATATGATTTTCATTAGAATGTCAGGGGGCCAACACGGCCGCCTGTGTCACCTGACACGGCCCATGTTGGCTTGGTCGTGTCAGCTTCCAATTTTCTTTTTTTTTGTGACCTTTATGATTTCTAAGGGTACTTTGGGTATTTTCCTACTGCTGTGTTAGACCTGGGAGTATTTAAGACGTGTTTTGAAAAGGAAAAAAGGACTTTTTAACGACGGAGAAATAGAACAATCAATATTGGAGCAATCACAAGAAGCTGGGAATGGAGATTTTCATGACCCTTCGCAATTGAACATCAAAGTAACCATTATTCTTGTAATATTTAATATGATTATGATTGTAATTTCTCTTATTATTATGAGTAGCTAAACCATCCAATGCTAAGGGGTGTTCCTGAATTGCTTCTGTAATGATATTGTTCACAATATTTTAATGACATAAGTGCTTATTTTCTTAATCAATTTTTATCGTTCAATGTTCTTACTGCTTTTTCAATCAGACAAATTGAATTAGAGTTACGGTTAACCTTAGGTCGGACAAACCTTCGTTAACGCTTTTGAACAATAATGCTTCAGTAGATATTACCTAGGACTAGGAGTACCCTGTTGCACTTGGAAGACTGTTGACATTATTTGTAACACTTGATTTCAAACTAATTGTCTATGGACATAGTAATTAGGTTATAAAATTAAGAGGTTTTCTCACTAAGGATTTAAGAGTAAACAATTTACAGTCAAGAATTTGATAATTTGAGCTATGTCTATGAAATAAGGATTGATATTGTTATAAGGAAATTCATACACTACCCCTACTATGCTTATCATATCTTTCAGAACCCTATTTCATTCTTTTGCCTTATTTTTATTATTGCAACTTTTAATTTTAAAAACAATTTCCAAACCCCAATTGCTTTTGTTTAATTGAATTATTATAGAGCTTATATTCTCTTATGCAATCCTTGAGATCGATATTGGGGATAAAACCCCTATTTTAACTACAATCGACAAAAATAGTACACTTGTTGTTTTTCCTATCAAGTTTTTGGCATTGTTGCCAGGGACTGCCAAAATATAAGTTTAATTTTAATTCAATTGAAATTTTGTTGCTCTGCGACCAAAATTTTATTTTCAGTTTTATTATTATTATTATTATTATTATTATTATTTTTGTTCTGTTACTACTAATCTGCGTCTAACATTTGTATGCGAGGAGAATCCTCATCTAATTTTCTTTTTGACGGAGAAATTGAAAGAAATTTACACACAAGGCGTAGACAATATAGACTGACAGCTTCAGAAGCAGAGCCCTCAACTCCAGCATCAGAAAAAGAAAGAGTCTATGTTCATTCAAGACATTCTGATTCAGGTTCAGACTCAGATATAGATATTGTGACTATGGTTGAAGTTCCACCAGTAGAGAGACTCTTTGGTGATTATGGTGGAGCTAATGCAATGGCTGGTTGGTTAACAATTGTGAACCAACCGGTGAACATGGCAAATTTCCAGTTGTATCCGAGCATCATCACCCAACTTGAGAGGAGACCTTTCACCAGAAAGTTTAATGAAGATACCAACAAACATCTAAAAATATTTCTGACTATGAGCAATACTCTCAAGATTGATGGGCACACTGATGAAGCAAAAAAAATTAAGAATATTTCCGTTCACTCTCTCTGAAGATACTGAAGAGAGGTTTTACTTGTTACCCGCCAGAAGTATTGCAACATGGGAAGAGATGGAGAAAGTCTTTCTTAATGAGTATTTTCCTGCCTCTGTGTATATTCGTAAAAGATATGATATCATGAATTTTAAATAGAAGGAGGGAGAATTATTGGGTTATGCTTATAAAAGGTTCAAACGGTTATTGGTTGCATGTCCTACTCATAATATGGATCAAACTAAACAGATGCATATGTTTTTGAATGGTCTCAAGATGAACATGAAGCAACTAATTGATACGGCAACCGGTGGCTCGTCAAACTTTACAACAACCATTGGTATTAAGAAGATCATTGAAGCCATTGCTGCAAATCAACATTTGGAATTATACGTACTGTGAGTAAACCTGAAGGAACAATTGACTTGAAGTTGGCTAATTAAGTTGTGAAAATGAAAGATCAAATCACAGCTGAAGTAGAAAGAAGGCTTAAAGAAATGAATGTAAGTATTCAAGTTGTTGCTCATGTTCAACCTGTCCAAGCTATAAGTTGTGATATTTGTAGTGGACCCCATTTTACTGCATATTATGTTGCGACTGCTAAACAAATTGAAAAGATAAAGTATCTGAAGCAAAATAATCCTTATTATCAGACTTATAATCCAGGGTGGAAGAATCATCCTAACTTCTCTTGGAGAGATCAGAATCAACCTCAATATCAATAGCAGCAATAGGCTCCTCAAAAAGCAGAATGGGAAATAGCTATTGAAAATGTGGCAGCTCACAATACTCAATTCTAATAAGAGACACAGAATAATCATAGGAACACCACAACTTCTATAAAAAATCTTGAGGTTCAGATGGGACAAATAGCGCACTAGTTGTCTTCGCAAAATCAAGGAACCCTCCCGAGCGCGACAGAACCAAATCCAAAAAATTATGAGAATGTTAATGTTGTCACGATAAGAAGTCAGAGGGTTTTGGAAGAAGAGGAAGAAAGGAAAACAAATGTTTATCAGTGTATAGAGGTGGAACTTGAAGTGAGATAAAATAGGAAATAACTGGAAAAAGTTGTACCACATGCAAAGCCAACTGAAGAGAAAAAGATAGAGGAGGTTAAACCAAAAATCAAGCTACCTTACCCTTCAAGAGTTACAGAGAAGGATCAGAAGGAGAAAGACTTTGAAAATTTTAGCACAATGTTCAAAAAGTTAGATATCAATATGTTGTTCTTTGAAGCACTCGAGCAAATGCCTTTGTAGAAGAAATTCATGAAAGAGGTAATGGGGAAAAAGAGACCAATGGGTGAGGAGTGGAAAATTTCAACTGAGCGATATAGTGAAATATCACAAGGAAGGAAAATACTCATCAAGCGGAAAGATCTTGGACCCGTAGCAATCCATTGTATTATAAAAGATAGAACTTTCAAGAAGGTCCTTATCGATTCAGGTGCTAGTGTAAGTCTCATGCCTTTATCCATTTTCAAAAAGCGGGGTATTGGAAAAGTGAGCAATACAGGAACAAACTTGAAGTTTGTCGACCACACGACTAAGAGGTCATATGGGCTAACAAAGAATGTACTGGTGACGATTGATAACTTTACCTTCCCAGTTGATTTTGAGATTATGGATATTCCAGAAGATGAAGAGACTCCCATCATACTTGGCTGACCATTCTTGCTTACTATCCAGTGCAGTGTTGATATTGAAACAGGTACTCTAACCTTGAAATTTTTTGATGAGGAAATAACTTTAAAAGTGCTGGACATCAAGAAGTGAGGTAAAGAGGAAGATAATCAACCTTCAGCTGGAATGATCAAAACAGTGGGAAAAGAAAAAATTTAAAAACCACTTCCTGAAAAAGTCTTTGGTGTAATCTATCAGGTTGCAATATCTCAGTTGTCTAGGGAACATAGCAAGACTCCAAAATTCATTCGAGGAGTCAAGATGAGAAAAAGGAAGAACATGGATGTTAGATGTGATTTGATATGCAAAGTTGCTCTTAACTCTGAACCTGACTGGTCCTCTTTTGCGAAAAGGTCAAGCAACAAAGGATGGAAATACCCCCCCATAACAATGGGGAGTGAATCGTCGAGCCATGTGACATTAAACGAAGCACTGCATAGGAGGGAACCCACATTTTTAATGATTGAGCATTTTCTTTTAGTTGTTATTTTATTTTGTTTACAGGTAATAAACGAGACCTGATAGGTGCAAGCTAGGATGTAGCAAATGGGTGTTGCATTACCCTCCGACTCCTGAGTAAGGATCTCTGTGAATTACGTCTCTCTCTCTCTCTCTCTCTCTCTCTCTCTCTCTCTCTCTCTCTTGTTCTAAAACATTGAGGCTAATTTTTAGTCCAAGTTTGGGGGAGGATTTACTGTTTGGGTTTTTGTTTTAAGTACTTTTTAATTGTGTTTGTGTGCTTTTGTTTAAAACCCGCTTTGAACTCTCCATGAATGAGGACCGTAAAAACATTTTCTTGTGAATACTGTGATGTATGAGGTAGTCAGGAAAGTATATGCAGTTTGAGGGAAGAGGAACTAGAACTAGGGACTTTGGGAAAGTTTGGAAATTAAGGTATAAATTGAACACCCTAGATTCTCCGGAGTAAGGAAACGAGTCCAACATGTAAATTTGTGCCATAGTACTTGGATTTGAGAAGTTTTCCTTGATTAGTTCATAGTGATAGTCCGACATAATTAAAAAGAATTACATGTATAAGGTTGATTGAGTGAATGACTTATGGCACCAAAAAAAGAGAATGATGAATAATGGCGGTAAAGACAACTGGTCCTTCTAAGTTGGGTAACCCTCACCCGGTTACTTAGCCTAATGGTGGTTGAGTCTCAATTGTCGTCACTAAGTGGACTAATAAACACCTGTGCATGAGAGAAAAATAATAAAGGTGCCTAGAAAAAGTATCGATCAATCTTGTATATGTGAGGTAAAATAGTAAAAAATGCCTTAATTTAATTATCTGAATGAAAAGGGTAGAAAATCAAAGAAAATACTTAAGCCAAAAGCATAGTTGGAGAGGTGACCGAAAGAGGGATTTAGGTCTATGGTTTTACTGTGGTATGTGTTTGTGTAATACCTTTGTTAACGGACCATTACCAAGAGAATTAGTTTTAGCCGATCAGAACAAAGGCTCACGTATGAGTACCGACACACCTTACCTTCACAGGTCTTTTATCTGATATGTACCGTTTGGTCTAAAAAATGTTTATGCAAGCTTGTTGCTTGAGGTCAAACAACGGTTTAAGTTTGGGAGAGTTTGATCAGTGGTTTTTATGCGTTATTTTACCGTTAGTTTTAGTTAATCTTCTTATATGTTTAGTTGCATTTTATATCCTTTTATCGCATTTTATATGTTGGTTTTATATTTCCATTGTTTTTATGTTCAGGTAAGCATTCAGGACGAATCGGAGCAAAAACCAGGAAAAATCGCAGGAATTCGGAAGAGTTTTTAGAAGAGAGACAATGGCCTGATACGGCCACACGTGTCAGCTGACACAAAGATTCCCAACCAAAATTTGGGATAAGGGATACTAACCAAAAGTTAGAATCACCGGAACACTGACCAAAGGCGAATCCACAATGAAGAATACCAACCAAAAGTTAGGAAAAAATAAGGATAACCAACCAAAAGTTGGGATAAAGGCTACTAACCAAAAGTTAGGATCACCAGAACGCAGACCGAAGGCGAATCCACAAGGAAGAATACCAACCAAGAGTTGGGATAAAGTTGGAAATTACTAACCAAGAGTTAGGATTCAACAAAGGATATACATGAGATAGAATCAACAGACTTACAACCTGAAGAGAAGATGACACTGCTGGGGAATAAAAGAACACAAGTTCGATCCATTAAAGAGTTAATGGAAGGAAAATTGTATTCATTAGAGGGACACATCATCAAAGAGTTGATGGAAAGGAAGCTGACATCGTCAAAAGGGTTGACAGGAAGAAAACTTCATTAGAGAGACACATCGTCAAAGGGTTGACGGAAGGATAACATCTGGAATGTCATCATTAAAAGGTTGATGGCAAGAAAAAGGACCTCGTCAAAGGGTTAACGAAACAGAAAGATGATATCGTCAAAGGGTTGGAGGAATAGAAAAACTTCACCGAAGAGACACATCCTCAAAGAGTTAACGACAAGAAAACCTGACCGAAGGAACACCTCATCAAAGAGTTGACGGGAAGAAAATATTTTCCGAAGAAACACATTGTCAAAGAGTTGACGGGAAGAAAACCTGCTTGGGGATGTCGTCATCAAAGGGTTGATGGACAAGGCCTGATTGAGGGTAAGATCGACGTATTATCTAAGACACAAAAGAAAGTAAGCATATGAGTTGATGGGAATGGCTCGGAATTCTCTAAGGATATGTCACTGTTTTAATTGAAAGTTGATTCTGGATTCGGGCAAGGTACCAAATCTAGCTTATGCTTTGCATGCATATGTTTAAATATGGTGTAATGCTCTATATGAGATGGAAATTCTACGCATTTAAGGATGCAATGTAATGATGATTACTATATTTAGGATGCAGACGTATGCTCGGGCTACCGAAGAAAGAAGGATGCGCCAAGAATGATTGGACTTTGCTGGGAAGCACAGGTGAAACCTGATGGTGAGTGATTTTTGGAAAGTGATATTTTTCTGGGTATTAAAGTGGATTGGATTTTGGAATGAGGTACCAATATGGATTGGACTTTTAGTTTAAGAGACGCCAATAGGGATTGGGTTTTGGATGGATGCCAAGCAAGGTTAGGTTTTGATTTTCTGTTCGATTTTACAAGGCTTCATACTATGTTATATGACAAAAAATATGCAATGGTTATGCAATGATATGACGGCTTAACCGGTAGTTTTGAGGTAAGTCAGGTACAACTGACATTGGAAAGTATCTTGTTTGGCTACAAGGTTTCTGGTTGAAAGGTTAGGGAATGCATTGACTTCCCGACATTCGTCTTAAACTTGAAGATTGACAGAACCTGCTTGAGTAGCTCTGAGTAGCTCTAAAAATATAGAAAGGAAACGTTCATTTGTCTCCAATCCTGCCCCAGCCTACAAGATCTCTTTAAGAATCTGCCTCGAAAGGAAACCTGGAACCTCTGTACCCTGATAGTTTGAGATAGACTGCCTCAGTATTCCGACCTTTAGAGAGGTGCTTTGGATTAATCGTCTTCTAGAAAGGATAACTTTTTGTACTCTTGGGGTGGCCTGCCCAAACCTTGAAATGATTTTGCCCCTGACTGGCTAATTTGCAAAGAAATTGCCTAAAACTAACTGACCTTCGAGAGATTTATCAAATCTCGACCTAATTGTCCCAGATTAGCTTAATCTTGGATGGTTGACCCTCCTGGTATGATCATTCGACATGACTTGCCCATGTTCAACGGAGTACTCAGGCATTTTGCATCTTATCTTGATCAATCCTCCCACTGCAGAAACTCTCCTAACGTCAAGTTCTTACTCGTAAGTAAAACAATTCATTTTGAAAATGATAATTTTAATGCAATGCATATGACGGTTTTGAAATCCAAGTCTGTTCACTGGAAAAAAAGTTATGAACGAATCAGTATTCAAAATGTCACATCAATACCAACATGAATGGTAAGAAAATCCTTTTATGAGTCAGTTTTGACGCGATTCCCGAAGTATGCTTTCGAAATAACCCTGCTTCAATTAGGTCTTTTGAAGGTTTTAACATGGTCTGGTTCGCGATTTGGGAAAGAAAGGATATAAGGCTCAAAGTTTTGTTTTAACCTACCCATTCTTATTGATGTCCTCCAGTCCTACGTTTAGTTAACTCGAAACAAGAGTTCGCCTTTCAAAAAGTTATTGAATGGAATGAGTGATGGTTAGGGAACCCATAAGGTATTAGAGTGATAATCACTCGCTTTTTGTCTTTGGTGTCTGGAGTCACACGACTAGTTCTTCATCGAGGATTTTTCTCTTGTAATCCTCTTCATTTTTGGCTTTTCACTTTTTCCCTGATCTTTCCTGGACTGATTCATTTGAATGTTTTTTTTATTTTGAAGTCCAGTGGGATGCCCTATTTTTTTCTAAGTCACTTGGTTTCAAGTTATCAACTTAGCGGGCTTTCTTCTTTTTACTTTTTCTTTTCTTTTGATTCTCTTTTTTGGAACAAATCGTGTGACACCAGCTTGTCTAACTTGTTTGAAAGAGTTGTGATTGTATCACTCCTCGGTTGGTGAGGGATAACCACTGTAAGGTACGACCTCTTGAGATGTGATTGATCCTCTAATGGGAACATTCCTTTTTTTTCAATTTGGACGCTTGGTCAAATTAACTGACACCTACCCTACCCCAGGTTAAGATTGAGGTTTTTTCGTTTTCAGAAAGAAACTCCTACTTCTAGGCTCAACAAGGTTGACAAGGGATTATCTTCCTTATACCTCCGGTGTTTAGAGATTTGAAACAATGCATGTACATCATCAACAAGTTTTTGCTTAAAAGCATACAACAGAAGTTTTTGCGTCTTTCAATTTTGTCATCCTCCCTCGGGTTCTGCTTAAACAGGAATTTGACATCAATAAAAAGGTATGAGTGAACACAAATAGATTTAATCAAATATGCATATTCATTTCATTATCATTATCAATCGAAAACAGACAAGATTTACAAATGAAATTTGCACTTTAACAGAAAAGAAACTACAAATGCAAAGAAATGACATGATGTAAAAGACTGCCAGCTTCGGGAAACTGGGCTTTCCAATCTTGATTTGCTATTTAGCTAGCCATCTTCAGAATTGCTCGTCAAAGTCAGTGTGATACTCATCTAAACATATGATCTCGGTGAATTCTTCCATAACATGGACTGATGAACCAACATGATTGGATGAAGAAGGATTGTTGATTTGAATACCCGGAGGCGTGAAAAAGAACATATCGGAGTCAAGAAAAGTCTGAATCTTGCTCTTGAGTACCTTACAGTCTTCGGTTGAATGCCACTGTGCCCCAAGATGGTAGTCACAACGGGCGTTGACATCAAAACCTGGTGGGTATGGAGGAATCACTGGATTTATCTCCTTTGGCATTATCAGTCCACCTTTGATCAAATCTGACAACATCTAACTATATGACATTGGCAACTGAGTGAAATGCCTCTCTGACTTCCTTGGTCTTTGTCGATATGATGATGCGGCAGACGACGGTATGACCGTTGATTCTGAGGCGGTCCCTGATTTGGAGAAAATGTTTATCCATGTGGAGAGAATGGTATCTGATACAGAAACCCAGAAGATTGCTGACTCTGAATAGTTGAAATATCTGAGAGTTGAGGCTGAGGTATCAGAGATTCCCAGATAGAATTACTTTCCTTCTCTCATTCTTCTTGAGAACTGAAAATTGATTCACTTTCACCAGCTGAGATGTTCGGGGCGTCTTGGATCTTCCCACTCTTGAGGCCACTCTCGATACGTTCCCTAACTAGTATCGAGTCAAAAAAGTTCAATGCTCCATTACCAATCATCTTATCCAAGTATATGCCTTGCAAAGTACCCATGAACAAGTCAACCAATTCTCTATCTAGAAGTGGTGGTTGAACGCGAGCGACTAACTCTCTCCATCTCTGAGCATACCCTCTGAAGGATTCATTGTCCGCTTGAGATAAGTCTTGCAAATGTATGCGGCTGGGAGCCATGTCAAGATTATAGTTGTATTGCTTCACAAAGGCGTTGGCCAGGTCTGACCATGATCGGATGCAACCACTTTCTAACTGCATGTACCAACTCAGTGATGCCCCACTTGACTGTCTTGGAAACAGTGAATCATAAGATTGTCGTTACAGACATGTGAGGTCATTATTATGTAAAATATCACCAAATGCTGCTTCGGGAAGCTATCCCCTTTGTACTTCTCAAACTTTGGTGTATTGAACTTTGGAGGCATTACAAGGCCAGGCACCAAACACATGCTTCAAATTAAGAGCATCATGACCCTCTAAAGCATCAAGATTCTTCTCCAACACACGATACCTTTTCATAAACTCAACATTCCGTGGGTCTTTAGGTTTCATCTTTGGAACTACCCTTTGGAAACCTCGCACGGAGAATGCGAAGCTCTGATAGTCCATGTCATTAAGAGAAGAGGAATTTCCATCTGGACAATGGTACAATCTTGTATAACTTGATCCTCAACAGGAATCCGCACATGCTGAGCTTGAGCAACATTGTTTATTGGAGGTGGAATAATATTCCTATTAGATGGAGTCCTTTGAATATTGGTCTCTCCCCTTGTCATGACTGTCATAGCTTCCACGAGTTGATCCAACTGATTCTTCATCAACTTAACATTTGCTCTTGTAACAAACTGGCTCTGCTCTCCTGAGTTCATGATTCTTCCAAAAGCTAACTCAAGTCCAATACAAGTGTCGGGAAATTAATTACGGGTCAGACAAAAGATGGATGAGCTCTATTGTTTCTGGCTGAGGAAAGATATGCAAAAAGATGCGCAAATGCTTACGCAATGCAATATTATGGATACAACAGATATGGAATCAAAGCTTCCACAAATATTATGAATAATTATCATGATGCTGACTGAATAGGCTCAAAAGTTTGCTCTGAAGAAAATATTGGAATACCAGAATACCCAGAATACCAAAATACCAAAATACCAGAATAATCAAAATGGAAAAATACCATGCTGATAAATTCACACTGATAAGAAAACTAGAAAACCGGGTTAGTTGAAATTCAAGGTTTCCTGCAAAAACCCATCCCCTCTCACATGTGGGTTTTAGTCTTGGATGACATGGCAATCCTAGTAGGTTATCAGTATCACAGACTCTCAGGTCGACAACTAATGATACGTTCACCATTTCTGGTTTGACATCATGGTCAATCAAGAAGGCATCAACCTATTTTCCAATGAACGGTCTCCAAAGTTATAAGCTATCTTTGTCAATACCCCATCTTATGCACCAGACGTACAGGATAGAGCATCTCCAAATAAAACCTCGTCTGGACATGAATTTCGTGTGAACTTTACGTAGCCAGATGTCATACAAGCCCCACTACTCTCCACTCTAATCCTAAGTGTATACTCAAGCCTCGGTAGTGGGCTTATCTCTCATGGAACAAACCCATCCAACAACACATCAACAATAGCATAAAAGGATAACAATAATCAAGTGCAACAGTAAAATGAAAATGCAATAATATACAACAATAAATGTACAACAGATACAACATACATACGCACAAAAATAAACACCCAATGAAACAAAACAGATAAGCGCTAGGATTGACTTGCATAGGGAACCAAAGTCCCCAGCAGAGTCGCCAGCTGTCGCAACTGTGGAAAAAAACAATCGGCAGAAACAAACAGAAGAGTCACCACCGAACGTTATTTATCCCAAAGGAGGAAAAGGGAACTGTAGTACCCTAAATTTTGCCCTGAGATTAATCGGTTCATTTCGTATCCCATTTCGTTTTGCTTTGCATTTTAGCTAACCACTAACAGGTTGTGTAGTTCTCTGATTCTGCATGAAAAATCACGTTGCACGCTCTTTAACTTATGAAGGACAAAATGGTCATTTATTCGCAGTCGGCTGTCAATTTATTAATCTAAGTTGTAGCCAAGGAATTTGAACCATTTGAATTTATTGGTGGGAATCGATGCCGAAGTTTAGTTAGAATGGTTTAATCGTGGAGGATTTGAGCCGGTGGAATTAAATCAGTTTATTTTTGTTTGGATGAAGTTAGTCGGAAAAGCGGGGTCATTAAAACAGATTGGATTTATTCTGATAAGGTTGTTCATTTAAATTTCCGGAAGAATTAATCAAAAGTTGTATCGGAATTGCTTATTGGTGCTTTCATTTCATTTTAAAAAATAATAAATAAAAAAAATACATTTTTAACAATGTTTTTCATTTTAAATATCAAAAGAAAAAGGGAAAATAATTTTACTTCATTTTTTATAATGATTTTTTTTATTTCATTTTTATATCAAAAGAAAATAAAAATTTTATTTCGTTTTTATAATATTATTTTTTATTTCATTTTAATATCAGAAAAATAAATAATAATATTATTTTCATTTTCATTTTAATATAAAAAATAGATGCATATAATAATAACATTTTCATTTTATTTCATCAAAATTAATTTGTTTAAAAAATTAAATAAATTTACAAAATAAAATTACATTTCTTTTTGCTAAAAATCCTAAATTCCTAAAAGGAACTTCTTCCAATTTCTTCGATTTCTTCAAGTTTCCGATCAACTTCTTCGAACCTGCAAAATCAACGGCAAATAAGCAAGTTTTAAACGGTTAGAAGTGTGGTTCCGATACCCTCAGCTCAATGTCATCATCGGGCACGTCGGGAGGGTAACGACGAAGTCGAAGCCAGCCCCCGACTCATTTTCTCGACCTCGGTAAATCAGGGAACAACTGTTCTTTTTGTTTCCAAGAGAGAGAGGAAAAAGTGATTTAAAAGTGATTTTGCAGAAAAGTGATTTTGGAATAAGCACTTTTGAAAAACAGTTTATCCAAAAAATGTTTTTAGCCAAACAGCCCGTAAACAAGCTCCCAAAAGATTTCTAAGTCTATAACGGATACAAAACCAATTTTCCCATGAAAATTGTACGAGATTCACACGCATCCAACGAATTCCAAGAAAATTGCAAGTGAGCCATAACAGTTTCCGGAAAAATATGACAAAGTCCACAAATAAACTTCCAAATCAAAAGCAAACTCCAATGTTAAAACTCGTAAAAACAATAACTTTTTCGGAAAAACAGTCGTGACTGTCGCAACAAACTCAGCCTTCCAATGTTTTGCAGCAAGAACAAATAAAACCATGAGCAGATCGCAACCAAGAACCACAAAAAATCCAGCGATGCTTTCGTAACCTAAATCAACAAAAAAGACCACAATCCTCATGATATAAAGAATCCATGCAACAACAAGTAGGGATTTTTGGGGATCCGGGACGAAGGGAAATTCAAGAGAGATTCAGAAAAACCCCAAGGGTTTTCATCATTATCAACCAGACTCAGATAAACAATAGTTTATCATCATCGTCAAAAGCGAAAGAAGAAGAGGAGCTTTTCAAAAAAAAAAACCCAGTCGCGAACTCAAGGGAGAAGACCACCATCCCCGTCCATCAAAGAACGGTGGCAATCCAACTCCAAGCCTCAGTTTGTTACATCATCGGCCAAACCCGTCAAAATCCGTAGGAAATCGCAAAGCCGTGGAAGCACCTAGCTTCATCATCATAGTTCAACAGAACCCGTAATTGGACTCAGACGGACGAAAGTCCATCATCATCGTCATCCTCGAAACTCAACCGGCGTCAAACGTAAGCTTCACCGTACATCTATTTCTGTTTGTTGTTTCAGGTAGATACGAGTCAGAGCCGGAAAAGAAGGACGGAAAACATGCGAAAAAGAGGAAAAGGTGAACAGGTGGAGAAGACAGCATGCAAGAAGAAAAACGAAATTAAAGAAACTTCGAAGAAGCTTTTCAATGGTCGCCGGTGGCACAATGAAGAAGAGGAAAATGGGTACAAACACCCTAATGAAGACAACACGGTCCCCCTCCCCTTTTATCTGTGTCTATTTTTTATTTATTTTTACTGCTTTTTATTTATTTATTGTTATTGCTTTAATTGATTTGTTAAACTAATACTTAAGTGGGATCAGTGTCTTTTAATTAGTAGTCGTTTTGCATAATTCATAATCCTTTTAATTGACAAGTAATGATTTCTTAATCACTCCCAATAGATATCTCCTTTTTTTATAACAACACTTTTGATAATCCCTAATAAAAGACCCATGTTTATAAATAAATGTTAATTAAGATATTTTTTAAAATTCTTTAAGTAAAAAATGAAATTAAAACTTTTCCATAATTACTAACTTTTGTTTTTTAAAAAGAAAAAAGAAAAAGAGGAGAACATTTCAAAGGGCCTTTTAAAAAAATGATTTTTAAAAAGATTTGTTCTTTTATCAATGAAAATTCAAAAAAAATAAAATAATTGGATTCTTTTAAATAAAGATTTAAAAAAAGAACGCCTAGCCTGATCGTTTCTCGATTTTGTTTAACCATTATCTTGTCCTTATTCATTTTTGTTTACTGATCCATGGTTGTTATTCATATTTCAATTTTTCAATTGTAACTATGCGAGTATATCGTTGCCGGTTATTCCTTCTTTATTTTGCATTTTTTTATGGTTGTAACTTATGCAAGGACATCGCCGCTTTTATATTTCTTGCATTTTTTGGGTTTGTAATTTACGCGAGTAATCGTCGCATTACAATTTTCTTTACTGCTTTCATATTTTCTTCTATTTTAACTGCCATATAATAATTTGTCATGCGCATCAATTTACCGTTAAAATCCTTCCGAGGGATTAGGTCTAGCCATTTGACCGTTGAGTCAATAACCCTAATATTTGACCATTTCAAAACCCTAATCTTGCCCAGGTGTCCCGCCGCGGACAAAAATACCATTTACCCTAGCATTAGGTTAAGGAGTCGCCGCACTCTGTTTTAGGGTTTCTCGTCGTGGAATGTTTAGTTAACCCTAATTTCAATTCAAACTATTTCAACGTAGAAATAGGAGTCGCCGCACTCCACGTAAGCGCTTCCTTAAGAAATCCTTATTCTCCCATTGAAATCTTGACCACAATCAAGAAGTTTCTAACCTCCCTTTCAAGGGGAACTACAGTTACTCTGATTCCATTCCCTATCCAGGATACGTAGGCACAAGATGCGAATCTTGCCGAGTAAACTTAGAACTAACCCTTAGGACTTTTTTGTCACTTTTAACCCTTAGCAATATACCCTCAAGCAAATAATCAAGCAAAATAGTAAATTTTAAACAAAAGGTCCCTATAGAGTACTACAGAAGTTTAGGGTGCTAATACATTCCCTAAGCTTAACCAACCCCTTACCTAGATCTCTCCCTGCATTGTTTTACGATGCAAAAGTAGGTTTTCCCTCTTTTGACCCTTTCCTTCGGATAAATCAAAGAGCGGTTGTGAACTAAAGATGCGATTCAAATTAATTAATAATTTGATATCATATTCTAACCGCAACAGATAATGGCGACTTCACTGGGGACCGCCTAACTTTTAAGGGTTACCCCTATCCTGTTTATTTGCCATGCTATTTGCTTTATTATTATTTGTTTTCTTGTATATATATATATATATATATATATATATATATATATATATATATATATATATATATCTGTTGTACTTTACTTGGGGGTACTATTATTGTGAGATAAGTCCCACACCCGGACTTGAGTGACATTATTATAGGAAGGTGATATATTCGATGAGGCTTATAGGGAGTGAGTCCCGACCAAGCTGACTTGAGAACCACTGCTCAGTTGAGACCCTTTCGAAAATGGTTCGGTTGAAGGAGTAGTCGTGAAAACGTTTAATATTGTCGATTGGACTCTGTGATACTAGGGACCGTAGTACCTTAACACCACTTTGGCCTTATCTAAGACGTAGTCCGGGAACTATGATGGAGTAGTCCCAAAATAGTTGCTACGCAATACTACACTCAAAAGAGGTTCTCTTGAGAATATTATTAACCACCGAGTCAGTTGGGAAATTGATAATATCCGAAATATGGACTGATGACTTTGGGCACTTCTTCAGAACCTTGTTCTGCAGGTACAACTAACCTATAGTACATACCTTTTGGGAAGGGTAGACCTTGACTCCGCTCATTATACCTTAACCTAGGACTTTTGTTGTTTGTGTGTATCTGTGCATGGCATTCATAAAACATCATTCCTAGTTTCAAGGAATTCAACAGTCCTTTGTGAATTCAAAAGTCCTACACTTCAAAGTTTAAAACCTTTTCCAACATTCCTAAAAAAGGAATGTTTGCAATCGACCGTTGAAGTTCTTGAAACTATTGCATCGCATTAACATCATGTCTTGCATTGCATTTTTCCTCTGGTTTCTCCTGTCCAATTGTCTTTATCTTCCAATGTCCCTTTGAGTCGTCAAGCTGATTCCTCGACACAGATATCAGACTAAAGCTAATTATAGACGCCAAATGTCAGAACAAGAGGAACATAATGCAGAATTCTGAATGGAGATCGATGAGTTGAAAGCAGGCATGACCAGGCTTACCGAGATGCTTCAAGTACTGATTTCCAGAGGAGAGCCACCTCAGAGGATCGTCATTCAAGAAGTTTCAAGTGTTGATCCACCTCTTGTTTCACTGTCGCCCTCTACTTGGCCGGAGTTTGGTTTACCTCATAACTACTCTCCACCTTTTGCATCTACTGCTACGATTGGTCAGACTGTCAGACCGGTTTTTCAAGCTCATGTCCTTACCGAGGCCAGACCTGTGGTCCACCATGTTAATCAGACTGTCCAAGCTCCCTTTGAGAATCCTCCCTATGAGTACAATGCTGTCGGTGTTCAAAGGGAAGACCAGGAAGATTTTGTTGAGCCTGAGATTACCCGTGAACAGTTTCAGATCATAAAAAAGAGACTTCAAGTTGTCGAGGGTACTGATTTCTTCAATGTTGATGCCGACAATATGTGCCTAGTTTCTGGTCTTGTTCTGCCTGCCAAGTTCAAGACTCCTGAATTTGTGAATTATCAAGGTCACTTATGTCCAAGAGCCCATCTAGTTATGTACTTTCGAAAGATGGCAGCTTACACCAACAATCAGAATTTGCTCAACCATTGCTTTCAGGAAAGTTTGAGTGGTGCTTCTCTTAAATGGTACATGAACTTAAAGCATAACAACGTCCACTGCTTCCAAGATCTCGCCAATGCTTTTATGAAGCAATACAAATACAATTTAGACATGGCTCCGGATCACTGTCAACTTTAAAGTATGTCTCAGAAAGAAAAATAGTCATTCAAGGAATACGCTCAGCATTGGAGGGAGTTAGCTTCTCAAGTTAAACCCCCTATAGCGGAGAAGGAACTGACAGGAATGTTCATGGATACTTTGTCTCCTTTCTATTAGGAAAAGATGATTTGAAGTGTCTCTTCAAGCTTTACAGATCTGGTGACTATTGCCAGAGGTTAGAAGAAGGTTTGAGAAATGGTAAGGTATCCAAAGCTGCCGAATCTTCTCATGGTGCAAGGAAATCCTATGGGAATTTCCAGAAGAATAAAAAGGAACAGACCAATGTTGTCATGGATTAATCAAGAAGGCTTCGCCATGGACTTCAACCTGTTGATCATCATGTTGTTGCCCCACAGCCAGCCCAGACTCCTCAGTGTCCAGTTATTATACAAGACCAGTATCGAAACAGGAACCAATTTGATCCTATTCCCATGACTTACACAAAACTTTATCCTTACCTGGTTCAACGAGGGTTGATCACTACAAGGGCTCTACCACCTCCTCCTAATCCTCCTCCAGCTAGATTTAGGGCTGATTTCCAGTGCGCTTTTCATGAGGGTGCCTTAGGCCACGACTTGGAGCATTGTTTTGCACTGAAGGCTAGAGTGCATGAGTTGGTCAGAGAAGGAATACTTGATTTTGCAGATAATCCTCCAAATGTCCAGAAGAATCCTTTGCTAATGCATCAGAAGTGAAGCTTCAGACAGTACTAATTTAGTCATTAGGCCTTTTGTTTCTCGTTGTTTGTACTTTCCTTTTTTCATATTAGATATTTGTTTTCCAATTACGTTTGTACTTTTACATTAATAAATTGAGCATTGCAACTTTTGATTTCAATTCATTTTGTCTATTATTTGCACCTTTATGCTTTATCTTTCAAATATTTACTTGTCCAAATTTGTGATATGCAAAGATTGGAGGGAGGATGATGAAAATGTTATACCCATAATTGCTGTCAGTATGCTTTCAATCAAACTTTGTTGACAATGTAAGGCATTGTTTCAACTCCCAAACACTGGAGAAATAAGGAAGTGTTGCACCCCAAAATTTGACCAACAATTATTTATCCATTGAGTGTTTGAAAGTTGATACCTTCATCAGAAAGTTCAGGAGATCCTCAGAGGAATTGGTTGAAACCAGGGTTGTGTGCTTCATAGCTTGAGAGTTGTGGGTGCTCCTCAGATGATTATGAGCCTTTGAAAATGAACTTGATGATTTGAGAAAGCCTATGAGATGTCTTGATAGCCATCATGAAGCCCAGAGAGGTCATTATGCAAGAATTCAGAAGATTCAACCATGGATGGTAGAATTAGGGTTTTGACTGGGTCAACCCTAGGATAACTGAAGATTTGGAGAAGGTTGAGACCTAATCCAAGGTCCATGAGATCATGGAATGATGCATGGAGATGTTATAAAGATGATTCCTAGACCAACTCATCATGATTGAGGAGTTTGAGAAGTTTCAAGTCAGGGTTTCCAAGGATTGTCAGTGAAAAAACCCTAATTTGATCCCTATCTTCCAGGCAGTTTTAGCTCTAGATGTGATTGATATCTCATCTTCCCCACAACATTAATGTTGTAGAGCTTGTTCTTAGCTTTAATTTGAGTGGTGGAAGTCCTTGATAGGAGTTGCAGAGCTCAAGTTATGGTTTTGACAAATTACAGGTCAGCAGAGGTATGTGAATCTGGGTCCTTGAAGGTCACCCAACTTGCAGACAACTTTTGCCCTAGTAGGATGATTCCTATGATCTCTTGGTCAACATGAATGTTGAAGAGAATCTCCTTAGCTTTAATTTGAGTGGTATAAGTCCTTGATAGGATTTGTGGAACTCAACTTATGGTTTGAACAAGACAGGGGTATTTTGGTCATTTGTCAGTTATAGGTCATTTTAAGCAAAGGCCATATCTCCTATTTCCAAGCCTCAAATGGAAAAACTCAAAACATGAAAGTTGTTCAAAATGTGATTTTAAGTCTAGAAAGAAGGTCATGAATTGTTGGAAAAGCTCATAGCATGGATTTGCATGATTGGTTAAAAATGAACTAAAAATGGCTTATAAGTTTAAAAAGTTGAAAATGAAAATTGGTTTGGAAGATCTAGGAATCCAAAATAGGTCATCCAATATATCATTTTGATTGGAAACATCATTTTGAGAACATTGGTTTAAATAGAATTTTCATTTGAGGCTTTAAAATGGGACATGCTTTGGAAAATTGAAGCTTGCATTATAAGGCACCCTTGCAAAACTCAACCTAAGCCAAAGGTGAGCTTGTTTTTCACACATATCTTCTCATTATCTCATGTAAAGGTATTTTGGCACAAAATTACAAGGCATAAGGCATGATACATGGGATTTTCAACTTATCATCACATGAGATTTTCAAGCTTTTCTAGCACTTTCTAGATGAATCTAGAAGTTTCTATTGATCATTATAAGAAGAGTGAATCATGATGAGTATGAGGTTGGTCAAGGTTGAAGAATTCAGAGGAGAAAGAGAGAGAGAAATTGCCATTGAAGAGCTTCCTTCAAGATCAAGCAACTGGAGATTTCTTCCATCACAAGACCTCTCCTTCAAAACCAGTGCAAACAGAAGGTTGTGCATCTTCAAAGGATCACATTGAAGCCCTTGCAAGCTCTGAATCAAGCCCTAGCTACACACACCATTGAACCTTGACAGGTTTCTTTCTTTCCACGAATCTCTTTAATTATGTAGTTTCTATTAGTTCTTTAGGTGTAGGATTAGTGTACTAGGTTAGTTGATCTTTTCCCATGAGTTTGAGAGCTCTGTGTGAGATTTCATGGCAGGTGCAAGATTCTTTAATTTCCAAGAACAAGCTTTGTAGTGAGTTTTAGTTAGCATAGATTAGATCAGAATGGTTAGGATAGTATAAAGAGCATGATCATGTCATTAATTTTGAGTTTCAGAAGAATTGATCTCAGGAAAATATGGTGGTACCCGAGCTTTGAAGTTCTCTGTTTGAATGATTCAAGGAGAATTAATGAAAATCACTCGTGTAGCTTTGTTCCTTGTAATCAGTAGTCTATTTTCCCTTTTGGAATTTTTGAAAATCATTGAGTGTGGAGGGAGAATGAGCCAGGAGAAGTTCCTTGCATGAGAATAAGGTTCAGAAACCCTAGGGTTTCGTTTGGGGACGATGACTAGCGTCCGTTGGATCAGCCTGGACATTTGACCATTTCATTTCATCTAACGGTCGAGATTAAAAAAAGAAACGGAGGGAAAACCCTAAGCCAAAACACCACCGTTTGGTTTAATGAGTGAAACTGGGCTCAGCAGACTTTCGCTATTAACACTACCCATATTCTGGCCCACTTGAAATCAACTGGCGCGCCCTTCTATCTGCACCCCCCCTCCCCTTTATTTTCATTCTTTTATTTTTTTAATTCCTTTAATTTTTTCTTGTTTTTAATAAATTCATAAAAAATAGAAAATTAAATATTTTTTAATTCTTGTTTTTTCTATAGGTTAGTGAATTTGTCTAGAAAAATATAAATAAATAAAATGTCCATTTTATTTTCTTTTCATGTTTTTAATAGATTTTTCTTTTAAATAGCTTTTAAAATAGGATTAATTTTGTACATGATTTTGTAGAATTTCTTTTAGGACTTTCCCTTAGGATTTTTAATTCATTCTTTTTTGTGTAATTAGATATTGAATCATAGTTCCCCATAGGATTTAATTCTTGATTTTTAGATTAAAATTTGATTAGTTTAGTTAGGTTAGCATTAGGGTGCCTAGTTAGGGTTTAGGTTGTGCATAGGTAAGGGAAATTCATTTTCTTTAGATAGTTTTGTCTTGATTTTTGGGTAGGGGCATATGCGGATGTTATGGGTAGATGTTGTAGACCCTTGTGAATAATTGTTAGATTTTTCCCCCTTGGTTTAGTATTTTTAGGTATTTTATGAAGTTGCTTGGTGATTTTGTCTATTTTGTGGTTATCTGTTCATCTCTGGGGTTTATTTTGGGGAATTTGTTGTGGGGTTTAGTTTGTCTTGAAGATCTTGTTGGAGAGCATGATGAAGAGAGGATTGTAGATCAAGACTCAGAGACCCAGAGCTTGGCTTATTCCCTGTCTGTGAGGTTTGAGATCCTGAAGTTTGAAGGAAGTTCATGGTACTTTCCTGAGGAAGGCACTATGAATGACTTTCATTCTTTCTTCTCACCTCTTTCTTAAGTATCCAATGATGTTGGAGCCAACTTGTGAGTTTAATTTCTCCTGAGGAGGAATGTAAACTGATCACATGTTGTTGAGCCATATGGGATACAATTCCTAAGTGGAAGCCTCCTAGTACTTTCCTGAGGAAGGTCCTATGGGTCTATTCACTTAGTTCCATTAGTTTATCTAGGATTTCTTAAGTATCCAATGATGTTGGATCCAACTTGTGAGTTTAATTTCTCCTGAGGAGGAATGTAAACTGATCACATGTTGTTGAGCCACATGGGATACAATTCCTGAGTGGAAGCCTCCTAGTACTTTCCTGAGGAAGGTCCTATGGGTCTATTCACTTAGCTCCACTAGTTCAGATAGGATTTCTCAAGTATCCAGTGATGTTGGAGCCTGCTTGTGAATTTAATTTCTCCTGAGGAGGAATGTAAACTGATCACAGTGGTTGAGCCACATAGGATATGACTCCTGAGTATACACCTCCTAGTGCTTTCCTGAGGAAGACATTATGAGTCTGCTTACTTAGCTCCCTTTCTTTGGTAAGCTTGTTTGAAGCTTGAAGACTGGGATTGATTTCTTTTGGTTAGGTTTTGCTTTAGGACTTTGCTTAGATTTGGTTTAGATTCTGTGTTAGGGTTAGGATTAGAGAGTAGATGATTCTTTCTCAAGTATGTGGTTTGTTTGCCTGATGGCACTTCATTTCTTTTATCTGTTCATTGCTTGATAGCATGTTGTTTATCTTCAGTATGATTACTGTTATTTCATGACTGGCTTGAGGTCGAGACGAGCTTGTGGAGGCTGAAGCCCCACACACATTTCCTCCCTCACTTGCATTGCATGCATTTTACTGTTAAAGCTGATACTTTTGTCTGTTTTGGTGTATCATTGACATGATCCCTTAGGACTCTCATTTCCTTTGATAAGGATTTGATGATAGAACTTTAGGTTGAAACCTATGCATGACAATATCTAGGAGTTCCCTGTTTAAACCACAACCATAGGATGAATCCATGGCATGATAATAGTAGGACTTGATAGTCTCCCTCCTAGTTGGGCATGTTCTCTTCTCATCTCGAAACAGTTTAAGATACAGTAATCATGAATGATTTCTTTCGTACGTTACGAGCCTTAAGCTATCTGAGGATGGATGTTTAGTATGGTACCTTTGGGTGACATGCGACGCATTCACTCTCAGGTCATAGTCTCTAGTGCGGTTGAAATCGCAAACATAATAAAAAAATACTTCTTTCAGGAGATAACCCGTAGTTTCCCGAACTACGTTTGCTCTGATCTTTCATACCAGATGAAAGTACGTAGGCATAGGATGCGATATCCTAGCGGGCAACCTTCCCCCGTAATCCTTCGTAGGCCGAACTACGTTGACTCTGATTTCTCGTTCCAGACGGGAATACGTAGGCATAAAGTGCGATGCTTTGCCGAGTCATTTTTCTTTTCTTTTTTCAGCCAGCCTCGATAGGTAGATAGATTATAACCAACCCATCCAAGTAAACAAACAAGCGAGGATCCCGTCGAGTACGACGGACGTGAGGGGTGCTAATACCTTCCCCTTGCGTAACCGACTCCCGAACCCAGACAATGGTTGCGACGACCTTGTCTTACCCTTATTCGTCAGGTTTTTCCGATCGTTTCCTTTCCCGCTCTGAGGGATAAATAACGAAAGGTGGCGACTCTTCTGTCATGCCGACACCCTATTTTCGCGCAAGCGACAGCTGGCGACTCTTTTGGGGAATCGAACCCAGAGTCTCTGGTTCTCTGGTTCCCTATGAGAGTCAATCCTATCGTTTGTGTGTTTGCTTGTTGGGTTGCGTTTATTTATCGCATTTTTACTTTCCGCATTTTATTTCCCGCATTTTATTTTCAGTTCGATATGATTATCTGTGCTGCTGTGGGAGAGGGATGTTACTATGAGTGAGAAGCCGGACCTGGGCTTGAGTACACACCTAGATATAGTTGCGGAGAAGTAGTAGACGAACCTGCCTGCTGAGCAGGCACAGTTCCCTATGAAAATCTGCGCTCAGACGAGATTCTTGCAGAGGTGCTCCTTTCCGGTCCTGAGGATCTGAGGGGAGTCCATACGTAAGGATTGTCGACTCTGGGGACCGATCATTTGGAAGTCAGCTAAGGGAGGCCTCTTCATGACTTGATGATGCCACTCCTTCTGGGAATCGTATCGTCACTCATGAAAGTCTGAGACGCTGATGACCGCATAGGATGCCGTACCTTTGTCCGTGGATTAGGTCCATACCTGTGAGTGGGGTTGGGATATTGCAGGAAACTTATACCTTCAGACTACATAGTTTTCTTGACAGTGAATCAGTTATGTTGGGTTCTCAGTTGCAGATATGTTCTCGACAGAGCAAGTTTTGATCAGAGGATTTTGTCATCAGGTGTATGTCTGTTCCTGATAGAGCAGGTTTCGATCAGAGTATTGTCTTCAGAGGCTTGTCCTGGATGGAGCAGATTTTGAGTGGGGTCTGAAGATCTCATCAGCAGTTGCTGTTTGTTCTTGATAGGGCAGATTTTGAGTGAGGTCTGAAGACCTCATCGGCAGATGTTATTTGTTCTTGATAGGGCAGATTTTGAGTGGGGTCTGAAGATCTCATCAGCAGCTGTGTGTTTGTTCTCGACAGGGCAGATTTTTGATTTGGGGTCTGAAGACTTCATCAACAGATGTTACTTGATCTTGCACCCGGGGTCCTTATTATCAGTCACTTATTCTTGTCAGAGCAGAATTTTGATCTCGATCCTATCAGATGGTTATTTTCAGCAGATCAGATCAGTGGTGTTACACCGGGGTTTCCTTCTCATCAGTGACTGTTGATACCGAATCTCCACAGCAGCTACCTGGATATATTGTTGCATACCTGCATTTTGCATTAGTTTGCATGATCATTCGCATTCCATTGACGGGTGTCTGTGACAGGTACCGTTTCCCCGATCCAGGATCTCTCGCCTCTTATTGTATTACTACAGTCGCTCTCAGAAAGACTGTTGCGTACGAGTTCTCAATCCCTGATGTATCGAAGTTGGCTATCGCTGGTACTATGTATATGTGAGGTTGCTGTTTCCATGATTGGGCCCAGATTCCCCTCCTTATTATTGTCAGCAGGTGCCAGGATCGGGGGAAATCTCTCAAGCACACAGACACACGCATACATCTGCATAAAGCATTTTGCATGACATACATTCTGTTGCTTTTCCTAACCTTTAATGTTGACAAGTTTTTCAGGTACTCAGGTTCCGAGCTGCTTTCGATCTCCAGGATTGATCAAAGACTCATCCACCGCTACTCAACTCGCGCTAATCAGACAAGGATAATGGACCAGGTACAGTCAGATGTTCAAGAGCTCCGTGAACGGATGGATCGTTTTATGGAGCTGATGCAAGTAGTTGCGAATGGGCAGGACCAGCTTCGTACTTTGGTGCAACCTCTAATCTCCAGGGTTGGCAGTAATGGCATACTCCACGGCGGGGCCGTACCCACTCCTCCTCCAGTGGATGCTCCACAGAATGTTGTTCCTGTTGCCGGGGGCAACGGCAGTGCTAACGGCAATCTGATGACTAATCTCGGACTCAATGCGGCAGGCGTCGGCAATGGTAGTTTGGGAGCCAATGTTAACATGGGGCCGGCCAACGACAACGCTGGTGTCGGAAATCTGTTGGTGCCTCAACCGTGGCTGGGGGACCATCAGGATGACGTATTCTGTCAGAGAGGTGTGGAAGCAGAGTTGAATGCTGAAGCTCGACTCAGGTTCAAAGCGCTGGAAGACAAGATGAGAGACATAGAAAATCAGAACACATTGGGCGTTGATATGTCCAAGCTCGGGTTGATTGCTGACTTTAAAGTACCTCACAAGTTCAAGGTGCCTACCTTTGAGAAGTATAAGGGTACCACTTGCCCCCGGGTCCACCTCCGATCTTATTATAGAAAGATGTCCGCCTATTCTGACGATGAGAAGTTGCTGATGCACTTCTTTCAGGATAGCCTTTTTGGTCCACCGCTCGAATGGTATATGGGTTTGGAGCCCGCTACTGTGCGCACCTGGAAAGATCTTGCAGAAGCGTTCGTCCTCCACTATCAATACAATAGCGACTTGGCTCCCAACCGAGTTCGGCTTCAGAATCTCTCACAGAGGAACAATGAAAGCTTTAAAGAGTACGCCCAGCGGTGGTGTGAATTGGCTGCTCGGGTTCAACCGCTGATGGTTGAGCGTGAGCTAGTGCAAATCTTCGTGGCTACCCTTCCTGGAATCTATTATGAAAAGCTGGTCAGTGGCATGTCTGGAACATTCTCGGCTCTCATCACTCTGGGCGAGCATGTTGAGAACGGTATAAAAATTGGAAAAATTCAGGGCGAATCATCCTCAGTTGGAGGAGGTAGCAAGAAACCCTATACTGGCAAGCGTCGAGAGGGAGATGCCAGTGCTGTCACTAATGCTAAGAGAAAGGGCAAGGGCCCTCAGCCTCAGATTGCTAGCATAAATATTCCAGCTGCTCCACCGCAGCCGCAGCAGCAGCAGCCTCAGCAGCAGAATCAGCAGGGGTATAAAAGATATCAGAATCGGGCTCCTATGGCAAGCCGTCATTTTGATACTCCACCTATGTCGTATGCACAGCTTTTGCAAACGTTGCTTCAGCTCCAATTGGTTCAAAAGAGGACGTTGGCTCCCTTAACAGGAGCACCACCACCGGGGTATGATGCTAGTGCTACTTGTGAGTTCCATACTGGGGCACCGGGCCATACGATTGAGAATTGTAAAGCGTTTAAGCACAAAGTCCAGGACTTGGTGGACGCCAAGGTTATCAACTTTTCTGACAACGTGCCCAACGTTACCAAAAACCCCATGCCTCATCATAAGGGGGGCGGAGTGAATGCTGTTATCACTGAGGAGAGTTCAGACTTGCTGACTGATGTCAAAGATTTGAAGACGCCGTTGAGTTTTGTCAAGGCTAAGTTGCTGAAGAAGGGCTTCTTTCCTGGATGCGGAGATTTATGTATGGCTTGTGCTACACTTCCTGATGGGTGTGAACAGCTGATCGAAGGTATCCAGAGTCTGATGTCTGAGGGCATTTTACAGTTCAGCCGGAGCGTTGAGAGTGCATCAGGGGAAGTCATGCTGAAGCAGGCAGATGAAGTTGCTACCATTACTATTCCTCGTCACCCTATTACTATTTCTGCGCCCCGTCCGCCTACTATCACTATCACCAGGGCCGGACCGATCCCATTCGAAAGCACTAATGCCGTTCCATGGCATTATGGTGCCGAAGTTTATTGTAATGGTCAGAAGATAGAGCTTGAACCATTCGGATCGACTGTGCAGAATCTTGCCGAGGTCAGTGGTATCACTCGAAGCGGTAGAGTGTTCGCGCCAGCAGAGGTTGCAGCAGAGAAAGTGGTCCGGGCTGACGCTGTGGATAAGGGGAAAGGTAAAGCTGTCGAAGAGGTCCCTGCAGGGGCAGAGAAGGACTTGCTGGTTAAAGATGCTGAAGAGTTCATGCGACTAATCAAGAAGAGCGACTACAAGATTGTAGATCATCTTCATCAGACTCCATCAAAGATCTCGATTCTTAACTTGTTGCTGTGTTCTGAGGCGCACCGCAACGCCTTGCTGAAGGTATTGAATGCTGCATACGTGCCGCAGGAGATATCAGTAAATCAGCTCGAGGAGGTGGTAGCCCATGTTAATGCTGGTAATGGGTTGGGATTTACAGATCTAGAGCTAACTCCTAAGGGAAGAGATCACAACAACGCCTTGCACGTCTCAATAGAGTGCAGAGGCACGATTATATCACATGTCTTGGTGGATACGGGTTCCTCGCTTAACGTGCTTCCGAAGAAGGCACTGATGAAGTTGGATACCCGTGGATTGCTGTGCACGCCCAGTGATCTGGTCGTGAAAGCCTTTGACGGAACCAAGCGCCACGTCTTCGGAGAATTGACCCTGCCAATTCAAGTTGGTCCAGAGACGTTCAATACGGTTTTCTATATCATGGACATCATGCCCGCCTATAGTTGCCTCTTAGGTCGGCCATGGATCCATTCTGCTGGTGCCGTGACGTCCACGCTGCATCAGAAGCTCAAATATGCTGTCGGGGGCAGCATAGTAACAGTCTGCGGTGAGGAGGACATCATGGTGAGCCACCTGTCGTCCTTTAAATACGTTGAAATGGATGGCGAGATCCATGAAACTCTCTGCCAAGCATTTGAAACCGTCAGGGTAAAAGAGGTAGCTCCTGTCGTCGTAGAGAAGCAAGAGATGAATCTCTCCTCGTTTAAGGAAGCTCGGGCCGTTGTCGAGGCCGGTTCCACCCCAGGCTGGGGGCACGTTCTGGATATACCAATCAAGCAGGATAAGTTTGGATTGGGATATTCTCCTGGAGCTGAAGCTTCATCTTCTTCTGGCAGCTCATCTCGTGGGAAAGGGCCGATCCTATTCACCAAAGGGGGAGTAATTTTCGAGAGCATCAACGCTGCGTCTGAGGACAGCGGGGACAGTGATTGTAATCTTGACGCCTGGATTCAACCGAGCAAGCCGGGCGAGCGCCTCCACAATTGGACCATCAAGGAGATTATCAAGCTGACAAGTGAAGAGTAATGATTTGCTTTTTACAATCTTTGTACAACCCTATGTCCTGCCCGGGGCATAGTGGTTTTACTGTCAGGGCCTTGTTGGATTATGTGTATGCATTTTGTTAATAAATAAAAGGCGTTTTCTTCATACTCAAATATTGTGTTCTCTGTTATTCCTGTTTTATGTTTATTTCGAAAAACAGCAAAATGGCAACGAGGTTTGTGCTAACCTGCATATTCTTGCTTTAAACTTAACCCTTGTTATTGCAGGATCCACATAACAGACGACATCGACTCTGGACCCTCTACGGCTCACTACGACTTTGATTGCCCGATCTATCAAGCCGAGGATGAGATTGATGAAGACGAAGACCTTCCAGAAGAGTTGGCCCGCTTGTTGAGACAAGAGGAGAAGGTTATTCTGCCTCACGAGGAGGATATTGAGATTGTAAATCTGGGTTCTGAGGAGCTCGTCAGAAATGTCAGAGTTGGGGCTGCACTGCAGAATGATGTCAAACATAGACTGGTCGAGATGCTTCGAGAGTACAGTGACGTCTTTGCTTGGTCATATGAGGATATGCCCGGACTCGACATTGATATCGTGGTTCATCGCTTGCCGTTGCGAGAAGATTGCCCTCCAGTCAAGCAGAAGCTCAGGAGGACGAGACCAGACATGGCTGTAAAAATCAAAGAAGAGGTCCAGAAGCAGTTGGGCGCAGGATTTCTAGCCGTTACCACTTACTCTCCGTGGGTCGCCAACATAGTGTCTGTACCGAAGAAGGACGGTAAGGTACGCATGTGCGTCGATTATCGGGATTTGAACAGGGCTAGCCCTAAGGATGATTTCCCGTTGCCTCATATCGACGTGTTGGTCGACAATACAGCTCAGTTCTCCGTGTTTTCGTTCATGGATGGCTTCTCCGGCTACAATCAGATTAAGATGGCGCCGAAGGACAGGGAGAAAACGACGTTTATTACCCCCTGGGGAACATTCTGCTACAAGGTAATGCCCTTCGGTCTGAAGAACGCAGGGGCCACTTACCAGCGAGCAATGGTAACTTTGTTTCATGATATGATTCATCATGAGATCGAGGTCTATGTTGATGACATGATTGCAAAGTCCCAAACGGAGGAAGAGCATCTGGTCAACCTACTGAAGCTGTTTGAAAGGCTTAGGAAATTCAGGCTGAGGCTGAATCCTAACAAGTGCACTTTCGGAGTGCGGTCCGGAAAGTTATTGGGGTTTATCGTTAGTGAACGAGGTATTAAAGTTGATCCTGTGAAAATAAAAGCTATCCAAGAAATGCCAGCGCCGAAAACAGAAAAAGAAGTTCGTGGTTTCCTGGGCCGAATAAACTACATTGCAAGGTTTATCTCTCAGCTCACGGCCATTTGTGAACCGATGTTCAAGCTTTTAAAGAAAGATCAGGCGATTACTTGGAATGAAGATTGCCAGAAGGCATTCGACAAAATAAAGCAGTATCTTCAAGAACCTCCAATCTTGATACCCCCAGTGGCTGGACGGCCATTAATCATGTACCTGACGGTTCTGGAGAATAGTATGGGGTGCGTTCTCGGTCAGCACGACGAGACGGGCAGAAAAGAGCATGCCATTTATTATTTGAGTAAAAAGTTCACTGAGTGTGAATCTCGATACTCGATGCTGGAAAAGACGTGTTGTGCGTTAGCTTGGGCCGCCAAACGTCTACGACAGTATATGCTCAACCACACCACTATGCTAATTTCGAAGATGGATCCGATCAAGTACGTCTTCGAGAAGCAGGCTCTTTCGGGCAGGATTGCCAGATGGCAAATGGTGTTAACGGAATATGATATTCAGTACGTCTCTCAGAAAGCCATTAAGGGAAGCGTATTGTCTGATTACCTTGTTGAACATCCAATCGAAGACTACCAGCCGATGAAGTTCGAATTCCCTGACGAGGATATTATGTTTCTCAAAGCGAAGGATTGCAATGAGCCATTGCCCGATGAAGGGCCAGATAGGAAGTCTCAGTGGAAGTTGATATTCGACGGAGCGGTTAATTCCTACGGAAGTGGTATCGGGGCTATCATCACGACTCCTCACGGATCCCACATCCCGTTTACTGCGAGACTGACGTTTCCAGTTACCAACAATGAAGCAGAGTATGAAGCGTGTATTATGGGTCTAGAAGAGGCAATTGATTTGAGAATCAAGAATCTAGACATATATGGTGACTCAGCGCTTGTAATCAATCAGATTAAAGGGGAGTGGAAAACTCGTCAAGCTAATTTAGTGCCGTACATGAATTACGCCAGGAGGCTGCTTCCTTTCTTCGATCGAGTGGAACTTCATCATGTACCCAGGGCTGAAAATCAGATGGCTGATGCCTTAGCCACGTTGGCTTCGATGTATAAAGTCAATTATTGGAATGAGGCTCCAAGAATTGTACTTTCGCGTCTTGATAGACCGGCATTTGTGTTCGCAATCGAGGATGCCAGTGACGGCAAGCCATGGTTCCACGACATCCAGACCTTCCTCATGACTAAGGAGTATCTTGCGGGTGCGTCAACCCAGGATAAGAAGACTCTGAGGAGACTATCTGGAAACTTTTATCTCAATCCTGATGGAGTGCTGTATAAGAGAAACCACGATCTCGTGCTACTCAGATGTGTAGATGAGAAAGAGGCAAGTATGCTCATGGAAGAAGTCCATGAGGGCACATTTGGTACGCACGCCGGCGGGCATGCCATGACGAGAAAGATCCTGAGAGCAGGGTATTACTGGCTGACGATGGAGTCGGATTGCTTCAGATTCGCGAAGAAATGTCACAAATGCCAGATTTATGCTGATAGAGTTCATGTGCCGCCGTGCCCATTGACTGTCATGTCCTCCCCTTGGTCGTTCTCCATGTGGGGCATCGACATGATAGGCAAGATCGAGCCCACTGCATCCAATGGTCATCGTTTCATTCTGGTAGCTATCGACTACTTCACCAAATGGGTGGAGGCAGCCTCGTACGCTAATGTGACCAAGCAGGTGGTAGCTAAATTCATAAAGAAGGACATCATCTGTCGCTATGGAATTCCTGAGCGGATCATTACTGATAATGGTTCGAATTTGAATAACAAGATGATGAAGGAGCTGTGCCAGAGCTTCAAGATTGAACACCACAACTCATCTCCTTACCGGCCGAAGATGAATGGCGCTGTTGAAGCGGCCAACAAGAACATCAAGAAGATTGTTCAGAAGATGGTTGTGACGTACAAAGATTGGCACGAGATGTTGCCGTTTGCCTTGCACGGCTATCGTACGACAGTGCGTACGTCGACCGGGGCAACTCCTTTCTCCTTGGTGTACGGTATGGAAGCTGTCCTACCGCTAGAAGTGGAGATTCCCTCTTTGCGAGTTTTGATTGATGTGAAACTCGACGAGGCAGAATGGATTATGAATCGTTTGAACCAACTCAGCCTGATGGACGAGAAGAGGTTAGCATCGATTGCATTTGGTCGCCTGTACCAGAGCCGAATGAAGAAAGCTTATGACAAGAAGGTGCGTCCTAGGAGCTTTCAGACGGGTGATCTCGTCCTGAAGAAAATTCTTCCGCCACACTCCGATCACCGGAGCAAGTGGACTCCGAATTACGAAGGGCCGTATGTCGTCAGCAAGGTCTTCTCGGGAGGAGCTTTGCTGTTATCCACGATGTATGGTGAAGATTTTGCATCCCCGGTGAACGCGGACGCAGTTAAAAAATACTTTGCTTAAAAGAGACCCGCTGGACAAAAAAGAAAGAGTCTAGGCAAAAAAGGGGCATCCTGGCGAACCAAAAACAGAATAAAAGGTTCGGGCAAAAATTAGGGATATATTGAAAAAATGTACACCCGCGAAGTCGAAAACCTACACTGGGCGGCTTCGGCAAAAAAGGGTATCCCGGTGAACTGAAAACCCGTAAAGGGCGTTCACGCAAAAGTTAGGGATTTGAATAAGCAAATGACTGCGTTCCGCGTATGGACTTTCATTGTTTAGTGGTTTGGAGGACCTGAGGGCCGTTTATCTGAATCAATCTCTTCCGAAGCTGAAGCATCGGAGAAGTATCGAAGTCGAGTGGGTCTTAGAGGGATCAACTCATGGTGTTCGTCTATGCCTCGATTGCCGACATTTGTATATACTGATGTATATTTATGTTTTCTTTTTGTGCGGCTTCCTCATTCCAGGAGTTTGCCTCTGTTGTAAAACATTTTTACCCATTCAGGGGTCATCATCAATAAAATGCACATTATTCAGCAATTCTGCTTATCTGTTTAGCATTTATCTGTTTTGTTTGCGAATGAAAACGCCGATGTTTTCTTATAAAATGCGCATACATAAACTTACGGGCCTAGGCCCATTGATTGTTGAAACAATTAATTAACTGAATATTGTCACGAGATAATAACCTGGATAGGCCCCTTTGAGGAGGGTATCTTGTCTGTTTGTTTGTGTTGTTGCAGGTGTAGCACCTTCCAGAAGATGTGCCGTGCGCATCTCCGAAGCAGGGCAAGGCCTCCTTCTCCAGCAGAGTTCAGTAGTCTCTCCTCCGCAGAATCTGAACGCAAATAATGAGCATCGATATGTCTCCCCGCGCAGAGACGATTCTCTTCCCCAAGCAGACGCATCCTAAAGGAACGTCACCTCATCAGCTGAGCCAAGCACCGAAGAATGATGTCGTTTTTCCCCAGCACCGGGTCACAAGTGCAGGTTTCATAGAAATGTTCGGGTGCCGAAGCTCGTGTTTTCCCCAGTAAAGTCACCGAAGCAGGTGTCTTCCCCAGCACCGGGTCACAAGTGCAGGTTTCGTAGGGAATTGTTCGTACACCGAAATATGCAGTAACTGATGGTGCCAGTAAAGTCTCCAGCGGAATTGAGATTCCCCACCAGAGTTATACTCTCTCCTGAAGTTGGATGATTCCCTCTTCCCCGGTAGAGTGTTGGAACAGCTGATATTGTATTCCTCTGCAAGAATTGTACTCTCCCCTGAAGTCAGATGATTCTTTCTTCCCCAGCGGAATTGAAATTCCTCATCAGAGTCGTACTCTCCAGTGAAGTAGAATGATTTCTCTCTCCCCGGCTGAGTTCGCAAACCCCCAAGAGAGCCGAATTCTTGGAAGCGGTTGGACCATGAGTGGTTTTCCCTAGTAGATATTGAACAGATGATGCTGTATCTCCCCAGAGTCGCACTCTCTCCAGCGAAGCAGAATGATTTCTCCTTCCCCAGCCGAGTTTACAGATGTCCGAGAGAGCCGAGTCCTTGGAAGTTGATCAGACCATACTCAGTTGTTTCCCCAGTGAAGTGTTAAGCAGCCGAAGTTGTTTCCCCACAGAGTGGTTATCCCCAGAAAAGTAGCCATGACGGCCACGCAGTTTATTCTCGCGATTGATATCAGCAAGTCTGGTTTCTCGTAGAGCTTCGTTCCCCTGCAACAGTCAGCTGAAGTTGTTTGCCCTGCAGCAGTCAACCGGAAGATCAATTCCCCAGACGGAGGCCAATTGATACCAGCGTGTCCACATTCTCCTCAGCAGGATGATTCCTCTGTCTGAGTAGTTCGTTCTCCTTGACAAAAGGGTTTCCTCCTCCCGACATTTATTTTGCGGACGGGATCGCATCATTGTGCATGACTGCATAGCATTTAACGTTGCATAACATTGTGCATGATTGCACAGCATCTAGCATATCATTCCCACCGTGTGGGGCATAGCGCAGAAACATATGCATCATAAGCATGACCTAGGTCATTATTATTCTTGCCTTACAGGTGTTCGGCCGAAGGATCGGTTGCTCAGGATGATTCCTGATATTCTCTCCAACGAGGTCGCTTTCTTAAGATGATTCTTAAGACCCCGGTGTAATCCCCACGGTCGCTCGCTCAAGATGATTTTTGAGATCCCCAGCGAAGTCTTCAGTTCGAGACGATTCTGGAATTCCTCAGCAGAGCCGTTTGCTTAAGATGATTCTTAAGACCTCAGTGCAGCTTCCCGAGTTGTTTGCTTAGGATGATTCTTGAGCTCCCCAATAGCGTCCCCAACAAGGGTTGCCCAGGAAGATTCCTGGAATACCCAGCAGAGTAAAGTCTCCAGAAAGGTTATCAGTTCAGGATGATTCTTGAAGGTGCCCGACGGAGCTGTTTGTTCAAGATGATTCTTGAAGTCCTTAGCAGCGTGATATGTCTGCTCCAACAGTGATGTCTAATCTGAAGATTGACTTCGTAAACGCCTGAGGGAGGTATCAGAAGGTTCCTGTGAGTTCAGATTTCCTTGTTGATGAATCAACGTGTGGCTGAAGACAAGGTTCCAAATTTTGTATTCAAGATGATCCGTGTTGGTCTGAAGACCAAGTCAGTTGTCCTGAGGAGATGATTGATTGCGATCAAGTGGATAGTTTTTCTTCTGACTGAAGTCGAAGATGTTTCTCCAGCTGAAGCGGAGTTTTGCCTGAAGGCAAAGTGTTTGAATCCCCGTAGGGTCATGAATGGCTCTGGATACCATTTCTCTGACTGAAGTCACAGATTTCCTAAGCTGAAGCGAAGGTGCCTAAGGGCAAGGTTATCCCCAGGGTCATGAATGACCTAGGACTCCTTTTTCAGACTGAAGGCCGAAGTATATCCCTGACTGAGGTCACGGATGCTCTATAGCAGAGGCGGAGTTGCCTGAAGGCAGATCCATGTATCCTTGAAGGCCAAGGACCATTTCTTTAGACTGAAGTCGAAGATACCTCCTGCAGAGTTGCCGACGGGCAAAGTTTACATCCTTGAAGGCCAAGGATGTTTTTTCTAGCTGAAGCTGGAATAGCCGACGGGCAGGGTTTCATCTTTCTTCAGAAGAACTTGAAGATTCTCCAGCGGATCTGGAGTGGCCAGGGGCCAGGGTTCCATCTATCTTCAGAAATACTTGAAGATTTTTTCTAGCTGAAGCTGGAAATGGCCAGGGGCCAGGGTTTCATATATCTTTAATGTTGAAGATCTGCGGCGGGCAGTGTGCAGCAGTGTTCCGATGTTCGTTATGGTTCTGAGGGTGAACCCCAGATCAGAGTGTGCTCGGTTAAGTCTCTCATTCCCAGCGGAGTAGTTTCAAATACGCAAGTGTACCTTTTGTTCCATTTACCAGGGGTGAACCCCAGGTCAGAGTTGTTCAGGGTTGTATTTTCTCCAGCGGCGAGGTTGGATGTTTGTTCGACGGCGAGGTTGAACGTTTGGATTTGACGGCGAGGTCAGATCATCATTTGTTCGACGGCGAGGTTGAACGTTTGGATTTGACGGCGAGGTCAGATCATCATTTGTTCGGCGGCGAGGTTGGATGTTTGTTCGACAGCGAGGTTGAACGTTTGGATTTGACGGCGAGGTCAGATCATCATTTGTCCGGCGGCGAGGTTGGATGTTTGTTCGACGGCGAGGTTGAACGTTTGGATTTGACGGCGAGGTCAGATCATCATTTGTCCGGCGGCGAGGTTGGATGTTTGTTCGACGGCGAGGTTGAACGTTTGGATTTGACGGCGAGGTCAGATCATCATTTGTCCGACGACGAGGTTGGATGTTTGTTCGACGGCGAGGTTGAACGTTTGGATTTGACGGCGAGGTCAGATCATCATTTGTCCGGCGGCGAGGTTGGATGTTTGTTCGACGGCGAGGTTGAACTTTTGGATTTGACGGCAAGGTCAGATTATGTTTGTTCGACGGCGAGGTTGAACGTTTGACGGCGAGGTCAGACTCTTTAAATCCCCAGCAGAGATGATGTTTCCGACGGTGATGTCAAGTGTCTCTAAGAGGATGTTTGTTTCCGACGGCGATGTCAGATTCAGTTTTCCAGCGGCGATGCGGGGTATTTTGACAGATTTAGTTCTCCAGCGGCGATGCGGGGTACTTAATTCAGAGATGTATTTTCTCCAGCGGCGATGCGGGGTATTTTGTTCAGTGTTGTATTCTCTCCAGCGGCGATGCGGGGCATTTTGTTCATTGTTGTATTTTCTCCAGCGGCGATGTTGGATATTTTGGTAATTCAGGTTTAGGTCTCCGGCGGCGATGTTGGACGCTTGTTTCCCCGAGTTATGGTTGTTCTTGACGGCGATGTCAGGTGATTTGGTGTTCCAGCGACGATGTTGGGCGTTCCTCAGAATCTTGTCTGACGGTAATGTCAGGCGGTTTTCCAGCGGCGATGTTGGGTGTTGTGGTTGTCTGAAGGCAATGTCAGAAGAATTTAATGTGGATGACTGACGGCGATGTCAGTTCAGTATCTCTCCAGCTAGTTGTTGAGCAGCTAGCATTGCAATATTCGAAGATTTGTTCCCCGCAGAGTACCGTGTGCTCGTGCAGTTGGCAAATTTTCGGGTTTACCGGTATTCAATCGTCTCGCACCTTGATTGGTTGAGAGCCGTTCGCTTCTCACCCAGTCAGGTTCAAGCCGTTTGAATAGGGGCAGCTGTTGCACCCCAAAATTTGACCAACAATTATTTATCCATTGAGTGTTTGAAAGTTGATACCTTCATCAGAAAGTTCAGGAGATCCTCAGAGGAATTGGTTGAAACCAGGGTTGTGTGCTTCATAGCTTGAGAGTTGTGGGTGCTCCTCAGATGATTCTGAGCCTTTGAAAATGAACTTGATGATTTGAGAAAGCCTATGAGATGTCTTGATAGCCATCATGAAGCCCAGAGAGGTCATTATGCAAGAATTCAGAAGATTCAACCATGGGTGGTAGAATTAGGGTTTTGACTGGGTCAACCCTAGGATAACTGAAGATTTGGAGAAGGTTGAGACCTAATCCAAGGTCCATGAGATCATGGAATGATGCATGGAGATGTTATAAAGATGATTCCTAGACCAACTCATCATGATTGAGGAGTTTGAGAAGTTTCAAGTCAGGGTTTCCAAGGATTGTCAGTGAAAAAACCCTAATTTGATCCCTATCTTCCAGGCAGTTTTATCTCTAGATGTGATTGATATCTCATCTTCCCCACAACATTAATGTTTTAGAGATTGTTCTTAGCTTTAATTTGAGTGGTGGAAGTCCTTGATAGGAGTTGCAGAGCTCAAGTTATGGTTTTGACAAATTACAGGTCAGCAGAGGTATGTGAATCTGGGTCCTTGAAGGTCACCCAACTTGCAGACAACTTTTGCCCTAGTAGGATGATTCCTATGATCTCTTGGTCAACATGAATGTTGAAGAGAATCTCCTTAGATTTAATTTGAGTGGTAGAAGTCCTTGATAGGATTTGTGGAACTCAACTTATGGTTTGAACAAGACAGGGGTATTTTGGTCATTTGTCAGTTATAGGTCATTTTAAGCAAAGGCCATATCTCCTATTTCCAAGCCTCAAATGGAAAAACTCAAAACATGAAAGTTGTTCAAAATGTGATTTTAAGTCTAGAAAGAAGGTCATGAATTGTTGGAAAAGCTCATAGCATGGATTTTCATGATTGGTTAAAAATGAACTAAAAATGGCTTATAAGTTTAAAAAGTTGAAAATGAAAATTGGTTTGGAAGATCTAGGAATCCAAAATAGGTCATAAAATATATCATTTTGAGAACATTGGTTTAAATAGAATTTTCATTTGAGGCTTTAAAATGGGACATGCTTTGGAAAATTGAAACTTGCATTATAAGGCACCCTTGCAAAACTCAACCTAAGCCAAAGGTGAGCTTGTTTTTCACACATATCTTCTCATTATCTCATGTAAAAGTATTTTGGCACAAAATTACAAGGCATAAGGCATGATACATGGGATTTTCAACTTATCATCACATGAGATTTTCAAGCTTTTCTAGCACTTTCTAGATGAATCTAGAAGTTTCTATTGATCATTATAAGAAGAGTGAATCATGATGAGTATGAGGTTGGTCAAGGTTGAAGAATTCAGAGGAGAAAGAGAGAGAGAAATTGCCATTGAAGAGCTTCCTTCAAGATCAAGCAACTGGAGATTTCTTCCATCACAAGACCTCTCCTTCAAAACCAGTGCAAACAGAAGGTTGTGCATCTTCAAAGGATCACATTGAAGCCCTTGCAAGCTCTGAATCAAGCCCTAGCTACACACACCATTGAACCTTGACATGTTTCTTTCTTTCCACGAATCTCTTTAATTATGTAGTTTCTATTAGTTCTTTAGGTGTAGGATTAGTGTACTAGGTTAGTTGATCTTTTCCCATGAGTTTGAGAGCTCTGTGTGAGATTTCATGGCAGGTGCAAGATTCTTTAATTTCCAAGAACAAGCTTTGTAGTGAGTTTTAGTTAGCATAGATTAGATCAGAATGGTTAGGATAGTATAAAGAGCATGATCATGTCATTAATTTTGAGTTTCAGAAGAATTGATCTCAGGAAAATATGGTGGTACCCGAGCTTTGAAGTTCTCTGTTTGAATGATTCAAGGAGAATTAATGAAAATCACTCGTGTAGCTTTGTTCCTTGTAATGAGTAGTCTATTTTCCCTTTTGGAATTTTTGAAAATCATTGAGTGTGGAGGGAGAACGAGCCAGGAGAAGTTCCTTGCATGAGAATAAGGTTCAGAAACCCTAGGGTTTCGTTTGGGGACGATGACTAGCGTCCGTTGGATCAGCCTGGACATTTGACCATTTCATTTCATCTAACGGTCGAGATTAAAAAAAGAAACGGAGGGAAAACCCTAAGCCAAAACACCACCGTTTGGTTTAATGAGTGAAACTGGGCTCAGCAGACTTTCGCTATTAACACTACCCATATTCTGGCCCACTTGAAATCAACTGGCGCGCCCTTCTATCTGCACCCCCCTCCCCTTTATTTTCATTCTTTTATTTTTTTAATTCCTTTAATTTTTTCTTGTTTTTAATAAATTCATAAAAAATAGAAAATTAAATATTTTTTAATTCTTGTTTTTTCTATAGGTTAGTGAATTTGTCTAGAAAAATATAAATAAATAAAATGTCCATTTTATTTTCTTTTCATGTTTTTAATAGATTTTTATTTTAAATAGCTTTTAAAATAGGATTAATTTTGTACATGATTTTGTAGAATTTCTTTTAGGACTTTCCCTTAGGATTTTTAATTCATTCTTTTTTGTGTAATTAGATATTGAATCATAGTTCCCCATAGGATTTAATTCTTGATTTTTAGATTAAAATTTGATTAGTTTAGTTAGGTTAGCATTAGGGTGCCTAATTAGGGTTTAGGTTGTGCATAGGTAAGGGAAATTCATTTTCTTTAGATAGTTTTGTCTTGATTTTTGGGTAGGGGCATATGCGGATGTTATGGGTAGATGTTGTAGACCCTTGTGAATAATTGTTAGATTTTTCCCCCTTGGTTTAGTATTTTTAGGTATTTTCTGAAGTTGCCTGGTGATTTTGTCTATTCTGTGGTTATCTGTTCATCTCTGGGGTTTATTTTGGGGAATTTGTTGTGGGGTTTAGTTTGTCTTGAAGATCTTGTTGGAGAGCATGATGAAGAGAGGATTGTAGATCAAGACTCAGAGACCCAGAGCTTGGCTTATTCCCTGTCTGTGAGGTTTGAGATCCTGAAGTTTGAAGGAAGTTCATGGTACTTTCCTGAGGAAGGCACTATGAATGACTTTCATTCTTTCTTCTCACCTCTTTCTTAAGTATCCAATGATGTTGGAGCCAGCTTGTGAGTTTAATTTCTCCTGAGGAGGAATGTAAACTGATCACATGTTGTTGAGCCATATGGGATACAATTCCTAAGTGGAAGCCTCCTAGTACTTTCCTGAGGAAGGTCCTATGGGTCTATTCAATTAGTTCCATTAGTTTATCTAGGATTTCTTAAGTATCCAATGATGTTGGAGCCAACTTGTGAGTTTAATTTCTCCTGACGAGGAATGTAAACTGATCACATGTTGTTGAGCCACATGGGATACAATTCCTGAGTGGAAGCCTCCTAGTACTTTCCTGAGGAAGGTCCTATGGGTCTATTCACTTAGCTCCACTAGTTCAGATAGGATTTCTCAAGTATCCAGTGATGTTGGAGCCTGCTTATGAATTTAATTTCTCCTGAGGAGGAATGTAAACTGATCACAGTGGTTGAGCCACATAGGATATGACTCCTGAGTATACACCTCCTAGTGCTTTCCTGAGGAAGACACTATGAGTCTGCTTACTTAGCTCCCTTTCTTTGGTAAGCTTGTTTGAAGCTTGAAGACTGGGATTGATTTCTTTTGGTTAGGTTTTTCTTTAGGGCTTTGCTTAGATTTGGTTTAGATTCTGTGTTAGGGTTAGGATTAGAGAGTAGATGATTCTTTCTCAAGTATGTGGTTTGTTTGCCTGATGGCACTTCATTTCTTTTATCTGTTCATTGCTTGATACCATGTTGTTTATCTTCAGTATGATTACTGTTATTTCATGACTGGCTTGAGGTCGAGACGAGCTTGTGGAGGCTAAAGCCCCACACACATTTCCTCCCTCACTTGCATTGCATGCATTTTACTGTTAAAGCTGATACTTTTGTCTGTTTTGGTGTATCATTGACATGATCCCTTAGGACTCTCATTTCCTTTGATAAGGATTTGATGATAGAACTTTAGGTTGAAACCTATGCATGACAATATCTAGGAGTTCCCTGTTTAAACCACAACCATAGGATGAATCCATGGCATGATAACAGTAGGACTTGATAGTCTCCCTCCTAGTTGGGCATGTTCTCTTCTCATCTCGAAACAGTTTAAGATACAGTAATCATGAATGATTTCTTTCGTACGTTACGAGCCTTAAGCTATCTGAGGATGGATGTTTAGTATGGTACCTTTGGGTGACATGCGACGCATTCACTCTCAGGTCATAGTCTCTAGTGCGGTTGAAATCGCAAACATAATAAAAAAACACTTCTTTCAGGAGATAACCCGTAGTTTCCCGAACTACGTTTGCTCTGATCTTTCATACCAGATGAAAGTACGTAGGCATAGGATGTGATATCCTAGCGAGCAACCTTCCCCCGTAATCCTTCGTAGGCCGAACTACGTTGACTCTGATTTCTCGTTCCAGACGGGAATACGTAGGCATAAAGTGCGATGCTTTGCCGAGTCATTTTTATTTTCTTTTTTCAGCCAGCCTCGATAGGTAGATAGATTATAACCAACCCATCCAAGTAAACAAACAAGCGAGGATCCCGTCGAGTACGACGGACGTGAGGGGTGCTAATACCTTCCCCTTGCGTAACCGACTCCCGAACCCAGACAATGGTTGCGACGACCTTGTCTTACCCTTATTCGTCAGGTTTTTCCGATCGTTTCCTTTCCCGCTCTGAGGGATAAATAACGAAAGGTGGCGACTCTTCTGTCATGCCGGCACCCTATTTTCGCGCAAGCGACAGGAAGTTATCCCCTTGTCACCCCTTTCGAGCCTAGAAGTTGGAGTTTCTTTCTTTACAAAAAACCCGCAATCTTAACCTGGGGCATGGGTAGTTCTCAGTTAACTTGGTTGTGTGTTCCTGCAATACACCTTTCATTCATAACTTTTCTTTCACACATAGCAAGTAAGTGTTGAAGATGTTTCCAAGTCAAAAGTCGATGATGGTTCCCCGTAATCATTAATCCAGGTAGTCACTTTCTTCTAAAAAAATCAAAATAAAAAGCCCGCTAAGTCAAAACCTACGAACGAGACTTAGGCAAAACTAGGACATCCCGCTGACTGTAAGATTTAAAAGAAATAGTTCAGGCAAAAGTTAGGGATAATAGAAAGAGGAGATCTTTAAATCCTCACTCTGAAAATTCTCAATGACAAAACGGCCAAATGTTATAGGGAAGTAGTGGCTTCCTTTTCATAGGTCCCTTGACTTTCGAACCATCCTCGCTACCATCAGTGCAATTCCCAACCAATAGGAACCTGGATGCATAATATGAGTTAACTGAGCGTAGGACTGAAGATTATCACGTAGATTGGGTGGGAACAAATAAATTTTGAGCCTTTATCCTTTATTTCATAAACCGTGAACCCGGTCAAGTTACAACCCTCAAAAGACCTAATTGAAGCAAGGTTATTTTGAAATCATACTATAGCAAGGTTGCATAATCTGACTCCAAAAGATCTTCGCGAATCATTTATTTTGGCAATACTCCTTTGTTTTTTAAACTTTGAGCGTCTTGAACCACCGTGTTCTGACCAACGACTCATTTATTTTTCATCTTTCAAAAATGACTTTGATTTCAAAAGTGGCATGAACTTTGCATTACCATGTTTGTACGAATATTTTTGTTTGCAAACCGGCTTTCCTTTAAGGAATTTTCAAACAATCGATAAACTTGGTCGGTGATCCTATCAGGGGCAAGTTCCTTTTACATCCTGTTGAAATTAGTTCAAGAGTTGTTTAGGGCAAAGTCATTCTCAGATTTGGTTTATCCATAGGATTTTTCAAGACTCAGACTGGGGCAAGCCTTTCGAGGGCACAGTAAAACAATCATTTTCAGAATTAGACAAGCTAAAGTAATTATCAATCTACAGACAGTTTAATCTGGAGCATCCCCAGGAGGATTTTCATCCTTCAGACAAGGATCATCAACTTGATACAGTTTAAAGGTGTGGCAGAGATGGGTTCAGCAGTAACATCTTTAGTCCCTAAAGCATAAGGACGGTGATCTCTGTGTTGAGGAATCAGTTTTCCAGTCTTGTTATCCTACCAGAAGAGTCGAGTATTATCGTCAGCATCTGCATTTGCATTTGATCATATCTCATAGCACATTTCATATACATATACATATCATGAGTGTTTTATCCTCATTTGCATTTCTCCCGAGGTCGTGTTTTATCCACTGTCTTACCTTGTGGTCAAAGTCCAACTTACTTGGCACCTACCAAACAATTTTGTGTCGTTTCTATCTCATGTTCTTCCAGATATGACATTTTTCTTATCTGGTTGTTCTTCCGGATATGTCTGTTCCTTTTACGTCTAATACTATTCTCATGTATTGTGTTTATACCTTTCATTCAAAGCCATTATTGGATGTCTGGTACCCTTATTTTTATTTCTCTTTCTGATGGTTTTCTAGATTGAGTATCTTTGTTCTGATGTTTTTCCAGAACTTCTTTGTAACTTATATGACGGTTTTCCAGATACTCCTTTTGATTTTGATGGTTTTCCAGAATCTATCCAATGGTTTTCCGGATATGTCTCTTTCTGATAGTTTTCCAGATCAAGTCTTTTATCTGATGGTTTTCCAGATATTTTCCTTTAGATTCTGATGGTTTTCCATAATCTTATCCGATGTTTTTCCAGATTTATTCCTCTTTCTGATGGTTTTCCAGATCGGGTCTTTTATCTGATGGTTTTCCAGAATCTTATCCGATGTTTTTCCGGATTTATTCCTCTTTCTGATGGTTTTCCAGACTGAGTCTTTGTTCTGATGTTCTTCCAGAACTTATCTGACGATTTTCCAGATGTTTCCTTTGATTCTAATGGTTTTCCAGAATCTTTCCGATGGTTTTTCGGATACGTTTCTCTCTAATGTTTTTCCAGTTTGAGTTTTTTATTCTGATGTTCTTCTAGAACCCCTTTGTTGCTTATCTGATGTTCTCCCAGATATGTCTTCAAACTTGTCCCGTACATTTATTGTTTGCCTAAATGTTTCGGATATACCTTCAGAGACTTTGTCGTCTTCTCATGCTCTTATAGATGTTCTCATTTTGTTTTTTTGTCCCCGAGTTTATTCGATGTTTTTCCGAGTATCTCTGGTGTGTTTCAGAGTTCATTCGATGTTCTTCCGGATGTTTCTAATGTTTGTTTCTCCTTGTATATCTTCCGACAATTCTTGAAGATCCCGCTCGATCTCTTCGTTTAAAGGAATATCCTAGAAACTCCAGCACTTGTCGTTTACGTGATCCTACCGCTGTGGGGATCTTGTGTTACTGTTTCATCTAAAAGGGACAACTGGTCGTGCCTATCGGTTGATCCATCACTTTAGAATTCCCCAGTTGTCGTGTTGTTTCCCCAGTGCGTCGTATTCCCTAGTATGGTTTGTTCGCCGCGTCTGTCCCCTGTGTCGTTGTGTTGCTGCATCCTTGCATTTATCATTCTCATCATACGCATCATATTAAAGTCATAGCATTGCCAACATTGTAGTCGTTTCGTTTTGTCCATAGCATTGCATAACACTGTGTATAAGGGCAAAATTTTCGGTTATCTGTATTTAAATCCCTCCACCGTGATTCCTCGAGTCTTCGCTGCTCAAATCATCCGGTGAAGCTATTTAGATAGGGACAACTGTAATACCCCAAAATTTTCCCTGAGATTAATTGATTTATTTCGCATCCCATTTTGTTTTGCTTTGCATTTTAGCTAACCACTATTAGGTTGGGTAGTTGTTTGATTCTGCAGGAAAAATCACGCTGCATGCTCTTTAACTTATGAGGGACAAAATGGTCATTTATTCGCAGTCGACTGTCAATTTATGAATCTAAGTTGTAGTCAAGGAATTTGAACCATTTGAATTTATTGGTGGGAATCGAGACCGAAGTTTAGTTGGAATGGTTTAACCGTGGAGGATTTGAGCCGGTGGAATTAAATCAGTTCAATTTTGTTTGGATGAAGTTAGTCGGAAAAGCGGGGTCATTGAAACAAATTGAATTTATTCTGATAAAGTTGTTCATTTAAATTGTCGGAAGAATTAATCGAAAGTTGTATCGGAGACGAGATTGAGTCAAATGAATTAATAAGAAGTAGAATTTTATTAGTGCTTTCATTTCATTTTAAAAAATAAAAAATAAAAAAAATACATTTTTAACAATGTTTTTCATTTTAAATATCAAAAGAAAAAGGGAAAATAATTTTACTTCATTTTTTATAATGGTTTTTTTTAATTTCATTTTTATATCAAAATAAAATAAAGATTTTATTTCGTTTTTATAATATTTTTTTTATTTCATTTTAATATCAGAAAAATAAATAATAATATTATTTTCGTTTTCATTTTAATATAAAAAAAATAGATGCATATAATAATAACATTTTCATTTTATTTCATCAAAATTAATTTGTTTAAAAAATTAACTAAATTTACAAAATAAAATTACATTTCTTTTTGCTAAAAATCCTAAATTCCTAAAAGGAACTTCTTCCAATTTTTTCGATTTCTTCAAGTTTCCGATCAACTTCTTCGAACCTGCAAAATTAACGGCAAATAATCAAGTTTTAAACGGTTAGAAGTGTGGTTCCGATACCCTCAGCTCAATGTCATCATCGGGTACGTCGGGAGGGCAACGACGAAGTCGCAGCCAGCTCCCGACTCATTTTCTCGACCTCGGTAAATCAGGCAACAACTACTCTTTTGGTTTCCAAGAGAGAGAGAGGGAAAAGTTATTTAAAAGTGATTTTCCAGAAAAGTAATTTTGGAATAAGCACTTTTGAAAAGCAGTTTATCCGAAAAATATTTTTAGCCAAACAGCCCGTAAACAAGCTCCCAAAAAATTTCTGAGTCTATAACGGATCCAAAACCAATTTTCCCATGAAAATTGTACGAGATTCACACGCATCCAACAAATGCCAGGAAAATTGCAAGTGAGCCATAACAGTTTTCGGAAAAATATGACAAAGTCCACAAATAAACTTCCAAATCAAAAGCAAGCTCCAATGTTAAAACTCGTAACAACAATAACTTTTCCGGAAAAACAGCCGTGACTGTCGCAACAAACTCAGCCTTCCAATGTTTTACAGTAAGAACAAATAAAACCATGAGCAGTTCGCAACCAAGAACCACAAAAATCTAGCGATGCTTTCGTAACCTAAATCAACAAAAAATCCCACAATCCTCATGATATAAAGAATCCATCCAACAACAAGTCGGGATTTTTACGGATCCGGGACAAAGGGAAATTCAAGAGAGATTCAGAAAAACCCCAAGGGTTTTCATCATTATCAACCAGACTCAGATAAATAATAGTTTATCATCATCGTCAAAAGCGAAAGAAGAAGAGGAGCTTTTCAGAAAAAAACCAGTCGTGAACTCAAAGGAGAAGACCACCATCACCGTCCATCAAAGAGCGGCGGGCAATCAAACTCCAAGCCTCAGTTTGTTACATCATCGGCCAAACCCGTCAAAATCTGTAGGAAATCGCAAAGTCGCGGAAGCACCTAGCTTCATCATCATAGTTCAACAGAACCCGTAATCGGACTCAGACGGACGGAAGTCCATCATCATCGTCATCCTCGAAACTCAACCAGCATCAAAACGTAAGCTTCACCGTACATCTATTTTTGTTTGTTGTTTCAGGTAGATACGAGTCAAAGCCAGAAAAGAAGGACGGAAAACATGCGAAAAAGAGGAAAAGGTGAACAGGCGGAGAAGACAGCATGCAAGAAGAAAAATGAAATTGAAGAAGCTTCGAAGAAGCTTTTCAATGGCCGCCGACGGCACAAGGAAGAAGAGGAAAATGTCTACATAAACCCTAATGAAGACAACACGACCCCCTCCCCTTTTATTTGTGTCTATTTTTTATTTATTTTTACTGCTTTTTCTTTATTTATTGTTATTGCTTTAATTGATTTGTTAAACTAATACTTAAGTGGGATCGGTGTCTTTTAATTAGTAATCATTTTGCATAACTCATAATCCTTTTAATTGACAAGTAATGATTTCTTAATCACTCCCAATAGATATCTCCTTTTTTTTATAACAACACTTTTGATAATCCCTAATAAAAGACTCATGTTTATAAATAAATGTTAATTAAGACATTTTTTAAAATTCTTTCAGTAAAAATGAAATTAAAACTTTTCCATAATTACTAACACTTGTTTTAAAAAAAAAAGGAGAACATTTCAATGAGCCTTTCTTTTAAAAAATATATTTTTAAAAATATTTGTTCTTTTATCAATGAAAATTAAAAAAATAATAATAATAATTGGTTTCTTTTAAATAAAGATTTAAAAAAAGAACGCCTAGCTTGGCTGTTTCTCGATTTTGTTTAACCATTATGTTGTCCTTATTCATTTATGTTTACTGATCCATGGTTGTTATTCATATTTCAATTTTTTGATTGTAACTATGTGAGTATATCGTTGTCGGTTATTCCTTCTTTATTTTGCATTTTTTTATGGTTGTAACTTATGTGAGGACATTGTCGCTTTTATATTTCTTGCATTTTTTTGTGTTTGTAATTTACGCGAGTAATCGTCGCATTACAATTTTATTTACTGCTTTCATATTTTCTTCTATTTTAACTGCCATGTAATAATTCGTCATTCGCATCAATTTACCGTCGAAAGCCTTCCGAGGGATTAGGTCTAGCCATTTGACCGTTGTGTCAATAACCCTAATCTTTGACCATTTCAAAACCCTAATCTTGCTTAGGTGTCCCGCCGCGGACAAAAATACCCTTTACCCTAGCATTAGGTTAAGGAGTCACCGCATTCCGTTTTAGGGTTTCCTGTCGTGGAATGTTTAGTTAACCCTAATTTTAATTCAAACTATTTTAACGTATAAATAGGAGTTGCCGCACTCCATGTAAGCGCTTCCTTAAGAAATGCTTATTCCCCCATTGAAACCTTGACCACAGTCAAGAAGTTTCTAACCTCCCTTTCAAGGGGAACTACGGTTACTCTGATTCCATTCCCTATCCAGGATTTATAGGCACAAGATACGAATCTTGCCAAGTAAACTTAGGACTAACCCTTAGGTCTTTTTGTCACTTTTAACCCTTAGCAATATACCCTCAAGCAAACAATCAAGCAAAATAGTAAACTTCACAATATCATAAAAAAACTATTCATAAATCAATACCCAAAGCCATTCAAAAGTCATCTAACCAATTTGGATTGTGCCAAAAGGACTTTGTTTGAACCTTGCAGCAGCGAACATGTTTCAATATTAGCTATGAGGACTGCATTAATTAACTTCAAGGATGTCTGCTAGTGGAATTCATGTAGGTGGAAGAATTGTCCTTAACCACAATGTGCTGACTAAACGGTCCTCAAGTGGTCAGTTGAACCTTGAGATATTAATTTGATGTGGTCATTAAAACAAAATGCACAGCAGGAAAAAGTTACATGGCACAGGAAGATATCATAATGGTTGAAGTTTACAACAGAAGTTCAATACAAAAAAAAACACATAGCAACAATTTCATGATAACAAAAAAACAAATTCAGTAACAGAATTCAAATTCTCTATGACCCCACATGATGACTCTGCTGCGCACAAAAACAATCGTACAATTTGTACGACTCCAATTTTTTCCACCAGCAATACGAGCAACAATAATTCGTACCATACGACGCACTTCATACACAACATGACAAAATTTCAATCACAAAACACTCACAACATAATTTCATAACTATAACAAACTTTTTCTCCTACAAGAGCTCCTTCATTTTTCAAAGTTATCCTCTCTTTAATCTTCACCCCTGATCCGTGACACACTATCCATTTTTCAAGAGCTTGCTTCATCAATTCCTGATTCATGCGCTTCCTTGAAACCGTACAAACCACAGCCTCCAACCTGCATAAGAGCAAAAACATCAACATTCTGCATCAACAACAATTCAGCATCTCAACAAGCTCATGCTACAACCACAACAACACAAATTCATTGTACAACACAAAGATCAATAGAAGCATGGAAGTAGGAGAAAAGTACGAAGGTTAAGCAAGAAGCGAGAACTTACACGTAACCGAAGCGAATCACAGCTTTGTAGGTTAGTCAAAACTCTAACTCCTTGCTCGTTTCTTAAAGCCGTAATGTATTTTGTCTTGTAGGGAGCCAAACCTTGATGGTTTGAGCTCCAAATTGGTATGTTGTGACTTCTAATTGCGGCATTGTGGTTTAGGTTTCTGCAAGATTAATTCTGTTATGTTTAATTGATGAGGAATTTGAGAACTGAGCAATTATTGAGAGAGGAGTGTGTAGTGCGAGAACGGGAGAGAGTTTGAATTAGAGAAAGATGAGGCAGAAGTTGATGGAAAATATGGAGAAGTTGATGACGCAGTTTGGGAAGAGGGATGGCAGTGGCTTAGGGCGAACAAGCGGAGGAGGTTGGTAACGCGGCACAATATGAAGTGAGGAAGAAGATGTTTAGGAGAAGGGGCGGATGTCTTGGCTGAAGGACCTTAGGGGTTTTTTCTTAAGCTAAGCAATGTTGTAGCAAATTGGGCCTTTAATCCCACTTGTTTTTTTTCAAACCGCACCCACATCCCTTCTTTTCATACCCCCGGTTTCACTCGTGCACACTCCCTGGTTTATGTTTAAAAAAATAATGGGCATGGGGACTTAGCCCATATGCCCAGATTCTCCACTCCCAAGTACACTGTCACACCCCCTATTTCTTTTTTAATTAGTTTTTTTATAATTTTAATTGAGTTTGATTAATTGTTTTGATCAATTGATTTAGATAATTATTTTTGTTTAACTAGATTTTAGATAACTGATTATTTGTGTTGGTTAACTGAATTTTTGAATAGATTAGTTATTTTTAATTAAATTTTAATCTTAAAATTTTAATTATTTTTTAATTTTGAATTTAATTTATTTTTGATTTAGATTAATTAGAATTAGATTTTAGAAATTAATTTTGACCTAAATAAACTTTGTTTTTGATTTTGATTTGAATTTATTTTTGAACTAACCTTGTTAATTTTGACTAATTTTGTTCTTAATTTTGGTTTTGGTTTCAATTAATTCTTGAGTGCATTTGTGAATATTTCTTTGATGATACTTGTATATATTTCCTTTGATGGCTGGTATGACTTTTCTCTTGAATATTTACTTGAGTTTTGATACTTGATGTTATTTGTGATTGCGATGCTTCGTGTTTACCTGTTGATTACTTTGTATTCACATGATCCCTTAGGATTCCTAGCTCCACTTAATTTCTGATTAAGTTGGAGGTATGAGAGACATTAGGCTTTCAATTTAAGCATAACAATATTAGGATATCTCCCTTCTAATCCTGACCTTAGGGCCACATGGCATGATAACGCGTAGGATTCAGTTTCCTCTAGACCTTGTGTACGTCTCTCTCTCTCTCTCTCTCTCTCTCTCTCTCTCTCTCTCTCTCTCTCTCTCTCTCTCTCTCAAAGTAATAATCAAAACATTTAATAAAGACAATAAGTATTGTGCGCCACGAGCCTTGAGTACATAGGAAATGATGAGTGAGGAGTTTCTCCTAACTTGTCTAGAGTGTTTAGTGTACGACTGGTCTGGGGGAGATATGCGATGCATTCGCTCCTATGTCATAGACTTTAGTTGCATGTCTCAAACAAAGTCAAATCACTTCTTTAATAGATTTAGAATCATTTCTCTCGCCCCGGTATGATCGAGATCCTGTTTTTCTGTAGCCGTGAACTACGGATGCTCTGATTCCTCATTCCCTAACGAGGATACGTAGGCACGAGGATCCCTATCCTTAGAGAGCACACTAATAACTAACCTCCTTTTTCTCTCCCCCTAGTGCGATCGAGACCAACCAGATTAATCAAGCCTTTTCTCTCGCCTCAGTGTGATAGAGATCTTTTCCCATAGTTACCCGAACTAAGTTTGCTATGGTTTTTCATACCAGATGAGGATATGTAGGCACAAGAAGGTGATGTCTTGGCGAGCAACCTTCCCCCCATCACCCGTAGTTTTCCGAACTACGTTGACTCTGACTTTCCCATTGCACGAGAGAATATGTAGGCATGGGGCGGCGATGTCTTATCGAGTCTCCTTTTCTTTTCCCTTTATTGTTTCCATTTTGCAGTAGCTTTAGATGGGAACGTAGTTCGGAAAACTACGGGTGATGGGGGGAAGGTTGCTCGCCAAGACATCACCTTCTTGTGCCTACATATCCTCATCTGGTATGAAAAACCATAGCAAACTTAGTTCGGGTAACTATGGGAAAAGATCTCTATCACACTGAGGCGAGAGAAAAGGCTTGATTAATCTGGTTGGTCTCGATCGCACTGGGGGGAGAGAAAAAGGAGGTTAGTTATTAGTGTGCTCTCCAAGGATAGGGATCCTCGTGCCTACGTATCCTCATTAGGGAATGAGGAATCAGAGCATCCGTAGTTCACGGCTACAGAAAAACAGGATCTCGATCATACCGGGGCGAGAGAAATGATTCTAAATCTATTAAAGAAGTGATTTGACTTTGTTTGAGACATGCAACTAAAGTCTATGACATAGGAGCGAATGCATCGTATATCTCCCCCAGACCAGCCGTACACTAAACACTCTAGACAAGTTAGGAGAAACTCCTCACTCATCATTTCCTATGTACTCAAGGCTCGTGGCGCACAATACTTATTGTCTTTATTAAATGTTTTGATTATTACTTTTAGAGAGAGAGAGAGAGAGAGAGAGAGAGAGAGAGAGAGAGAGAGAGAGAGAGAGAGAGAGAGAGAGAGAGAGAGAGAGAGAGAGAGAGAGAGAGAGACATACACAAGGTCTAGAGGAAACTGAATCCTACGCGTTATCATGCCATGTGGCCCTAAGGTCAGGATTAGAAGGGAGATATCCTAATGTTGTTATGCTTAAATTGAAAGCCTAATGTCTCTCCTACCTCCAACTTAATCAGAAATTAAGTGGAGCTAGGAATCCTAAGGGATCATGTGAATACAAAGTAATCAACAGGTAAACACGAAGCATCGCAATCACAAATAACATCAAGTATCAAAACTCAAGTAAATATTCAAGAGAAAAGTCATACCAGCCATCAAAGGAAATATATACAAGTATCATCAAAGAAATATTCACAAATGCACTCAAGAATTAATTGAAACCAAAACCAAAATTAAGAACAAAATTAGTCAAAATTAACAAGGTTAGTTCAAAAATAAATTCAAATCAAAATCAAAAACAAAGTTTATTTAGGTCAAAATTAATTTCTAAAATCTAATTCTAATTAATCTAAATCAAAAATAAATTAAATTCAAAATTAAAAAATAATTAAAATTTTAAGATTAAAATTTAATTAAAAATAACTAATCTATTCAAAAATTCAGTTAACCAACACAAATAATCAATTATCTAAAATCTAGTTAAACAAAAATAATTATCTAAATCAATTGATCAAAACAATTAATCAAACTCAATTAAAATTATAAAAAAACTAATTAAAAAAGAAATAGGGGGTGTGACAGTGTACTTGGGAGTGGAGAATCTGGGCATATGGGCTAAGTCCCCATGCCCATTATTTTTTTAAACATAAACCAGGGAGTGTGCACGAGTGAAACCGGGGGTATGAAAAGAAGGGATGTGGGTGCGGTTTGAAAAAAAACAAGTGGGATTAAAGGCCCAATTTGCTACAACATTGCTTAGCTTAAGAAAAAAACCCTAAGGTCCTTCAGCCAAGACATCCGCCCCTTCTCCTAAACATCTTCTTCCTCACTTCATATTGTGCCGCGTTACTAACCTTCTCCGCTTGTTCGCCCTAAGCCACTGCCATCCCTCTTCCCAAACCGCGTCATCAACTTCTCCATATTTTCCATCAACTTTCGCCTCATCTTTCTCTAATTCAAACTCTCTCCCGTTCTCGCACTACACACTCCTCTCTCAATAATTGCTCAGTTCTCAAATTCCTCATCAATTAAACATAACGGAATTAATCTTGCAGAAACCTAAACCACAATGCCGCAATTAGAAGTCACAACATACCAATTTGGAGCTTAAACCATCAAGGTTTGGCTCCCTACAAGACAAAATACATTACGGCTTTAAGAAACGAGCAAGGAGTTAGAGTTTTGACTAACCTACAAAGTTGTGATTCGCTTCGGTTACGTGTAAGTTCTCGCTTCTTGCTTAATCTTTGTACTTTTCTCCTACTTTCATGCTTCTATTAATCTTTGTGTTGTACAATGAATTTGTGTTATTGTGGTTGTAGCATGATCTTGTTGAGATGCTGAATTGTTGTTGATGCAGAATGTTGATGTTTTTGCTCTTATGCAGGTTGGAGGCTGTGGTTTGTACGGTTTCAAGGAAGCGCATGAATCGGGAATTGATGAAGCAAGCTCTTGAAAAATGGATAGTGTCTCACGGATCAGGGGTGAAGATTAAAGAGAGGATAACTTTGAAAAATGAAGGAGCTCTTGTAGGAGAAAAAGTTTGTTATAGTTATGAAATTATGTTGTGAGTGTTTTGTGATTGAAATTTTGTCATGTTGTGTATGAAGTGCGTCGTATGGTACGAATTATTGTTGGTGGAAAAAATTGGAGTCGTACAAATTGTACGAGTGCTTTTGTGCGCAACAGAGTCATCGTGTGGGGTCATAGAGAATTTGAATTCTGTTACTAAATTTGTTTTTTTGTTATCATGAAATTGTTGCTATGTGTTTTTTTCTTTCGTATTGAACTTCTGTTGTAAAAAATTTGTTTTTTTGTTATCATGAAATTGTTGCTATGTGTTTTTTTCTTTCGTATTGAACTTCTGTTGTAAACTTCAGTCGTTATGATATCTTCCTGCGCCATGTAACTTTTTCCTGCTGTGCATTTTGTTTTAATAACCATATCAAATTAATATCTCAAGGTTCAATTGACCACTTGAGAATCGTTTTGTCAGCACATTGTGGTTAAGGACAATTCTTCCACCTACATGAATTCCACTAGCAGACATCCTTGAAGTTAATTAATGCAGCCCTCATAGCTAATATTGAAACATGTTCGCTGGTGCAGGGTTCAAACAAAGTCCTTTTGGCACAATCCAAATTGGTTAGATGACTTTTGAATGGCTTTGGGTATTGATTTATGAATAGTTTTTTTTATGATATTGTGAAGTTTGGATATGAAATGCGTATAGTTTTTTTATTTGGTAAAATTGGATAAAAATGGATATCAAATGGTTGAAATGGATATTTAGATTTTAAAATTGATTTTTGAATTAGAAGTGGATAATGAATAAAATTGGGATATGGAAAGGTTAATTGGTCATAAAGGGATTTGTGGTTTTGAAAATGGATTCGAAAGAAAAACGATTTTTGGTTAATGATTTGAAGTGGGTATAGGTTTTGCATATGGATTATGGATATAGAATTTAAAATGGGTTTAAAATTGGTTTATAATGTGGATATAGTTATTTGCCTTGATAACTTGAACTCAAAACAATCCACATGAACCTTTCTCACAACCTGTATGTTTAAACATTGATGAATCCAAATCCAAGTTCGCTTCTTCATGAAACCTATCTTCAATGAAATCTTCTAATCCATACCCAATTTTCATTACACTCAACAAATACCAACAACGATCTTTCCCACAACATGAATCCACAACAACATCTTTATATCCTGTCTTGACTTTACTGATCAGCAAAAGTATTAATGCTTTGAATCCTTGAGCATAAATGATAAAGTTGGAAACATATAAGAATACTTTGATTTCCAATGATCCTCAATTGAGGAAATGTCCCCAAACTCAACCATGAATGAGAAACCATAGTTATCCTTGAGATGTGCACTGAATGGAGAAATGGCCTTAGTTGTTGACAACCCATAAAACCCTAGTTCCTCCTTAAGACACATTAGTAGATGAAATGACCTGAACTGAGAAGGAATCAAACCCTGATTCACACTAATGAAATCCTGACCTAATGCTTTTGATGAATCCTTTGTGTAGGAAGATATTCGTGATAATGTGAATTCAACCATTGCTTCAACTTGTCTGAAGTAGGAACCAATTGAATCACCTCAGAATAGGGCAAACACCAACAATGAGAAAATCCTTTGATCCCATGTCTTAGAATACCAATGTGTTATGTGATTGTAAATTATGACCTAATGGAAATGTGTTTGAATGCGAAGCAGAGACCAGTTAGGGTTAGAAGCGAGAGGGAAAATTTTGGGGTGCAACAGTTTCAACATCAGTCGACACAGGAGTCTGGCGAATCTGCGCCTAAGGAATCTCATGACTGTCATGGTTTACCATAGGAGGTGGAAGCGGAGTAGGCATGCCTCAAGGGTAAGCAACAGAATTACCATTGGGAATGGGTGCAATAAAAGGTTGATATGGAACAAAGACACTACAACTGGAAATCTGAGGAGTGAAATTCGGAGGCATTCCCCACGGGAAGGCAACAGACATTCTATTCAGACCAGGCTGAACACTTGGAAGGTTGACAAAAGGTTGAACAATAGTCTCAAATGATGCTTCAACATCAACAAGAGAAGCAGTGACGACAAAAGGAGGAATCACCACAGGAGTGACAATAGTTGCATCAGTAACAGTTGTAATAACAGAAGTGGCAGCAACGACATCCTTCTGAGCATGAAGGAACTCCATGATAACATCCATGTTGGTCTAGAACTAATCCATTCGACCCTGAAACTGAGCCAAAGTCTCCTTATATGCAGCATTCACTTATTCAATATCAGCCATGATCTTGGATTTGCTTGAACGAGTGAAATAATGACATCGAGTCATCGTCTTTCTACAAGGCAGAGATAAACAGTGTAAGCAACCTGGCCTATGGATAAAGGGAATGCATATGCGTACATGATGGAATGTAATTCATGTAAAAAATAACTTTTAATGCATATGAAAAACCGTATGGACATGATGAAATGATATGCAAGAAACCAACACAGTTTGAATAATCTGGATGATCTGCATATAACTCTGCTCAGGTGCAAATGTTAGACGTGGCAAGAGAGGAAATGGTATGAATAGTCTTGGTTTCCTGCAGAAAAAACCCAATATCTCTCTCACAGGTGTGATCTAGTCTTAAACAAGGGTTCCTGATGGTCCTCAACTGTTCAGGCTCTCAGGTCAAGCAGTAATAATACGTTCACCATTTCTGGTTTGGCGTTATTATCCCTCAAGGAGGCCTCAACTGATTTTCGATGATCAGTCTCAAGAGTCATAAGTTTTCTAAGTCGACATTCTATCATCTACACCAAACGCGTAGGATAGAATATCTCCAAAGAAAACCTCTTCTGAATGTGGGTTTCATGTCAACTACACGTGGCTAGACGCCACGCAAGCCACACTACTCTCCATTCTAATCTTGTGTGTATACTCAAGTCTAGGTAGTGGGCTTATCTATCAAGTGATAACCCATCCCAACAATAGTAGAAAATATAACAGATATCCAGAATATGCAGCATATGAATATTTAAAGTAGTAAAGTAATGTAGTAAATAATATAAAGGTAAAGCAAGCAAAGCATAAAGATAAACACCCAAGCAAACAGGAAAAGCAAACAAAACTAGGCAAGACGCCAACTTGCAAGCGCAAGGACTCCCTAGCAGAGTCACCAGCTGAGGCTAGCGGGATTATACCTGAGTGAATCGCACACTCAAAGATACAACAAAGTCACCGTCGAACTTTATTTAGTCCTAAAGGACAGGAAAAATATTGATAAAACCTAAGGGAAGAGAAATGGGTAAGGGGGTCGGTTATGCGAGAGGAAGGTACTAGTACCTCACGCATTCGTCGTACTCGAAGGGAACCATTTCGATTACTCCTAGGCTTGGATGGATTATATATTTAAAGGCTTATATCAAAAAAAGAAAGGAAAAGTGAGAGAAAGAGGGAGAGAAGGAGGAAAAGAGAAAGAAGTGCTCATGGATGATTGGAGCCCTCATGCCTCTGTAACCTCATAGTGCAATGAGGAAATCAAAGCTCTATAGTTCAAGGAACCCGGAAAGAAAAGAAGATCTGGGCGGACCAGAGAAAAAGAAGAATGGAAGAAGGTGGCTCACTAAGATTTCGCAATCTCGTGCCTACGTACCCTCATAGTGCAATGAGGAAATTATAACCTACGTAGTTCGGGGAACTAGGATAGAGAAAGAAAAAGAAACAGAGATCGTGTCAAAGCCAAGAGCGAAAGGAGGAAGCAAGACCTTACTGGGGATGCAAAAGAAGTGGTGTCAAAACCAAGAAAGAAAGACAAAGGAAAACTCGGTCGAGGAACACAGAAGAGAAGTGATGACTCCACTAGGGAGAAAACAACAGAACTATGTCGAAACTGGAAGAATAAAAGAGTGAAGGATAATAATCGAGGTAAAGGTAAGATCCACGGGGGACTCAATGCATTAACTGGTAGGAAATGATTAACCGAAGAAGGATAAGAGTAAGAATCTATGGTGAAAGCAAAAGATTAGTGTTAACGGGAAGGTTATGATGAACCAGAATGAGAGTAGTGAACCAAGAGAAAGTGTTTGACTCTTTCGAGAACTTGGTGTGTTAACTGATAAATAGTGGTTAACCGAAAAGAGAAAGAAGTTGGTTTTAACTGATAGACGATGATCAACCAAAAAAGACGGGTGTGGAACCAAGCGAAGATTGTGACCCAAAGGATGAGTGTGGAACCAAACGAAGATTGTGACCCAAAGGATGGGTGTGGAACCATGTGAAGTTTGTAACCTAAAGGACAAGTGTGGAACCAAGCGAAGGTTATAACCCAAAGGATGAGTGTAGAACCAAGTGAAGGTTGTGACCCAAAGAACGGTACACTGACTGAATAATCAGTACTTGATCAAAGAAAAGGGTATTTGAACTTAACAAAGGTTACTAACCCAAAGGTGCGAGTGTTTGAACCAAAGAAAGGTTGCTAACTACAAAGGATTTAGTATTTAACAGACGGACTGTGATTAACCAAAAAGAATGAGTGATTAATCAAGAAAATGTGATTAACTCAAAAGAAGCTCAGTATGTTGACAGACGGACTGTGGTTAACTGAGAAAAAGGATGATCGGTTCTAACAGGAGGACTATGATTGACCAAAGAGCGGGTGATTAATTGAAATAAGGGTTGGTTTTAATAGATGGGTTGTGATTAACCAAAGAATGTGTGATTAACCGGGAGAAGGTGATTAACCCAAAGAAAGATCAATATATTAACAGACAGACTGTGATTAACGGAAGAGAAGAGCAAATGATATTTTAACTGACAGGCAGTGGTTAACCAAACAAGAAAGAGAGAACTAAGAGAAGGTTGCGAACTTCGATGAGGACTAGGATTTGATAGGAAAACTTTGTTTAACCAGAGAAAAAGGATTGACTTCGTTGGGAAAAGGAGAATTTGGCTTTAATCAAGGAATGGTATACTAGCCAAAGGAAGGACTGATTACAACTCTCCTGGGGATTCCAAGAATAGTGATTGGCCATAAGAGAAAGGAATGTTGAACCAAAAGGAAGAAAGTGATATCAACAGAAAATGAATAGGGTGCAACTGATCAAGAATCGACTCAGCCGGAAAACAGGAGACACCATAACTTGGGAGTAGAGATGACTTATTCCAGGTGTAAAAGCTAGACACCCTTTCCCAAAAATAGTCAGAATGAGGCTAAGACAAACTCTCATCCTCATTCGTTTTCTAGTACCCAAAGTATAGTGAAGGAAATGAAACTGACGGCGTAACGACGCAAACTTATACAGAGCTCCAACGTATTGTGCAGACTTTCGACTCCATGGAGTAACGAGATAACAAGGCTCTAAAACAGAAGAAAGAGGGAAGATTAACTAATCGAAACAAGGTTTCGATCAATTAATCAAAAGGGAGTGATGTGCTAACAATTTTCCAAAGGAGATCAAAAATAATTAAAGCAAAAGGGTGAGTTATTGATTATACAAGATTAAGCTTATTCAATGAAGAACAAACTTAATGCAAACATGAAGGGAAGTGAAAAGCAATACCAAATGTCATTTAGTATGCATCACAAAATCATGTAGCATGTGATAAAAGAATATGCAAGAATGAACATGATAATACAGATGTCACAAAATGCAAATAATCGAAAATTGACAAATCACGCATTGAAAGTTTGCATACATGATTACAACAAAAGTTAAACATCTCATAAAATATCCCTAAATATCAAGCATACCAAGCCATGGAAGTTTAATGAGGAAAGAATAGCAAACAAGCTTGAAAATATGCCCAAAAAAAGGCATTTTGTTATAGTGGTAATCGATTACCACATGTAGGTAATTTGTTACCTGCTCAAAAATTGCAAAACCACATGAAAAATAAGCAGGGTAATAGATTACCCATATATAGGTAACCGATTACCACTGTAACAGTGGCAAAAAACAACTTTTCAAAAAGCATTTTCAGCAGCAAAAACACTTATCCAATCATCCACATGCCAAGGTAAACATTTGTCCACGACAAATTAAGTTCAAAATCAATTAGGCATCAATTAAACATCAATTGAAAGCATTAAACATGAAGATTAAAGATCAAACAATCACATGATTAATCAACACCGAAAAACTACTGAAACTATATCGTAAATGCGCGAAAGTGATCGAAAATAGTAAATCAAGTGTGAATTACCAACCTACATGGCAGAGGATTGACTTGGTGGTTCTTGCTATTGATATGTGATGATAATGATTAAAAAAAACTAGAGAAATGTGAATTTTCAACCGAATCATAGCGAAACCAAGCAAAATGCGACGAAATCTCCAAATACAGATTTGCACCGAAGAAACTTGAGATGATTACTTGATTTGAAGAAAAAGCTAAAACTCCAGAAAACCAAGTAGAATTGTAAGATGATGAAGTCTAAGCTCAAGATAAAAGCACTTCCAATGTAGAAGTTGCTACTCTTTAATGGTGACTATGGAGCTTTAATGAGGTTTTGGGAAGAAGATGAAGATGAATGTGAAGAAGTTACAAAAAATTAAAAGTGAATTGAGAGAAATGAGAGGGTGAATAGTGAAAATTGAGAGATAATTGTGAAAAATGGTTGAAGGTCTGTTGCAACAAAGTGAAGGTTTCTTTATATAGAGTTTGTCGTAACCCAAAATTTGACCTCCTTTTTTGCCTTTGCATAAGCATGTGCATTTGCATTGTTGGCATACGCATTCACTTTCTCTCTGTAATCTTTGTTGCAAGAAATTTCAGGTTCTTCGAGCCCGATTAATCACATCCTCCTAAAGATATAACACCATCAAAACAAGCACAAAATAAAGGTTTTTATACCTATTTACAGAGCAAGAGGTCGAAAATCAGAGCCATGACCACAACATCATTTTCAGGAAAAATTGGGCAAGTTTTAGCTTGGTTAATCGATTAATCATTTGCTAGTGCAAATGGTTTAATTGATTAATCATTTTCTATTGCAAATGGGTTAATCGATTAACCCTTGCAAAATTTGCAGAATCTGCCGTATTTTTAGGACAGCAACTTCCACTTCTGCTTTTTGGGGTCTACATTGTTCTAGTATCGTGTGGAACATTCTAGACAGCTCTAGACACTTCAAAACATTTCTAAACACTTCAAGGAATTTGCTCCAATACATTAATTGGGATTGAGACCACCATGTTGCTTCATTTTCAAGCATGTGAGCCCTTAGATTCAAGTTTGCATTGGGATGGTTACCAAGTCAACTACCTAACTAACTGAGTTAACCTCTAACTTATTGAGTTGAGGCTAACTAACTCTAAGGCTAGTTCCAAGGCTACATCTAAAGCTCACTCCGAACCTAGAAACTCTAAAGCAAAACTCTATAAGAAAATCATCACCATTTCACAACGGATCAGATCATTCTCCTAAATTTTCACACTTGATCACTCTCAAATCTCTCACATTCTCTCTGAATTTTCTACAACTTCTATTTATAATCTTCTTCACTTTCATCTAAAACCTCACTAGAGCTCAAAACCTCCATTAAATAGTAGCAGCTTCTTCATTGGAATTTCTTTCTCTTGAGCTTAGCCATCACCATCTTGAAAATTCTTGTTTCTTTTATAGAGTTATATTGCATTCAAATTCATCTCAAGTGATTACTTCAAGCTTATTCGGTGTAATTTCAATTATGGAGTTTTCGTCGAATTTTGCTCGGTTTCGCTACGGTTCGATTGCAAATTCTGTTTTCTCTGGATTTCTTTGAGTAACTTCATCACATTCTCATTGCAACAACATCCAAGGAAATCTCAGCCTTGTAAGTTGGTTAATTTTCACTTTTTTTTTTTTTTACTATTTTGATCGTTACCGTATCGTTTGGATGTAGTTTTGACGTTTTTCTCGTTTGTGAATTGATTATGCATTGATTTGATCTTCAATCTTGATGTGTTAATTGATCACATAAGTGCTTATTTGCTTTTTCTGGACTTGATTTTCATGCATAATTGTTTGCCCTAACATGTGAAGGATTGCACAAATCAAAATTGGACAAAAGTGCTTTTGAAAACTCATTTTTCAGGCTCTGTCTCAGTGTTAATCGATTAACACTTTTGCACAGGAAAAGTGTTAATCGATTAACCATGTATTTTTCAGAAAAATTTCCTGTTTTTAAAGGGTTAATCGATTAACACTTTTGAACAAGAAAAATGTTAATCGATTAACACTGGTCCAGAAGGCCATTTTTGTGCATTTTTCATGTATGTTTGGCATTTCTTCCTTTTTCAACTCCCATGGATTGATATATTTGATTTTTATGGATGTTTTAACTTCTATTTGAAGCATGCTTGTGCATTTTCCAATGCCCAATTTTATCGATTTTGCATTTATTTGCATTTTTGATATTGTATGAACATGATCATTTTTGCCTAATCTTTGGTCACATGATTACTTGGTTTGTGATGAATGCTAATTGACTTTGGTATTTTTTTACACTTTCATTCTTGCTTGCATTAATATTTGTTCCTCTTTGGAATGAACTTAATCTTGTTTAATCAATATTTTCCCTTTTTTGCTTTAACAATTTCTCTTTCCTTTGAAAAATTGTTAGCACATCTTTTCCCTTTGATTAATTAAACGAAACTTCATTTCGATTAATCCATCTTCCTTTTTTCTCCTCCTTTGGATCTTCTTGAGCTTTGTCCTCTCTTTTCTCCCGCGGAGTGGAAGATTTGCTACGCATTGGAGCACTGTACAAATTTTGCGTCGTTGTGTTGTATGTTTCGTTTCTTACATCGCACTTTGGTTTTAGAGAAGGAATGAAAGTGGAGAGTTCCTACACTGGTTCTAACTATTTTGGGTAGGGGACAAATGCACATGTGCCTATAATAGTCACCTCTATCTCTTTACTGTGGTTTCCCTATTCCTCCAGTCGAGTCGATCCTTGATCACTTGCACCCTTACCTCCTCTTTGGAAGTAACCTTCTCCTTGTGTTTCCCTTTTCTCTTATGGATAATCCTTCCTTGGTTTCTCTTGAGATTTGTTATTCAATTCCTTTTTCTTAGTTGATCAATCGTTCTTTGGTTAAAACCTGTTTCTCTTCTTCCCCAGCGAAGTTGACCTTCTCTCTTCGGTTTAACACAGTCTTTCTGTTGAAACCTAATCCCCACCAGAGTTTGAAACCTTCTCTTGGTTCTCTTTCTTTCCGCTTTGGTTAATCATTGTCTTCCAGTTAAACACCATTTACCTTTCCTCAATGAATCATAGTTTTTGTTTTAACACTGAGTTTTCTTTGGGTTAATCATTGTTCCAGGTTAATCACCCGTTCTTTGGTTGATCACGGTTCATCCGTTAAAACTAGTTTTCTTTTGAGTTCATCACCTTTTCTTAGTTAATTACTCATTCTTTTCAGTCAATCACAGTCCGTCTGTTAGATATCGAATCCCTTGTAGTTAGCAACCTTTCTGTGGTTCAAATACTTCCAGTTTTGGGTTAGTAACCTTTGACCGGTTCGAATACCCTTTCCTTTGGTCAAGTACTGTTTGTTCAATCGTCATACCGTTTCTTTAGGTCACAACCTTTGCTTGGTTCCACACCTATTTCTTTTGGTTAATCACCATCCTTCGGGTAAAGCCACTTCCGATCCTTTCCTTAGTTAACCACTGTTTATCAGTTAATATACCGCTATCCCCTCGGAGTTAACACCTTTCTTTGGTTCATTACTTTCTTTCTTCTAGTCCCTCACAGTTCGTCTGTCGACACCAAACCTTTTGTCTTTCCCCACAGAATATTTCTCTTGTTTTTCTTCAGTTAATCACTGCCTGTCAAGGGATGTACCGAGCTCTCTGTCAATCTTACCCTTTATCTCGATTCTTGTCTTTTTTCCCCGGCTACGTCGTTGTTCTTTTGTCTTCTCCCCAGTGAAGTCATCTCTGTTCTTCAGTATTCCTCAGTAGAGCTTTTACTACTTTTTTGATTTCCTCATTGGACTTCCCTTTTGTTGTTTCTTGGTGTTGACACTATTCCTCTTGCATCCCCCAGTTGGGTATCACTTTCCTTTTTTAGCTCTTGGCTTTGACGTCATCTCTTTTCCTTTTATTTTTAGCAGTGGCTCCTCGAACCACGTAGGCTCTGATTTCCTCATTGCACTATGAGGGTATGTAGGCACAAGATTGTGAAATCTTGGCGAGCCACCTTCCTCCGTCTTTTTCTTCTGTCTCTCTAGTCCGCCCAGGTCTTATTTTTTTCCTTGATTCCTTGAACTACAGAGCTCTGACTTCCTCATTTCACTATGAGGGTACGTAGGCACGAGGGCCCCAATCCTCCACAAGCCCTTTCGTTCTTTCCTTTCTTTTCTTCTCTCCTTTTCTTTTCTTTTAGCTAGGAGCCTTTAGATTGATAACCCATCCAAGCCTAGAAGTAAACAAAATGGTTCCCGTCGGGTACGAAGGATGTTTAAGGTGCTAGTACCTTCCTTTCGCATAACCGAACCTCTTTCCTATTTCTCTTCCCTTGGATTTTATCGATATTTTCCTTGTCCTTCCAGACTAAATAAAGTTCGGTGGTGACTCTGTTGTATCTTTAAGTATGCGATTCACTCAGGTATAATTCCACTAGCTTCAGAGTGGTGGTTTGGAGTTGTTAGGTTTGGAATGTGCTTTTGAGTTAGCTTTGGAACTAGTGTTGAAGTTAGTTGAACTCAACTCACTGAGTTAGAATTTAACTCAGTTAGTTAGGTAGTTGACTCGATAGCAATCCCAATGCAAGTTCAAATAAAAGGGTTCTCATGCTTGCAAATGAAGTTACATGGTGGTCTCAATTCAAATTGATGTACTGGAGTAAATGTTTTGGAGTGTTTAGAAAGGTCTTGAACTGTCTAGTGATGTCTAGAATGTTCCACACAATGCTAGAAACAAGTAGACCCTAAAATAGTAGAGGGAAAGTTGACAAATAGGTACTGAAACCCTTGTTTTATGCTTGTAATGATGATGTGATATTTTTGTGAGGATGTGATTGATCGGGATTTGAAAACCTAAATATTCCTGCAATAAAATCACAGAGAAAAAGTGTTAATACGTATACCAGCGATGTGAATGCACATGCTTATGCAAAAGGCAAAAGGGGAGGTCAAATTCGGGTTACGACAGGGTGCATCATTAAAGGTCTTGAAGCTAGGGAAAAAAAGAAGATGAAAATGAAGATGGAAAACGAAAGGAAGAAGGCCAGAATGTTAAAGTTATCGTTGAATCTTTCATGGTGTTTCTTTTTTGGCTACCAGAAATGGTAGTGATTCTTAGAGTCTGTAATTTGTCTTTTTTGTTTTGTTTTAGTCCCTGTAAGTATATTGGTTATTAAAATGCGTCCTTGTAATGCTACATCATGTAATGAATCAGAAGTAATGTTATTTTTTAATTCAGTCCCTAAATGTTTGTTACTTATTATTTTGCATCCCTCTGCCTTGTTGAAATGATTGTATTACATCATAAAGGCATAACATATAGCATAACATAACTTATTGTTTTACAATCTTTTAGTTAATATTGCATAACATAAAGGCATAGAAAAGTGATTTCAAAATATAGACAAAACACACCATACATAAACCAAAAGATGTCTCACAATTACATATAGCCAAAAGGCATATATATTTGTTACATAGTACAACAAATTCACACCTAAACATAAACCATAATGGTGTGATATGCCTTAAAAGTAAATAAAACCAAAGGTAATATACTTATATCTAACATTATAATAAAGACACAACAAATATATCCAAAAGACATCATAATACCCAATGAAACTATGCTTATGGTTCCTTGTTCATATCCATAGGCTATGATGAATTACTTCCTTTTCTTTCAGGTTTTTGCACCTTAGGACCCTTGCTCTATCGCTTCTCCTGAACTCTAGTTTCATTGCAACTTGTGGTTTGTTTGTCTTCATCTTCTTCTTCTTTTGTAAAATGTAGGGTCAAGATTATAGTTGTCATACATCTTTAGAATAAAACTAAATTATTAGGAAATGGTTCAATATACTCAACTTTTTTAAGAACCTTTGGAGTAGTAGGCACAAATGCAGTAGGCACATTGTTAGATGATGCAATACGTACACTCAAAATATAGTCAGGTATATCTTGAGTTTGTGAAGTTGCAACAGGTTCAGATGTTGTAACAGGTTGTGAAGTTGTAACAGGTTCAGATGATGTAATAGGTTATGAAGTTGCAACATGTTCAGATGATGTAACAGTTTCTAAAGATGCAATAAGTACTGATGATGTAACAGCTTCATTTTGTGCAAATGATGCAACAAGCTCAGTAATAACAAGACTAGGTTGTGTTTGAGTCGCCTCAAATGCTACTGCAAGATTTGCATAAAGCATTTCAAACTTAAGGTCAACTTCAATTTGAGTCTTAACTTGAGTCTTAGTAGTTTGAGTCTGACCTTGCCCTTGAATTGATGCATATTGAGTTTGACTATGTACTTGTTCTTTTCCTTGTCCTGGTGTAGTCTTCTTTGGCTTTCTCTATATAAATAAAGCATAGTCAAGTAATTGACATTAACAATGATAATAGTAAGATATGCAAACTTATAGCAAATTCAATACCTTGCATTTTTGAGCTTCAGGGTCAACCACTTGACTAATACAACTTTTTATATTATGGCCATGTACACCACATCTAGTGCAACAATAAGTGGTTTATGTTCTTAATTTATTAGGGTCCTTATCATGTTCCTTCCTCCTCAACTTCTTTGGTCTTCCAAGTCTTTTTTTATAGGTTGGAGGCAACATCTCTTCCACGTCAACCTATGGTCGCATGTCTTGGCCATTAACAGGAATTACACTAAAACTATAACATTTCTCATAGATTTCCTTGGAATAAAAATCATCAACATAATCTTCTGGGCATTGGTTCCTAACACCTAATGCAGCTACTGCATGTCTACAAAGAATGCTTACAAGTTCCCAAAAATTACATGTGCATGTTTTCTTTGCAGTATCCACAATGAAACTATTCTTGGTATGTGTATGTTCCACTTGCCATAATGTATCACCGGACCAATTAAGAATCCAATTCCCTGCATGTTCCACTTCCTTATCTAGCCTGAGTATAGGCCTAGGCATTACCCTATGATTCCATCTATTAACCCTTTCTCTTAAGCTTTCATTCTTATTCATAAGATAGTTTCTTATCCATTCATACATAATTAATATTGGTTTATCCCTTTCAACTAAGATAGTGTTATTAAAAGCCTCAGATACATTATTCATTAGAACATCGCATCTAGGATAAAAAAGAAAATGTATGCTTACATCATGCTTTGGTATGTATGCCTGACAGTCATTCCCAAGCCTTCATATTGAGCTCCTTCATCTCTTTCATTTTAGCCACCCATGCTTGGATATATGGATTTGGTAGCTTCCATCATCAGGTATCTAATTTATGTACCTCCACCAAACTTATTTTTAAAATTGGCATATAAATGCCTAAGACAAAGTCTATGTTCCACCATCTCAAACAATTCTTCAAACACTGGTATCGAACCCTGCAAATTTAGGGATGAAATACAAACTAACTTAACATGGTTAGGGATGAAATCCAAAAAAAAAGAACAAAATCAGGGATGAAGTCCAAAAAATTGACATAATCAGTGATTAGATCTAAAAATCATAACAACTACCTTTTGTTGGTCAGAGATGAAAACCTACCTCTTATCTTGACCAATGTTTTCCAGAAAAAATGTTAGCAACCACCTCCATGACTCTTTTGTTTTAGTTTCACATACACCAAAGGCAATGGGAAAGCTTTGGTCCTTTGGATCTTTACCAACTACAATGAGGATAATCCCTTCATACTTTGTCTTGAGATGACATCCATCAACACATATGAATGGATTGCAAGAGGTTGTGGATCCCTTTTTAAGCCCATCTAAGCAAAAGTAAAAGCTTCCAAACCTTGGTTGTATTGATGGCCCAACCCTTGTCAGATTAATTTTGCAAGTGTTCCCAACATTGACTCTCTTTAGCTCTGTAGAATATCTCTATAGAAGATTATATTGCTCAACTGCATCACCTTATACCAAAGGTTTTTCAATTCTTTTTGCCTTCCATGCTCTGCTCATAGTTATATCAATTGAAAAGTTACTCCTAATATCAGTCACAATATCTCGAATCTTAACACCATCTGAAGACGTCATTCTAGCAGCCACAGTTTTAACTACCCACTTAGAAATGGCGGAGCTATTATTTATTACCCTACCACACATTTTTATTTCAATCCATTTCTTCATTCTATACGTGTGCTTATTCTAAACTTTACTTAAAAGTGCTAAAAAAAAACAAATTTTCCCTTGCAAATTACTCTTACTCTAACTTTGTCATTTTTCACAATCTTTATCTGTCTACAATTCAATACTAACCAATCAGTTATTGCCTCCTTAAATTATTCAAGTGATACAAACTCTAATCCCACTTTAAACTTGTAATTCTTTTCCAACTCATGCATCTTAAACCTTGGATATTTTGGTTCCTTTTCTCCACCAGAAGCATCAGGGTCACTAATACTAAGTTCATCACTTGCATAGTTGATGTCTAACTCATTAATCACACCACCAGCTTGTAAGAACAAGATTGGTTTTGCATCTGGCCTTAAGTTTTGATGATAACTTCACATGTTATCCTATAGAACAATTTGGTACTCTATGATTTCTGTCTAGTGTGTAACTTTTGCTAAATAGGATCTGAATCTGATAGAAAAGCGTGTGACATCATCAGACCCTGATCTAAACACTCTAGAAGAAAACATATGTTGTTATGAGATAAAGTCAAAACTTATGAATGCTTTTAATGCAACGATTTTGAAGAACGTTTGTATTAAAGCTTCGGATTGTAACATTATGTGTAAAGCCTTTAAGGCTTTCTAGGAGATATGCTTCTAAATGCTCTGAGTTCTGAAGAATCCGAAGATAAGTATGTGTTGAACAAGTTCTGAAGATTTTGAAGATAAGGTTCTGTTGAACGAGGTTCTGAAGATTTTAAAGACATCATTTCTATTGCTCGAAAGTTCTAAAGTTTCTGAAGACAAGATTCTGTTGAATGAAGTTCTGAAGACTCTAAAGATAAGAATGTGCTTAACAAAGTTCTGAAGATTCTGAAGACGAGGTTCTGTTGAATAAGTTCTGAAGTTTCTAAAGATATCGCTTCTAAAAGACCAAATGTTGAAGACTCTTAAGACAAGGTTCTGCTAAATAAGGATTGGAACCTCTTTGAAAAATCTACGCTTTTTGGTTTGAAATGTTTGCTTGAATGAGATTGGGGAGATGAGAAGAGAAATTATTTTTAAGATTTTTGTGTTTGGAGAGACTTCTTGAGCCTCAAGCCTACGTACCCACAAAGTGCAATATTGGATCAAAACCCCGTAGTTTATGGTATATATAACTAAATTGAATTTATTTAGTTCATTTTAAATGAAAAGACGAGTTATCATTTTAAGGAGAAATCTACGACTAGTCACCCACAAGTATAAGAAGACAACATTTGCACAATCTTAAGATGGAGGATTTTTGCATGGATAAAAACCAACAAGTCTATTACTCAACATCTAAGTAGAAAATGTCAACATATTTAATACTATGGGGATAGGAGAATTACATATCAACTATGGAAATTACTCATGTCTAAACTTTATGAAAAGTTTTAAATGAAAAAGTGCACAAAGACACAAAATGATTGAATGAGTTTTTGTATTTTTTTTAAGTCTTTTTGAAATGCTTAAAGTATGTTAAAGGTTAATTGACATTTATTTGAGAAAAATATTTTTAAAAATTACTTGACAACAATAAAGGTTTTATTGTGAAAGAGGTTATAGTTTTAAAACCAGAAGGTTTTGAAAAAGGGAGAAGATTTTGAAATTTGAAGAATGGGGAGGAGATGAAGTGACTACCTTAAAACATAAACATAAAAGCTAGGGACAAAGAAAGGTCTAACCAAAAGAAGATAGAAAGCCCCCATGACATAATTCAATTAAGAATTCCCTCCTTTGGATTTAAGCCTCAAACAAGCCAAATAAGCAAATGGAAATCCAAGCATCAGATGAAATGATAATAACCAAGATAGGTCTTCAAGAGAGATTCTTAAGTCAATGGTACCAGATGAATACAAATAAGTCTCAAGGTATACTTCCAAGTTAAGGTCAATATCCTATTTTCTAAGTCCAAGGTCCAAGTCAAAGCATAAGATCACGACAGTCCGAAATTAAGAGAACCAAGTTTTTTAGTGTTTTGATATTTATTAATGTCTTAAGAAAGAAAGTCCAAATGGACTAAACAAAAAGAGCATAAGCATAAACAAAGGTCCAAATGGACAAAGAGAAAAAACAAGATGATAATATGATATAGGAATGCTAAAATAAAGAATAAAATTAAATGACAAGAAAATAAAGAGAAAAAAATTAAATGCCTTAAAGTAAAATTAGTGCAATAATATAGTTAATAAGGTTAATGATAGTGATGAAAAACATTTTTGCCATTTTTAGGAGAACACTCGACTATTCATCCATAAGCATGAAAACATGAATCTATACATCATTAAGGGAAGGACTCCAACTTGGATAAAGTAAACTAGTATGCCACTAGCTCTCTTGAATGAAAAAGAGTCAGTCTATTTCACACCATACTATGGAGAGTAGGAGACTAACAATCTCACTTACAAAAATGACTTAATTTCGATTCGAGACAAAATGTAGCGCTATGTTAAACAACCGTAGCACAAACTATTAAGAAGGTCATATTATGGGAGACCGGTCAATAACGATATGTGTGCTAATACAAGCTAGAGAAATGACATATAAATCGATCTCTTCAAGCTTGTCACGCTAAAAGGAAAAGAGGAATGGTTTCTGTTAGAACACAGATTGGTTCTTAATATATCTCTATGTTTTGATGATAACATTAATGAAATTTTGTATGAAGTAAATATATACTCTAATCGTATTCAAGTGTTTTTGTTTCAGATATTAAAATTAATATTCCTCTGGAAGCAAAAACTCCTCTGAAAGTTTAGAACCAGAAGACTCTGAACGCTTCCTGAAAAAGACTCTGAGCGAAGCTGCAGAAGACTCTGAGCGAAAAAGCATATGTAAAGAATCAGAAGACCCTGCAAGTACAGAGGCTCTGACATTCAAGTATGCTCTGATAAAGATCATTCACGCTAAAGTACATGGCTGCAAATACTCTGAATAGAGTAACTCTGATCTGAAGAACAAGGAACATCATCAGAGGATCTAATGCAAGACTGTTCCAAATTTTTTGAAGAATATGTTGTTCAAATAAAGATCCGTTGGCATATTCCTTGTCCTTATCCAAACGGATCTTTCCTCATTCGTGCATGACACAAGAATTCAAACAAAAAGGATTTGTCTGAACATTCCTCTTCTGGGAAAGAAAAGTCAAAGAAGACAGAATGCCAGATGCACGCCCTTTAAGAAATGAAAGTGAAGTTCTATTTAAACAAGACTTCTACATCATTTCTAAGTTGACGAGTTGACGAATCATTGAACAATCAAAGAACAATATCCAAACATCTCTCAACTTCATTCTAGATTTAATTCGTTCTTCATTTGTGTAAAATCACAGTTGTGATATAGCTTTTTAGAAGCAACTCTTAAATATACATTGTACTTTTACTTGTTGTAAAGTTCCTTAAGAGACCAAGTGTGGTCAGATTTCTCGAGAAGACTAAGACTGTTTGTCTTAGTGGTTATCACTATAATTAGTTTGATTTAGTGGATTAAGTCCTTGTTGAGAAAGGCAAATCACCTTGGTAGGGTGGACTGGAGTAGTTTGAGTTCAAACGAACCAGGATAAAAATACCTTGTTATTTTTACTATTGTCATAGTTGTTATTTGAAACCCTTATTCAACCCCCCTTCTAAGTGTTTTTCCTACCTTCAGTTTCATCTTAATCAATAACTTTAAATAAATTTTATGATGTTTAAGATATTCATTGACCAAAAGAAAAAGAAGAAAGGGGAAGAAGAGGAACTAAATTGAATTACATCATTTATATCATTCCATCTTCAATTTTAACCACTCTTATTGGTGGATTAAAGTACTAAACCTATCACTAATTCAAAGCACCTAAAATGAAACAATGATTCACTTAAAGATAGATTTGAACTAATGAAGGTTTATCTAACTTCACCAAACACCCAAAGTCCATAGAAATTGAAGAGAAATTTGATCAACAAAGCCATGATCCAATGTAAAATAAAAGAAAAAGGGAAGAAAGAAGAAAAGGAACCAAAATTGTCCCAAAAACAAGCTGAAAACTGCTATCAGCACAGGTGTAATCGATTACACTAGATGTGTTAATTGATTACACCATGAAAAACAACACATCCATAGGCGTAACAAAAGGGTGTAATTGATTACACCAATTATGTTAATCGATTACACCTGCAACAGCAGCAGAAACAGAGTATTTAAAAGCACTTTTCCATGATCTCTTGTGCATTCAAACACCAAATGATAATCTGAACAGTTGAGCACAAAAATTACAACAATTACCATCAAATAAACACCAACGTAATCCAAAATACAAAGCAAATAGATCAAGAAACACATAAATCACAAGAGAATACATGGTGAGAGATGCAAATTAAGCTCAAACAATGTTGATTCAAGAATTACCAACCAAATTCGAATTTGCTTCAAAATCAACTTCAAAGAATGATCTCCAAAGCTTAAATTTAATAGAAATGAATGAAGAAGAATTGTTTTGATGGAGGTTTAGCTCAAGATTAACAAGTTTCAATGAAAAGCTTGTTAACTTTCAATGGAAAGAGCTTTAGTAATGGTTGGGAAAAATGAAAAATGGAGAGAATGAGTGAAGAATTAAAAAAGTGAGAGATAATGAGAATTGATAAGTAGAAAATTCATAAAAGTTATGGAAGATCCTCTAGGAATGGGAGGAATTTTTTTATATAGAGTATAAGTTTGGAGCACAAGGAGACTTAGAAGTTGGTTTGGAATGCAAATCAAGGATCGATTGGTTTAAAATGGGTATGGAAATGAGGGTGTATGGTGGAAATTAATTATGACGAGGTAGGGGAATAAAATGTAGCTGCCATTTGCGATGATTATTGCTGCTCTAAAATGTTCCATCTGATGTAAGAGTGTATCAGTGCAAGTACAATCAAAAGTCAATTATTGCAGGACTGAAAAGCTGTTGTTTTTGGCCAAAATTCAATGGTGTAATTGATTACATGAATTGGAGTAATCGATTACATGCTTGAAAAGTTCAAATCTGCGCCTTTTGAAGGGGGTGTAATCGATTACACCAATTGTCTTAATCGATTACATTAGTGAAAACAGTGAAAAAATGGCCTTTGTTGCATTACTCTTGTCTTGGCTTGAGGTTTACTTATTAAAGAAGGCATGGAAATAAACACATGAATCTTTGAATTTCTTGAGAGACAAGTTATTAAACCTTGGGATGTTCCTGATCAAAAATGAGTTTGAATAATGCTGAGGAACTAAGTTTGATCCTTGATGCCTTCATTACCTATTTTACAACAGAAATAAAAGGAAACAGAGATATATTTTTGGCATTTTGATTAAGGGTTAGTAAACATAAACAAACATAAAGCAAGCAAGAAACACATAGGTGTTTGGTGATCTCTCTCAAAAATAAAACCAGAGAGGAGGGCAAGAGAACCAAGGTTTGTGATAGGAAGATGCAAAACGATAAGTGGGATCTTAGGGTTAAAATTAGCGTATTACAGTGACGAGCAATGACAAATAAAGAGAGATGGTGTGCTAAGAGCTAGAAGAGCCAAAAAGAGAAAATCATGAGAGAATAAATAGAACAAAAAAATAAAGAGTTGAAGAAAACACGAGAGTATGTGTGCAAGGCAGAAGCAAAACACTAAGTTGTAAGCTCAAAAAGAAGATGCTTGAAGCTCAACCAAAATAGAGCGCAACTCTACAAGAAAAAGATAGAAGAATTAAAAGAAGCTTTTAAGCTCAATAAAACTCATGTTGATATGATGAAAATCTCTAGGAGATTATTCTTAATATAGTTTTGTAAATTATCAAGGAGTTATTGTTCATATCTTGCTAGAAAACATTTTTGTGTTATTGTACTTCAACTCGTGTTATCTGCTTGTTTAGAAGCAACTATTGTACATACTGTGAGGGCAAACTGTCATACAACATACGATCTTGAGTTTCGATGATGACAAATTACAATCATGGATGAATCGACATTATCGATTCCGCCTCTACAAAGACAAATGCAAATATTCCATCCACCATATCCTTCCTATATCATTTAAAGTGCTTTACTTTATACAATATATATGTATGATATGTGGTTATGACTAAATGCATAAAAAAACCAAATAAATAACAATTTTCTGCAGATTTTCAGGCCATGGGTCGACCATTGGGTCAGCGCAGGAAGGTATGAGTCGACGCATGAAGCTATCACTTTACTCACGGGTCAGCGCACGCCGACCTATGGTTGACGCACACTGGTGTCTCTTCAAATCTGCCCAAATCTGCAGTCTGTGCGTCGACGCATAGCCCTGCTATGGTTGACGCTTCGCGCGTTTGTGCTGTTTTTTGGAGGCTTCCCACTATGTTTGAAAAGATGTTAAGTTTGGTGTTTGGTTGGTTACTATATATAGTAACTTTGTTATGTTTTATCAACAACAACTGTGAATTTGAGTCAATTGTCACAAATCAATAAAAGTGAAAGAGGTGCTATCAAAGTTCGTCAATCTTTATCTTTTACAACCCACAACACAACAATTACATACAATAACTCTTGGGGTGATTGTGATCTTGTTCAAGGTGATAAGGTCTGAAGTCGTGATCGGAAATCCGGTTCGGGGTGATTTTGAAGGCAGGTTTTTCTTGGATAAAACCTTGAAGATGATTGAGAAGCGGTAGTCTTCATCTCTACCTACTCCAGCTGAGTGAAGGTGATTGAGAAGCGGTAGTCTTCATCAATCTAGTAGCGGAAATCAGTGAAGAGTTCAAGAGTGTTTCGGGTTTGATTTGTTCGTGCGTAAGATCAGTCAGGCCGAGGGTTTGAAGAACGGAAGGTGATTCAACAAAGGGGCTGAATCGGAGGTCTACTCACAACAATCGGAGAACTTGATTCGACTCGAATCAAGGAGCAAGAAGCGATAGCATCATCAACTTCAAGATAGCTTGATTGTACATTTTGCTTATCAATTCTTGTATAAACATTTCTACATTAAAGGTGATATCTAATATACTAATCTCAATTCTATTATTAGAATTGAGGGCAGACGTACCCTGAAGCGAGGACGGCGGGGGAACTGCCTCAACAAATCTTTGTCTCCTTTTACTTTTCAGCACTTTCAATTTTGGCTTAAAATTTAAGTGATTTTAGTATAAGCAATTGTATCATAAGTTGGGTTGAATTGAGTAAGTACCTAGTACTGTTTTGAACTTTAGTGCAACAATACATTGCACAAGGAAATTAAAGTATCTTACTCAAGCCAAACCACACTTGGAGTGTATTACACACCAAGTGTTTGATAAATTGCCTACACCAAAGTTTACTTAGTCCATTTGCCTACTTTATGGGCATTGTAGATCATTGGTGCTAGTTCTACTAATAAGTGATAAAATCAACTGATAGTGTGACTAGTGTGTTGAATCAAATTTTGCTCATTATCATATCCATAAGGCTAGACGCATATCCGGTCTTCTAATAACAGTTCGTTCTTAGACGTAATTTTTCCACGGTTGCTTCCGCAAATTTAAAAACAAATATTTTGAAAACCAATTTTTAATTGGTAGCGCCAACTGATTTTAATTGGGATCCATTCAACCCCCCTTCTAGATCTAAGCCATCGTCTAACAAGTGGTATCAGGAGCACCGGTTCACTCCGTGCTTCGAGTATAACTTTGATAGAAAATGGCGAACGAACCTAAAGGGGCATATAATAAAGCTCCCGTTTTTAATGAAGAAAATTATAGTTATTGGAAGGACTGTATGCGGGTGCACATAAATTCCATAGATAGAAAAGTATGGAATGTTATTATCAATGGTCCAATGGAAATAACCATGACCAACGCAAATAATGAGATTGTGCCTAAGCCCGAAGCACAGTGGACAGATGATGATGAAAAGAAATACAACTATGATTGGAAATCCAAGAATATTTTGATCTCCTCGTTAGGAGTTAATGAATATTATCGGGTTTCCCATTGTCTTACGGAAAAGGCTATGTGGGATTCACTTCAAGTCGCCCATGAGGGGACAAATGATGTGAAGCTTGCTAGAATCAACACACTAACACAAGAGTTTGATCTCTTTTACATGGAGCAAGGGGAAACCATTGCGGACATGCAAAAGATATTTACTCATCTTATCAATAGATTGCATTCACTTGGTAGGCCAGTGGCCAATGATGTTGCTACTAACAAAATTTTGAGATGTCTTAACAGGGAATGGCAGTCGAAAGTAACCGCCATCAAAGAAGCAAATGACCTCACAATTTTGGACTTAACAACATTATTCGGAAAGCTACAAGAGCACGAACAAGTGCTCCTAAGCCTCGACCAACATGAAAAGAAAGAAAAGAAGGACAAAATAAAGACTGTTGAGAAGAAATCCATTGCTCTCAAGACTTCCTCCTTGAAGTATCAATCTAAGGAGCATAGTGATTATTCATGAAGTGACGATGAAGAAGATGACAAAAGTAAGGATATGGGGTTGTTCGTAAAGCGCTACAATCGGTATATGAGAAAGAACGACATTCAACACTCAGAAAAGAACCTTGTCAACTTCAGAAAGCAATCAAGGAACTCTCGGAATAATGACACCAAAGGAAGTAAAACCAGAGGATCGTGCTACAAATATGGAAAGCCCGGTCATTACAAACCGGATTGTTCTTTAAACAAAAAGGGCAAAGAAAAGGAATATAGTAAATCACATAAGAAGTCATCAAAGCCGAGAAGAGCATATATAGCTTGGGAAAGCGATAGAGACTCCTCCTCTGATGATGAAAGCTCAAGTGATGAAGAAGAATCCATGAACTTATGTCTTTCCGCTCACCAAAAGAATAAGAAAAAATAGGTACGTCACTCTAAATATGAAAACTCCTCAAAAATGTCACATTTCGAATTACAAGTCGCATTTAATACTTTACACGATTAAGCAAAATAAGCCTTTAAGAGACTTACCTCTAATAAAAGAATTTTTACTTACCTAGAGCAAAAAATTAAAGAGTCCGAAAGGAAACTTGAGGAACTTAAGGCTTCCATAGTGGAAAGTAATAAATCGGATTGTGAGGACCATAGTAAATTCCTCGACTTTGGATGTGATACTTGTTATATTTGGCAAGGTGAAGTTAGAAACCTAAAGGCCAAACTTAACAAGGCTCTTGAGCCCAAAATTACATTTGCTATCGATAAAGCTGATTTTAGAAAAAGTATGGTGAATCCATATCAAAAATATACATATGTAATAAGGGATCAAGAGAGCAAAGGCAATTCTAAAGTTGACTTTTCATGCTTATATTGTTGCAAGAAAGGTCATTCCATTGCTAAATACCGATTTAGGAGATTTTTGGTTCCTAAAGGCATCTATCAATGGTTGCCCTAATGTAACCACTTTGTCACTAACAAATTTGGACCCAATATGCCATTGGCTACCTCCTCTTGTTGATTATTCTTTCATAGGTACAATGTGTCGAGACCATCGAGAGAAGATGGGTTCTCGACAGTGGATGTTCAAGACACATGTCCGGAAACATATCCCTATTCATAGACTTCGTGGCAAAGAAGAAAGGGTATGTAACCTATGGTGATAACAATCGTGGAGCAATACTTGGTAAAGGTAGTGTAGGTAACCCTTCTTCCACTACTATTTCCGATGTGTTGCTTGTCGAGGGTCTCAAACATAATCTGCATAGCATTAGCCAATTATGCGACAAAGGATACAATGTATCATTTTCAAAAGAGTGTTGCAAAATTGTGCATAATAATGACAAGAAGAATATGTTTAATAGCCTAAGAGTGAACAACGTCTATATGCTAGACTTGAATGAGGTATCGTTAACAAGTGACAAATGTCTCATGACAATGAGTGAAGACTCATGGTTATGGCATAGGCGTTTAGCACATGTTAACTTTGACTTGCTAAATAAAGTAGCCTGAAAAGATCTAGTCTTAGGTCTCCCCAAAATAAAGTTTACCAAGGATTACCTTTGTGATACTTGCCAAATGGGAAAGCAAACGAGGATCTCTTTTAAATCCAAAAATATTCTCTCAACTACGAGACCTCTCGAGCTTCTCCAAATGGATTTATTTAGGCCATCTAGAATTAAAAGCCTAGGTGGAAACTATTATGGGTTTGTAATAATGGATGACTTCTCTAGATTTTATTGGACTATCTTTTTGGCTAGCAAGAGCGATACATTCGCCGCCTTTGAAAAATTTGTCAAACTTTCCCAAAATAAATTAAGCACAAACATTGTGTCAATTAGAAGCGACCATTAAGGTGAATTTGAAAACCATTTATTTGAAGAATATTGCGGCAACTACGGTATTGATCATAACTTCTCCGCTCCACGAACTCCTCAATAAAATGGGGTGGTGGAGCGCATAAATCGCATTTTAGAAGAATTGGGAAGGACAATGATCAATGAAAGTGGACTACCGAAATATTTTTGGACCGACGCCATAAGTACGGCTTGTTATGTTTTGAATAGGGTGCTCATCCGCCCCATTCTAAACAAAACACCTTACGTGCTTTTAAAAGGGCGTAAGCCAAACGTGTCTCACCTACATGTTTTCGGTTGCAAATGTTTTGTCTTAAATAATGGAAAGGAAAATTTGGGTAAATTTGACTCTAAGGCTGACGAAGGTATTTTCCTTGGATACTCTCAATCGAGTAAAGCCTATAGGATCTACAATAAAAGATTACTTATTGTCGAAGAATCGATACATGTAACATTTGATGAATCTTATCCGAGAAATGTCGGAAAAGGCAGTGTGTTTCATGGCGCAGGTACATCTACAGAAGACATACTCAAAAATGCCGAGCCAGGAATTGGTCAGCCTGACCAAGCTAAAATTGAGAAGGAAAAAGATGTCCACCATAAAGAAACCGAGGAAGTTCATCCGCCTCCAAAAAATGATCTCCCTCAAGCTTGGAAATCTTCAAAAGACCATCCAATTGACAACATTCTCGGAGACATATCCAAGGGTGTTACAACCCGATCTAAGATAAGTAATTTTTGTTATCACTTCGCTTTTGTTTCACAAATGGAACCTAAAAACCCTAAAGAAGCCCTACTCGATGAAAACTGGTTTTTGTCAATGCAAGATGAACTTAATAAGTTCACGAGAAATGAGGTATGAGACCTTGTCCCTCCTTCGCGAGGACATCGAGTAATCGGCACCCAATGGGTGTTTAGGAATAAGTTGGACGAAAATGGAGTAATAACTCATAACAAGGCGCATTTAGTCGTGCAAGGGTATAACCAAGAGGAAGGCATCGACTATGAGGAAACTTATGCGTCGGTTGCCCGACTCGAGGCTATACGCATTTTGCTTGCCTTCGCTTGTGCGAAAAACTTTAAGTTATTCCAAATGGATGTTAAGAGTGCATTCCTAAACGGTTTCATTAATGAAGAAGTGTATGTTGCTCAACCTCCGGGTTTTGAGTCGCACGAATATCCTGATCATGTTTACAAACTAAAAAGAGCCTTGTATGGACTCAAACAAGCTCCTAGAGCTTGGTATGAGCGTCTGAGAAAATTCTTGCTTGATCAAGGGTATTCGAGAGGCAAAGTAGACACCACTATCTTCATTAAGCGTAAAGGAAAGCACTTGATATTGGTACAAATTTATGTGGATGATATCATTTTTGGGTCAACTAACATGAATCTTGTGAGGGAGTTTTCTGACCTTATGCAGGGTGAGTTCGAGATGAGTATGATGAGGGAGCTCACATACTTTCTCGGATTGCAAATTAAACAACTTGAGAAAGGAACTTTCGTGAGTCAAACTAAGTATTTTTTGGAATTGCTCAAGAGATTTGACATGACAAACTCCAAAGCCATAGACACACCTATGCCTACATGCACAAACTTGAATAAAGATGAAAAAGGTAAAGACGTAGAGGTAAAAAGGTATAGAGGTATGATTGGCTCACTTCTTTATCTTAGTGCTTCTAGACCCGACATTATGTTTAGCGTGTGTATGTACGCAAGATACCAATCATGTCCCAAGGAATCCCATCTAAAAGCTGTCAAATGAATACTTCGATACTTATCTAGTACTCCGAAGTATGGACTATGGTATTCCAAAGGTAATGATTGCTCGTTGGTAGGATTCTCTGATTCCGATTTTGCCGGTTGCAGATCGGATAGGAAAAGCACTAGTGGTACATGTCACTTGTTTTCAAACTCCTTAGTTAGTTGGCATAGGAAGAAGCAAGTATCAGTTGCTTTGTCAACCGCCAAAGCGGAATACGTTGCCGCCGGTAGTTGTTGCACTCAAGTCCTATGGCTTAAGCAACAACTATTGGATTTTAACCTCAAACTTGAACGTATCCCCATCTTTTGTGATAACATTAGTGCCATTAATCTCACCAAAAATCCTGTGTTACATTCTCGCACCAAACATATCGAGATTCGCCATCACTTTCTCAGGGATCATGTAGAGAAAGGTGATGTTATTTTTGAACATGTGAACACTAAAAATCAACTAGCAGATATTTTCACAAAGCCGCTAGCGACTGAACCTTTCTTTCATATCCGTTGAGAACTAGGCATTCTCGATATTTCGGATCGGGTGTCATAATTGTTTTATTCATCTTATTTTCGTTACAATTATGCTGTTGAACAACTAACTAGTTGAAATTATTGCAAGCACAATTGTCTAATGTCTCAACCAAACTTGGTATAGAGGTGATATCGTTTCTCTCTCTCTCTCTCTCTCTCTCTCTCTCTCTCTCTCTCTCTACAAATTTCATTCTCAAAAGTGGTATTGTCTGACAAATACTGTGTATATATGACATTTCGCATGTATTATATCTGTTTGGATGTTTTTTATGGTGTGGCATTCTATTTATGCATCAAATATATGCTCATCAATGCATAAACATGAAAATATGCATTTTTTGCCTGTATGAGTCGACCATAACAGGGGACTGGTCGACGCATGCTTTTGGTTTTTTTAATTTTCCAAAATTTAACAAGTATGCGTCAACGCATGTATATGTATGATCGGCACATCGCGCGAAAACCCAAGTTTTCTGCAAATCATTTAAACTTCCTACGCATTAATTGATCTTTATAAGCATGCTCTGCACATTTACTCTATTTCTTAGTGACTTGAACCTACCATGCCTATTGTCTCTTGACCTTCCCTCTTCTCAAAAACAAAACCCTAAGAGTTTCATCTATAAAAGGAGCAATCATCCTTCTCTACAATCACACTCATACCTTCTCTGCAATCACCCTCCTTCTCTCTACAAATCCAAATCCTCTCCAACCACCATCAATGGCTTCCTCTTCCCGCATAATCACCACTTCCATACCGGTCACTGTTGCATCCCTTGTTCCTCCAACTCTTGCTGAGAAATTCAACACAGACATCGGAAAACGGGGGGTAGTTAAGGAACATGCATTATATACGCTCACTGCAGAACACATTCATCACACCGAAGTTTTATCCTTGCTACAGTTTCAAGGCATTTCCAACTACTTGGAATGCAACTCTAAATATAGTAAAGATTTGGTTCGAGTATTCTACAGCGGCATCCATGGCAGGTTTGGCGGTCAGTTCTTTCATTCTCAGGTAGGCAACACCAAGGTAAATCTAAAATCCCCTGTGTGGAGCAAATATTTCAATCTGCAAGTAGCGGCAGGTGAAAATCCTCTTCCTGAGGTAACAGATTCTCAAACCGTGGATGGCTATGAATTCAAATCAGCTTTAAATTCCATGTTAAAAAGGTCGTATCCAGCAAACATTGTGAATAATGATGCCTTCTCTAGAACCATCACTGTAGGGCAATTACGAACAGGTGAGCGCATTCTTCAGTGGATTGTGGCACGCATTCTGCGGCCAAAGAAGGGTGGGCTTTCTAGAGTTGAACAGGCTGAGGTTCATCTCATTTACATTCTGAAAAATCAAATTAGAATTAACTGGCCTTACTATATCGTCAGTCGCATGTTCGCATTACGGGACTCCGCCAGAGGAACCGCTCTCGCATATGGGTCATTCATTCAGGAAGTTCTCACTGATGCAAATGTTGTCTATCCAACATTTCCATACACATCAATCTCTTCCGATAAGGAATTTGGTACTAAGACCCTTTCAATGATGGGATACTATTGGTGCTAAGAATGAAGAATGTATGGTTTTATTCGCAGAGCAACTACACCTAGAGTGGTTGAAGCGTCTGAAGAAAGTGAGGAAAGGGAAGACAGTGCTGAAGAGGAACAATAAGCATCTGAAGAGGCAGAAGAAGATGAAGAGAAGAATAACCCGCACATGAGGCATATGACAATTATCATCCAACTGAGTCACCTGGGTACACAAATACTGATTGGGTTCCATACACAAATCAACCTGAGGACGACAAAGACTACAACAATCAAGGCTGGGGGGAGTGGCAGCACACTGGCTAGACCACTCTGGGGAAATACTATGATCCGTACCATGGATATACTGAAGCGCCTCCATCTCCTTCGCAATCCAACACGTCTGACATTCTAAACCTGATGCAGTCCATGCAACTTGAACAACAGAACTTTATATGCACTCAAGATGAGCGATTCGCTCAAATTCAAAACCAACTACAAACACAAAATGAACGTCTCAACAACTTCCCCACCAGAATGGACGCCCGGTTTGAAGCTCTTGTTTTGTCCCATGAAGCTTCAAAAATGGATATTACCAACAGTTTGAATTACCTGAACAACATCACTGTGGAATTCACTGACTTGGCAGATCCTTACCATCATCCACATTACCATAACAGGGGACGATGGTGTGGCCGTGGGCATTAGATTTTTATGTTCACTTTATGTTATTTTGTTGTTGTTATGATGTTTCATCTTTAACTTGTTTTGATTGTCATGAACTATTAGGGCTTTCTAAATGCAGTTTCTTTTCGTTATTTATCCTTTGAATATTCATTGCATTACTGCTTTTCATTGTCAATATTATGTATGAATATTGGTTTATGATGAGATATTGCCTGTTAATAATCTTGTTGATTTGAACACTTTCCTCTCAATCATTCTCTTTCTCTTTTTGATGTTGTCAAAGGGGGAGAGGAGATCAAAGAGATCAAAGCCAAGAAGACCACACCAGTACAGGATTGAAAAAGATAGGGGGAGCTTATGCTACCTTAGGTGTAATATTGCATTTGAGTCTTATTGGTTTCGCACAGGTTGTCATCATCAAAAAGGGGGAGTATGTGATGGCAAACCGTCATACAACATACGATCTTGAGTTTCGATAATGACAAATTATAATCATGGATGAATCGACATTATTGGTTCCGCCTCTACAAAGACAAATGCAAATATTCCATCCACCATATCCTTCCTATATCATTTAAAGTGCTTTACTTTATACAATATATACGTATGATATGTGGTTATGACTAAATGCATAAAAAAACCAAATAAATAACAATTTTCTGCAGATTTTTAGGCCATGAGTCGACCATTGGGTCAGCGCATGCATCTGCGCTTATCTCACGAGTCAGCGTAGGCAGGTATGAGTCGACGCATGAAGACCATGAGTCGATGCATGAAGACCATGAGTCGACGCATGAAGCTATCACTTTACTCACGGGTCAGCGCACGCCGACCCATGGTCGATGCACACTGGTGTCTCTTCAAATCTGCAGTCTATGCGTCGACGCATAGCCCTGCTATGGTCGACGCTTCGCGCATTTGTGCTGTTTTTTGGAGGCTTCCCACTATGTTTGAAAAGCTGTTAAGTTTGGTGTTTGGTTGGTTACTATATATAGTAACTTTGTTATGTTTTATCAACAACAACTGTGAGTTTGAGTCATTTGTCACAAAATAAAAGTGAAAGAGGTGCCATCAAAGTTCGTCAATCTTTATCTTTTACAACCCACAACACAACAATTACATACAATAACTCTTGGGGTGATTGTGATCTTGTTCAAGGTGATAAGGTCCGAAGCCGTGATCGAAAATCCGGTTCGGGGTGATTTTGAAGGCAGGTTTTTCTTGGATAAAACCTTGAAGGTTTTACCTTCCAAGATTTGGAGATTTTGGAGGTTTTTCTGTACGGTTCATCTCTACCTACTTCAGCTGAGTGAAGGTGATTGAGAAGCGGTAGTCTTCATCAATCTAGTAGCGGAAATCAGTGAAAAATTCAAGAGTGTTCCGAGTTCGATTTGTTCATGCGTAAGATCAGTCGGGCCGAGGGTTTGAAGAATGGAAGGTGATTCAACAAAGGGGCTGAATCGGAGGTCTACTTACAACAATCGGAGAACTTGATTCGACTCGAATCAAGGAGCAAGAAGCGATAGCATCATCAACTTCAAGAGGGCTTGATTGTACATTTTGCTTATTAGTTCTTGTATAAACATTTCTACATTAAAGGTGATATCTAATGTATTTATCTCAATTCTATTGTTAGAATTGAGGGCAGACGTACCCCAAAGCGAGGACGGCGGGGGAACTGCCTCAACAAATCTTTGTCTCCTTTTACTTTTCAGCACTTTCAATTTTGGCTTAAAATTTAAGTGATTTTAGTATAAGCATTTATATCATAAGTTGGGTTGAATTGAGTAAGTACCTAGTACTGTTTTGAACTTTAGTGCAACAATACATTGCACAAGGAAATTAAAGTATCTTACTCAAGCCAAACCACACTTGGAGTGTATTGCACACCAAGTGTTTGATAAATTGCCTACACCAAAGTTTACTTAGTCCATTTGCCTACTTTGTGGGCATTGTAGATCATTGGTGCTAGTTCTACTAATAAGTGATAAAATTAACTGATAGTGTGACTAGTATGTTGAATCAAATTTTGCTCATTATCATATCCATAAGGCTAGACGCATATCCGGTCTTCTAATAATAGTTCGTTCTTAGACGTAATTTTTCCACGACTGCTTCCGCAAATTTAAAAACAAATATTTTAAAAACCAATTTTTAATTGGTAGCGCCGACTGATTTTAATTGGGATCTATTCAACCCCCCTTCTAGATCCAAGTCATCGTCTAACACATACTTGTAACACTTTTCAAAGTGATTGAAAGTTCCTCGAGAGACTAGGATATAGTCAGAATTCTCAAGATAATAGAGGTTATCCATAATGATTTGCAACAAGGATGGGTAGTTTAAGTTGTGTTGATTGTAATCTTTCTAGATTATTAGATTAAGTCATTATCTAAGGCAAAATAACCTTTATGGGTGGAATGGAATAACTTTGTTAACAATAAACCAGGATAAAAAATAGTCGTCTCTATTTATTTTTATTCTCTTTATAGCAATGAAGTTTGAATTTCCGCAAAAGATCATATTTGGTGAAACCCAATTCAAACCCCCATTTTCTTGTGTTTCTCACCCTTTTCAATTGGTATCAGAGCTCTGGTTTTGGTATTGATGTTCATCAAATACTTAACCATGTCAGATAAAGATCCAGACGAGCTTTGAGAAACACCTTGATGGTTTCCACTCCACCACTTGTTCTTCTAGTCTCAAATGTTCTTAGTTCTATCTTCCACCGTTGTTGGTAAAAAGGTTGAGTATTGGAAAGATGAACTAGAAAGTTAATTCTAGACGGTAATACTGATATATGGAATATGGTAGTTGGTAACTACACATCTCCTTCAGGTGAAGCTGGTAAGAAGCTGAAAGTAAATCTGAATGATCTGTTGGAAAAGGATGACAAGAATCAACAGAAAGCAAGAAATTCCTTGTTTGCTGAGAGATAATTCTTATTGAGTATGGGATGTTTTCAAAGCAATACTGCTAAGTGTATTTGACTTTCTTAGAATAACTCATTAAGAATTTTTTCTAGTCAAGGAAACAAATGTTCGTGTTTTTTATTCTGAAGCATGGAGACTTCAAGATGAAGGATGTTGAAGAAGTTTGAAATCTTGTCATCAAGTTTTCAAACCATGGCTGCAGGACTTAGAATTTTGAATATAAGTTCTCTCTTTGTCAAATCTCTTGAAGAAGACTATCAGATGCTTGCCATTCAGATGGAAGCTTATGGTAACTGCATCGCAGTAACAGAAGATTTGATACACGTTCTCTAGAAGAATTGGTGAGCTTGTTTTGATAAGTCATGAAGATTAAGCTATAACAGTTTAATTCAGATGAGAGGAAATTTGTCATGCTTACATCTATCAGAAGATTAGAAGAAGACCAGAAGTTTATCAGCTAACAAGATTAAGGATTTCAAAAAAGATGAAGAATAAGCCAACGTAGCATCATTGGCTAACATTAAATTGTATGATGAAGAAGATCCCTCCAGAAGTTGAAGTAGTTTCTGATTCAATAAAAACTATCCTTGTTGAAGAAGTTCTCAGTAGTACAATTATTGGCCTGGTTACCAGGATTCTGACTGCTTGCACAATTTCTATACACTGGCATATCTGAACCAGTGAAATACCACGGTATGAAGTATTGATTCAGTTACTGTTAGTAACTACAGAATAGTCATGGGTGAAGAATATTGACAAAGATGAATCCTTCTGTGTTCGCTTCTCTCTAAGTGCAAAAGTGATTGTCTATAAATGTTCAAAGTTAGAAATAATCTTGGTCAACAAATTGAGAACAAACAGCTTGAGAATCTATTTTATGAGAATGAGTTCTTCATGTCGTAGTTCTTTATAACTAGATGCATTTGTAAAAGGAAGAACATGATCTTGAAAAGAAATGGCTATAATCATGGTGTCGCTACTGCGAAAATCGGCGTCGGCTGAACAGAAGAGTCGCCACCGTGCGTTATTTATCCCACGGGAGGGAAAGGAAACGCTCAGAGTAAACCTCGCACAACACGGGAAAGGTATGGTCATTGCAACCAAAACCTGGATTCGGGAGTCGGTTACGCAAGGGGAAGGTATTAGCACCCCTCACGTCCGTCGTACTCGACGGGATCCACGCTTGTCTTCGGATATGGATTGTTATTCTATCTACTCTACAGGTCAAGGGTTAAAAAGAAAATAAAATGAAGATAAAAATGACTCGGCAAAGTATCGCACTTTATGCCTACGTATTCCCGTCTGGAACGAGAAATCAGAGTCAACGTAGTTCGCCTACCTACAGGAAAGGAGGGGAAGGTTGCTCGCTAGGATATCGCATCCTATGCCTACGTACTTTCATACGGCATGAAAGATCAGAGCAAACGTAGTTCGGGCCACGTACGACACAAGTCTGTCCTTGATTGATTTTATTCCTTCTGAAAAAGGTTTTTTCTGATTACTGGTCCAAGCGGACAAAAATGACGTTTTGATGAGTTCACATTCTTTTACGAAAGAAGTGTCTTTTATTGTGTTTGAAATATTATTGTGTTTTTCTGTTTGTTTTGAGGAAGAAGAGACAGAACTCTAACCTACGGTTGCGAAGGGAAACAAACTAACCTAATGTTATCATGCATGGGTTAAGACCTAGTGTCTATCATGCTCCTCTCTTGCACAGAGAGAAACAGAGATCCTAAGGGATAGGCAGAAACAGAAACAATAACAGATATAATAAATCGGTAAAATGCATGGATGCAACAGTACAAGCGAGGCAAGGGAGTCCCACTCAACCTCGAACCTAGAAAACAATAGGCAAAAGTGAACAGGCTTCACTTTCAACCCAACAGGGTAAACAACAAACAATACAGTCCAGAAAACCAATCAATACATCAGAAATGAAATATAACAGCAAAAGAAACAGCATCAGCAGCTCTGAATCAACATCTGGCTTCAAGTAATCTCCAATCATTTACAGGCTTCAACAAGCATCAATCTCCATCTTCATGACCTTCAGGCAAGGGCTTTGATCATCTGTCTTCCATCTGCAATGGCTTTTCTTCATGTCTCAGGCTAGGATGAACATCAGTCAACCAGATGAGGTGAATGAATGTCAGACAGTTAATTACCTACCAAGGGTGGTTCATCAACTGTTAACATTAAACAGAAAGTTTCCTCTCAAAAGTTCTATCTTTCAAATATATTCACTGATACTTCCAAAGGAGGGAGGTGGATATTTGAAAGAGACTTTGAATCATAGAGAAAGGATAGAGGCAAACAAAGCCATCTATGTTTGAGAAGCAGGCTTTCTAGTCTAGAGCTCTGCCTAGCTCCTAAACCCTAGTCTCCTCAGCAGCTGCTGGCAAGAACCTCCTCCTCAACTCTGACAGTTAATCTTCAATCTCTGGATCTCCAATGGTCTTCCTCTCCTCAAATCTTCAGCTCTCCCAAGCCCCCAGACAACCCCAATACCCAAGCAAGCAAGCAATAATCCCCAGAGGGCACACCACACCAGTCAATCAGATATATACAATACAGTAATAGCAGTAGGGGAATCCTGACTTTTTCTAAGGGGATCTAGTAACTACCCATAGCCCCTATAGTCCCATAGCTAAACTATTCAAACCCTAAGTCCTAAGGGAAATGAATTGATTCTCCTAAGTCATCACCTAAAACCCTAGTTTGTTCATGTTATTCACACTTACACTAAGCATCTAAATTTAATTTCTAAAAATGGGAACTAAATTGAATCTACAAGTTCAATGTCTAACCTAAACAACCTAAAAAGAATGGATGAAAAATATGAAAGTATCTAATAGAACAAAAATTAATAAAATCATGTATGAAATGAAACCATTTAAAATGTCATTTATTTAGAAAATATGGGAAAAATATCAAATAAAAAATAAAATGCCATTTTTATTTTTTATAATTTTCTTGACATCCTAAAGAAAAATATGCAAAAAGAATGAATTAAAAATAATGATTTTTAGATTTTATATGATTTTTAGAAGATGCATGAAAAAATTAAAAGAAATAAAAGAAAATATAAAGAAATAAAATGGAGGGGGTGTGAATAGCAGGGATAACACGTTCAATGCATTAGGCTTATTAAAATGGGGGGTGTGGATAGCGCTCTGAGCCCAACCCCCCAATTAATGAAACGCCGCGTTTCATCTCTTTTGAAGTTTCCCTCCGTTTCAGCTTTAAATGTGGAGCGTTGGATTAAGATTGGGGTCGTGGTCAAACAGGGGATCCTACGGCCATCCATCATCGTCCCCAAACTCCTTCTAGGGTTTCAGAAACAACCAGCTCCATGCACAACTATCGTGCTCATCATTCTCCTCCAATACGCCATGAAATCACTCCCTTCCAAAACCAAAATTCATCCATTTTTCTCCCTCTCCAAATCTATGATGCTATCTCATTCTGAAACTCACCCAAAGAGCAAACCCGATAGCGATACCAGATGAAATCCACCATGATCACCTGCCAACAACTGCTTCAATTCTTCACAAAAACCACCCTAAACTAACCTACAATTCATCCTGATCACAGCATGCTAATCTAATCACATCTTCGTGTCCTATCTCAGCAAATACATGCTCTAACAGATTTGATGCACCATATCCAATCTTCATGAAACCTTACCAAATTCATCCAAAACAATCCTCTATCCTATCTTAACCGTTTTACTCTATCAAAACCCTAAAACTCTAACTAAACTAAGCAATTTGAATAGAAAACAAACCTGGTGCAAAGTGAGAAAACAGCTATGTTACTCCTTGAATTAGGTGCTTGCAGTGATTGAAACCTTCTCAGTGACTTGAAGGATGAATTCTGTATGCAGTATTTCGTGTGCAAACCCTCTGAATCTTATGCTTCCAATTTCTTGAACCTTGAAGAATGAAACTTGTATGGCACTCTCCTTGATTGATTCAGCCAAATGGATGTGTGAATTACAAACTATGGATGATAGTGATGAGGTTCAGATCAAGAATGAGGATGATGGGTGAGAAATTGAGGGAATTTGAGAAGCTTACACAAGAAGGAGAAAATGGATGAAAATGGAGATTTTGGACAAATGGGAGCACCAACCCTTGCATGATTCAGCTTGCATGAATATATAGGTGATATAGGAACCTCCTAGAAACTTGGAGAAGTTTCCCTTACACTTTTCCCTTTCAATTTGGATTATGTTACTTTTAATTCAAGCAACCATGGATAACTCACAAATCATGACCTAAGCTCAAAATTACACTTTAGCCAATGTCTTTAGAATGCCTTTTCCGTTCAAAATGACCTATAATTTTGCATCATTTGGCCAAGATATGAAAAATACCATTTTTTAAGCCATTTTCCTTCATCAAATTCACCAATTTTGAAACCTTGTGCTATGGACATTTCCAATCTCTCATGGTCACTTTTATAGACTCAAAATGTCATTTGGAGCAAGTTTGATGTTGTAAGTTTTTCCATTTGAAGCTTCCTTGTGTGAGTTTTGGGCATAGGTTAAAATGACCTGTAATTCACAAATGACCAAAATACCCTTTGCTTGCCAAGACCATAAGTTGAGTTCCACACATCATATGAGGGCATACTATACCATTCTAGAAAGCTAAGACAATGAGGAACAATTCTTATGTTGACCAGAAATTCATTTGAAATCTCCTTGAGGGGTAAAACTAGCTTGGAAGTCAAGTCACTTTCACAGACAAAATTTCAGATACCTCAGATGACCTGTAACTTGCAAGGACCATAACTTGAGTTCTACAAATCTCCTTGATGTCTTCCACCACTCAAATTAAAGTTCTTGAGATCCTCTACAAGTTTCATGTTGGCCAAGGATCCATTTGAAGCTTGCATTTTGACTTATCTTGCTTGGAAATTTGACCTAAACTAGGGGATTTTACATAGAAACCCTAATTTAGAAACTCCTCTTCTCCTTGATTTCTCTTGATTTCTTCTTAGAATGACAAAATATCCTTATTCTTCATGTCAAATGATGAACCCCACATCTCTCCAATAGCCCTTAATGCCTTTCAATCAGTCAATTGACCTAGAGTTGACCCAGGGTTGACCCAGATGAAACCCTAGTTGACTGTCTTCAACTGTAATTCTTGTGACTTCCTCAACAACTTGTTTCCTTCTCCAAATGACTTTCTAAGCCCTCTCATGATGTCTAGATTCTCTCCATGCCTTCCATTCACAGCTCACAACCCCCTTGTTGACCCTCAGATACTTTCAGATAGTAGATAGACTCAGGGCTTGATCTGCTGAACTCTCTGCTCTCAAATTCTTTTCTGATGACTTGAATGAGATGGAATTAAGATAATAACCTCTTGATAGGCCTCTAGAGATGAGAATAATGATTGGTCCCCTGTTGAATGACTTGCTATGCTTATGCTATGCAGATGGTTAGTCTATGTACCTGACTCTATATGCAAATGCTAATGCAACTGAAACATAAACCAAGTGAATAAAGTTGGGCAAATTTTTAGGGTGCAACAGCTGCCCCTATTCAAGCGACTTGGACCCGATTGGGTGAAGAGTGAACGGCCTTCAAACATTCGAGGTACGAGACGGTTGAATACTAAGAACCCGGAAATTTGCCAACCGCAGAAATAAACTGCACCACTGTCTGGGTAACGACATTCATCAGCTGAATATGACTGTTACGGCAACCCACTGATCTCGTGCGACCGTGCTGGGGATTCTTCTCATTATCCTGAAAAAGATTAAATCATCGGAAATTTCGTTCTTTGCTTGTCCACGTCAGGACTCTATCTGCTGTCAACACGAAGAGAGCTCAGCTAAAACTTGTCCACTTTAGGACTCCGCTTGCTGTTAACCCAGAAAATCTCGGCAACTCCGCTGGGGAATAATTTGTCTACCTTTCCATAAACTGAATCGTCCCCGTTAGGAATAACACCCTTCCACGTTAGGAATAACCTTGTCTGGACCCGTCCATGTTAGGACTCCTTCCTTCCACGTAAGGAACCACGTCTTCTTTCCACGTAAGGAAACCAATTTTCTTCTACGTAAGGAAATCAACTCTCAATCTGTCCACGTGAGGACTCCAACCTTTCTGAATCTGTCCACGTCAGGACTAAACTTTCCATCTTTCCACGTCAGGAATCAATCTTCTTTCTATATCAACCTGTCCACGTAAGGACTCCAATACCACTGGACATGTCCCCGTCAGGACCCCACTCTTTCCATGTAAGGAAATCATCATTCTTCCACGTCAGGAATCAACTTTTCTCGAATCTGTCCACGTAAGGACCCCAATTTTTCCACATAAGGAATCTATCTTCTTCTTCCATGCTAGGAATAACTCCTTTGATCTGTCCGCGTCAGGACTAAACTTGATACGCCCGCGTGAGGACTCGATCTTTCCGCGTAAGGAAACCCATTTTTCCACGTAAGGAATTTCATCTTTCCACGTAAGGAATAAACTTCTTTTCCACGTCAGGAATTGCCCTCTTTTCCCATGTAAGGAATAGACTTGTCCACGTCAGGACCCCTCTTTCGTCTTGATTTGTCCACGTCAGGACTCAGGCATCTTCGACCTGCTGAGGAAATAAGACTTGTCCACGTAAGGACTCACACCCTTGTCTGATCTGTCCACGTCAGGACCCATGATTTGCCAACACAAAGAAAGATAACTGCTGAGAGGAATTGGTCCTCGTCAGGACACCAACACAAAGAGTAATCACTTTTGTCAACATCATGACCTCCCATTCCACCAATTTCGAGAACCCGAATCTGTCCACGTTAGGACTAACACATCTCATCAACCCGGGGAAATAAATCTGTCCTCGTTAGGATGCCCACTTCTGAAGAAATCCCGTCAATATAGGAATAAAATTGTCCACGTCAGGACTTAGTTCTCCATTGATCCCCACCCACAAACTTCTTAGCACCGACGTGGCAGCGATTTTGGGGCGGACTCTAATGGGGATATCTGGGAATCAGACTACCGGATGCCTGTTCTGGTGATCGGAGGCAACTTCTGAAATTCTGATTCATGAAGCCCTTTTGATGACAAATAACTCTGCTTGGAAATAAAGAGAACCTTATCCTGGTAACTCTGTGGGGAATACTGCCGAAACTGACATTATCATTGGATATCTCATGCCGAGATCTTGAGTATTTGGTAGTTCATTTGAGCAAGTGCTCTCTTCACCTGAACAGAAACTGCTTCAGCAAAATAAATACTGAAGATAATGCCGAATCCGCCGGGAATAGCCAGATGCTACAGAATTATTCCAGCAAAATAAATGCTGGAAGGGTGAAGTCAACCATGCTGGGAAGTTGGGAGTTCGAACCAAATACCCTGTTGAGGTAACCCCCTGCTGGGGAATATAACTTTGCTGAGGAATAGCAGGTATGCCAAGTATGATTGGACTTCTCTGCTGGAGAGTGAACTGATATTACACGGTATCCCTGACGAAATAGCTGACAGGACCCGCCACCAACTCTGCTGGGGAGAGTCTTGATCTCCGGGTTCCACTGGGAGGAAAGAACATTTGCTGAAAGGAGAGAACTCCGCTGGTGGGACTATTCTCTCGGGGGAAAATTAACTGACTCCACCGGGGAAGAATAAATGACCTTGCGGGGAAAGGGAAACCGCCTGAATACAACTCACCAATGTGGAAATATTAATCTCCTGGGGCTGAACCACTCTGCTTGAGATAAGGACCCCTTCCGGGGGACACCACACTGCCTGCATGCAGCCTACAATCTTTGAATCGTCAATTCCGTAGAGGATGAACGACTTTGCTGGATAACCCTTTTGCACGAGCTACGACTAGCTGGAGAGTTCGATCCTTCTTCAGGAAGAACCTGCACGACCGGCGTGAAGGCTGAGGGCAACCTTTTGATCATCTTCCTCGTACGGACATGAAACCTGCAATAACACAAACAAGACAAGACAAGCTTATGCAACCAAATCAACTCAGGTTAGCGACGTTATTTTTATTTAATTCAAAGCTTTATCGACTGTTGGCAAGGGCCAGCGATGTTATACTCATGCTAGTTTCATCAAACTTAGGCGTTAATCATGCACAAAACAGTAAAGAGCAGTGTTAAGTACTGAATAACGTATTTTATTGATTGGGCCCCTGAATAGGCGGAGTTTTGTACACGGGATGCAACTCCTGAAATGAGGAAGCTACACAAAGCAAATATACAAGTATACAAGTATGCACAAGAAGCATAAATATTGACGACTTAAATTGGTACACATGTCGGCAACGGGATGCAGATGAACACCACGAACTGATCCTCCCATGACTCGCCCGACTCTAATGCTTTCCCGGTACCCCCACTTCTGAAGAGATTGTATCGGATAACTGACTCCTCAAATGTATTCTCCCGCATTGATGTTCATTGCAATTATCAAATTCGGACCGCAGTCATTTGCTTTTCAAATCCCTAACTTTTGCGTGAACCGCCCTTTACGGGTTTTCAGTTCACCGGGATACCCTTTTTTGCCGAAGCCGCCCAGTGTAGGTTTTCAACTTCGCGGGTGTACATTTTTTCAATTTTATCCCTAACTTTTGCCCGAACCTTTCATTCTGTTTTTGGTTCGCCAGGATGCCCCATTTTTGCCTGGACTCTCTTTTTCTGTCCAGCGGGTCTATTTTAAGCAAAGTATTTTTTAACTGCGTCCGAATTCACAGGCGACATGAAGTCTTCTCCGTCCATGGTGGACAACAACAACGCTCCTCCTGAAAAGACTTTACTGACAACGTATGGCCCTTCGTAGTTGGGGGTCCACTTGCCCCTGTGATCTGCTTGCGGCGGGAGAATCCTTTTCAGCACAAGGTCGCCCGTCTGAAAGCTTCGCGGATGTATCTTCTTGTCGTACGCTTTCTTCATTCGGCTCTGGTACAAACGACCGTATGCTAGAGAAGCTAGCCTCTTCTCATCCATTAAGCTCAGTTGGTTCAATCTGTTTGTTACCCATTCTGCCTCGTCTAGCTGAACGTCTCGCAATACCCTCAGAGAAGGGATCTCAACTTCCAATGGTAATACCGCTTCCATTCCGTATACCAACGAGAACGGAGTTGCCCCGGTGGATGTGCGTACCGTCGTACGATAACCGTGCAAAGCAAAAGGTAGCATTTCATGCCAATCCTTATAGGTCACCACCATTTTCTGAACGATCTTCTTGATATTCTTATTGGCCGCCTCAACAGCGCCATTCATCTTGGGTCGGTAAGGGGAGGAGTTGTGATGTTCGATCTTGAAATTCTGACAGAGCTCCTTCATCATTTTGTTGTTCAGATTTGAACCATTGTCAGTGATTATCCGCTCGGGGATCCCATATCGGCAAATGATATCTCTCTTGATGAATCTGGCCACCACTTGCTTAGTTACATTTGCGTAGGACGCCGCTTCCACCCACTTGGTGAAGTAATCGATTGCTACTAGAATGAACCGGTGCCCATTAGAAGCCGTCGGCTCGATCTTTCCAATCATATCGATTCCCCACATTGAAAATGGCCAAGGCGATGACATCACATTTAGAGGACTTGGAGGCACATGGATCTTATCAGCATAGATTTGGCACTTGTGGCACTTCCTCGCAAACTTGAAACAATCAGTTTCCATAGTCAGCCAAAAATAGCCGGCCCGCAGCAGTTTTCTCGTCATAGCATGTCCTCCAGCATGCGTACCAAAGGTACCTTCGTGTATTTCCTCCATGAGGAGCTTTGCCTCTTTTTCGTCTACACAACGCAACAGCACCAAATCGTGGTTCCTTCTGTATAAGACGCCATCCGGATTCAAGTAGAAATTACCCGCTAATCTCCTGAGAGTCTTCTGATCTTGACTGGATGCCCCAGCCGGATACTCTTTATTCTTCAGGAAATTAAGGATATCAAAATACCACGGTTTGTCGTCAGATGCTTCATCAATAGCAAATACATAAGCTGGCCTGTCAAGCCGGGAGATAATAATTCGGGGAGCTTCGTTCCAGAAGTTGACCTTGTACATGGAAGACAAAGTGGCCAGGGCGTCAGCCATTTGATTCTCTGCCCGCGGTACGTGATGCAATTCAACCTTATCGAAGAAAGGCAACAATCTCCTTGCATAGTTCATGTAATGTATCAAGTTGGGCTGACGTGTCTCCCATTCCCCTTTGATCTGATTCACCACCAGAGCTGAGTCTCCGTATACGTCCAGATGTTTGATTCGCAAATCAATGGCTTCTTCAAGCCCCATTATACAAGCTTCGTATTCGGCCTCATTATTGGTAACAGCGAAGGTCAGTCGGGCAGTAAACGGGATGTGTGACCCGTGTGGCGTGGTGATGATTGCCCCTATTCCGCTGCCGTAAGCATTCACAGCTCCGTCAAAAATCATCTTCCACTTAGAACCCAACTCTGGTCCCTCGTCTGGCAACGGCTCCTCACAATCTTTCATCTTTAAGTACATGATATCCTCGTCAGGAAAATCAAATCTCATCGATTGGTACTCTTCAATAGGCTGCTCCGCCAGATACTCAGACAGCACGCTCCCCTTTATAGCCTTCTGCGAGACGTATTGAATATCATATTCTGTCAAGACCATCTGCCAGCGGGCAATTCTACCTGACAACGCCTGCTTTTCGAATACATATTTGATAGGATCCATCTTCGAGATGAGCATGGTTGTATGATTCAGCATGTACTGCCTCAAACGCTTGGCGGCCCAGGCTAGCGCGCAACAAGTTTTTTCCAACATTGAGTATCGAGATTCGCAGTCTGTAAACTTCTTACTCAGGTAATAGATCGCATGCTCCTTTCTCCCCGTCTCGTCGTGTTGACCGAGAACACAACCCATGCTTCCCTCAAGAACCGTCAAATACATTATCAAGGGTCTCCCTGCCACTGGGGGTATCAGAATAGGAGGCTCCTGCAAATACTGCTTTATTTTATCGAACGCCTTTTGACAATTTTCGTTCCACGTTACAGCTTGATCTTTCTTCAACAGCTTGAATAATGGTTCACACGTGGCCGTTAGGTGAGATATGAACCGGGCGATGTAGTTCAACCTCCCTAAAAACCCGCGCACCTCTTTCTCTGTTTTAGGCGTCGGCATTTCTTGAATCGCTTTTATTTTAGCAGGATCGACCTCTATTCCTCTTTCGCTTACGATAAATCCCAGCAGCTTACCCGATCTCACCCCGAAGGTGCATTTATTAGGGTTCAGCCTCAGCCTGAACTTCCTAAGCCTTTTAAACAACTTCAGCAAATTCACCAGATGCTCTTCCTCCGTCTGGGATTTGGCAATCATATCGTCCACATAAACTTCGATCTCTTTATGCATCATGTCATGGAAAAGAGTCGTCATCGCGCGCTGATATGTTGCCCCAGCATTTTTCAAACCGAAGGGCATCACTTTGTAGCAAAATGTTCCCCAAGGCGTTATAAAAGTAGTCTTCTCCATATCCTCTGGCGCCATTTTAATCTGATTATAGTCTGAAAAGCCATCCATGAAGGAGAATACGGAGTATTGAGCAGTATTATCAACTAACACGTCAATGTGAGGAAGTGGAAAATCGTCTTTTGGGCTTGCTTTATTCAAATCTCTATAATCTACGCACATTCGAACCTTGCCATCTTTCTTTGGCACCGGTACGATGTTAGCAACCCACGAGGGATACTTCGTCACAGCCAGGAAACCAGCGTCCCACTGTTTCTGAACTTCCTCTTTGATCTTCATTGCCATATCTGGTCGAGTTCTGCGAAGCTTTTGCTTGACCGGCGGGCAATCTTCTTTCAGTGGCAGGCGATGCACAACCATATCTGTATCGAGCCCTGGCATATCCTCATACGACCAAGCGAATACATCACTATACTCTTGGAGCATTTCAACCAGTCTTCGCTTGACATCACTCTGCAGTGCGGCTCCAATACGAATATTTTTCTCAACCCCTTCCGACCCCAAGTTGATAATTTCGATGACCTCATCGTGAGGCAGAATGGCTCTTTCCTCTTGCTTCACTAACCACGACAGTTCTTCAGGAACGTCGCTATCTTCGACAACCTCTTCTTCGGCCTGGAATATCGGGTGATCGAAGTCGGGACGAGTCATAGGTGGTTCCAAGATGTCATCTGAAAATGTTATCCTGCAAAAGGAATGGTTAAGTGCTTCAAAATGCGTATAAAGCGAATAACCACGTTGCCATTTTGTTGAAAAATATATAAAACAAGAAAGACAGGGATTACAGTATTTGCACATGAAAAACGCCGTTTATTTAATGATTAACACGCAAGGTTCATAACAACACAGCCCTAAGCAAATCCTGATGCCCCAGGCAAGACATCAGATTATTCAACAATTAATAAAGCAAAGCATTACTGTTTAAAAGTCACAGGAACAAGCTCCTGAATAGACCAGTTGCATAGTCCTTGTCCTGGCGTGCTTGGCTGAATCCAGGCATCCATATCGCAGTCGCTGTCTCCTTCATCAGACTCCGAAGCAGCATTGACAGTTTCATGACACACCCCACTGGCAGAGATGGTGATCGGCTTTCTGAAACGGGGTGCCCCCACGGAAGGAGTTGATGACGACGGTTGGTACCCCAGCCCGAACCGGTCCATCTTCACAGGAATGTCCAGCACTTTGCCCCAGCCTTTGGCTTCTCCCGCTTCCACTAGAGCTTGAGCTTCTTTATACGATGAGACGGCTATCTCTGGCACTTTGCTCGGCCCGGGACCCTTGTCCTTGATGCGCAAGCCTTCGAATGCCTGGCAGGGCGTTTCGTGGATCTCTCCGTCGACTTCCACATATTTAAATGAAGATAGATGGCTGACCAGGATGTCCTCTTCTCCGCACACGGTGACTACGCTGTCTCCGACCATGTATTTTAACTTCTGATGCAGGGTGGACGTGACTGCCCCCGCCCCATGAATCCAGGGTCTTCCCAGCAAGCAACTGTACGCCGGCTGTATATCCATGATATAAAACTCAGTTGCAAACACCTCCGGCCCCACCTGTAGAGGCAATGTGATTGATCCAAAGACTGTTCTCCGCGTGCCGTCGAATGCTCTGACTACCAAATCACTGGGCGTACACAAAATCCCTCTAACATCCAGCTCCATCATCGCCTTCTTGGGCAGCACATTCAAAGATGATCCGGTGTCAACCAATACGTGCGACATTACTGATCCTCTACACTCGACAGATACATGCAGCGCCATATTGTGATCTCTTCCTTTCGGAGTCAAGTCAAAATCGGTAAAGCCCAAGCTGTGGCCTGCATTCACATGTGCCAACACTCCTTCCAGCTGATTCACGGAGACGTCTTGGGGTACAAAAGAAGTATCCAGGACTTTCAGCAACGCATTTCTGTGAGCTTCCGAACACAACAGCAACGACAGGATAGATATTTTGGACGGCGTCTGCTGCAGATGCTCCACAATCTTATAGTCACTTTTTCGAATCAAGCGCATGAATTCTTCTATGTCTTTCGATGCCGATTCTTTGTCACCTGCTTGCGCTGGAACGTTCTCAACTGCTTTCCCTTTTCCTTTTGCTAATCTTTCAGCCTCCACTTCCGGTGATATGAAGATCCTACCACTCCTTGTCATACCTCCTGAACCAAAAACATTATCCACAGTCTCGGCTGGCTGCTTATTAACATCAATTTTTATCCCGTCACAATACACCTCTAACCCATATGACCATGGGACTGCTTTTGTGTTCTCGTACGGGATCGGCCCGGCCTTAGTTATGGTGATCGGTGGGCGCTGAGCTGGTGCTGCAATAGTGATCGTCTTCCGAGGAATTGTTACAGTGGCCACATCATTCTGATTATCTGCTACTGCCCCGGTGGCTGCTTGATCAAACTGCAATATACCTTCGTCAATTAAAGCCTGAATGCCCTTCTTCAACTCATCGCACCCCCCTGCCTGGGTCCAACAGTCTAAGAAATACTCGTCACATCCCGGGTAAACACCCCCTTGCAATAATCGGCTCTTTATCTCGCTCAGTGGCGTCGTTAAATCTTCAACATTCATAATCAGATTCAACCCTTCCTCAGTTAGAATGGCGTTAGCCCCATGATTAGGCATGGGCTTCTGCACTATATTCGGACCTGCCGTTCCGAAATTGATAGTCTTGTTGTCCAAAAGATCCTGTACAACGTGCTTAAAAGCGTGGCAACCTTCTATATCGTGGCCCGGAGCCCCAGAATGAAACTCGCAGTGCCTGCTTGCATCGTAGCCAAACGGGGGAGCTCCCGTTATTGGTGCCAGAGTTCTTTTCTCTACTAGATTCAATCCCAACAACGTCTGCAACAAATCGGCATAGGTTGAGGGAGGCTTCTCAAACACTCTTCTCGGTTTACCACCCTGGAATCTTCGCTGAGCTTGTTGTGTCCCCTGCTGAGGCTGCTGCTGCTGTTGCATTGGCTGCTGCTGAACAAGTTGTTGCTGGAGTGGTTGCTGTTGATACGGGATAGTAACACTTGCCACCTGCTGCGGCTGACGATATTGACCTCGTCCCCTGCCTCGGCCTCGGCCTCGGCCTCCAAATACTGCGCTTGCCTCGCCCTGACGGCGCCCACCATAAGCTTTCCTACTACTGCCAGATGCAGTTGATTCCTCGACTTGGAACTTTCCTTGCTTAATGTTACGTTCAATCTTTTCTCCCATTAGAATCAGGTCTGAAAAACTGGCCAGAGACGTATGAAACAGCATATCATGAAACAGACCTGTGAATGTGCCGACAAACATGTCATTCATTTCCTTATCTTCTACTGGAGGACGGACCCTGGCAGCCATATCGCGCCACCTTTGCGCGTACTCTTTAAAGCTCTCCCCCTTCTTCTGCGACAGCCCCGCCAATTGGACCCGATTGGGCGCCAAATCGCTGTTATACTTGTAGTGAGCTACAAATGCCTCTGCCAATTGCTTCCACGTCTTGATATCAGTTGGCTCCAATCCCATGTACCACTCTAGGGAAGGGCCCGACAGACTATCCTGAAAGAAATGCATTAGCATCCTTTCGTCAGTTGAGTATGCAGACATCTTTCTGTAATAAGCTCGTACATGCAATTTTGGACATGTGTCTCCTTTATACTTGTCAAACGCAGGAGCTTTGAATTTAATTGGCACCCTCAAGCCAGGTACCAGCCCCATTGTTGCCATGTCCAAACCCACAGCACTTTGGTTTAGGACTCCCCTCATCTGCTCTTCCAGCATTCTGATCTTCTGGGAATCATCCATCGGCCCTTCGAAACCTCCGCCGGAGAAAGCGTCCTCCTGCTGATCTTCTTGCCACATGCCGTTTCCAGCCCCATACCCATCATATCCATTATTACGTCCAGCTCTGATCTGATTCATCCCCGGACCTCGGCCTCTGTTGCCGTACCCTTGAACACCTCCAGCAGGACCAAAAGCCATAAATCCAGTACCGTTTCCGTTTCCAAAGCCTCCGTAACCCTGATTGGTCGCGCCATAACCGTCTTGCCCAAAGCCTTGAGCATTAAAGCCATACTTCCCAGTGTTATCGAATCCCTGATCGTTGAATCCGAATCCAGCATTGACGAAGCCGTTGCCGCCTAGATTATCACCCAAATTGACATCACCCAGCCCAACATTATGGACAGCAGTCTCATTTCCAACTCCGACGTTACCATTTGCAGCAGCGGTAGCGTTGTTGGCATTAGCAGCGGGTATATTGACTACGGGTGGAGCCACTGGTGTGGGAGTGCCGTCTCCATGAACAATATCGACCCGTACCGACTGATGATCTTCATTACCATGACCAGCGTTTCGAGCCAACAGAGGCTGGACCATTGCCTGCAAATTCTCCTGCCCTTTTGCTATAGCTTCCATGGTCTGCATGAAAAGAGCGAGCTTCTCGCGCACATCTTGCATCTCGTTCTGCATTTGATCCATGATTCTTCGACAGTTGGTGCGGGTAGAATAGCGGTGCGGGTGCTGATCTGCAATCCTGGAAAGTACCTGGTACAGAGCAGGAAATAAGACACTATTCAAAGATTACCTGTAATGCAATATGAGTATGAATGCAATGCAATGTGTCTGTGCATTAGGGAAATTCATTCCCCCAGTTCTAGTGTGAAGGTGCCAGTGCAGTGCCAGTGTTGACAATAGGAATACCGGAGCTGGATCATAGAAAGCCTCATATATTGCAGGGAAAACCAGAATACAATGTCGCTGAAAATACGATAAGAAGGCATGACCTCAACCAACAATCCTGGTGATGGTCAGCATTTATGCAAATAAAGCATACAAGTTACTACAAGTTACTACATGGAATGATCAAATCCTCCCAAAAGTCTGGTACTCTTCTATCAACTTCTTGGTCTCTGGGTGACTTGGCCGATCAAGCAGCCCCTCAACAAGTTGGTTTCTCTTCTTAAGAACACGGCGCACGTCTTTAGCAGTTTCTTCCCATGTTGCTTCTCCGAAGCAATCTTCTAGCTTTCGCTTCTGAGACACCGCTTCATCTCTGGATTTAATTGCCTTGTTCAGTGCATGCTGGACACTGTACCGGGTCATCACTTCTTCCTCACACTTCTTGATGCTAGACTTCAACTTCTCTTCGAGGTCGGAGACTTGCTGCTTCAGCTTATCTTCTCTCATCTTATTGTTGGTGAGAGTAGCATTCCAAGTCTTATTGCAAGAGGAGATTTCTCGGTGTGCTGCGTCAAGCGCCTTCTTCTTGGCTTCCAACATGTCATGGGAGCTTCTGAACTCTTGCCCCAGACGTTCGCGCTTCTTCCTCTCCTCAGTCAACTCAGCCCCTAATCTGTTCATTAGCTCAATTTGCTGTTGGAAAGCATACACGGCCTTGTTTTTATCACTGCGTACCTGGGCTAACTCTTGCTCTAACCCTTCATTGATCTTCACCAAGGCTTCTTTTTCCCTCACAACTTGCTCGTAGACCTCCCTAGAGACAGTAGTTGGCTCTTCTGCCGGAATAGGAGCAATGACGGGTGCAGCTGGAAACGGCATTAACAACTGACTTGCTCTTTCCTGGATCCAAACTTTGTAAGGTGCATAGGCCTGACAGTCATTCTTTCCTAACAACGGCTTCCCTCTGCGGTTAATACGCGTCCAGGCATGTCGCAATTTGGCTACTAACTCCCCCTTCACGTCACCTGTGAAGTACAGAGATTCCTGTACTTCTTCCTCCTGCGGTGGATTCTTCAGCGCATATCCAAACTGACGAATGAATAGAGAAGGGTTGTAATTGATACACCCTTTTCTTCCTATCAGCGGCACATTAGGGTACCCAGAACAACTGAAGATGAGCTCAGATCCCAACAGGTCTCGATCAAACCACACAACGTCTTCGGAATATAGCCTCATCAAGCGCTCTGACCAACTGGCTGAGGTTGCACTGTCTACAAATGGTCCCTTCATGGGGAGATGACTTTTGAACCACATATTCAATAGAGGAGTACAGCAGTGCACAACTTTTCCCCTTCAGTTTTCGTTCTTGTAGTGCAATGAGTGGTAGAAGTCTCCGATCAATGTTGGCACTGGGTTGCCTGCAGCAAACAGATGGAAAGCGTCCAGGTCCACAAAGTTGGGCAAGTTAGGAAACAGCACAATTCCATAAATGCATAAAGCCAAAATAGCATTGAAAACCACCCAACAACCGTTCTTGGCGTACTCTTGAGCCTTGCCGACCAGAAAATCTAGAGAGAAACCGGGAACCCCAAGCCAAGAAGTCACTAATAACTCAGCAGCATTCATATGCAAGGCTTTGGCCAAATCCTCCAACTTGGGCTCAGCAACAGAGTGAATAAAGGGAACCTTGTTCTGCACGGGAAGCTCAGTAAACTCCACATACTCCTCAATGGTAGGTCCTAGAATGAAGTCAGCAAAAGTAAAGCATCTCAATGCGGGGTCATAGAACTGCATCAAAGTGTATAGCCCGTTCATCTCATCAGCAGTGGGCTTACAGACTAATCTCAGTAATCTCCCATGACTCATTCTAAAGCTTCTTCTAACCTCCTCATCAGCGAGAGATATCAGACCAAGCAAAGAAGTAATATCAGGTGAAGGCAGCTTGTACGCAACTGTTTTCCTCAAACCAGCCATAGTCAATACTCAGAAGTCTGGGCACTAGAACCGGGGAATATGCAAATGCACCTGCAGCACAGACACACGTTAGTGAAATGCAAGTGGTAATGGATATGCAGACAATGCAATGCAAGTAACATGCAACAGGGACCAAAGCTGTAGCTGCATAGCCTGAACCCAATCAAGAAAGGTCTCAGATAGACCATCCAGAAGTCATCAAACCCTGGTCTCAGATAGACCTAAAACAAAGCTCCAGTACTGGTCTCTGACAGACCTCAAACCATAACTCCAACTGGTCTCTGGTAGACCTCAAGACTCCCAACTGGTCTCTGACAGACCTCCTAACTCTCCATAAATACCCAGGATCTCTGATCAAGAAATAACCGGTAGTCTGAAGGTCTAGTTACCTGCATAACCCCAAACCCTCTCACAGGTGGATGTCCTAGTAACTGACAAAGGTATGGCATCCTATGCGGTCGTCGGCGTCACAGACTTTCAGGGTTGATGATACGATTCCCAGAAGGAGTGGCATCATCAAATCCTGAAGAGGCCTCACTTAGCCAACTTCCAAATGATCGGTTCCCGGAGTCGACAATTCAGCTGACCAACAACCCCTTCGACCCAAAGGGTAGAAAAAGAAGCCAACCAGAAGAACCTCGTCCGAGTGTAGATTTCATGAGACACTAATGCAAGCAAAGCCGGCACGCGCCCACTACTTTCTACTCTAATTCTAGGTGCACTCAAGCCCAGGTCCAGCTTATCTCTCAATATCAGAACACCCGTCACACCCCAATACAACACTAATAATCCATATATACAAAGCTGAAAATAAAGGTCAGAAATATACAATAACTCCATACAAAATCCTCGACGGGAAAACAAGCGCTAGGATTGACTCTCTTAAAGGGACGTTGGATCCCAAATGCATAAGAACTATCGCAGTCCTTAGCAGCCAGGGGACGTTGGATCCCCAGCAGAGTCGCCAGCTGTCGCTACTGCGAAAATCGGCGCCGGCTGAACAGAAGAGTCGCCACCGTGCGTTATTTATCCCACGTGAGGGAAAGGAAACGCTCAGAGTAAACCTCGCACAACACGGGAAAGGTATGGTCATTGCAACCAAAACCTGGATTCGGGAGTCGGTTACGCAAGGGGAAGGTATTAGCACCCCTCACGTCCGTCGTACTCGACGGGATCCACGCTTGTCTTCGGATATGGATTGTTATTCTATCTACTCTACAGGTCAAGGGTTAAAAAGAAAATAAAATGAAGATAAAAATGACTCGGCAAAGTATCGCACTTTATGCCTACGTATTCCCGTCTGGAATGAGAAATCAGAGTCAACGTAGTTCGCCTACCTACGGGAAAGGAGGGGAAGGTTGCTCGCTAGGATATCGCATCCTATGCCTACGTACTTTCATACGGCACGAAAGATCAGAGCAAACGTAGTTCGGGCCACGTACGACACAAGTCTGTCCTTGATTGATTTTATTCCTTCTGAAAAAGGTTTTTTCTGATTACTGGTCCAAGCGGACAAAAATGACGTTTTGATGAGTTCACATTCTTTTACGAAAGAAGTGTCTTTTATTGTGTTTGAAATATTATTGTGTTTTTCTGTTTGTTTTGAGGAAGAAGAGACAGAACTCTAACCTACGGTTGCGAAGGGAAACAAACTAACTTAATGTTATCATGCATGGGTTAAGACCTAGTGTCTATCATGCTCCTCTCTTGCACAGAGAGAAACAGAGATCCTAAGGGATAGGCAGAAACAGAAACAATAACAGATATAATAAATCGGTAAAATGCATGGATGCAACAGTACAAGCGAGGCAAGGGAGTCCCACTCAACCTCGAACCTAGAAAACAATAGGCAAAAGTGAACAGGCTTCACTTTCAACCCAACAGGGTAAACAACAAACAATACAGTCCAGAAAACCAATCAATACATCAGAAATGAAATATAACAGCAAAAGAAACAGCATCAGCAGCTCTGAATCAACATCTGGCTTCAAGTAATCTCCAATCATTTACAGGCTTCAACAAGCATCAATCTCCATCTTCATGACCTTCAGGCAAGGGCTTTGATCATCTGTCTTCCATCTGCAATGGCTTTTCTTCATGTCTCAGGCTAGGATGAACATCAGTCAACCAGATGAGGTGAATGAATGTCAGACAGTTAATTACCTACCAAGGGTGGTTCATCAACTGTTAACATTAAACAGAAAGTTTCCTCTCAAAAGTTCTATCTTTCAAATATATTCACTGATACTTCCAAAGGAGGGAGGTGGATATTTGAAAGAGACTTTGAATCATAGAGAAAGGATAGAGGCAAACAAAGCCATCTATGTTTGAGAAGCAGGCTTTCTAGTCTAGAGCTCTGCCTAGCTCCTAAACCCTAGTCTCCTCAGCAGCTGCTGGCAAGAACCTCCTCCTCAACTCTGACAGTTAATCTTCAATCTCTGGATCTCCAATGGTCTTCCTCTCCTCAAATCTTCAGCTCTCCCAAGCCCCCAGACAACCCCAATACCCAAGCAAGCAAGCAATAATCCCCAGAGGGCACACCACACCAGTCAATCAGATATATACAATACAGTAATAGCAGTAGGGGAATCCTGACTTTTTCTAAGGGGATCTAGTAACTACCCATAGCCCCTATAGTCCCATAGCTAAACTATTCAAACCCTAAGTCCTAAGGGAAATGAATTGATTCTCCTAAGTCATCACCTAAAACCCTAGTTTGTTCATGTTATTCACACTTACACTAAGCATCTAAATTTAATTTCTAAAAATGGGAACTAAATTGAATCTACAAGTTCAATGTCTAACCTAAACAACCTAAAAAGAATGGATGAAAAATATGAAAGTATCTAATAGAACAAAAATTAATAAAATCATGTATGAAATGAAACCATTTAAAATGTCATTTATTTAGAAAATATGGGAAAAATATCAAATAAAAAATAAAATGCCATTTTTATTTTTTATAATTTTCTTGACATCCTAAAGAAAAATATGCAAAAAGAATGAATTAAAAATAATGATTTTTAGATTTTATATGATTTTTAGAAGATGCATGAAAAAATTAAAAGAAATAAAAGAAAATATAAAGAAATAAAATGGAGGGGGTGTGAATAGCAGGGATAACACGTTCAATGCATTGGGCTTATTAAAATGGGGGGTGTGGATAGCGCTCTGAGCCCAACCCCCCAATTAATGAAACGCCGCGTTTCATCTCTTTTGAAGTTTCCCTCCGTTTCAGCTTTAAATGTGGAGCGTTGGATTAAGATTGGGGTCGTGGTCAAACAGGGGATCCTACGGCCATCCATCATCGTCCCCAAACTCCTTCTAGGGTTTCAGAAACAACCAGCTCCATGCACAACTATCGTGCTCATCATTCTCCTCCAATACGCCATGAAATCACTCCCTTCCAAAACCAAAATTCATCCATTTTTCTCCCTCTCCAAATCTATGATGCTATCTCATTCTGAAACTCACTCAAAGAGCAAACCCGATAGCGATACCAGATGAAATCCACCATGATCACCTGCCAACAACTGCTTCAATTCTTCACAAAAACCACCCTAAACTAACCTACAATTCATCCTGATCACAGCATGCTAATCTAATCACATCTTCGTGTCCTATCTCAGCAAATACATGCTCTAACAGATTTGATGCACCATATCCAATCTTCATGAAACCTTACCAAATTCATCCAAAACAATCCTCTATCCTATCTTAACCGTTTTACTCTATCAAAACCCTAAAACTCTAACTAAACTAAGCAATTTGAATAGAAAACAAACCTGGTGCAAAGTGAGAAAACAGCTATGTTACTCCTTGAATTAGGTGCTTGCAGTGATTGAAACCTTCTCAGTGACTTGAAGGATGAATTCTGTATGCAGTATTTCGTGTGCAAACCCTCTGAATCTTATGCTTCCAATTTCTTGAACCTTGAAGAATGAAACTTGTATGGCACTCTCCTTGATTGATTCAGCCAAATGGATGTGTGAATTACAAAATATGGATGATAGTGATGAGGTTCAGATCAAGAATGAGGATGATGGGTGAGAAATTGAGGGAATTTGAGAAGCTTACACAAGAAGGAGAAAATGGATGAAAATGGAGATTTTGGACAAATGGGAGCACCAACCCTTGCATGATTCAGCTTGCATGAATATATAGGTGATATAGGAACCTCCTAGAAACTTGGAGAAGTTTCCCTTACACTTTTCCCTTTCAATTTGGATTATGTTACTTTTAATTCAAGCAACCATGGATAACTCACAAATCATGACCTAAGCTCAAAATTCCACTTTAGCCAGTGTCTTTAGAATGCCTTTTCCATTCAAAATGACCTATAATTTTGCATCATTTGGCCAAGATATGAAAAATACCATTTTTTAAGCCATTTTCCTTCATCAAATTCACCAATTTTGAAACCTTGTGCTATGGACATTTCCAATCTCTCATGGTCACTTTTATAGACTCAAAATGTCATTTGGAGCAAGTTTGATGTTGTAAGTTTTTCCATTTGAAGCTTCCTTGTGTGAGTTTTGGGCATAGGTTAAAATGACCTGTAATTCACAAATGACCAAAATACCCTTTGCTTGCCAAGACCATAAGTTGAGTTCCACACATCATATGAGGGCATACTATACCATTCTAGAAAGCTAAGACAATGAGGAACAATTCTTATGTTGACCAGAAATTCATTTGAAATCTCCTTGAGGGGTAAAACTAGCTTGGAAGTCAAGTCACTTTCACAGACAAAATTTCAGATACCTCAGATGACCTGTAACTTGCAAGGACCATAACTTGAGTTCTACAAATCTCCTTGATGTCTTCCACCACTCAAATTAAAGGTCTTGAGATCCTCTACAAGTTTCATGTTGGCCAAGGATCCATTTGAAGCTTGCATTTTGACTTATCTTGCTTGGAAATTTGACCTAAACTAGGGGATTTTACATAGAAACCCTAATTTAGAAACTCCTCTTCTCCTTGATTTCTCTTGATTTCTTCTTAGAATGACAACATATCCTTATTCTTAATGTCAAATGATGAACCCCACATCTCTCCAATAGCCCTTAATGCCTTTCAATCAGTCAATTGACCTAGAGTTGACCCAGGGTTGACCCAGATGAAACCCTAGTTGACTGTCTTCAACTGTAATTCTTGTGACTTCCTCAACAACTTGTTTCCTTCTCCAAATGACTTTCTAAGCCCTCTCATGATGTCTAGATGCTCTCCATGCCTTCCATTCACAGCTCACAACCCCCTTGTTGACCCTCAGATACTTTCAGATAGTAGATAGACTCAGGGCTTGATCTGCTGAACTCTCTGCTCTCAAATTCTTTTCTGATGACTTGAATGAGATGGAATTAAGATAATAACCTCTTGATAGGCCTCTAGAGATGAGAATAATGATTGGTCCCCTGTTGAATGACTTGCTATGCTTATGCTATGCAGATGGTTAGTCTATGTACCTGACTCTATATGCAAATGCTAATGCAACTGAAACATAAACCAAGTGAATAAAGTTGGGCAAATTTTTAGGGTGCAACACATGGTATACGAGGTTATCATGACAAAGCATTTCTAAGGAGTTGTAGCATGCTATTCAGATCAGAATCCTTTTCAGATCTATTTTGATGCTTCATGATTAGAATACTCAAAGTCTACAAAGTACTTGGAGTTGAAGTACTTTTGCAGATAAATTAAACTAATGATAGAATTAATGATAAACTTGGTAGTTAAAAGGCAAAGCTTATTGGAAATTGAAAATCTGGAGATTACCCTTTCAAATACTGAAGGTAATTGGAGCTGCTGATGAAGTACAAGATAAAGAAATCAGAAGATCAAAAGTTGTCGCTGTTCTTACTCCTTTGAAAAAGCTTAGACAAAAACCTTTACTTTCTAAAGTACTGATTCTGGGTGATAAGACTAAGTCATTAATAACAAGATCAATATTCAAACCCTTTGAAGATGTGTTCTTAGTTTGATGTTCATATCTACTTTTGTGAAAAAGAGTGTCTGATCAAAGATTGAATTCTGGCGACGCAAGAAGAATTCAACTTGTTCTCTCAGTATATGGCGTTTGCTATTTTATATCAAACTTAGAAACTACTTGATTGAATCAAGTGGCCTTCTAGAAGTAAGTCTTAGAAAAGACATAAGCGAATGATCAAAAGTAGAATATTTAGCAGATAACTCAAGTTCCCTATAATGAACTAGATACAACAAACATTAGAAGAGATGTTTTTATCCATCAGAATAAGAAGACTGAAGAAGATATAAAGACAATCTTGTCTCAGTGCAAGAATCAAGGACTCCTATGCATCTCATTTGAGATCTGAAGAAAGGAAGAAGATATGGTAATATCAGTTTCTGAGGAGAATTTGATCTAGCGGTCCAGCCAGAGACATTCATCAACAACGTCTTCAACTGCAGAAGCAATCGCGTATTGATTTTGAAGAAGTGCCTACATCTTGGGATACAAATCAAGCTAGAAGGCTACCAAATAATCGAGAGTAATGTTTTTCTAACTCTTACTCTCTTTGCTTATTTGTCTAAGAATCTATTTTTATATTTTAGAAGTATATTTTGAGGTTTTGTTCAAATATGAACTATTCTCTTAAAACTTTTTTGATACACTCCTTTCTTATGACTAGTATTTATTTTAATTTTTTGCTGAAGAATAAAATAGTTTTCATTCCAAAACATGTGAACTCGGTTCTATATTTAGAATGAAAAGAAATATCTCAAAATATATATGTTCTCTAGAATAGATAAATGTTTCTAATGTTTGATTCGTAACATTTTACTTATGAGATGTGAGGCTTCTAACAAGTGAAGTTCTCATGTATCTGAAGTATCTAAGGTCATAATCTTCTATTGAGTTTGTTTTCTTTTGACCGTTGGAAACTTAAGAGTTTACATCACGAACACGTTGTCAGGAAGTGAAGAGTTTGTGATTTCATTATAAAACATTTGTCTTTTTATGAACCATGCTTAGTACTTGATGTGACGCAATGGGAGACGAGATTTTGTTGGGATTATGTGATAAACCTTTTCAACACTCTCTTTGTTGAATCGTTCTCTCTTCTCTAGTTAGTTATAATTATTTCAAAATATCTTATTTATACTCACTCACTTCACATCACACACTTACGCTACAACTTCCCACACTTTTTATCTTTCAAATCCTTTTGCTCTCTAAACCTTAAAAGCCTAGTGTGTGTTCCCTTCTTTCTTCGTCAAATGGCCGACTACATGTCTGATGAACAACATATGGCTATAAAACAACAACACTTGGGAAATCTTCAAAATGATGAAACTCCTTAAATCACTTTAGCCATTCCTAAAGAACACCTAATTGTTCTTTCAGAATTAACAGTAGATTTCAATGTTTTGACTGCTAATGGTTTTGATTTGTTGGAGACGTTGGAAACTCGAGGTTGGAAGAGCTACTTTAACCTCCTAAAAGGGCTGACTTACCCGGAGGTAGTCAAGTAATTTTGGGAAAATGCATATGTCTCGGATGACAACAAAGTTCAATCAAATATTAAGGGACATAATATCTACATAAATGAAGCTGATATTGCCAGATTGCTTCTTCATGACAACTTAGGTGTTCGATGTTATGACCAGAAAGATGCTATGTTTGTTCTGTCTAATGAAAAGGAAAAAGAAGTTGTCAGAACGGTAGCCACTAAAAAGGAATCTGCAAAAACCTCTATGGGTCATGCAGTTAATTCTGACAAGTCGCTTCATTCGGAAGCTGATATTCTCCCTCGGTTGATGAACATCCTAGAAGATATTCATAAAGAACAAAATTTGCTCATAACTAGACTTGAAAAGCAAGAAGAATTCAACAAAAATATTTAGAACTTTCTTACTCGGCTCATCTCAATAACCCCTCATTCTTCCCTATCTTAGGCCCATTAGGGTTACCCCGATTTTCTTTATGTTCTCTTTTGTATTGAGTGTTTTTAAATTGAATGAAAATTTCTCTTTCCTTATTTTATTATATTTTGGTTTTTGTTCAATTTTTTTATTTTCCTTCTTAATTAAATTTTGGATCCATATATGCTTGATGTTATTCTTAAAGGAAACTAACCTCACCTCTTAGACTTCACAAATAAAACTTAGAGGGAGCTTACAAACCTAATCTCTAAGGATATTTGACACAGGGGGGCTTATAAACCTCAAACCCTAAAAGTTCTTGGTTGTGTCGTTATTTTTCCTTGTTGTTATGTTAATATATTGCGTCTTTGTTTGTACTCTTTTCTTGTTAATGAATAACGTTTTATCTATCCTAATTTGTCTTTTATCCTTTATCAAAATTTCTGTTAATAATCTCACCATATTTGTTTATTAACTATATTTTCTAATTTTTTTTTTATTTCTGACAAAAGGGGAGAAAGTGAAATGATTTTGATATACCTGTTCTCAGAATCTTAATCCTAAATACATATTTCAATATGCTTTTACTTCTAACCTATGTTTAATAATTGAACAGGAACTTTATAAAAGTTCACTGTCATTTAGAATAGGATATCAAATGATCTAGAAGCAAGAAGAATGCTTTAAATAAGCTTGCTCTAATGCAATACATTATTCAACGAAGAATTGGTTTTGACCACTCATTAATCAGAAGAAAAGGGCAATTTGAAAGAAGTTTATGAGTGCTTTGATACCTCAGGCTTGTCAGAAGTTGTGAACTTTCTGAAAGTATGGTAGCTAGACTCTAGTACTTTAAAGGCCGTGGACCTTATGGATATACGATTAAGACATGGTCATTCAAGAATTATTCAAGTTTTGAACCTTCTGATGACATGTGATTTTTGCACCTCTTAGTGATATCTTTAAGATATTGAAAGAACCTAGCTATGATATATGATGCGAGACATCAAGAGAATACCAATCAGGTTCTGATTACGCCAATCATGTTCTGATAGCAAGCCAATTTTTGAGATGAAGACCATACAGTTCTAGTCAGACTCTGATGTGACATCACTGAGAAACATTCCTTCTTTGTTCCTATGCCCTGTACTTAAAAATTATTTTGTGAGTCTTGGGATCAGATGGAGAATCTGAACAAGCAAAAATGATTCTTGAGAGTAACAAATTCAGGGGAGTGGTTAGCTTAAATCTGATTTAGTGGTTTATGGTTATTACCTTGTATGAATTGCTCTATCAAAATACATTGCTTATCATCATCAAAAAGAGGGATATTGTAAGAACAAGACTGGTTATGCATCTGGCCTTAAGTTTTGATGATAACTACACATGTTATCCTAGAGAATAATTCAGTACTCTATGGTTTCTGTCTAACGTGTAGCTTTTTTTAAACGGTATCATAATCTGATTGAAATGCATGTGAAGTCATTAGACTCTGATCTAAACACTCTGGAAGAAAATATATGATTCGTACAAGATAAAGTTAAAACTCAGGAATACTTTTAAATGCTCTAAGAGATGTGCTTCTAAATGCTCTAAGTTCTAAACACTCTAAAGGCAAGTATATGCTGAATAAGTTCTAAAGATTCTGAAGACAAGGTTTTGAAGATTCTAAAGACATCATCTATATTGCTCCAAAGTTCTGAAGTTTCTAAAGATAAGGTTCTGTTGAACAAAGTTTTGAAGACTCTGAAGACAAGAACATGTTTAACAAAGTTCTGAAGATTCTAAAGACGGGGTTTTGTTGAATTTTTTGAACATGTTCTGAAGTTTCTGAAGACATCACTTGTAAAAGATCAAGTGCTGAAGACACTTAAGATAAGGTTATGTTGAACGAAGATCTGAGACTTTGAAGACTTAGGTTCTGAAGTTACAAGTTTTGATCTCTCTACAACATGCTTCATCAATTATACATCTAAAGCCTCTGAATAATTAGAGGATGAATATCAAGAGTTTTTGATAAAATGTTGAATATAAAAGTACAAATTAGTATGTGACCTCTACCTAGATAAGGTGGCGCAAAGACAACTTTTTGTATTATGATGTGACCATTCCTTCAAATGAACGTTGGAATATTGCAGTTAGAATTTGTTTCCTATTATACCCTCCAACAGATATACTCTCAAGTTTTATATATTGAAGATCTGAAATCTTAAAGAAGATGATGAGAAGTTACGAGCAATGAAAAATAAAGAGAGATCATGTGCTGAGAGCTAGAAGAGCCGAAAAAAGAAAATCATGAGAGAATAACTAGAACAAGAAGATAAAGAGCAGAAGAAAACATGAGAGTATGTGTTTAAGGTGGAAGCAAAGCATCAAGTTATAAGCTCAAAAAGAAGATGCTTGAAAGCAAGCCCTAAATCCCTATAAACACTCTAAGCTAGTTTTTACTTCACCTAGAAACCATCATTCTTCATGAAACTAGCATTTGAATTCTAACTAAACCAAAACACCAAAACTTCACAACTTGGTTACTTCTCATTCTCTCCACTTCTTTTATAAATAGATGTATCATATAAGCCTCAAAGACAGAAATGACACAAGAACAATACCTCAAACCACCTCTACACCAAGTTTTGCATAAATACATCATTTTTGCAAACTTCAAGCCAAAAGCTCCCAAATCCCATTTTACTCGTGCTCCACCAAAGAAAACACTTCAAACAACTTCTAAATACTCATTAAAGTTTGTTTAAACCCTTAAATAAGTTTTGTAGCACTCATACCATCACCTTTCATGTATCATTTTCACCATTTTGCAAGAACATTTGTGTGAGGGGTTAAAGGCTATTTTCAATCAAACCATTCATTCAAACAAGTCTATTAAGGTCTCAAGAGGCTAACTTCATCATCATAACACTTCTGGAAGCATTGTAAAGAGGCATTGGACCTTGCTCCAATAGGTAATAAACTTGAACTTTGAAACTCATGATACATGCACTATTATTATGTGGTTTCTAAAGTAAAAATGTAGACATTAATGTATTGAATGAGTACATATGCTTGCTTGCATTTTATCTTGCCTGTATGTGAAGTTTTGAGTGGTAGAAACCCTAAGTTTTAGGACTGGTTTTTTACTTTGTATGACTTGTACAATAAGTTTTAGCTTTTGAGAATAATATTGTTGGGTTCTTGAGATATTTCTAAGCAATTTAGTTTTTTTTATATCTTTTAATTCCGTTAAAAATTGAGTGAGTTATGGTAGGAGAAAGATTGAGAAAAAATGGAGAAAAGAAAAATAAAACACGACAGAGAGAGAGAGAGAGAGAGAGAGAGAGAGAGAGAGAGAGAGAGAGAGAGAGAGAGAGAGAGAGAGAGAGAGAGAGAGAGAGAGAGAGAGAGAGAGAGAGAGAGAGAGAGAGAGAAAGAAGAGCGTACATGAGGTTGATGATGAGATGATGTGGCAATACGCATTTTTCATGTGACTTTAATATATTATTATTATATTTATTTTAATATTGGATGTACTTGCCATCCCAGTGGTTGAAGTGAGCATGTTAAGTGATGTTGTGACTATATGAACTGGGATTTGAATCCCCCTCGCCCCAATTCCTTTTGTTTTATATTTTGATATGTTTCTGAAGCTTGTTTTAAATATATGCTTGAAGCTACCACATGAACAAGGCACGCGCTTGGCTTAGTGGCTAAATTTTGGACCTAGAACATTTGTAGCATGGGTTCAAACCTTGGTTGAAGCAAAACAATTCTTTTTTACCACTTGTTTTTCACATTTTCAAATGATCATAACTCTTTGTTCCCTAGGTCTTTTGGGGGCACGTTTTTTCCTATTTACTCATGACACTTCCTATTTTATGACTTTATTTTAAAATTTCACAAAATAACTATTTTTCATACATTTTTGTATAGTTAAAGTTAGAGACGTTTTAGGGTTTATTTTGGTCCTTAGTTGATTTCTTTGACTTATTCCTTAATTTTTCTTGGCCAAATTGACTCTTGGGAACATAATATAATTTGTGTAAACCTTGTGTGGAGTTGACAACTTGTTGCTTTGAGTTTTTCCTAAGATTAAGGTACTTAAATGCATTCTTTTCCATGTATGGTTGTAAAACTTTCTTCTTGACTTTTGCCATGATATTGTCGATTTTTCCATACTTTATTGAACACTTGTATGCATGTAAGTTCTTGTGCTTGTCCATCTTTTTTATGTTTTCATAAATGCCTTAAACTTTGATAACATACCATTACTTGATTCTTAACTTGTACGCTTACCATGTTCAAACCTTTGTGATGTTTTAAATTTTGAATGTGATTACCATGAACCCTAACAAGTACCTTTAGTTGTTACTTATGTATTGAACCATGTCCAAACTAGTTTACATGATTAAAGTGATGTCTTGACTTGTTTTTCATGATTGGTTTGGAATTGTATCCATGTTTAAGTATTGTTATGACTTATTCATGTTTCAATGTTTAATTTGTATCCATGTTTAAGTATTGATATGACTTATACATGCTTGTTTGAACTTTTGAATTGTATCCATGTATAAGTATTGTTATGACTTATCCATGATTGTTTGAACTTTTAATTGTGTCCATGTTTAAGTATTGTTATGACTTATTCATGTTTGAATGTTATCTTTGTTACTCATAATTGATATCATGTTTGAGTACCATCCTTGTTCATCTCATTCATACTCACTCATATTGTTCGTGCTTACTTTTGCTTTGTTAAGTTATCCTCAAGTGATGTTAACTTGTTAGCCTCCATACTTCTTAATTATCTTTTGTTTCCAAATCCAAAGGAAAGTTCCTTTTGTTGACTTTATATCATAGGTAGATTAACCTTACCTCAACTTTCCTTTTGACCATGTTATAGTCATTAACCTTTTCAACTTAGCCTTAGGATATAGTTTGTAAACTCTATGTAAGTGTTATTGTTATGAACACTTACCCTCCCCCCTTGAACCTTGATCATAATCAAGTGTTCTTCACCCTTGTTTAGGTGAACTACGATTGCCTTGATTCCATCCTTGTAAGGATACGTAGGCATAAGACCACGAAGTCTTTGCGAGCATACTTAGTAAAACCTCTAGGTCTTTTGCCATAGAATATTTCCTAATCAATAGCAAACAAACAATAATATAACACAAATACAGCGAGAGGTTCATATAGAGTACTATAGATACTTAAGGTGCTAATACATTCCCTTAGTATAACCAACCCCCGAATCTTAAATTTCTTTGCATTGTTATTACATTGCACAATTAGGGGTTTCTTCGATCTTTTCCCTTTCCTTTGGGTAAATTAAAGTTCGGTGGTGAACATTTAATGTTTTGTGATTCAAGTTAATATAATAGCTTAATATCTGATTCTCACTGCAACACAAATCTTTTGCTTTTTGCTGTTATGTTGCAGTTCGAACAAAATGGCGTCATTGTCGAGGATTGGTGTTTTGATATTAAAAGCATTGCGTTAGTTTCTATATTTCTAAGCTTTATACATAATGGTCTATATTGTATATATGCTGTATAGATACTTGTTTTGCTTTTTTTTTCTTATCGTTGTATATAATTATTTTCCATACTCTTTTATACTTATGTCTCATGCTTGTTTTCCACTCAAACTTGTACATACGTGTTTTCCATAGCGTTTGTGTGAGTGTTTGAACATATGTGTTGTCCATTATATTTGTTCAAGTGTTGTATATATTTTGTTCCCATAATGTTTGTTCACGTGTTTGGTTAGGACACTTTCTTTAAGTTTAACGCTTTGAAGAAAAGCATCTGGATGTTTGTGAGGAAGTTACTAGCCTAACACAATAAAGTCGTCGAGCTAACGACATGAAATAAGTGCTGGTTGAGAGGCAACCCAACAGTTTTTGAGTTTGTATAGCTTTGCATTTAGTATTATAGTTAGTGTAGAGTGAGAGTGGATGGATTGCATGAGAGAAGTTGCATTTTTGAAAATTCTGAGCAAGCTTATTCGCGTAGCGTGCATAGAGGGAACTTAGCACGCCCTGTTTCACGTGGAAAAATCTCCCATTCATTTATCCGTTTTCACCCATTTTTGTACTTATATTAATATGTGTTAGTAATTAGTGTTTAGTTTTTAGAAATTTTTTGTGTTTGTTCTCAAGTTTTTTTTATTAGATTGAGGATGCATTTTGTGATTGTTCAAGTTTCAGTGTTTCAAGAAGAAAATGTGTGGTGGTAATAAGAATTTGAAAGAAAGTTGCATTGTCAAGGTATGTGTTTATTTCTTTCTATAACATATCACGTTTATGAACCTTAGGCTTTGTAAAATAACATGTCATTTATTCTCTTGCAATTTTTGTTCATTTGTGAATCACTTTAGTTCATAGCCCAAATGTGAGGAAACCTTCCATTGTTTACTATATGTACAGGCGACCGACATTCTTGTTTAACTCGTTTGACTTATGTTTAATCTTGTATTTATGTTGATTGTGTGAAAGCATGAAAATGATCAAGGTATTTTGTTTGATTTTGAGCACAACCACTTGACCAAATAACCAATCTACCTTGTGAGCGAGTGAGAATTTTCTTACTCCCTTTGAGCCTTTGTTAGAATCCATGTTATTGTTGAGCTCATTTTTGTATGGATTCTAATATTTTTCTTGAACCATAACCATGATTTAAGGTTGGGTTTTTTCTCTTGCCTAATAATTTAGGAGCATTCACATTACATGATTGTTTGTATTTAAGTTGGGGAGGAGAAAAGGTGTGTTGCTATGCGGTTGAGAAAGAAAAAGAAAATTTGAAAAAGAAAAAAAAAGTCTTGAAAAAGAAAAAAAAATAGAAAACAAAGTGTGCTAATAAGTTGTGCCAAAGATTGTAACAAATGATGAAGGAGGAAAGAAAAGGTGAAGGAAATTTGTGAATGCTTGAGATTGTGAGAAATGATCATTCTCATTGGACTAGGCAAATTTTTGTTTCAATTACCTTTAGAAATAGACCATCCTTTGTTAGCCAAACCACATTACAACCCTTTAAAGTACTTTTGATTTTTTATTTTATACTTTTAATATGAGCTTTTTTAGATGAATGCATAATTTGATTGATGCTTGCATGATTGTTGGGTGTGAGTTCACTCTCTCATATTTGTTTTCTTCATCTCTTGATGAAGTTGTGTGTTAGGTGTGAATCATTCTTAAACATGTATTTATTTTGAATGTTTGACATGTGTTTTCTACTTAGAATTTTTTCGTAGTCATTGTGTCGTTGTAATTTAGCGGTAAATATTGTTTTGCGTGTACTTTTGATTTGTGTACCATACATTTGTTTCTTTTTGTAAAGCGTGTTCAACATAATTTCTTGACGATTACATTTGTTTTCTTAGGTTGATTAATTATTGTTTGAGGATAAACAAATTTAAGTTGGGGGAGAGTTTGTTGAGTGCTAAATTATTGTTATTTTGAGTGTGAATAATTAGCACTCAACAACTTCATTCTTTTGTTTTTCGTTAATAATCCTTAGTTTTTGTGTATATTATGTATAGTTTACATATTGCTGTATATATTGTGTTATTGTGCATATATCATTAAGTTTGGTAGTTTTTCATCTGTTTTTATAGGTAATAATGCATGGTTGAAGTGTGGATCCATTTGAGCCAAGAAGGATGCTTCAAGATGTAAAATTTTGGAAATAAAACCTGTCATTTGCGCTTAGCGGGAAATGTAGCGCGCTAGAGGGTTGTTGGGTAGAAGCAATCAATTTTGCTTTCTAGACCGTGCTTAGCGAGATCAGGATCGCGCTTAGCACGATATAAAGGCGGTTTGATGGTACTTTAAGTGAGATCGCGCTTAGCGCGATCTGAGTACGCTCAGCAGCCTGCAATTTTTCAGTTTGTATAAATACCATTCATTCATGTTTTTAGGGCATGGTTTTGAAGATTTTTTGCTCCCAACTTCATCACCAACATTTTTTGTGGAAATAAGCTAGAAACAACGATAGAAGCCGCATCTTGACGATCCTAAGCTAGATTTGTGATAATCGTCTTGACACCTCAAGAATCACCGGTTTAGTTTCCCCCTTCTCTTTGTACTTTATATTTATTGAGATGTTGCATGTAAGTTTATCTTGATTGTATGTATATTTATTGATCGCTTTATAAAATCTCTTTTACAAATCTTTATTGATGTTATCTTTGATTTCAATATTTATCTTAATGGGTTTGGATTGCTATAGACATATATGGTTTGAACTCGATTTAAGATGAACATCTGTTAGATTCTAAACTCTATACACAGATTTAACTTTAACATTCACTTGAGTATCCATTCTTAATGCTCCGTGTTGTGTAGTTGCGTGAGACATCACCTATGAGACAATATGGTAGAAGTCTCGTTAGTGTTTCAGACATGAACGCTGATGTGAGTGATACGTGATGATATTGATGAGTGTTTTAGGTTGCGTACAACTGATTGATAGATTTTTTAGTACTTGATGGGTAAAATGAAATACAATTTCTGAAGAGTTATTTTTCGTACTTTATTTACTTGTTGATATCTTTTACTTTCCGTATCATTCAAACCAAGATTAGGAATGTAGAGACCGTTGAAAGACATTCTTTCCCTAGCACCAATCTTTGTGGAGACGATAAAAACTCAGAGGAAATTCTTCCAAATCTTTTGCTTCTTACTGCTATACTGCAGTTCGAACATATACATATACAACTTATAATATATTTAATTAAAACCGCACCACATACTAACCAATTGAATAAAATACGAATAATTTGATTAAACAAATTAATCAAATTTTAGGTGTTACATATACCACATTGAAGTAGCTTGCACTTTTGTCCACAAAAATGGACATGCCAATCAAAAATAAGAGGTAACGCCTCAATGCACAAGTTCAATGGTAGTCAACCTACATATCATCACCTTCGACGTCCTCACCCCACTTTAGGCGGTCTTTATAAATCGCTTCTAAAAATTTAAATCTAGCACAAACACCTCTGGTGTCAGTCACCTCATTTACGACCTTAGTTGGGTCAGCTCCCAAATGGGTGACCATCATCTCAAAAAATAGTTCAGTTAGAATTCAGAGATGTATCTCCAGATAAATTCGTGATTTTCTCTACAATGTAAGAAACACAATTGTTGTCCTAACTTTCCAAACAAATGTCAATGCATGTCTATTTAGACTACCTATTTGGATTCCAATACTATCTAATGTAACTAAAAAAACTTATGTTATCTAAAACATCATTCAAAATAAAAAGAATGAAAGAATTTTAAAAAATTTACCAAATCAAATAGATGAGAAAGAGAAGCTTGAAGGGATGAGAAACTTGAATCGATGAGAAAGAGCTCAAATGGTAGAAACTTAAATGGATGAGAACCTTAAATGAATGTGAGAGCTCAAATTATATTTTTTGAATTTTTTATAGAAAATGAAAGAGGAAGAGGGAAGGGAAGGGTCTGACGCGAGTATATCAAATAAAAGCGTGTGTAGATGCATCTACAAATCACCCATTAAATTTTGAATTATGATACCTTATCAATTTATATTAAAGAATATCTAAAAAAATGTGTCCGAAAATACATATTTAAATATTATCTTCATTTGGAACCTTTCATAATGGTAAGGGAGCAGGGTGGGCAAAAGTAACTCCAAATGTTAAGGCCCAAGATCCAAATCCTTCGGGCCAAATCTTATCCCGGTCTGAATTTTATGATTGAGTAAGCATGTAATAAATAACAGAAAAAAAAGGAAAAAAACATTTTTAGAAAGGACACTTCTTCATTACACCACCACCACCACCTTCTTCTCTCTGTGCTTCTTCTACGCACACTCCTTCTTCTTCTCCCTCTCATTCTCCCTTTCTCCCTTTCTCTCTTTCTCTCTCCTGGGCTTCGCTGCTTCAGATCTCGCAGCGTAACAGAGTCTCGCCCTCTCACATTCCCAAATCCTCCTTTGATCTATCCACCACCGCAATCATGGCTGCCAATGCCCCCATCACCATGAAGGAGGCCTTAACGGTTCGTCCATTTCACCGAATTCTGTGTTTTCCTAACTCCATTTTCTCCCTCAGATCTCAATTTCAATCAGCATTGTCACCTTTCAGTTTAATTTTCAAATTAATTGATTAATTGTTTTTTGAATATTGCAGTTGGGAAGCGTTGGAATCAATCCGCAATTCATCACGTTCACTCACGTGACGATGGAGTCTGAGAAGTTTATATGTGTTAGGGAAACTGGTCCTTCTAATAGTGTTGTTATGATTGATATGAATATGCCAATGCAGCCTTTGAGACGACCAATTACTGCTGATTCTGCTCTTATGAACCCTAATACCAGAATTCTCGCTCTTAAAGGTATACATTTTACTGCTCCGATTTGTAATGTGATTAAGGATTCGATTGGTGTGATTGTTAATTAGATTTGTAGATCCTAAAACTGTGTTAGGAAATGATTTGGTTAGCTATAGGAAGTTAGATTGATTAATCCATGTGGGTATTTTTTTTGTTTGCCTTATTTTGAATGTGGTATTTGTCAATGTAGCTCAAGTTCCTGGAACTACTCAGGATCATTTGCAAGTATTTAATATTGAAACGAAAACAAAGATGAAATCATATCAAATGACTCAACAGGTGCGGATTTGTAAATGATTTGGATTTGGATGTTTGTGTTGTGCCATTGATAGGTTGGATAATATCCGTGATTGATTATTATTAATTATCATGTGTTTCATTTTCTTTAGGTTGTGTTTTGGAAGTGGATAACCCCAAAGATGTTAGGCATAGTCACTCAGACATCTGTGTATCATTGGTCAATTGAAGGTGAAAACATATTATTTTATTGCTTCTTTGCACTTGTAATTCTACCCGAGTCTTCATATGCTTCTAAGTATGTACGGTTTCTGGAACTTCTTGAACTGTTAATTTATTATATATATATTTTTACAATCCTCATTTGCAGGCGATGGTGAGCCAGTGAAGGTGTTTGACCGAACAGCTAATCTGGCAAATAACCAGATCATCAATTATCGTTGTGATCCTAGTGAAAAGTGGTTGGTTTTGATTGGAATTGCTCCTGGTTCTCCTGAGGTACGCGTTACCTTTTCTATAGCAGCTTTCCATGCCTTTCACTTTGACTTATCTGTGATTCCCCCTAATATCCATGCATTTGTGTTAGTTGACTTATAAATAATAAGTTGCAAATTTTGCCAATCTTATGTTATATCAAGGGTTGACTGTTGTCCTTATTTTCATACCTTGGGAGGCACTTTTGCAAATTCTTGGGTTGTACTATAACATATTACCCGTCCCTCATTCTCACCACAATATGTTATGCTCTAGAAAGATATTTGTGATGGGTGCATGTGTTTGTAATGCAAGTAGGTCGTTTGTAGCTGATATGATGCCAAAATATGTTATAGAATATAGCTCAGCCTCATTAGCTTGTTTATGAATTGCACGTTGAAGCACTCAGGAAGTAAGTATCAATACTTTCAGGACTAAATAATTTGATTTGATGACTTTGCACCTTTATTGTCATTTTTATGGGTAGTTTATACAAATTAAGATTTAAAAATATCAATAATTTTTGTATGAAATAAATTTACTTCAGCTTATTTTTCTGCTTATTCAATTGATGACTTTGCACCTTTATTGTCATTTTTATGGACAGCTTATACAAATTAAGATATAAAAATATCAAAAAATTTTGTATGAAATAAATTTACTTGAGCTTATTTTCCTGCTTATTCAATTGATGTTGCAAATCTATATTTTCCCATGCTCTTTAATTTTGTATCATTTCTACTTAACCCTTTTTAGGTTGCACATTTCATATAATTTTTCCATTTTAACTTTTTGATGTTTTTCCTTACTATGTGCACTAAATACCAAGGTTCAAGACTTGGGGTACTCTTGCTTTCAATCTACTTTTCAAACGTTATTCTCCAGATTTTTCCCTGTTTAATAGTTTATGAATACTTCATCTTTTGCCATGATTCAGATTCTAGAGCATCAAGGTTTCTGAAATCATTTACTGTTGGAGTAATGTTATTTTATTTGTTTGGTTATAGAGACCACAACTTGTAAAAGGAAACATGCAACTCTTCGCAGTGGATCAACAACGGAGTCAGGCTCTTGAAGCACATGCTGCCTCATTTGCCTCATTCAGAGTACACCTACACCTGCCTTCTTTATGATTCATTTATTTTGATTGCAACTCTATGGCTTGTATGTTGAATGTTGTTTTTATTGTAATTTATGCAATATGCAGGTTACTGGAAATGATAAGGATTCAATTCTTATTTGTTTTGCATCCAAGACCATTAATGCTGGACAGGTTACATCAAAGATGCATGTCATTGAACTTGGTGCCCAGCCAGGTATAAGCATGGCTAGATTATCAATTATCAAGAAAATGGCACATCCCTACAGGGTATAAAAAAAACCAAAATGAGATTTTTAATCATCAATTTACTTAATAAATACGAGATAATGGATATTAAGTGACTTTAATTTAGAATCATTAAATATCCTACATATATGAGCACCCTTTCCAAATGGGGTAAAAATATTTTTCAAATAGACTAACAAAAAATACTGCTTCAAGATTTCCATGGAGTGTCTATTGTTAATAGTATACGTTATTACCTCTTCTTATGCTTTTCTTGCCACCTTCTGGTTCTGGGTGTATTGTGGCGTTTGATATCAGGCAAGCCAGCATTTTCTAAAAAACAAGCGGATCTGTTCTTTCCTCCAGACTTTGCTGATGACTTTCCTGTATCAATGCAGGTATAAGTGTGAACTTCATTTAGAATTCTCTACTCCCAATAGAAATTATGTTAAATATTTATTTATTTTTTATTGTGCAGATTTCAAATAAATATGGCTTGATATATGTTATCACAAAACTTGGTCTTTTATTTGTCTATGATATGGAGACTGCCACCGCAGTTTACAGAAATCGAATCAGTCCCGATCCTATATTTTTGACCTCAGAAGCATCATCGGAAGGGGGATTTTATGCCATAAATAGACGTGGCCAAGTATTGCTAGCTACTGTGAATGAGGCAACCATCGTACCTTTTGTTAGTGGCCAGGTATTTTATGTGTTACACCGTGTTTTTGATTAAATGAGAATGCTTTTCTTTTTGTATCTACTTAATACTTTTTTGGGCATTTTGCAGTTAAACAATTTGGAACTTGCTGTTAATCTTGCTAAAAGAGGAAACCTCCCGGGTGCAGAAGAATTGGTAATTTAACTAATATGTTTTTTTGTTCCATTGTCTGCTGTCTCAATAGATTGTAGATGCTCTTGAAGTGTTTCAGGAGTGTTGTTCAGAATAGAACAATTATCAGCAAGGAGATTACATAAAAGCCCAAGATAATGATTGAACAATATATTATCCATCACGTGGCAACTTGCATAAACGTTTTTTTTTTTTTATATAAAGAGCATCTGAAATGAACACTTGACAGTTTGAAGAGTGAAACTTGATTAAAAGCATGTGCAGAAAAGTTTAATGTTGGTGAAATATAATAGCTGTACAGTAGATATATTTTATGCACTTTCTTTTCCACTGGTCAATTTGAACAATGAGAAACATGGATATTCTTTTCATTTTATCCCCCAGTGATTGTAAAATTTCTCTTTTTCTTTTCCAGGTTGTTCAGCGGTTTCAAGAGTTATTTGCTCAGACCAAGTATAAGGAAGCTGCAGAGCTTGCTGCAGAATCACCAAGAGGAATACTTCGAACTCCTGATACAGTTGCTAAATTTCAGGTATATTTTGTATTAAACTATCATTACTCTTAGAATTGTGGTTGGGCCTAACTCATCCCCCTCACTGGATCTTGTCACATATTGTCCGATGTGAGACCCTTAACACTCCCTTCACCGGATCTTGAGCCTGGCTCGGATGCCATCTTAGAATTGTAGTTGGACCTAACTCATCCTTGCAAAATCGGCTTGTAAGGTGAGAATTGTCCCCACTTACCAAGATATGTTTAGACCACATATTTTCCGATGTGAGACAATATTTATCGTTTTGGTCAAGTTAATGCATTTGGTTTGGAGTCTGCCTTTTGAAATTGTGCAACATTAATATGGGAACTTTATATACTCTTCTCAAGTTAATGCATTTGGTTTGGAGTCTGCCTTTTGAAATTGTGTAGCATTAATATGGGAACTTTATATACTCTTCATATCTTTTATTTTTTTATTTTTTTATTTCCTCTGTAATTTGCTTCAGAGTGTACCTGTGCAAGCTGGACAAACACCGCCACTGTTGCAATACTTTGGAACTCTGTTAACCAGGGGTAAACTGAATGCTTTTGAGTCATTGGAACTATCACGACTTGTCGTAAATCAGAACAAAAAGAATCTTTTGGAAAATTGGCTAGCAGAGGACAAATTGGAATGCAGCGAGGAGCTTGGTGACCTTGTGAAGGTCCTGACAGAAATTTAAATTGATTATCTCTTTTTCATTTGGACTTATTGATTTAAATTGGTGTCCGTTTGTACTTATTTTCTTTTGCCTTCCTAATTTGTATGAGGCTTGCATATAATGCAGACAGTTGATAATGACCTTGCACTGAAAATCTATATTAAAGCTAGAGCTACACCGAAAGTTGTTGCAGCTTTTGCGGAGAGGAGGGAATTTGACAAGATCCTGATTTACTCCAAGCAGGTAATTTTTTATTAGGCTAAGTAGAATCATAAAATTAGAAGTACTGTAATTTTATTCTTATATAATTTACAACAGTTTAATTTTTTGTTTTGTTTTGAAGTATATCTCTGATGTAGTATTTCTTTTTCTTTGCTGAAGGTTGGGTATACACCTGATTACATGTTCCTTTTGCAAACAATTTTACGGACAGACCCGCAGGTAAGCAGGTTTTTTCTGAACAAAATTGATTAACTGATGCCTTACCATCTGAGTTGCTTCGCTTTTGTGATATAGTAATTTTTGTTCTAAAGTTTGAGCATACCCGAACTTGCTTAAAATAAAAGTCCAAATTGGAAATGGTTTCTTCATGCTTATGATGTTTTCCTTTCAGCAACATTTATATCCAGCTAATCCTCTCTTAATTGTTTCTTTTTTGAACATCATTGTTTTTGAATGGTGTCGCATATTTTGAAATTTGCTGATTGCAGGGTGCTGTAAATTTTGCTCTCATGATGTCTCAAATGGAGGGAGGATGCCCTGTGGACTACAACACAATAACTGATCTCTTTCTTCAGGTTTATTTGCATTTTACTGTTATTGTTTAAACTTTGAAAGATGCCTGGTTTGTGGCGCTCGTATCATTTATAAGTCAGATGTAATTTAAAAAATGCAGAATCATGTCTACAACCTTTACTCTTTTCTTTCCATTGTATTCTTTTTGTTACTTTTTTTGGATAATTTAAAACGAGAAATACTAATAATGATATGAAACCATTCTTTACTATCTTGAAGATGGCTTTCGTAATACTACGTGACAATATCTTGGTTTGGCCAATTTATGTTCCTCTAATTTCAATAAATGACAATTTTATTTGTGTGCTGGAAATTTTGTTTATATATTTCTTATGTTAATTTTTAGAGGAATTTGATCCGCGAGGCAACAGCATTTTTGTTGGACGTGCTGAAGCCAAACCTACCTGAACATGGATATCTTCAAACAAAGGTTCTTATATTTTATGTCTTGTTGTCCGTGTCTTTGAACTCAATAGTATTATTAATATACTTTTTTTTACTTTTATAAAAATGGCAACTTTTATGTATTATTTTTAGGTTCTGGAGATTAATCTTGTGACGTTTCCAAATGTTGCTGATGCTATATTGGCCAATGGCATGTTCAGTCATTATGATCGCCCACGTATTGGACAACTCTGTGAAAAGGCTGGCCTTTTCATACGTGCTCTTCAGGTTCTTAGTTTCTAATATTCGGACTACTTAGTAATGCTCTCTTGTCCAATTGATTTCTTAGATCTCTGTGTCTGTCATTTGCAGCATTATAGCGAGTTGCCAGATATCAAGCGTGTGATTGTGAATACACATGCTATTGAGCCACAGGTTTGGATTGTAACTGCTCCAACGTCTTAATCTTTCATAAAGTTGTTTTAGATTCTTACCTATATGATTCTTTTCAGTCTTTAGTTGAGTTCTTTGGAACCCTTTCTCGAGAATGGGCACTTGAGTGTATGAAAGATCTTTTACTGGTCAATCTTAGGGGAAATCTTCAGATAATTGTTCAGGTACTATTCTTGGACGATGTTGCCTTTAGGATTTTTCTTTCTCCCAAGGAAGTCGTTAACAAGAGAATCTTGCTTGTGCGTGATTTGTAGACTGCTAAGGAATATTCTGAGCAGCTGGGAGCTGATGCATGCATTAAACTCTTTGAGCAATTTAAATCCTATGAAGGACTTTATTTTTTCTTGGGTTCATACTTGAGCTCCAGGTATTTCTTTCTTATTGGAGAATGAACATGTCCTTAATTCGCCGAACAGTTTCCTTTGCTTTTCTAATTTTGTATCAATTATTGTAATTTTTGTTTTTGTTGTCTTTCGTAGTGAGGATCCTGATATTCACTTCAAGTACATTGAAGCTGCTGCTAAAACTGGACAAATTAAGGAGGTAGAGCGTGTGACTAGGGAATCAACCTTCTATGATGCCGAGAAGACCAAGAATTTTCTAATGGAGGCTAAACTTCCTGATGCACGCCCATTGATTAATGTGTGTGATCGTTTTGGTTTTGTTCCAGATCTCACACATTATCTTTATACCAACAATATGCTTCGCTATATTGAAGGTTATGTTCAAAAGGTAGCTTTGTTTTCAGAATTTTATTTAATTTGTGATTCTTAGCATATGTATTTTTTAAATACTTAGCGATTTTTAAAAGTGAAATTTAATTTTACTTCTTGCTTTCAGGTCAATCCTGGAAATGCTCCTCTAGTTGTAGGACAGTTGTTAGATGATGAATGCCCGGAAGATTTCATTAAAGGTCTCATACTTTCAGTTCGTTCTCTTCTGCCAGTTGAGCCTTTAGTTGAAGAGTGTGAGAAGAGGTGTGCTATTTTTCCATACCTTCTTTCTCCAGTTGCATTGCAAATATTCTTTCCTGATTTCACCTTTTATGTATAGGAATCGTCTCCGCTTGCTGACTCAGTTCTTGGAGCATCTTGTGAGTGAAGGAAGCCAGGATGTACATGTGCATAATGCCTTGGGTAAAATCATCATCGACAGCAACAATAATCCTGAGCATTTTCTCACAACCAACCCATATTATGATTCTCGTGTTGTTGGCAAATATTGTGAGAAGCGAGATCCTACTCTTGCTGTTGTTGCTTACCGAAGAGGGCAATGCGATGGTGAACTTGTTAATGTTACTAATAAAAATTCCCTGTTCAAACTCCAAGCAAGGTACATAGTCATAGACTTCGTCTCATAAGGAAGATATCATTGTATATTTTATAACGCTAGTACGAGGCACTAACTTTATTTCGTTATGTTTCTATCAGATATGTTGTGGAAAGGATGGATGCTGACCTCTGGGAGAAAGTTCTTGATCCTGAGAATGAGTTCAGAAGACAGTTGATTGATCAAGTGGTGTCCACTGCTTTGCCTGAAAGCAAGAGTCCTGAACAAGTTTCAGCTGCAGTGAAAGCTTTTATGACTGCTGATCTTCCCCATGAGTTAATTGAGCTTCTTGAAAAGATTGTGCTACAAAATTCTGCTTTTAACGGAAACTTTAATCTGCAAAATTTACTGATCCTTACTGCAATAAAGGCAGACCCTTCAAGAGTTATGGACTACATAAATAGGTTGGATAACTTTGATGGACCTGCAGTCGGGGAGGTGGCAGTGGAAGCACAATTATATGAAGAAGCATTTATTATTTTCAAGAAATTTAATTTGAATGTTCAGGCTGTTAATGTTCTGCTAGATAACATTAAGACTATTGATCGTGCTGTTGAATTTGCTTTCCGGGTTGAAGAAGATGCTGTTTGGAGCCAGGTGGCGAAGGCACAACTGAGAGAAGGATTAGTAAGTGATGCAATTGAGTCGTTCATTCGCGCAGATGATTCAACTCATTTCTTAGAGGTTATAAAGGCTGCTGAAGATGGAGAGGCATACCATGATCTGGTAAAGTACCTTCTCATGGTTAGGCAGAAGACCAAAGAGCCCAAGGTGGACAGTGAGCTCATTTATGCCTATGCAAAGATTGACCGGCTTGGTGAAATTGAAGAGTTTATATTGATGCCAAACGTTGCCAATTTACCAGTTGTCGGAGACCGCTTGTATGATGAAGCACTATATGAGGCTGCAAAAATTATATTTGCTTTTATCTCTAACTGGGCTAAGTTAGCAGTCACATTGGTTAAGCTTCAACAGTTTCAGGGTGCAGTTGATGCTGCCAGGAAAGCAAACAGTTCAAAAACTTGGAAGGAAGTTTGTTTTGCCTGTGTTGATGCTGAGGAATTCCGCTTAGCTCAGATTTGTGGTCTCAATGTCATCATTCAGGTGATATGCTTTTCTATTGTAGAATTTAACATTTGAGATTTCTCCACATGAGGATTGTTTGTCCTGACTTCACTATAAGAAAGTTATACAAATTGTAATTTTTTAAGTGCAAGTTGAAGGATGTAAGTACTGGTAAATACTAAAAAGGATAAACTAGTGGCAGAAAAACTGTAGATCGCTTTATCTAACTTTCTGTTGTCTGATTAATTACTATATTGTTATGAAGGTGGATGATTTGGAAGAGGTTAGTGAGTTTTATCAGAACAGAGGATGCTTCAATGAGCTCATTTCTTTAATGGAGAGTGGGTTAGGTTTGGAACGAGCACATATGGGAATCTTTACTGAATTGGGCGTTCTTTACGCAAGATATCGCTCTGAGAAGCTAATGGAACACATTAAGTTGTTCTCAAGCCGGCTTAATATTCCAAAGGTTATTCGAGCATGTGATGAGCAGCAGCACTGGAAAGAACTTACATACTTGTACATCCAATATGATGAGTTTGATAATGCTGCAACTACTGTAATGAATCACTCTCCTGAAGCATGGGACCACATGCAATTCAAAGATATTATAGTTAAAGTTGCCAGTGTGGAACTCTACTATAAAGCTGTTCACTTCTACTTGCAAGAACATCCTGAAGTAGTAAATGATCTTCTAAATGTGATTGCTCTTCGTGTGGACCATAGTCGTGTTGTAGACATAATGCGGAAGGTTTGCATTTCTCATTCCCAATGATCGAATCCGTTCATTTTTAATCTTACTGATATAATTAATTGGCTTTCAATGTTGTTCTGTAATAATATCTTTGTTTATCTTCGATTTTTAGGCTGGCCACCTCAAACTGATCAAGCCTTACATGATCGCCGTCCAAAGCAATAATGTATCTGCTGTCAATGAAGCTCTAAATGAAATTTATGTTGAGGAAGAGGACTACGACAGACTTCGAGAATCAATAGACCTGCATGACAACTTTGATCAAATAGGTCTTGCACAGAAGGTGAATTTGAGAATCCCACCCACTTATCTTCTGTCATATTTGGGAGCTAACAAATTTTGAATTCAAATGTTACTGGGTAATATATATATATTTTGAACTATTATTTACTGCTTTCTACAATACAAATGTGCACAGATTGAGAAGCATGAACTTCTTGAAATGAGGCGTGTTGCTGCATACATCTATAAGAAAGCAGGAAGATGGAAGCAATCCATTGCTTTGTCAAAGAAAGACAATCTTTACAAGGACTGTATGGAAACTTGCTCTCAATCTGGTGACCGTGAGCTCTCAGAGGATTTGCTTGTCTACTTTATTGAAAAGGTGCTTATTATTTTGTCCTTAAATTATCAAACTCTTTTTGAAGATTTGATACTAACTAGATTGGCCCTTTTGGCAAAGTGGAGTTTGATTCCTGCTTCACTTTGAAATATCTGTTTCTTCCATTCTTTGCTTCTGCCAGATTAAGTCTTCTTCAATATTAATTTTAACAAAGGAATAACTTTGATATATTTGCAGGGGAAGAAAGAATGTTTTGCATCATGTCTCTTTGTCTGCTATGATATTATACGCCCAGATGTTGCGCTTGAATTGGCTTGGATGAATAACATGATTGATTTTTGTTTCCCATATCTCTTACAAGTATGTTTTTGTTTGGGAATCTTTTAATTAAATTTATTAACAGACACTTTGTTTTTAACTATCTGTTTTTAAAAATGCTTTGAAGTTTATCCGGGAGTATTCAAGCAAGGTAGATGAGCTTATCAAGGATAGAATTGAAGCACAAAATGAGGAGAAAGCCAAGGAGAAGGAGGAGAAGGATGTAATTGCTCAACAGGTATCTATTTCAAATTTCCTTTTAAATGGCAATCAGTTTCATTTTGTTCGATTATAAAATTAACAATGTTTTCAACGATCTCCAGAATATGTATGCCCAGTTGCTACCACTTGCTTTGCCAGCACCACCAATGCCAGGAATGGGAGGAGGAGGGTATGCCCCTCCCCAACCACAACCACCCATGGGTGGAATGGGGATGCCACCGATGCCTCCTTATGGCTTGCCTCCAATGGGCTACTGATCTCTCAATTAACAAGAGAGCAGAGGATTTCGGCTGGTGAAACTTGATAGTTTAGAATATTTCATTTTTGCATTCAAGGTGACTACTTGTTTAGAGTTTAAGAATCTGGCATGGTGGCAACCAAAAATCTCCCTTCTAGCCTGGTACTACTTATCCAACGATTGCAGATTTCTTCATTGAAAGTTTTGAGTTCTGATGATTGCTTTTGGTTTCTCTCTCTTTGGGCTGTTTGATCATTTTTTTGCTAGAGCCTGGATGTTAATAATCCTAGTTGATCTTTTTGAGGCTTTGGCTTGGTTGCGGCGTGTATAGATTTCCCTAACTATTATTATTTGGTTACTTAGTTGTGTAGTCATAAATGTACTCTGATTAGGACTTGGAAATTTCATTCTTTCTTGGTATATATATTTTTCCATCTAATATTAAAAATGGTCTCTTACTGTCTGGCAGTTACCTTTCCTGAAAGTCTTGAATGATGAGTATTTTTATTTTCTATTTAGTTTCAGCACTTGAAATCTCAACTTCCATCATTATTCCACGATAAAGAAGCCGAGTCTGGTGTAATCACATAATATTCTACTACCCATAAGTTAAGATGAGTGTGTGTGATCTTTTAGTATTCATTATACATGATTTTAGTTAACAGGTTTGTGTTTTAACCTAGTTACTTCAATTAAATATTTTTTTTATTAGTTTACTTTAAAATATAGATATCATATCGTTATTTTGTACTCCGTTTTTTATTATAATTTTACACGTATTTATAAATTTAATTGTAGTATGAAAAAGAGAAATTAAGAGTGATTTATAAAATTATTCTTAATTAATGATATTGAAAACATAAATTTATATAATTAAAAAAAGTAATATTTAAGAGTATAAAAAAAATAATATTAATCATTTATTAATATTATAAAATTATTTATATTATGGTATTAAATATTTTTCTAAAGCAATTTATAATAAAAATGGAGATAGTATTAGATTCAAGATGAGTAATGATTTTAAAGGTTCGAAGCTGTAAATCATGTGAACATTTCGGAAAATATAACTTCAAGATTTAAAAATGAATTTTTACGAATAGTATTATTGAAATTTGTTTTATTTTGCCGACCTTCGAGTAAAGTAAACAAATAAAGCAATTTGGTCTACTCAATTTATGGAAACGTTTTATTTCTTGGGAAGTGTGAGCAATATAAAGGGCACTTTGAAAATTTTGGGGATTGTCGGTAGGTTTTGTAGGGTTTGGATTGGATGACTTTGTGGTGGGAAAGTTATGGTAACTTTATAGTGTATTTTGAGATTGTTTTATGAATAGATAAATGAAAAAAATATTAATAATTAAGATGAGAGAGTTATGTAGGAGAGAGATAGAGAGAAAGTCATGGCTAAAGTCACAAAGCCTAACCCAATTTTGGATACGTTAGGTTACATTTTTAGAGTTGAATCTCTAATTTTTGAAATTTCTTTTTTGAAATAATACATGTTTTTAAATAAAATATTAAAATAATTGAATGTTTAAAAAATTATCAAACTAACTTATTTAACATGTATGTGCCGCATAATATTGCGACAACATTGAAAATGCAAATGAATTGAACTGATGCGCCATATCATATGGCGACACTATTCAAAATAAAATTAGAGGAGGAACCATATGATATGACGTCTCAATTCAATTCTTTTTTTTTTCTTTGAACTGAGGCACCATATCATATGACTTATTCTCTGAATTTTTTTTGAATGGTGTCGCCATATGATATGACGCATCAGTTCAATTCATTTATATTTTCGATGCTATATTACCATATCATATGACGCGTACATGTTAAAAGTAAGTTAATTTGATAATTTTTTTGAAAACTCAATTATTTTAATATTTTATTTGAAAATATGTGTTATCTCAAAATTTTTTTCCCAATTTTGTATATGTTAGGTTACACTTTTAGAGTTGAATCTCCATCTATTAACGGTTCCGTTAGGTTACACTTTTAGAGCTGAATCTCTGTTAATCAGAATGAAGTTTTATATGGACGGGTCGAAGAAAGATTGATTCCGTTTAAATTTGAGATTTTAAAAAGAGTATACTTCTAATATCTAAACCTTTATTACTAGACTAACTCTTATGAGGTGGGAGGTATATATAAAATTAATTTTGGTTAAATATACAATACTTCTGTAATATTTTTTGAATTTAATTGAAATATACTGTCAGTGTAAAAAGATTTTATATTATCAGTTAATCATAATCATTGAATGTTCAGAAGAGTTTGACTTTTATTTTAATCACTTATAAAGTAAGACAAACAAATGACAGTGATGAATCGACAATATAAAACTTTTTATACTGACAGTGCATAGTAATTAATCTCATATTTTTTTTAGATTACTCTCTTGTAATATATATATATATATATATATATATATATATATATATATATATATATATATATATATATATATATATATATATATATATATATATATATTTGACCCTTGTAACCGTGTAATTTGAACACTAAATTTGGAGGCAAACAAATTTTTTTACAGAGAGGTAATTTTGACTTTTAGGGACAAAAAGATATAAAATTTTAATATTTCAAGGAGGAATTCAATTTTTTTTATAAGGGGGTAAATCGAAACTCACCTACAGAAGGTGTTGTTATTTAATCCAATTAATTTTAATAAATTTAAATTTTATAAAGTTGACATTCTTAAGATCTAAACCTTCACTACTAGACCAACTCTTGTGGCCTTAGAGATATATAAAAATAATTTTAATAGGTTTGTGTTTTATAAAGTTGAATTAATTTTGTTTCAAGAATTATTTGTAATTGAATTTAAAAATTGCAGTTTCAAAATTTGTATTGATTTTGTGGCTTAATTGTAGTTTTGATCTTCCTGTTACGTATTTTTTTTCTTTTAGTCTTTATTTTAAAATTCGAAAATATAATCCCTTTAGTTTGATTTTATGAGGTTTTTAATCCCCTATCAATTCTGAGACCAATTTTTGATTACGTGGCAATCACAACGTTGATGTGTTATTTGCCAACTCAATATTTTTTTCCAATTCAATATTTTTATTTTTGATTAACTTTAAATTGAAATATTAATGTTATATAAAATTAAAATAATGAAATAAAAGGAGGGTTTCTTCTTCGTGTAACATAAACCCTACCTTTTACATATGACTTCTTCTCAGGTGCGTCTCCCCTTCTGTTTCTAGACGTCTTTTTCCTTTTCTTTGATGTTCTTTGCCTTAGTTAGTTTTTCTTCATTTATCTTCTTCTTCAATCATGAGTGAATCAAATTTCTTCTTTGCATCAACAAACCAGTCCCATGTTCGAAGAAGAGGTAATAGATGTTGGTGAGACCTTGAGTCACCATTGATGATATTGTGACAAACGATACCAATTAACAAATTTTTGATTGAGAAACGGAGTTTTTTGGGTGAACAATGAAACAATTAGAACAAAGAGAGAAAGTGGAAAGAATAAAGAAGAAAGAAGGAGAATAAGATTTTTGGGCAACAATTTTCTATTCATTTTCTTATTTAGGGTTTACAAATGAATAACACAATTGGTCTCTCTCAACAACCTGAGAGATCCAGTCTATTTGTAGACTAACTAGCTAACTTACATTACAAACTAACTGAACAATTGAATCCTTAACACAAGGCCCAATTTGACAATACATATTAGAACTAACATCGACTATAATATATAACACTTCGACATCAGCGTGCGAACCATGTTCAACTACAATATGTAACACTTTGACGTCAGCGTGCGAACCATCTTCGACTTCATGCTTCTCTCATGTCGAAACCTGAAAGGTATCCCTGTCGACAACATTAAAGTTCAATCCAATAATATCACAAATCTCCACCTTGGAACAAACTCTACAATAATGGTGAATAGACTAACTTTCATCATGTAGCTTTATCAACTGCATACAGTGGAAAAACTTGCAACTCGACAATGTCTTGGTGATCATATCAGCAACATTGTCATTATTCGAAACCTTCAGCACTTGGACTTCTCCATGCTCAATTATCTCTTTGAAAAAGTGCAACCTTACATCGACGTGTTTGGTTCGCTCATGATATGCTGAATTCTTCGATAGGTGTATTGCACTTTGACTATCACATTTAACAGTGATAACTCGACCTTGAAGTTTCAGCTCCTTTGCAAATGCTTCTTACACAGCTTCAGTGAGGGCAATGTATTCTACTTCAGTGGTTGACAAGGCAACAACCTTCTGAAGTGTCGCTTTCCAACTAATTGATGTGCCGAACATAGTGAACATATATCCAGAAATAGATTTTCTAGAATCCATACAACCTGCATAACCAGAGTCGACATATCCTTCGATTTTGACTATGCTATCATCACCACAGGATTCACCATAAATCAAGACTCAACTCAGAGACCCATTTATGTACCTAAGAATCCATTTTAATGCTTACTAGTGCACCTTCCCAGGATTGGCCATATACCTGCTTGCAAGGCTTACTCCACACGCTATGTTTGGCCTTGTACAGACCATAACATACATCAAAGAGCCTACTACACTAGCATATGGAATGTTACTCATATAGATTCTTTCAGCTTTAGTACTCGGACTTTGAGTAGTATTAAGCTTAAACTATGGATTTGTCGGAGTCATAACAGGCTTTGAATTCGACATACCAAACTTGTCAAGAATCTTCTGTAGGTATGTCTCTTGAGATAAGCATAACTTCGAATGCTTTCTATCTCTCCGGATATCAATCCCAAGAATCCAGGTGGCAGCTCCCAGATCCTTCATTTCGAACTCCTTATTTAGTTCAGCCTTCACTTATATTACATCCTTGACACTGTTGCTAGCTATTAGGATATCATCCACATAAAGCAACAAAATAACAAGTGAGTTTCTAGGTCGAAATATGAAGTAAACACAATGATCAAACTGACTCCTAGTGAAACCAATGTGTGCCATGAACTTGTTGAATCTCTTGTTCCACTATTGAGGAGATTGTCTCAGGCCATACAAAGACCTATTCAGCTTGCACACATAATCTTCCTTATCCTTTTCTGCACGCCCTTCAGGTTGTCGCATCATGATCGTTTCATCTAGATCACCATACAAGAAGGATGTCTTCTATTTGTTCAAGTTCCAGGTCGAACTTCGCCACCATGGCTAACAACATTCTAATGGATCTATGCTTTACAACAAGCGAGAACACATCATTAAAGTCGACGCCTTCTTTTTGACTGAACCCCCCAGCAACCAACCTTGCCTTAAAGAGCTTCGACATCACTCATTTGATTCCTTCCTTAACCTTGTAAATCCACTTATAACTGACTAAATTGGCTCCTGTAGGTTTCTCAATCAACTCTCAAGTGTTATTATCATGAAGAGATTTCATCTCGTTCATCCATGGCTTTTCACCATTCAGTCTTATTTTGACTCCTCATAGCTTCCTTGTAGTCTCTAGGTTTTCCTCAAGTACCTGACTTACAGAGATTAAGGAAAAAGCTAGAAGATCTGCATAACCAAGTCTCTGAGGTGGCTTGATGACTCTTCTCGACCTACCTCTTGCCAGTAGGTAGTCATCAACAGTTTCCTTAATATTTTCATCATCTTGCTCTTCTTTTTAGACTTCATTTGGGTTATGCACATCAACATCACTAAACTCCACCTCAATAAGAATCTCTACATGTTCCAGCTCCTCTTCAGAGTTTCCTGCACTTCGACCAACATCACCAGTTTTCTTGAACACCATCTCGACTTCATTGAAAACTACATCACGACTTGTGATACATCTTCTGTGACATGATTCTAGGAACTACAGTCTATAACCTTTGACTCTCTCAGGATATCCAAGGAACGTGCATCTCAAAGCTCTAGGTTCGACCTTATTTTGCCTAATGTGAGCATAAGATAAACAACCAAATACTCTCAGTTTGTCGAGATATGGTGGTTGAACCAACAAAACTTCTTCAGGTGTCTTCATTCCTAAGGTAGTTGAAGAACATCTATTTATCAGATAAGCTGCTATCGAAACAGCCTCCGCCCAAAACACCTTATTCAATCCAGCACTAACCAACATGCATATAACCCTTTCAAGGATTTTTCAATTGAATCTCTCAGATAATCCATTTTGTTGAGGAGTACCTACTACAGTCTTATGCCTTGCATTCCCATACTCGACACAATAGTTGTCGAAAACTTCATTGCAGAACTCAAGGCCATTGTCGGTTCTCAACCTCTTAACCTTTCTGCCAGTTTGAGTTTCGACCAGAACCTTCCAACTTTTGAAATTCTCAAAAGTTTCATCCTTAGTCTTCTGAATGAATACCCATAATTTTATGGAATAGTCATCAACTATGGATAAAAAATACGTTGCACCTGAATATGAAGGATTCCTTGTAGGCCCCTAAAGATCAACATGAATGTAATCAAGGGATCCATGTGTTCTTTGTTTACCTTTGTTAAACTTAACCCTACAAGTTTTCTAAATACACAAGGTTCACAAAAATCCAACTTTTCGACTTTGTCACCACCTAATAGGTTCTGTTTCCCCAGTTCGACCAGGCCTCTTTCGCTGAAACGACCCAATCTCATGTGCCATAATTTTGTCTTCGACACAGGATTCGTGGATGTAAAATCTGCCGAACCATTTACAACCTCACCCCCAAGGGTATACAAGCCTTGTTTCTTCACGCCTTTCAAGACTTTTTTCAACCCATTCATGACTTTCAAGATACCTTGCTCTCCTTTGAAGACATATCCTTTCTTGTCGAATCCACCAAGAGAAATCAAATTCCTCTTAAGGTCAGATACATACCTAATACCAATCAACAACCTTATTGACTCATCATGGAGCTTGAATCTCACAAATCTAATACTTGCAATCTTGCAAGCTTTATTATTTCCCGATAACACTGACCCACCATCTCGATCACATAATTCTTTAAACATATTCTTGTTTGGAGTCATATGTCAAGTACATCTTGAATCCATAATCTATTCTTTGCAAAAGTTGCTAGTCGACACCACAAAGACGTCAGATGATTCATAATCACCTTGCACAATAGTTGCATTGCCATTGTCCTTACCTCCATGATTATTCAGGCACTCAGGACACACATTTCTTGTGTGACCCTCCTTCTTACAGTGATAAAACTTAATACCATAAATATCACCACCATAAGACTTCTGCTTAGTTTTAGCTTTCTTATTATCAAACCTACCATCTCTTTTTGAGGATTTCCCCTTCACAGACAACCCTTTGCCAATTGATGATGATGGTTTCTTCTCCTTTCTTTCGTTTAAATCCTTCAAATACAAGGCTGCTTAAACTTCTTCAAAGTCAGGGACTCTCTTCCATACAAGCGGGTTTCTTTGAAATGAGCATACGACTTAGGTAAAGAACACAACATTAACAATGCTTGATCTGCGTCACTGATGATAACATCAATATTTTAAAGATCAAGAATCGGTTTGCTGAACATATCCAGCTGCTCCGTCAACGCTTTATCTTCATTCATCTTGAATGAATATTATCTCACATGATTAGAAAGGAATCAGTAGTCTACCACGCATCGTGAGCTCCCGTGTTTACCAGTGTTATAGAGGAGGAGGGGGTGTACCTGCAAGGTATTCGATGCTTAAGTGAGTAACGAAGTTTTAAAAAGAGCAAGTAAAGAAAGAATAGGTGTAGAGAATAAGATACCCGACCCTATAGTGAAATAAGGTATTTATAATGAGCCTCAAACGCAGGGCCAACGATTATATTGTATTGGGTCGGATTTCCAAGCCCAACATAAGTAACTTCCAGGGCTTACGTGGCGTAGGGAAGACCAGCACGTGGTCTTCACCCTGGATCAATTGCCCCGTGATCTTCAGAAGGTGGGCTGACCGACTCTTTCGAAGGTGGGTAGTTGCCTGATGACGTGTCCCCGCGTGGCGGGCACGTGGAGTCCGTGGGGAAAACGCGTGAGCTCTCCCCATGTAAGACAATGATCTTCCCGATTGAGGTGCCTTGTTGAGGTGCATGCCCGACAAAAGAGGATTGAGCCTTGTTGGGCCTCTCCATTGCGGTACTGGGTTGGGCCTGGCCGACTCACGGGAAGGTCTCGGCCCAGTCTAGAACAGGAGCCCCCTAAGTCGTTGCTCTTAAGTGGAGGAGTAATGACTTAAGAGCGAGTCAAGGTGTCGAGGACCAGTTCAGAAGATGGTGGCTTGCCCGACATATAGAGTTGAGGGTCGTGTGCGCGCTAGGAGCGGCGGGTGCTCGAAGAGACAGTATGTCGGGGAGGTGGAAAGCGAATAGACGTGCTTGATCTTCGAGCACGAGGGGAAGACGAACGGATGTGAAGCGTCTGGTGACGCCATGTGTCAGGGAAATTAATGCCTATGGTAGCTAGGGGTAAGGGCACTCAAGTTCCTAGGGATTCCTCGAGTCTCGTGCTAGGTTTATAAATAGGGGATGAGTCCGTTTCAGTCTCATGCTTCCCTTCTTCTGTTCAAGACGTTCTCTATTCCCTTTTTGCGCTCCTCCTCTCTTTGCCCCAAGACATTTGTTGTCCGCTGCCGTCTCGTCCTCCCAGAATCGTCGTACCAAGTAAGTCACAACCACTTTTCGCTTATTTTTTCCATTTTCTAATGGTTTCTCCGGTGGACTTGATGAAGGTCCCAGGGAAACTATGAAGTTTTTGACGAATACGCCAGAACTTCTTTGAATTAGTACTGTTTTTGACGAAGCCCCCAAGGACCGGCGATGAAGCCCCCGAGGACGTAGGATGAATGATTCGAGGACCTGATGAAGGTCCCGAGGAGTTGGGATGAGGATCTCGAGGACATAAGATGAATGTCTCGAGGACCTGATGAAGGTCTTGAGGACCTGAGATGGGATCTTTGGGGACATTAGATGAAAGTCTCGGGGACTCGATTCTCACCAGTCGAGGTGGGGGAGACCCTCTCTCTAGAGGTGCCCCTCTCTTCTCCCTTTCACTTGATCTATAGTGGAAGGGTGAATTTGATATGAAGTGTCGAATTCACCATTTTCCTATGCTTTTCAGGTAAAGATGGCTGCATGGGTTGAGGGGGTCGTTGAGATTGATGACGAGCCTGATTCCTCGGTAGCGCAGACCAGCAAGAAAATAAAACGAACTGCCACAGATTGGGCCGAGCAGGAACTCCTGAGTATTTATTCTCGCTTTGCCGTGGATGAATCTAACGCCTACGCCACGGTCAAGGACTATTGTGAGGGTTCCCCCATGAACTGTAAGGTGTATAAACTCCGAGAAAACCATCAAATATGTTCGTCTTTTAAAGGGATGAGGTTACGTATGTATGAATTTACCTTTTGAGAAGCGGACTTGCGTCTTCCCTTTACTGATTTACATCAGGAAGTGTTTGACTGGATGCAGCTGGCGCCCTCGCAGCTCCACCCCAACGTGATCGTGTTCATGCGGGTGTACGAGCTCGTATGTCGGTATCTCAACGTCGAGACCACACTTACTCCTTTCTTCCGCATCTTCCATCTTCAACGACATACGTTCGAGGGTTGCCACAACTGGATGTCCTTGAAGCAGCAAAGGAGACTATTTCAGGCGTATCTAGATTCCATCCGTACCTTTAAAGACTGATACTATATTCTCAAGCCCGTCACCCATACGGTTGTGGACTCACTGTTTGACCTCTTGGTCCAGGAGAAAGATAGGCAGCTAAAGGAGGTCTTAGAGCCGATGTTCCTGTAGACATGGACGGGGGAGCATTTTGACAAAGGTATAGACAACTACATAGTAAGGTCAAGATATTTGGATGCTAATAATCGGGCGGTCTACCAGAAGTTGGTCGCATTTGTCTCCAGTTTCACTCCCGCGAAGTGTGTGATGCTGGACGGGAATTTTATCCTCGACTCTCGCGGGGAGGTTCTTCAGGAGTCGCGGTTGATTAACACAAAGGCCCTTCTTGAGTGTGCGTCCAAGGAGGAAGCCTTGCAGTTTTTAGGTAGTGGGTCCGCCTCTCGCTCGGGCTCTCTCTTTCCGCTGTTGGTTTGTGGTTTGCTAACTTGTTTATTTTTTTCTTTTTAGGCGAAATGTCGAGCATGCAGAAATGTGTAAAGAAACTAGCGACCAGCAAGGGTGAAAAGAAAGTCGGCAAGGGGCGAGTCGCCCAAGTACAACAAATGCCCGGTCCCGACTACAGGACCGAAGGCTCATACTCTTCCCTCTTAGTCAACCAGTCTCCGTCTTTGCAGGGGACTTCAAAAAGGCAGCGGGTCAGTGATCCCGATACGGTCGACCTTACCGAGGGTAATTTGTGCTCTTGCCATGCTATCTCCAGCACAGTTTCTTCTGCGGGGCCAATTCTCTAGTTGTGAGCGTTGCTGAATCCAAGGCCATTATGGGTGTCGACCGAAAGGAAAAGAAGAAAGCCTTATCAGAGGACCTGCCCGCAGTGATGTTGGTCTTTGAAATAGATCTGGTCCTCAACAACGAGACTTGCCCTTTGGCTGATCTAACCAAGCTGTAGGATGACCTCGCGACCATCCAGGATGAGAAAAACAAGCTGGCGGCTGACCTCAACCAGGCCAAAGAAAGAAATGCCGCCCAACTCAAGCTCTATGGTGAAGTGGAGAAGCATGTGAAGACTGCTGGCGAGGAGAGGACAAAGCTCTTGGCGAGGACCGCTGAGTTGGAGGCCACTTCCCGGCCTGCTAAGGATGAGACTTCCGAGGAAAAGCTCCTGGCGTCTCGGGTTGATCTGGTGTCAAGGATTCGGGAGCTTGAGCAGGACTGTGTAGGGGCTCTCGAGGTGAGCTTTGATTATGCTGTAGAGCAGCTCCAAATCATGAACCCGAATGTCCAGTTCATCACCGAAGGGACATGCCTTTTTCATCAGGTTATCGAAGGTTGCATGGTCATGCCAGTAACCGAGGAGGAAGACGACGACCAAGCTGTGGCAGACGACCAACCCGGGGAAAATGAAGTTGTTTAATATTTTTATTGTATTTCTGTTTTCTGGCTTGCGTGCCGTATTTGATGTAGTTGTCTCTGGCTTGCGTGCCATGTTTTGTAACCTTTGAACAATGGGCTCTTCCCGCACTTTGGAAATGCTATATTATTTTTTTATGTTGGTGTGCTCTTATTTCTTATTTTTCATGTGTATGGAATAGTGAGTTGTATGTGTGTTATCGGGATTTTTGCTCAACCTTTATTGTGACCGACCGTGCAAGGAACTGGTCGAGTGATCGGAGTTGGTATTCAATCGATGATGGAGCCAAGACCTCGGTCGCAATCTTTTCCCAGGGCGTGAACTTCCCATCACAAGCTGGGTGTTCTTCCTTACTGGTACAACAATGGTGGAGCTTGGTTGAGGAGTCCCCGTTGGATCAAGGGTTTGCTCGCACACACAAAGGGTAGACTCTTGTATTTTTGTTTTGAATTTAGGAGCCGCGCTGTACCATGCTGCGCCCCTGTGGTCGGGACGCTAGCGGGTCACAGGTAGTGTCTAACTGTAGTATTTCTTGAGCTTTTATGTGTTCCATGGTCGAGCAAGTTCTTCCTCGTGCAGGTTTTCGAGGTAATAGGCCCATTGCCCGTTTTGTCTCAGACACGGTAGGGGCCTTCCCAGTTTTTGACGAGTTTTCCCTTGCACGAGTCCTTCTGATTCCTTCGTAGGACCAGACTTCCCACCTGGAACTCGTGCTTGATTTCCTCGACTAGGTCGAGTTCCTCCCTTAAGTCCTTGTTGTTTGCCTCCTCGTGGAGGGGGGACTTGGTTTCTCCAAGAAGGTTCTCTTATTTCCACCGGGATTATTGCCTCAGTTCTGTAGGTCAGTCAAAATGGGGTCTCCCCAATTCTCGAATGTGGTCTTGTAGGCCCAGAGTATGTTGTGTAGTTCCTTGACCCATCTCTTCTTGGCGTCTCCCAGCCTTCACTTCAGGCCGTGCAGAATCACTCTATTCCCGGCTTTAGCTTGCCCGTTCGTTTGTGGGTGTTCGACCGAGGTGAAGTGTTGCTTCGTGCCTAGCCTGGTGATGAAGTCTGGGAAGTTCTTGTTGGTGAACTGAGTCCCATTGTCAGTGACGATGGCTTGAGGTATGTCGAATCGGGTAAGTATATTCCTCTTGTAGAAACTGAGTATGTTTTGGGACATGATTTTGGCTAAGGCTTCGGCCTCTATCCACTTAGTGAAGTAGTCGATGCCGACTATCAAATATTTATTTTGGTATGACCCTATGGTGAAGGGACCGAGGATGTCCATCCCCCACAAGGAAAATGGCCACGACGAAGAGAGTGTTTTGAGCTCATTTGGCAGGGCCAGATGCATGTCCCCGTGCCGTTGGAATTTGTCGCACTTCTTGACGTGCTCTTTCGCATCTTGCTGCATGGCGGGCCAATAGTTTCCTGCTCGTAGGGCCTTGCGGGTAAGTGATCTTCCACCGAGGTGCTGGGCATTGATTCCTCCGTGGATCTCTTGGAGTATGCCTGGTACCTTGGATTTGTCGACGCGTTTAAGGAGGGGAATGAAGAATCCTCGTCGGTACAGTTTGTCCTTGATCAAGACGTACGAGCAGGCTCGATGCCTGACCATGCTTGCCTCTTTGGCATCATCGGGAAGTCGCCATGTGCTGAGGTAGGTGTAAATAGGGGTCATCCAACAGTTAGTGTCGCCGATAGCGTTTACCTCGATAGTCGCTGTGTCCTTCTCGAAGCTGGGGCGAGAGAGGACCTCTTGGGTTACAGATTTGTTTCTGCCCTTTCTCTTCGTGCTTGCCAGCTTCGATAGGATATCTGCCCGGGTGTTGTGTTCACGTGGAACATGGCGTACCTCCGCAGAATCAAAGTTTTTCATTTTTTCTTTTACCAAGGAGAGATACTCGGCGAGGTTGTCATTCTTACTTGGTACTTTCCCCGTACCTGGGAGGCCACGAGCTGAGAGTCGGTGAATATCTTTACCTCCTTCGCACCAGGGTCTTCGACCGGGCAGAGTCCTGTGAGGAATGCCTCGTACTCAACTTGGTTGTTCGATGTTGGGAATGCCAAGGCGAGAGAGACTTCTATCAGGATGCCCTCTTCATTTTCCAATATGATGCCTGCTCCATTCCCCGTCAAGCTAGAGGTGTCGTCGATGAAGATGGTCTATTTGTGTGCCCCGAGTATCGGGGACTCAGTGGAGGTCATCTCTGCGACGAAGTCGGCCAGGACTTCAGCCTTGACGACTTTCCTGCTCTTATATTGGATGTCTAATTCATAGAGTTCGAGTGACCATTTGAGCATTCTTCCCGACATGTCCAGCCGCCCGAGAAGCTGTTTGACGGGCTGGTCGGTTCTAACCATTATCTGTGGGCCAGGAAGTAATGTTGTAACCTCCTGGTCACGTTGATGAGGGCCAGAAAGACCTTCTCGATCTGTTGGTATCTGAGCTTGGGGCCTTGAAAGGCTTTGCTCGTGAAGTATATCGGCTTCTGCCCTTCAAGGGTCTTGCGGATCAATGTTGCACTGACAGCTTCCGTGGCAGCGACGAGATATAGGTAGAGGGTTTCCCTGACCTTGGGCCTTGACAATACGGGTGGTTATGAGAGAACTTGTTTTAGGTGGAGGAGGGCTCGCTCGCACTCCTCGGTCCACTTAAACATGGCCTCCTTACGCAGGAGCTTGAAGAAGGGAAGGGCATGCTGGGTAGACTTGGCGAAGAAACATGATAGTGAGGCGAGCATCCCATTTAGAGACTGGATGGACTTCGTGTTCAGCATGGGGAACTTGGAGAAAGCCCTGCACTTGTCTGGGTTTGCCTTTTTTCCTTGTTCTGTTAGATAGAATCCGAGAAATTTTCCCGCTCGTACGCCGAAGGTACACTTCTCAGGGTTGAGCCTCATTTTGCACTTCCTCGATGTCTCAAAGACCTGCTTGAGATGGGCGGTGTGTTCGACCTCTTCTCGTGACTTCACGATCATGTCGTCCATGTAGACTTCAAGCATATCCCTAATTTCTCCCTGAAAGTCTTTGTTTATCATCTACTGATAGGTCGCCCCGATGTTCTTTAAACCGAAGGGCATTACATTGTAGTAATAATTGCCCGACTCGGTCATGAAGGCCGTGTACTATTTGTTAAACTTTGCCATGGGGATTTGGTTGTACATCGAGTACGCGTCCATAAACGCCATCAATTTAAAACCTGCAGAATTGTCGACGAGTTTGTCGATGTTAGGTAGTGGGTATGCATCTTTGGGACATGTCCGATTGAGATCAGTATATTCAAATCACATCCTCCATTTTCCATTATGTTTTTTTAACTAGTACAATGTTGGACAACCAGGTTGTGTATTGGGCTTCCGATATAAAATTTGCCTCTAGGAGGTCTTTTACAACATTTTCAGCAGCCTCCGCTTTCTCGGGAGACTGCCTACGCCTACGATGGACTATGGCCCTAGCGGTCAGATCTATGATGAGGTGGTGGCATGCTACGTCGGGGTCAAGGCCAGGCGTCTCTGCTGCGCTCTGCGCGGACATGTCAACATTCTCCCGGAGGCAGGTTTTCAGTTGCTTCCTCGCCAGGTCGGGCAGTCCCGTGCCAATCTTCACGCTTCTTCTTGGGTCATCTTCTTGGGTCCCGTGCCAATCCCGGAGGCGCATTTTCAGATTCTTCGCTCTGCTCCTACTTGTTGAGGAAGCGGTTGTCGACGTCAATGGATTTGATGCGGGGAAGTGGCTCTGCTCCTTAGCCTGGGTTGGTCAACCAGTCGACTTGGGTTTGATATTGATCGAGTTGAGCCCTTTGGGTGCAGCCTCAAAACATCTCTTGACCACCTTGATGTCCCCGTGGAGGATGACGACCCGACCTCTGGTCGTGTAGTACTTCATCTTCAAGTGGATTGTAGATGGTACCGTGGTCAGTTCAACCAAAGTAGGCCTTCCCAGAATGCACTGGTACAAAGAGAGGCACTCGATCACCAAGAATCATACCTTCACCTGTCTACCGGTCTCCTTGGCCCCGAATGTGACGAGCAATTCCATGTATCCCTAAGGCTTGATGGTGGTGCCGTTGAAGCCCTGTAGGTTAGAGCTGACATACGGGGTCTGGTGGCTCTCATCAAGCTGTAGGGTCGTGAACAGGTGGGCATACATTATGTCCATCGAACTCCCCTAATCAACGAGGATTCGACGCACGTCAAAGTTTGCCATCTGAGCCCTGGTCAAGAGGTGAATGCTGGAATTTGGTGCACCCCCGGGAATCTCCTCGAGATAGAAGGTGATCGGGTTCGATTGACCTTTGAACATGTTGAGGGTAGGTTTTGTCTTTGAGCTCTTGTCGATCAATTCCTCAAACTTCCTCTTGACCGACCCGACTAAGAGTTTGCTGGGCCCCCCGCCGGATATGACCAAGGTGGCGGGGAAGTCCTCCCATGGACTGTGGTCAGACAGTGGTCTGAAGGGCTTGCCGAGTAGGAGAAAATGCTCTGGTCGGGAGACACACAGGGTGACTTATAGTCCGGCTTCTTTGGAGGGTGGTGACACTTCCTCGACCCTCTTGGCTTCGTGGGCCTCAGGTCGGGGAGCCTCAACTCATCGTGTGTATTGTTTCAGGTTCTTTTCCTTAATTAAGATCTCGATTGCATCCTTGAGGTGGATGCAATCCTCCGTGACGTGTTCATGAATCCGGTGGAACCGACTGTATTTGTAATTGTCCATGTTGAGCTTCAGGGTCGTCGCTTTCGGGAAACAGACACCGACCTTTTGAAATTCCTGATTGATACATTTGGACAAGATGCACTCGCGGGAAGCTGGGGGCAGCGTATACTCGGTGAACCGGTCCACTGGTCCCCTCTGCTCGTGGGGTCGGTCTTCTCTTCTTCTTTCCTCGCCTCGTCGAGGAGGAACGACGTCCTCATGCCTGGCGCCCTGAGGCCTTCCTGATTTCGTGTGTCATGTGCGGTGTTGGCGACCTTTAATCCTCGTACTGGATGTATGATTGGGCCTTGAGGAGAAGAGCATTCAAGGTGCGGGGGCATTCGATCTCGACGGCTTTGGCGAAGTTAGAGTGAGGTCGTATGCCTCTCTGGATTAGGAATTTCTTCATATCATCCGTGGTGGACACCTGGACGGCTTCTCGGTTGAACCTCTCTATGTATTCTCGAAGAGGTTCGTTCCTCCCCTGGATGATGGCTTCTAGGGCTGCCTATGTCTTCGGATGGCGCTGGGAAGCTATGAAGTGTCTGGAAAACTGCCTCATCAGTTCGCCCCAGGAGGTGATGGATTCGGGTGCGAGGCGTTTATACCACGTCATGACACCCTTTCTTAGGGTAGTGGGGAAAAACCTGCACTTGATGGCTCCCCGCACGTTCCGATAGTCGAGCATTGCATCGATGCTTTCTATATGGTTGTCTGGGTCGATCATGCCATCATATGTTGCCAATGGAGGGGTTTGTCCATCCCGATGAGTAGTGGGCCCTCTCTGATGGTCCTACACAGATAGAGTAAAGTTTTGTTATGTTAGATCAGATGTTGTGCGTGTACTACTGCTTGGGAAGAGTATTTGCGTTTTTTTCTAAACTTGTGCAACTATTTAGGGGGAGCTGAGCTGCTCATGCTGCTGTCAATGTTGAAGGGTAGTGTTGGGCAATGTTATGAAACATGATCTAACATGTGGTTGTGATAGAGAACCGCGGTTGCCCTATGGTTGTTCATTACTCTGATACTATGAGTAATATGTGTGGCTTCTTCCGTATGCATTTCTAATGCATGAACTTGGATAGTTCATGATTTTATGCCTTATGTTTTGGGTTTTCCCCTTTAGGGGGAGTATTCAGTATGTGTGACAGGGGGAGAAATAGATCTGAGGTTGCTAAGTTGAAGCTGTGATGTCAGACTACATGTCTTAACATCTGATCGCTGGAGACTTTGGAGGTTTTGTGGTATTATTCCTCTTCTCCAGAATTGCTGCAAAGGTTGTTTTAGCCAAAATTTGGCAAATGGGGAGATTGTAATTTCTGTGACTTTTGGATTGACTACATTTTGGTAAAAATAACATGTTGTTAACAAGATGTTGAACCTGTTATTCTTGCCATGACAGTCAGACATCATGTTCTGCATGATGTCGTGAGATGTTCCAGGACATGTTATACCAGATAACTAGGGCATGGTTATTTTGGTAATTTTAGTGTGATTTTTGAGTGTGTTCTGATTCACACATATGCACTATTCAAAGAAGGGTATTTTGGGGACTTCTGTTTTGACAGATTGTGATGTTTTTCTAGAAAACAATCGTTGAGCCTTTTTAGAAAACTTTGTATTTTGTTCCTATTTTTGTGTGAGAAGTTGTGTATGATTTCAAGCTGATTCCTGGTGAGTTACGCCTCAAGAAGCCCAAGTCCAGTAGGTCTGAAGGCTATTTAAAGAAGACCTAAACCTAATAATTAACGATTTTCACTTTTTTATAAACTAGGTGAAGTTTTAGAAACTTAGGTTTTGAGAGTCTCTTATGTGTGATTTGTAAGTCACCCTCTATATCGTTTGATGCATTATGATAGACATATTGTTTATTATATGTTGTTCTCACTCTAAATATTTTAAGCAAAGGAGTTGAGTATTGCTCTTGGTTGAAGCTTTGAAGCAAAGCCGAGTATTGTTCTTGGTCGAGATTATTGACCTAGTATTGTAATAAAAAGAGGGTACATCTTTCTTTTTGGTTTCTTGTGGCATGATCATTGGGATTATGTCTGCTTGTTAGGAAGTGAGAGGGGGATCTCATATCTAGATGGTGATTTCTAGGTAGAAGTAACACAAGGTAGTGATTAGGCGAGAAGTTGTAAACGAGCAAGTTTAACTTTGAACTAATGCTATCATAGTGGATTTCCTTTCGGGCTTGGATTCCCCCAGATGTAGGTGATGTTCCATTGAACTGGGTTACCAATTGAATGTGTTATTTATTATTCTAAAATTTACAATTTCAGCATAATTAAAGATTGATAATATTGTTTCTTTCAGATTTAAGATGTCACAACATCTGTCTTGACATTGTACTCTGATGTTGGGACATCAGAATCTCCATCATGTGTTTCACGTGCCAGAAAATTTCAGCTATAGACCTCCTACACACACACACACACAATAAATTAATGTCAAGTTACAATTATGATACCTACTTGGTATCTAATGTCAAGTTACAAATATAATGTCAAGTAATAAACTTGGTATCAAATTATGAAACACAAAATGAAACCGATATGATTCACAATATGAAATTAATTATGAAACAAATGTGAAACAAATATGGTACATACTAAAATAGATATGAAACAAATTATGAAACATATATGGTACATGCTGGTATATATGCTTGAAACATATTATGAAGCAGACTGAAACAATCTAATGGATTACCTGTAGTAGGAAGAAACACACTCTTCTAGCTCCTTTGTGTTAAACCATATGCATGTGATAACATGTCAACATGGTATCCCCGTTAAATGCCACTTCCTACATGCACATTTCTTCTGCAGCAAATTAACAACATATGTGTCAACATCATTTAACACCTAAAAAATGGCAAAGTCATCATCAGAATGCCATGTTGCAGTCCATCCTTAAGTTGCTCTCTTCGATTTTTCTAGGACTTGTTGTATTTTAGGACTTATGATTCCTTTGCATCTAACTAAAACATCCTTTTGAGTAGCAATCCTCACAGTTATATAGTGTTTGATTCCTTCAAGCAAGGCAATGATTGGTATGTCTCTATACTCCAAGATTGCCCTATTGAAGGTCTCACACATATTGTTGACTTGTAAGTCACTTTGTGTATCTATCTTAAAGTGAGATATACTTCAACATACAGAAGACACATCCATCATGTCTTTCAAAGCTTTACCATTGGGCTCTTTCATATGATTTATTGGTCTTTCCCAAGCAGGCATTGTTGTGACCTTAACCTCCCTCCATAAAGCTTCCTTCATCTTAATCGCTAGATATTTCTTTCTCCAATTGTCATATAAATGTTTCACACATAATCTATGTTCAACATATTAGCTTGTCTCTAGTATAGATGGTACCAAACCCTAAATAAAGCAATGGTAGCAAGTAACACCAACTAACATTAACCTGTTCAGTCACATCATCTATATATTCAGGCATGTCAATTGCATGTTCAATATAAACACCAATGACTTCAAATCCTTTACCATCTTAAACGAAGTTTAACACATCTTGTTCATTATTCAACGGCCTAAGTCCTTGAGCAAATGAAAACTTGGGGTTCCAATACCAAAGACAACTTATGTTACCATAACCTTCACTTTTTATCATACTCTCAATCTGCATGTAGGACATTAAGTCCACGTCCCAATCCCAATCCATTTCAGACACTGTTTCACCTACATACAACTTTACAGGATGATGTACCAATTGTCCCTTAGGGTGTATTCTAAGTCTAACCGTTTGTTTTCTACTGGCCTATACAAAATGGGTACAATATGGACATTAGGGACCAGACACATGCAAAAGTTATAGAAAAAACATATGGATATTAGGGACCACATATATGCACAACGCCATATGGATATTATGGACCACACATATGCACAAATTATAGAAACAACATATGGACATTATGGACCACACATAGCAACAATAGATGATACGATTATATGCAACACTATGTGCACATATTAAATACAATAATTGTAGTTGAAGAAATAACCATTTACCTTGAAACATAAGTTGCATTTTCCATTTGGAACTATGAGTCAACAATGACCAAAGGTTGAAGACGAAGGAAAGCACAAATCACAAGCGAAGTTTGGGATGTCGGAAAGCATGAAAACGAGCGAAGGTTGAAGATTAACTCTGAAGAAGAAATAACTCTGAAGAAGAATGACTCACATTAGAGATTAAGGCTCATGTTCATTTGGGTGAAATGGAAAGGCATTAGGGAAATCTGAAAACTTTATTTCAATTTAACATTATAAATTGAAATTTGTAATTTAAAAATAATTAACAAAACACAAAAAAAAATTCAGAATTTAAAATAATGAATTGGAAAAAAAAAGCTAAGTTGACAAATGATACATCAACATTGTGATTGCCACGTCATTAGAAATTGACCTCAGAGTTGATGGAGGACTAAAAACCTCAAAAAATCAAATTAAATGGACAAAATTTCCAGATTTTAACAAAAAAAAAGAATAATAGAGGGACCAAAACTGCAATTAAACCTTAATTTTTATATGATATTATTCAACTTATTTTCATTTTATATAAATATATTTAAATATAAAATACTTTATATTAACATTTAATTTATGGTAAATCAATTTTACAAACTAAATTTTTATCATCGTCGAATCAACTAAAGAAAGAGAAAGATTTAGAAAGAAAATAAAAAAAGTTATTAAAAAAGATAGGGTTAATACAGATTCTCCCCCTGTTATATAGGCGCTTTTTGAAAAATTTCCCGTAAAAAAAGTTTGATAAATTTCTCTAACATTTGAAGATTCTCTGAATTTTGACATTCATCACATCCAATCATCAAAAAAATTGATCTGACAGTTTTTTATTTTTATTTTTTTTAAATACTCAAAAATTGGTTGAGATGGGTGCTAAACCCACAACCCTTGCAATATAAGGCCAACACCTTTCCACTATGTTGGCTGTCTAGCCATACAATTGGTCTAGCCATACCTTTTTCTTGTTTAATTTATGCTTTATTTTTTCTTTTTCTTTTTATAATAATTATTTATTATTTATTAATTTCAATTGCTTGTTTATTAATTCTACGAAAAATATTTACTTATTTAAAATAATATATAATAAATATATTTTAATTAAAAAGAGATTAAACTTCATAATTAGGAAATATTTAAATATTATAAACTTATTCTAAAAATATTCATATATATTTAAAATATAATTAAAATAATACTTAAATATGTATTTACTAATTTCAAAATAATATACAAATACATACTTACTTACTTTCAATAGGATATAAATGAATATTTACTTATTTAAGATGAAATATAAATAAATATTAGTTATTTCAAATAATGCATAAATATTTAATTTATGTCTTATTTAAATATGTAAATAAATACATGAATCTAGTTTGATTAATATTTAATTCATGTCTTATTCTAATTTAATTAATATTAGTTATTTCAAATAATGCATAAATAAATATTTAATTATAGTAATCTAAATATGTTTATTTATGTATTATTTAAATATTTAATAAATATAATATTTAATTACTGTAATCTAATTTGACTAATATTTAATTATATCTTATTCTAATTTGATTAATGTTAGTTATTTCAAATAATCCATAAATAAATATTTAATAAATTTAATATTTAATTACAGTAATCTAACTTTACTAATATTTAACAAACTTAATATTTAATAATTGAAAAAGTAATTATGATGGTAAGCAAATGCTACAAGAACATGTTATTTAAATATAAGAACATCTTATTTTGATATTTAATGCAGTAAAAATATGCTATAAGAATAATTAAATGCGTACTAATTACATGACTAGACAACTAGTTTGGTCAAAAGGTGTTGCCTTGTATTGAAAGGGTTGGGGGTTCAACATCCATCTCCACCAATTTTTTAGTGTGCTATCTAAGATGACGTGGCAATGCCAAGTCATTTTAAAATTAATTTGAGACTTTAATTATTGATTAGGATAATTAATTTATTAATATTATTTTTTTTAATAAATAAATAAATTATTAATTTTTTATTATTAATTTTTATATTTAATTAATTAATCAAAATTTTAAATGAAATACTTTGGGCCTAACCTTTTTGTCTCATGTCTTTGGTCCATCTTTTTAACACACAATTGATTGCTTGTGTTTGTGTAAAATATATAAACACTAACAACATTTATAATGAAAACAATGTGGAACTACTATAACACCCTCTACTATTATGCTATGTTATCTATCTCATCTTTTTACACTCTTCCTGTAGCTCTCTCCATAACTGATATCACTCAAAGGAGGTGAAAGGTTAGTAATGAGGGTGAAATTGCCTAGTTAGTATTTAATGCTTGCATATGTTTGACTGTAAAAGAAGAAATACAATTTCCAAAAGAAAAAACTCTGCAAATTTGTTTTTCTTAACTAAACTACCCGATACTAATGCCAGCTCTTTACTTTTTTCAAATTCATTTGATTTTGAAGAATTTGATTATATTAAACTCAGTTCCTATGAACATACTTGTATCAATTAATTCAGTAGTTTTGGAAAGCTGCAATGTTGTTGAACTGTTTGATGTCTGTCTTGTTGAAATTTCGAATATTAGAGATGTTGTAATCATGGTTATTATAATGTCAAAATAATAGTGTGTGGAAGTAATCTTGTTATCGTTAGTATTGATGATAATTTGTGTGATATTAACCTTTCATCTTCTTTGAGTGATATTAACTATGGAGAGAGAGCGCTACAGGAAGAGGGTGAAAAAATGAGATAGATAACATAGCATAATAGTAGATGGTGTTATAGTAGTCCCACATTGTTTTCATTACAAATGTTGTTAGTGTTTATATATCTTACACAAACACAACAAATTAATTGTGTGTTAAAAAGATGGACCAAAGACGTGAGACAAAAAGGTTAGGCCCAAAGTGTTTCATTTAAAATTTTGATTAATTAATTAAATATAAAAATTAATAATAAAAAATTAATAATTTATTTATTTATTAATGAAAATAATATTAATAAATTAATTATCCTAATCAATAATTAAAGTCTCAAATTAATTTTAAAATGACCTGGCATTGCCACGTCATCTTGGATAGCGCCACATCATTAAAAAAATGTCTCAAATTGGAGAGGGGACTAAAATCAAACTCAAAACTTAAAAAAGGACCAAAATTGTGGTTTTTAAAATGGAGGGATTAAAACAAAAAAATGCAAAATAGGGGAATCATAGTTGCAATTAAGCCTAATAAATTAAAATAAAAGCCACTTGACCATCAACATCAATAAAAAAATAAAATAAAAAAAAACGATCGCGTCAGCTTTTTTGATGACTGGATGTGATGAAGGTCAAAATTGAGAGAACTTCAAATGTTAAGGAAATTTATCAAATTTTTTTTACATGGGGATTTTTCAAAAAGCACTTATATGGCAGGGGAAGAATATATATGTTCTGGCCTGGGCCCCGGCTTGACCGGGCAGGCCCAACCCAATAATATTCTGCCAAGCCCAATCCAGCTTGGGCCACAGCTGTCGGGCACAGGGTCCCCGCCGGGCAGGCAATGTTCCTCCGCGGGCCGAACCTTCCTCATCTGTGTCGAGCACACGACTCCCCGTCGACCAGACACTGCCCCCGTCAGGCAGAACCTACCCTCCGCGGGCAGAACCTTCTCCCTTGTCGAGCAGAACAACGTGTCCTTCACACGTTCTCCACGTGCTGCCCTCCGCGGGGACACGTCATCCACCAACTGCCCACCTCCGAAAGAGTAGGTCAACCCACTTTTCGGAGTTCACAGAGTAGTTGAACTAGGGAGAAGACCACGTTCTGGTCTTCACTACGCCATGTAAGCCCTAACAGTCACTTGGGTTGGGCCTGACCATCTAGCCCAACTCAAATGACCGTTGGCCCTGCGCTGGGGTCTCTCTATAAATACCCTCTTCTCCAAGAGGGTCAGGTATTCTCTTCTTACCCCTTTTCTGTATTTGCTCTCACTCTGCCCAATTTCTTACTTTAGCATCGAAGTGTCTTGCAGGTACACCCCCCATCTCTATTCTACACCGGTGAACAGGCCGTAGATCAACAACGTGTGACAAGTCCATGGTCCCCTTCTGATCAGGTCAGATCAGTGGCGCCGTCTGTGGGAACATAAAACTTCCCCGTTCCTCCGAGCAGAGAACCAAAGTTTCACCAACATTCCGCGTCCATGGCTAGACCACACCATGACGATGTCGTTCATGGCCTCATCCTCGCTCCTGCCGCGAACGGCGGCAAGCTAACAGAGACATCCCAACCTCCGGAGACCGACGAGAGGGATAGCCAGACTGCCTCTCCCTCGTCCGCAGAAGCTGCACACTAGACTTTTCTTCGGCCAAGGAGTCCGGAAGCGTTCCAGCTCATCCCTGTCCCGGCCAGAGCAGACCCGACAGTGGCTGCCCTCTTCGCGGCCATCAACCAAACGAATCAGCTGTTGTTCCAACAGAACGCACGGATTGGCGCGCTGGAGCACGAGGTACCGTTAAGGTCCCCTCCGCGGGAAGACCAAAACGGAAATTCGAGGAGTTCATCCCCTCGTCCCAGGAATCGTCGACCCCGGCTAGAGAGGCCCTAACCCGAAATGGTGCGAGACCAGTCCAGGTCGCCAAGGAGACAAGCTCGGGAGCAACGGTCATCCAGGGGGGATCCCCCGACCAGACCTCCGAGGGTCGAACATCCGGTCAGGAGGCCGAGGATGCGAAATCAAGCGCCTCTGCCACCAGGGCCGTCACCCCCTCAGTCACCAACTCTCAGCGACGAGGACGACTACAGGACCCCCTTGTCCCGCGAGATCATGGCGGCCCCCATCCCCCACGGGATGGAGAAACCCCCAGCACTTTCGATGTATGACGGTACCTCCGACCCAGACGACCACCTGGAAGACATTGAGGCCATGCTCGACTACCGAAATGTACGAGGAGCTATCAAATGCAAACTCTTCCCGATAACACTGAGGAAAGGTGCCATGACGTGGTACAAAAGTCTGGAGCCAGAATCGTTCATGTCGTGGAGGGTCCTGAAGGATCTCTTTTCAAGACACTTCACAGCATCTCGGCGCCATCCGAAGACGGAGGCCGCACTGGGCACCATATTCCAGGCCCCCGACGAACCCCTGCGGAAGTACATCGAAAGATTCACACGAGAGGCAGTGCAGGTAACAACGTCGGACGAGATGAAACGTTACCTAATAGAGCAACGCCTGCGACGAGACTCCAAATTCTACGAAGCTGTGGCCATACACCGGCCAACCTCTCTGCAAGACTTCCTCGACAGAGCCGCGCATTACATCCGATTCGAGGAGACTCAAGTAGTCAACTCCGCCCGGGACACTCGAGATTGAGAGACCCCCCGCGGGTCCCGGGAGGACGAAGCCTCGAGCCACCGGCGCGGAGGAGATCGCGGACGGGAGGATCGTCCCCGCGAACCCCACGAGCAGCGCGGCCCTGTTGGCCAATTCACAGAGTATACAACTTTAGTCGCTTCCCGCGAACACATATTAGCCGAGTGCGCCAAGACGGAGTTTGTCCAGGCCGGTGTCCGCTTCCCCAGGTCAACTCCCCCCAAGCCCAACGTGGATAAATCGAAGTCCTGCCGCTTCCACAAAAGCCACGGGCACGTTACGGAAGACTGCATCCACCTCAAAGACGCGATCGAAATCTTGATCAAGGAGGGGCACCTGAAAAGGTACACCCGGGGAGGAGAAGCCCCACGACAAGATGCTCCCGAGGCCAAGAGAGTCGAAGACCTCCCCTCTCATGACGGGGATAACGGCCTACAGGTTGCCCTCAGCATCAACCAGCCTGAGGATTGGTTCGCGCTCAGAAAATTCGGCCTCCCGGACGAGCCTGGTCTGCTCGACGAGCCGGTGCGCCCCAACATCCGATGGGAGTATTTTCCGAAGGCCATGGTCATCTCCGGCGGATCCCCGAGGCACCTATCCGTGGGATCGGTAAAAAGGAAGTTCGAGGAACTCATCACCAGCAACTCCGGCAAAATGAGCACCCTCGACAAGTTTTGCGGCCGATCCAACCCGATCACTTTCTATCTCGAGGAGCTTCCCGGGGGCTCCCCCAACTCAAACATCCCCCTCCTGATACAGGCACAGATGGCAAACTTTGACGTTAGACGCATCCTGGTTGATGGAGGAAGCTCGGTGGGCATCATGTACACCCACTTTTTTACAACCCTTCAACGGGACGACAACAAGGCCGTGGGGGTACGTGGAGTTAAAGGTTACCTTCGGGGAAAAAGAAACGACCAGGGAGATCAATGTTCGCTTCCTGGTCATTGAATGCCTGTCCCTCTACAACTGTATCCTGGGCAGGACGATGATGGCCGAGCTCACCGCGGTGCCCTCCACCGTGTTAGAACACAAATTGGTTCTTAATTATATCTCTATGTTTTGATGATAACTCTTATGAAATTTTGTATTAAGAAATTATATACTCTGAATTTGTTCAAGTATTTTTGCTGCATATATTAAATTTAATATTCTTCTAAAAGCAAAAAATGGATCTGAACATTGAACTACGCAATGCTCTGAAGCGTCAGAAGCATCTAATTAGAAGACTCTGAGCGCTGCCTACAGAAGACTCTGAAGCAGAAGCTACAGAAGCATCTGAAGCGTAGACTGAAGACTTTGTATGAAGAGTTTCAAGCACTATTTTTCAGAAGACTCTGATAGTACTGTATGCTGCAAGTACTGAGGATCTGATCTCCAAACTCTGCTCTGATTAATCTCACGCTAAAGCACACTTGCTGCAACACTCTGATACAACAAACTCTGAAGACATCAAGACTCTGATCACTCAAGGCTCTGATGTTGATTTCTATGAAATAGAAACTTGTTGAAGAAGTTTATTCAAAGTTATATCCGTTGGTTAAGCCAAACGACTCTTTCCTCTTTTATGCTAGACACAAGAACTCAGGCAAACAGGATTTCTCTGAACGTTCTACTTCTAAGGAAGGTCAAGTCATGTGAAGACAAAAGGCTACATCTACTTTGCAGTACACGGTCTTCAAGCTTGCAACGTCTTAGACTTCTTTGTCTATAAAAGCAAGACTTCAACATATTTCTACAGTTGACGTAGTTTGACAAAAAATCCTTGAAAAGCTTTCATACAAATTATTACTATTTGCTGAATTTATCTCATACGTTCTTAAACTTAAGTGTAAATCACAGTTGTGATATAGCTTTCTTAGAAGCATTTCAAACACTTGTTTAGTTTACATTTGATTGTAAAAGTTCCTTGAGAAGACCAAGTTGTGGTCAGTAGTTCTTGAGAAGACTAAGACAGTTGTTCTTAGTGATTGATATTGTAATCAGTTGATTATAGTGGATTAAGTCCTTGTAGAGAAAGGCAAATCACTCTTGATAGGGTGGACTGGATTAGTTGAGTTCAACGAACTAGGATAAAAATCATTGTGTTTTTATTGCCATAATATTTTCTAAATCCTTATTCAACGCCCCCTTCTAAGTATTTTCTCACCTTCAATTGGCATCAGAGCTCCGGTTCTGTGTATGCTATCACTTCACTGTGAACAGAAAAGGTCCAGTGAGAAAACTCTTGATACTTCTTGGTTGATATTATGGCTGAAGCTTCAACATCCAACAGCAACAACAGATATGAAGAAAGGGATAGAATCAGCACAAAACTCCCTATGTTTGATGGGGATAAGTTTGACTATTGGAAGGACATAATAGAGAGTTTCTTCCTTGGTTATGATGTTGATCTTTGGGACTTGGTCATTGATGGTTATGTTCACCCCACTGATGGGGATGGCAAGAAAATTGATAGAAAATCTATGACTGAAGCTCAAAAGAAGGAGTTCAGAAATCATCACAAAGCAAGAACAATCTTATTAAATGCTATATCTCATACTGAGTATGAGAAGATTACCAACAGAGAAACAAGATTTGATTTGTTTGAGTCTTTGAAGATGACTCATGAAGGGAACTCACAAGTTAAAGAGACCAAGGCTCTGGCGCTGATCCAGAAATATGAAGCCTTTAAAATGGAAGAATCTGAATCTATAGAAACTATGTTCTCTAGATTCCAGATCCTCACAGCTGGATTAAAAGTGCTGGACAAAGGCTATTCAACTGCTGATCATGTGAAGAAGATCATCAGAAGCTTTCCCATCAGATGGAGAGCAATGGTCACTGCTCTGAAGCTAGCTAAGGATCTGAACAAGATCACATTGGAGGAACTAATCAGCTCTCTGAGGAGCCATGAGATTGAACTTGAGGAAAACGAGCCTCAAAAGAAAGGTAAGTCAATTGCTTTAAAATCTAACAAATATGTTAAAGCATTGCATGTGTTAGAAGAAAGTTCTGAAGAGTCTTCTTCTTCTGAAGAAGATGAACTGTCCTTGCTGTCCAGAAGGATTAACAAACTCTGAAAGCACAAATAGAGGAAGTTCAAGAACTTCAAGAAGACAGATCAACGCAAAGAGTCCTCTGGACACAAAAGATCTGGAAAGAAGGAGGTTGTTTGCTATGAATGCAAGGAACATGGTCATTACAAGAATGAATGCCCAACGTTTCTAAAGGAAAAGCCAAAGAGGAAGTTTGACAAAAAGAAGAAGGTTCTAATGGCAACCTGGGATGATTCAGATGAATTTGAATCTTCATTAGAATCTGAAGAAGAATGCGCCAACATGGCACTGATGGCAGGCGTGGAAGATCAGGATGAAGGAGCATCTGGATCTAAATCTGATTCTGAATCTGACTCAGAAGAGGTACTTTCTGATCTCTCTAGGGAAGAACTTATTAAGGTTTTATCAGAAGTCCTGAATAACTACAACCAGATTAAGCTCAAATGCGAGAAGCTTAAATGCAATCTTGAATATGAGAATAGTTTGTTAAAGTCAGAAGTTGCTGAGCTCAAAGAAAACAATTTGAAAATGAAAAACAATTTTGAAAAAGCTCAACAAGACTCTGAATCTGAAACTAAGTTAAAATGCAAAAATATTTTAGAAGAATATGACTTTAGTTTTCAGAAGTTTCTGGCTAAAAGCATAGATAGAAGCAAAATGGCTTCAATGATCTATGGAGTTAGCAGAAACAACAGGAAAGGAATTGGATATGAATCTTCCTCTAGAAAGGATTTAAATCCAATACCTGTTGATAAACTTATCATTAAGAAGACTCCTTTATATTCTCATTTTAAGTTTGGTCATCTGAATAATATTAAACACACACGTTCTGATCAGAATGTTCCTGTGTTTAAACCAAAAGTTAGTCAGAACAAACCTGTTGTAAAAAGACAAAAGTTCAGATAAATTTTTAAGGCAACTAACCCAAAAGGACCCAAAAAGATTTGGATACCTAAGGATAAGATAATACCTGTTGCAGATGTATTTAGCAGCAAAGTCAAGACGCCAATCGTGGTACCTGGACTCTGGCTGCTCACGTCACATGACGGGAGAAAGGTTTATGTTCCAAAGCCTGGAGCTTAAATATGGAGGAGACGTCAAGTTTGGAGGGAATCAGAAGGGCAAGATAATTGGCTCTGGTACTATTGGCAATGGTAACCTTCCCTCTATATCTAATGTTTTACTTGTAGAAGGATTAAAGCATAATCTATTGTCCATAAGTCAATTAAGTGACAATGGTTATGACATAATCTTTAATAAAAAATGTTGCAAAGCTGTTAGTCAGAAGGACGGCTCAATCCTATTTAATGGAAAGAGGAAGAACAACATTTATAAAATCAATCTTTCAGAACTTAAGGTTTAAAATGTAAAATGCCTTATGTCTGTTAATGATGAGCAATGAGTCTGGCACAGAAGATTGGAGCATATTAATATGAGACGTATATCTCAGATTAATAAACTTAATCTGGTCAGAGGACTTCCTATGTTGAAGTTCAACTTAGATGCTTTTTGTGAAGCATGTCAAAAAGGAAAATTTTCAAAATCTTCTTTTAAAACCAAAAATATTGTTTCAACTTCAAGACCATTAGAGTTACTTCACATTGATCTGATTGGACCAGCGAAAACTGCATCCATCAGAGGCAAGAAGTATGGATTAGTCATTGTTGATGACTATAGCAGATGGACATGGGTGAGATTCCTAAAACACAAGGATGAGTCACATTCTGTGTTCTTTGACTTCTGCAAACAAGTCCAGAATGAAAAAGATTTTAAAATTGTTAAAGTCAGAAGTGATCATGGTGGCGAATTTGAAAACAAATATTTTGAAAAATATTTTAATGAAAATGGCATTGCTCATGATTTCTTCTGCCCTATAACTCCACAACAGAATGGAGTTGTAGAGAGGAAAAATAGAACTTTGCAAGAAATGGCCAGAACCATGATCAACGAGACTAATCTGGAAAAGCATTTTAGGGCAGAAGCAATAAACACAACTTGTTAAATTCAGAACAGAGTGTCTGTAAGACCTCTTCTGGAAAAGACTCCCTATAAATTGTGGAGGAACAGAAAGCCCAACATTTCTTATTTTCATCCTTTTGGATGTATATGTTATATGTTGAACACTAAAGAGAATCTAAACAAGTTTGATTCTAAAGTACATAAGTGTTTCATGCTTGGCTATTCTGAACGCTCTAAAGGCTACAGAGTATACAATACTAAAACACAGATTGTGGAGGAATCTATACATGTTAGATTTGATGATAATCTTGGTAATCAAAAGCCAAAGTAGTTTGAAAGTTCTGCAGATAGAGAAGTAATTCTCACAGACTCTGAAGGCTCAGAGGCAGAAAAGGTTCAAGTGAAAGAGCCAGAAGCAACGCCAGATGCAACTCCTTTGGCTACTCAAATGAACAACTTGAATATCTCTGAAGAATCTAATGTTAGAGGACCATCTTCCAGAATCAAGGCCTCTCACCCAGAGGATGTGATAATTGGGAAGAAGGATGACCCTATAAGAACAAGATCCTACCTCAGATCATCTGAAGCGTCATTATTTGGTTTGGTGTCAGTTATTGAACCAACTTTCATGGATGAAGCTCTGCAAGACAATGACTGGATAATTGCCATGCAAGATGAGCTCAATCAATTCACAAGAAATGACGTTTGGGATTTGGTTCCCAGACTAAAAGGATTTAACATTATTGGAACTAAATGGGTCTTCAGAAAAAAGTTAAATGAAAAAAGAGAAGTTGAAAGAAACAAAGCAAGGCTTGTTGCTCAAGATTATAGTCAGCAAGAAGGGATTGATTACACAGAGACTTATGCTCCTGTGGCCAGGTTAGAGTCTATTTGTTTACTCATTTCTTTTGCTGCACAAAATAACATCACTCTATATCAGATGGATGTTAAGAGTGCCTTCTTAAATGGAATTATAGAAGAGGAAGTCTATGTTCATCAACCTCTTGGTTTTGAAAATGATAAATTTCCAGAACATGTTTTTAAACTTAAGAAATCTCTTTATGGTTTAAAACAAGCTCCCAAAGCTTGGTATGAGAGATTAAGTAATTTTCTTCTGGAGAAAATTTTTATCAGAGGCAAAGTGGACACAACTCTCTTCTGTAAAACATTTAAGAAAGATCTATTAATTTGTCAAATATATGTAGATGATATTATATTTGGATCTACCAATGTTATGTTGGGAAAGGAGTTTGCTCAATGTATGCAGGCTGAAATTGAGATGAGCATGATGGGAGAATTGAGATTCTTTCTGGGAATTCAAGTCAACCAGACTCCAGATTGCACTTACATTCATCAGACAAAATATGTAAAAGAGCTTCTGAAGAAGTTCAACATGACTGATAGTAAGATGGCAAAGACTCCTATGCATCCAACAAGCACTCTTGGTAAGGAAGAGGTAAGTAAGAAAGTAGATCAGAAACTCTACAGAGGTATGATTGGATCTCTTCTCTATTTAACTGCTTCTAGACCTGACATTTTATTCAGTGTATGCTTGTGTGCAATATTCCAATCAGATCCTAGAGAATCACACTTAACAGCTGTTAAGAGGATTCTAAGGTATCTGAAAGGTACTTCTAATGTGGGTTTGTGTTACAGAAGATTTGATGAATTTAAAATAGTTGGATTCTGTGATGCTGATTACGCTGGAGACAGAGTTGAAAGAAAAAGTACTTCTGGAAGTTGTCAATTTCTGGGAAGAAATTTAATCTCCTGGTACATCAAGAAACAACCTACAATTGCTTTATCAACTACAGAAGCAGAATATATTGCTGCTGCTGGATGTAGCATACAGATGCTCTGGATGAAAAGTCAGCTAGAAGACTATCAGATCTTTGAGAGTAATATTTCTATATTCTATGATAATACTTCTGCTATATGCTTATCTAAAAATCCAATTTTACACTCTAAAGCTAAGCATATAGAAATTAAACATCACTTCATCAGAGACTATGTTTAGAAGGGTATTATAAACTTAGACTTTGTTAATACAGATCATCAATGGGCTGATATTTTCACAAAACCGCTTGCTGAAGATAGGTTTAAGTTTACTCTGAAAAATATTGGTATGGAATTTTGTCCAGAATAATATTTATCAGAAGTAACTCTCTCGGATGCAAATGTTTAAACTCTGAAGTATTTCATCTGTCATTTATTCTATCTCTTGAATTATTAATTCTGTGTGTATCTGAACTAACAGGTCTCAGAGGATCTGAACGTTGGCTAACGTTTCATTTCTCAGAGGTTTCAGAAGCACATGCAAGCAAACACGTGTCACTCTGAATCTGAAAAGATGGCGTGCACAATACTGAAGAGATGTTTGAGGTACTGTTTGAATATTTAGTTTCTCATTTTCCCCCCATTTGTCAGAATCATTAATGGTTTGAAATGATTAATTTCTTTTTATTAAATGCCATTAAATGCTAAATGTGTACGTGCTGAACGTGTGACCTTTTGTGTGCCCTAAATTTCTTCTATAAATTCCAAAAATCTCACCATTTCACACTTTTCACTCTCACAAACACTTATATGCATTTCTGCTTGTTCTTTTGTCTTCATCTAAACCCAAAACCCAAATCTGTTCGTAACCCTATTTCTTCAACATCTTCAATAATGGCTACTTCATCTTCAACCTTAGCTCAGTTTCAATCTACAATGGCTGCTGTCTCTTCATCAAACATGGGTGTTGTCCCATTTAAGGAACCTATCAGAACATTACTCACACCTATTGACAAGCTGGAAGTTTTGTGTGAATCCATTATCAACTTTGAATCGTTTGCTGAGAATGGGTATGATCTTCGTCCCATTATTGATGCACATTGTTGGACCAAGTTCTTTGACAGATTAATGGGATCAGTTTACCCTCGTCTAGTAAAGGAGTTTTGGATACATGCCTCTTGTTGCCCTAAGTTCATAGTGTCATTTGTTCTGGGGAAGAAAATCATTATTACTGAAGCTTTGATAAGGAAACTCATAGGATATGAGGAGACTGATGGAGTCACTAATCTACCATCTGGGCGTGTGGACATGACTGAAGTTCATAGAGAAGTTTGCTCATCTGGAGTAGCTTCTAACAAGGTTAAGGATCTGAAACCTGTTTACAGGATCTGGGCCAAGATTTTCATGAGCTGCATTCACCACAGAAAATCTTCTAATTCTCCAGATTATGTCAACACTAATCAGCTATACTTTATGTATTGTCTGAGTCAGAGCACCAAGGTGGATCTGCCATATCTTCTGTTTAATCATCTATGGTCGCATGTTAAACAGTCAAGAGAAGAGGTCAGAACCAAACACCAGAAGCTTAGAAACTGGATTCCAATGGGAAGACTTATCTCAGACATTTTGACTGAGAATGGTCTTGTTGGTCATCTGGTTGAGGCTGGACTGAAGGAAGAATTGATTTCTGCAGTTGGAAAACCTATGAACGGGAAGAGTCTTCAGAGGATGAAAGTTGTAGAATAAGTTACTTCTGCTCCAAAGAAATTCAACTCTGAAGAGGTTACTCAAAGAAGAGTTCCTGTTGCAAATTTCCCCATGTTCTTTGCCAATGAACCAAGGGAGATTGTTCTGCAATACATCACAGATTGTCTAAATGAAGGAATCCCTCTGCCAGGAAATCTGGTTCAGAAGGCAGGTGAACCTGCTCCAGATCTGTATGAGGCCAGACATAAGAAGAAGAGAAAGGTTGCTGCAGAAGAACCTCCTAAACCTAAGAGGAAGGCTACTGGTGATGCTGCTGCTGTCAAGCCTAAGAGAGTCAAGAAATCAGAGATCAATCCTCTAGAGGCAAGTCTAGGCGAGATTCTGGAAACTGTAAAAGAGGTATTAACATCTGATCAAACTCTTCATGAACCTATACCATCTCTTTCACCCTCTCCTCTTCGTGTTTCTAAACCTAGGAAACCTTTTGCTACATCTTCCTCAATACCCCCCACCTATTGCAACTCCATCTGAACAATATCCATCTGAACCAACACCTTCTAAACCATCTGATAATCCTCCATCTGACAAAAAAACCCCTGCACCAAAATCATCTAAAATTCCCCCACCAGAACCACCAATTTCAACATCACCAGAACCAACTCCAGCAGAACCAATATCACAAGTTCCTTCTCCACAACAACCTGAACCACAACAACCTGAACCACAAAAATCTGAACCTATTGTGTCTGAACCACCAATATCTATACCTTCCAATCCACAACCTAATCCTCAACCAGAGCAACCCAAACCTACTGAATCATATATATTTGATTCTGAGGTTCTGGATGTCCAACCCCTCAAAATTATGTTTGACGTATCTTCCACATCCTGTCCTTCATCTACCTCATCTGATTCATCTGAATCTGATGTTCACCCAGAAGTAAGCTCACCCCTCTCTCTCAGAGGATTTGAATCTAAACAACCAGATACATCTATTTCATCTGATGCTATCATTCCTAAACCCACTCCAAAAACTAAACCAAGAACATCTGAGTTTGTTTCATTTGCATCTTTCAAACCTTCTCCATTTGATCCCCTTTCCTCTGGACTCAAACTCAAACACTTCTTTGACAAACCAAAACAATCAGGTTTTGTTCCATACTCTGTTAATCCAAAAGCTGTTATTCCATCCATTTGCAAAATAAAACCATTCTTTCACCTCATGCCTGCTCAGAAGAAACCATCATATCCCAGTCCTTTGATCATTATTCCAACTTTCACTATACCTTCCTCATCTGACCAACCTTAACCACCCACTCTGGAAACCTACCTTAAACCAAAATCCAGATTAGATGTTAATACTCTATTTTCTAGTTTCAAGAAGCAAATCAGAATGAGTCTAAACTCTATGGAGGAAAAATGTCTTTCAAGCATTAATCCAGAAGCTTTTGAAGAATGTTGGGATAAGTCCATTGCCAGATTCAACGCTGTTGCTTCAAATCTGAAGAGTGTCTGCTCTGATGACGCGAAGATCAGATTCGATGAGCTTACCAAAACAATGCTTTGGAATGTGACCAGATCTCCTACTTTTCTCCTTGAGAATGCACCTTAATCTTCTGGTGTGTCTGCTACTTTTGATACTGTTGAAGGATCTGCTTCTGAAGTCATTCTGGAAGAGAATCCTTTGGTTCTGATGATTGTGGACAAATCATATGCATCTGTGCTTCCAGAATCTGCAACTCCAATGGATATTGACTCTGCTCCTACTCCTGCATCAGAATCTGCTCCGTCTACTTCTTCTGAGATCAAGAAAGAGAACCCAGACTTAGGAGATAAGATTGTTGTGCTGGAAGCTGGTCAATCTGAGATAAAGTCCTGGATGGCAAGGCAAGATCAGAAGACTGAAAATATTGAGAAATGGATGTCCAAGCAAGAAGAATCTTCTTCTGAGATCACTCACCTTCTGAAGATGCTTCTCTCCAAACAATCTTAGATTTATGTTTTCTTTATCTGATGTTTGAGCACTTGTTTTGAATTTCTTATCTGATGTTTTTGTCTGTTCTATTCTGAATATTTGAATGAATGAATGAATCTGAATGTTTTCTCTTTATGATTGTATCTTTTCTCTCTGTTTCCTTTTATTTGTCTTTAAAAATTTCTTTTTGATTATGACAAAAAGGGGGAGAAAATGAAAATTTCTGACTGTTCAAATAAACTTTACCTGAATGGAATTCAGACATATCTAATCCACTAACATGAATTTTTAGTCTTTCAGAACTATAATGATAAATCTGACAAAATTCTTTAAAGTAACTCTGAGATCCCCATATCAAGGTTAACCAATCAGACTCTGTTTCTGAAACGTTCATCCAAATCAAGCTCTAATTTTGATCATTCAGGCTCTGATTCTGAAAAGAATACTCATGCAAAAAGGGAAGTTTCTATTCTTTCTTAGTACTCAATTCAGGGGGAGATCCATAATCTCAGGGGAGTTATATTTATCTCTTTATTGAACAAAATTTCTTATGTTTTTGTCATCATAAAAAAGGGGGAGATTGTTAGAACACAAATTGGTTCTTAATTATATCTCTATGTTTTGATGATAACTCTTATGAAATTTTGTATTAATAAATTATATACTCTGGATTTGTTCAAGTATTTTTGCTGCAGATATTAAATTTAATATTCTTCTGAAAGTAAAAATGGATCTGAACATTGAACTATGCAAGGCTCTGAAGCATCTAATTAGAAGACTCTGAGCACTGCCTACAGAAGACTCTGAAGCAGAAGCTACAGAAGCATCTGAAGCGTAGACTAAAAACTTTGTATGAAGAGTTTCAAGCACTATTTTTCAGAAGACTCTGATAGTACTGTTCACTGCAAGTACTGAGGATCTGATCTCCAAACTCTGCTCTGACTAATCTCACGCTAAAGCACAGTTGCTGCAACACTCTGATACAACAAACTCTGAAGGCATCAAGACTCTGATCACTCAAGGCTCTGATGTTGATTGCTGTGAAATAGAAACTTGTTGAAGAAGTTTATTCAAAGTTATATCCGTTGGTTATGCCAAACGACTCTTTCCTCTTTTATGCTAGACACAAGAACTAAGGCCAAAAGGATTTCTCTGAGCGTTCTACTTCTAGGAAAGGTCAAGTGATGTGAAGACAAAAGGCTACAACTACTTTGCAGTACACGGTCTTCAAGCTTGCAACGTCTTGGACTTCTTTGTCTATAAAAGCAAGACTTCAACATCTTTCTACAGTTGACGTACTTTGACAAAAATTCATTGAAAAGCTTTCATACAAATTATTACTATTTGCTGAATTTATCTCATACGTTCTTAAACTTAAGTGTAAATCACAGTTGTGATATAGCTTTCTTAGAAGCATTTCAAACACTTGTTTAGTTTACATTTGATTGTAAAAGTTCCTTGAGAAGACCAAGTTGTAGTCAGTAGTTCTTGAGAAGACTAAGACAGTTGTTCTTAGTGATTGATATTGTAATCAGTTGATTATAGCGGATTAAGTCCTTGTAGAGAAAGGAAAATCACTCTTGATAGGGTGGACTGGATTAGTTGAGTTCAACAAACCAGGATAAAAATCATTGTGTTTTTATTGCCATAATATTTTCTAAATCCTTATTCAACCCCCTTCTAAGTATTTTCTCACCTTTACACCGTCCACCTAAAAATGAAGTACTACACAAGGCGAGGGGCCGTTGTCACCCTAAACAGCTACATTGAGGCTGCCCGAAGATGCTTCGAGGTCGCGCTGAAAGGCCTAAGCACGATTGCCCCAGCGACCAAAAAAGCAGCTTCCACCACTACTCTGAAGAGTGAACCCAAGGACCTCGTCGGCTCAGTAGACCTCGACAGCCGCTTCCCCGGAGATTCCGACTGCGAAGACGAAGCCAACGACGCTCCTCCATCCCACGGGAAGCCCACCCACCCAGCGCGCCCCATCCCCGACGGTGATTTCGAGATCGTGGTACTCGGGGACGACAAGACTAAGACCGTGAAGATCGGAGCAGGACTGCCCGACCTGGCGAGGAAACAACTGAAGGCCTGCCTCCGCGAGAACGCGGACCTCTTTGCCTGGAGCTCCGCGGAGATGCCCGGACTCGACCCTGAGATCGCTTGCCATCAGCTCTCCATTAACCCGACCACCAAGGTCGTAGTACAACGTAGGCGTAAACAGTCCCCCGAAAAGTCGGCGACTGTTGAAAAAGCTGTAAAAGACCTCCTAGAGGCAAATTTTATTTCGGAAGCCCGGTATTCAACCTGGCTGTCCAAAGTTGTACTTGTTAAAAAGAGTAATGGAAAATGGCGCATGTGTTGATTACACCGATCTCAACCGGGCATGTCCTAAGGACGCCTACCCCCTCCCTAACATCGACAAGCTCGTCGACAACTCGGCGGGCTTCAAACTCTTGTCCTTTATGGACGCGTACTCGGGATACAACCAGATCCCCATGGACGAACGCGACAAACAAAGCACGACCTTCATGACGGAGTCAGGCAACTATTACTACAACGTAATGCCCTTCGGCCTAAAGAACGCCGATGCCACATAGCAACGGATGATAAACAAAGTCTTTCGGGGAGAGATTGGTGACATGCTCGAGGTGTATATGGACGACATGATTGTCAAGTCCTACACGGAAGTCAATCACACGGCTCATCTCAGAAAGGTCTTCGACACAACAAGGAAATGCAGAATGCGCTTCAACCCAGAGAAATGTACCTTTGGGATCCGAGCAGGGAAATTCCTCGGTTTCTACTTAACCGAACGTGGGATCGAAGAAAATCTGGACAAGTGCCGAGCATTTTCGGAAATCACCACGCCCACCTCAAAGAAATATATACAATCCCTCAACGGCGTACTCGCCTCGCTTTCCCGATTCATCGCCAAGTCCTCACAGCACGCCCTCCCTTTCTTCAAGTTGCTCAGAAAGGAAGCCACGTTCGAATGAACAGAGGAATGCGAGTAAGCCCTCCATCACCTCAAATGCGTCCTGTCCGAACCACCCATGCTGACGCGACCCGAAGTTGGAGAAACCCTATACCTATACCTGGCCGTGGAAAATGAGGCCGTCAGCGCAGTACTGATCAGGGAAACTCCCGAAGGACAAAAGAAAATCTACTTCACGAGCAAAGCCCTCCATGGTCCCGAAGTGAGATACCAACATATCGAAAAGGTTGCTTTGGCCCTCATCACCGTTGCACGACGCCTCCGACATTACTTCTTGACCCACACCATTGTGCTCAGAACCGATCAGCCCGTCAGGCAGCTCCTCTACCGACCAGACATGGCTGGACGAATGCTAAAGTGGTCGTTAGAACTATCAGAGTTCGACATCGTCTACGAAGGAAGGAAAGCCCTCAAAGCTCAAGTCCTGGCCGACTTTGTCGCCGAGATGACCCCCTCGTCAGACCCTACCACAGGGAGCCATAAGTGGACTATCTTTGTCGATGGCTCCTCAAACTCCACAGGCAGCGGCGCCGACATCATCCTCGAAAACGAAGAAGGCACCATCATAGAAGTCTCTCTAACACTGGCCTTCCCGATGACGAACAACCAAGCCGAGTACGAGGCGTTCCTGGTTGGGCTTCGCTTAGCATCAGACCTCGGGGCCAAGGAAATAAGAATCTTCACGGACTCCCAGCTGGTCGCCTCACAAGTACGGGGGGAGTATCAGGAGAAAAACGATAACCTGGCCGAGTACCTGGATCTCATTACGGAAAAAATGCAAAGTTTTTACTCCACAGAAGTTTAACACGTTCCACGCGAACAAAACACTTGAGCAGATATTCTCTCAAAACTAGCAAGCACCAAAAAGAGGGGCGGGCACAAGTCGGTCATCCAGGAGATCCTATCGCAGCCGAGCACGAAAAAGGCCGAAGCACCGCTCGACGTCAATTCCATAGGGGATACCAACTGTTGGATGACGTTGTTGCACGCCTACCTCAGCGCAGGTCGCCTCCCCGCCGACCCCAAAGAGGCCAACATGATCAAACGAAGATCCTGCTTGTTCGTCCATCTCAAAGACAAATTGTATCGCAAAGGCTTCGCGGTCCCCCTCCTCAAATGCATCGACACCTCCCAGGCCGCTGTCATTTTGGAAGAAATCCACGAGGGCATCAACGCGCAGCACCTCAGGGGACGATCCCTGGCGAGAAAGGCCCTGCGAACAGGATACTACTGGCCATCGATGCAAGAGGACGCGAGAGAGCACGTCAAGAAATGCGACAGATGTCAACGACACAAGGACATGCACCTCGCCCTACCGAGCGAGCTCAAATCCCTCTCCTCCCCTTGGCCGTTCGCCTGGTGGGGGATGGATATCCTCGGTCCCTTCACCTTAGGTTCATATCTAAATAAGTACCTGATCATGGGCGTCGACTACTTCACCAAATGGATCGAGGCCGAAGCCCTTGCCAAAATCACGGCCCGTAACATACTCCGATTCTACAAAAGAAATATCATCGCAAGATTCGGTGTCCCACTCGCCATCGTCACTGACAAAAATTTTTGGGACTTCGTCACCATACTCGAGACCAAGCATCACTTTACCTCAGTCGAACATCCTCAGACAAATGGCCAAGCCGAATCCGCGAACAGGGTGATACTCAGAGGACTAAAGCGAAGACTCAGCAACGCCAAGAGAGCGTGGGTCGAGGAACTCCATAGCATCCTATGGGCATACCGAACGACACCCCACTCAACCACGGGGGAAACACCATTCCGCCTCACGTACGGAACCGAGGCGGTGATCCCGGTCGAGATCCGAGAGCCGTCCAGACGAACTAAGGCTCCCCTCGAAGCCGAGGTCAACGATGACGCCCTCCGAGAGGAGCATGACCTCGTAGAAGAAATTCGGTCGGGGGAAGCTCTTCGAGAGGTCCGGCTGAAACAACAGGTAGCACTTCACCATGACAACAGAGTCCTGAAACGCGAGTTTCAGATCGACGACTTAGTCTTACGAAGAAACCAGAAGGCCTCTCACGAAGGCAAACTAGCCGCGAATTGGGAAGGCCCATATCGTGTTCGTGACAAGACGGACACGGGGCCTATTACCTCGAAAACCTACACGGGGAACAACTAGCTCGACCATGGAACGCCGAGAAGCTGAAAAGGTACTACAGTTAAACACTGCCCGTGACGCCCAGGCGTCGCGACCACAGTGGGGCGACATGGTACCTCTGCACCTCCTCACGTCTTCTAGAGACCAACAAAACAGCAAGCCCTGCCTTTGTATGCGCAGGTAGAAGGCTCTGCTCGACGAAGAATCCCTCGATCGAGACTCCCCGTTGCTGTACCAGCATCGGCAAGACACCCAGCTCGCGATGGGACATCCACGCCGCGAGGATAAACTACCCCCGAAACGGCCAGGTATCAAAACCGGTCAACCGGCCAGTTCTCCACACTACCGGAAACAATTATCATCGAGCTACCACCCCGGACGGGGCCAAAGGCATAACGAACATGCGTTTCAAACATACAAACATATAATTCGAGCATACAAAAGTGCAGAAATAAAACGAGCATAACACCATGCAAAAACAAAGCAAAGCGTACACTTAAACAAATTTCCAAAATTATATAAAAGTGGGCACTAGCTCACTAGTTAATGTTACATCACCAAGAAGGGCACGCATGCCTAGTAAATAAAACACTTAGAAAAATATACAAAATATTTTACACGCAGGCCAGAATTCGCGGGTACGCAGGCCCGAAGCTAGTCTATGCTCCCTCTTCCTCCTTCACTTCAGGTTCGGTGGGACGGGCATCGTGACCAGCTTCCTCGACACTAGGGTCAGCCACCCGACCATCGACTATCTCGTGGAAAGGTCTGATGCCATCCTCGACCAGGGCGACGCCAGGGTTTACCACCTTAAGCTGCGCGACAGTGCCACTAAAACCCGTTGCGAAGGCCTCCAAGCAATCACCTTCCAGCACCCGTATCCTGGCAAGCAGATCTTCCCGGGTGACCATCTTCCTGTCTTCTTCAGTCTCATCGTCGGTAGGGCGAAGGCCACCCTCTAGCTTCTCCATACGAGCCTTCAGTGCTCACACTTCCTCTTCAGCAGCCTTCCGTTTCTCCTCAGCACTATCCCCCCTCTGGCGCTCGCCGACGATCTCCCCCTGACTCTTCTCCAGCTCCTCAGTGAGTTGGGTCACCTACCCCCGACTCTTCTCCAGATCCTCGACAACTTTATTTAGACGCGACTGCGCGAAAGCGAGATCCCCCTGCAGCTTAGACAACTCGACAGCTGAGCATCTTTCCTCACTTAGAACCATCGCTGTGGTGAAGGTCCGCATCAAAGCAGCCAAATCCTCCGTCAGGACCTGCCTACGAGAAGCTCGGTCCGTACTTAGGAATGCCTTCACCTCCCAAGCTAAAATTCTAGGCGACCTAGCCCCGTGGAAGTAACCTAGGTGCTGATGGCAGGGCGCGATTGAATAACCCTCCTCAACATAGTCCGTCGACAAGTCGACCACACTCTCCACCTCCTGAATTATGGGCCTCTTCGGTCCCCCCTGAGTTGTGGGGAATTGACTGCTTTGAGGAGACGAAGAACCCTTGCCGTCCTGGTCAGCGGAAGCTTGCCCGACCAATTGGCCAACCCGCGTCTTTGGGGTAGCAGCGACCTTCGACGCGCGCAACTTCTTCACCCTCTCCTCGACAGAAGACATGTTTCCTGCAAAACAAAGGAAATAAGTCAATAACAGATAAAGAATATCAAATCAAGAGAAGAAAGAGGCGTCCACCACCTAGATAGCGAAGGGCCTCCGCCTCTGAGGAACACTCGAGCAGGGATTTCGTGTTGATCAACCTTGCCGTCTTGCGGACATTCCCCTGACTATCGAGGATATACTGGCCGTCGGGTGTCACCAACTTTGACGATGGTAGGCTACGCACAAACGCGACTATCTTCAAATAGCCAGCCATGTCCTCCTCGTCGAGGGACCCCGCGTGCACTATATACCGGTCAGTACCCCGGGAGAAATGTTCCGAGGACCATTCCACGTGCACCCTCGGCAACATAACCACTTCCTGCTGGCCGTTCACTATCCGCTCCCCCGCAGAGTATAAAGAGTCGACCACCGCGTGCATGATCGGGCTGACAATGAAGAAGCGGCCCTTAAAATCCCGAACAGAATCCATATACGTCTTGAAGAGCCTGTTCGATTGTTTAAACGACACCCATCCATGCTTGCCGTCCACCGTCTGCCGTTGCAGATGGAAGACGGGGAAAAATAGCGGCAACGTGAGACCGACCTCGAGGTAACGACACACGACCTCGAACGCCCGAATAAAAGCTAAGGCGTTCGGGTGCAATTGCGAGAGGGCCAACCGCAACCAGTCGAAGAGGCCCAGGTGAAAATCTGAGAACGGCAGCCTGAGCCTGGCCTCCTTGAAGTAGAACTCGTACATCGGGAAACGTATCCTCCCGTACTTCGAGCATATACAATGACGTTCCCGAGGACGGTAAACCTTCCAGTTTTGGAGGTCACCTTCCTCCCGATCCTCCATGGTGGCATAAACTCCCGTCGGGTCAGAAGCAAAACAAGAGGGCGTGGACAGGGGCTCCTCGGCCACCCACTCCTCGAGGGGGAGGACTCACTCGTCGAAATGTGGGATGTTCGGATCGTTATCCTCAACCATTGTCCCCGGGACCAACGTAGTCATGAACACCTAAAAAGCAGAAGGTAACGAAGAATTCGATGACGAAGATCAAATTCACCCTTCCACCGCAAGTCAAGTGAAAGGGCGACGAGGACAACCCGAGCTTCATCCTCGGTGGCTCGATCCAAAATCCTATCGTCTCCCCGGGACACCTACCCAACTAATATGCACAATCTCCCCAGGGCATTCATCAGAGTAAGCATCTGTCCCCGGGGAGTTCAACGGAATAAGCATTTATCCCCGAGGCATTCATCAGAATAGGCGTTTATCCTCGAGACTCTCACTCAAAAACCCTAGAAAGCTCCGCCTATAGCGGAGGAGACCCATACCTCTCCTCGAGGCATTCAACATGCCCCGACCACGATCCTAAAACAAACGAGAAAAACTTACTATATTGCGATCTGCGGCAAAGTGCAGGGCGGCTGTCACGACGGAGATATCAGACGGTAGCGAGGCGACGGATCCTAGGGATTGGGAGCAAGAGGGTGAAAAATGGAGAAAGAGCGAGGGCTCTCTTACTTATACCCCAACACAGGACTCGAAGCGTCACTAGGCACTCGAGTACCCTAGGGTAGCCGCCTTAGCAGCCACCCAGCGTATGACACGTGGAGAAGGTTGACAGTCGCGTCCCTTCACGTCTCCCCGCCAACACGTGTCCTCAACCCCGAACGCCCGTTGACGAGGAAGGACTCACGTGCTCGCGTCCCCGCGGAACGCGAGCTGGAGGGTTTCTCCTCAGGTTAATCTCCCCTCCCCGGCACAACGTCATCAAGTCCTTGCTCCCTCCCTCGGAGCTACGACTTGGGGGGCTCCTGTTCTAATCTGGGCCCCAGCTTGACCGGGCAGGCCCAGCCCAATAATATTCTGCCAAGCCTAATCCAGCTTGGGCCACAGCCGTTGGGCACAGGGTCCCCGCCGGGCAGGCAATGTTCCTCTGTGGGCCGAACCTTCCTCATCAGTGTCGAGCACAAGACTCCCCGTCGACCAGACACTGCCCCCGTCGGGCAGAACCTACCCTCCGCGGGCAGAACCTTCTCCCTTGTCGAGCAGAACAACGTGTCCTTCGCATGTTATCCACGTGCTCCCCTCCGCGGGGACACGTCATCCACCAACTGCCCACCTCCGAAAGAGCAGGTCAACCCACTTTCCGGAGTTCATGGAGCAGTTGAACTAGGGTGAAGACCACGTTCTGGTCTTCACTACGCCACGTTCTGGTCTTCACTACGCCACGTAAGCCCTAACGATTACTTGGGTTGGGCCTGACCATCTAGCCTAACTCAAATGACCATTGGCCCTGCACTAGGGTCTCTCTATAAATACCCTCTTCTCCAAGAGGGTCAGGTATTCTCTTCTTACCCCTTTTCTGTATTTGCTCTCACTTTGACCAATTCCTTACTTTGGCATCGGAGTGTCTTCCAGGTACACCCCCATCTCTCTTCTACACCGGTGAATAGGCCGTAGATCAACGACGTGTGGCAAGTCCGTGGTCCCCTTCTGATCAGGTCAGATCAATATATATATATATATATATATATATATATATATATATATATATATATATATATATATATATATATATATATATATATATATATATATATATATATATATATATATATATATATATATATATATATATATATATATATATATATATATATATATATATATATATATATATATATATATATATATATATATATATATATATATATATATATATATATATATATATATATATATATATATAACCCAAAAAGATATTGAACTTAACAATTTAGATAAAAGCATGGTCTTAAATTGAACATTGTAACGAAAGTTAACCAATGTAGTCTACTCATTTAGTAGAATAAGATTTGATTTTTATTGTATCCCAAATCAAACTTGTCTCACATGTCTTTGTCAAAGTATTCTCACCATCACACATACATACAATGGGCAGAGTAATCCTAAGTTTTTTATAATATATAAAGAGCAGCACATAACACATAACACATGTGGCACAATCAATTACACAAATCGGAGAATTTAACTTGCCACCCCCTAAATTATACTCGGCACCCCTCCAAACTTTCATATTTCTAAAATTGCCCATGGCTGAAAATGGACCAAATTTTCGTTCAAAATTTTAGGCAGTCATAATGAAATTTTCGATGCTGAACAAAATATTCGGTAGTTGTGAGTGCAACTTTCCATTCGATATGTTTTGAATGATGTCAGAACTAGGATAGTTTAGCGTTAATGTATATTAGACGGTATCCTCTGATTCTAGATATGCATCTTAGCATTAGGAAGCATAACATCATTTTAGAAATATTTTATAAATGATTTAGAAAATGTTTCATGCATTAGAAATTATTTAGAAAAGGTTTCATGTGAAAAACAAATCTATAGGTTGGCCTATACGAGTTTCAGGTTGACCAATTTAACTCATTTTTAAAGGCTGCTTTATGTGCTAAGTGCATAGGTTGGCACATAACCTTTATAGGTCAGCCCATAGAAGAGTTTCTAAAGTATAGGTCGACACTCACGTTGCAGTATTAAAGCCTACAGGCTTTGTTCCATGTGCTGACTACTAATGGATGACCTAAGATCTTCATAGGTCGACCAATAGTGTTCATAGGCCGACCTATAACTTTCATAGATCGACACATACGATGCATTTTTTCAAAAATCATAATTATATCCATTCTTTTGCATTTCTCTTCCTTCCAAACTTGCATACTTATAAATACTTTATGCATGCAATGTTTCTATAAAAGGTACTAGTGAATTACCTAAACAAAATCAGAATTACAAAGCATTCCCATCATCTTCAACCTATCTTCTATGCATACACATAATCCAACTACACATAATAATTTTTTGATTGGGTGACCATCTAGATTAGGATTGATAACGTCCAATTACGTTAGTGTAATCGAGAATATTGGGTTGGGATATTTGTGTGTTTCAAATAAGAAAACCAAGTCAGGGTTTTCCTTCAAGATCATTGTAATTTGAAGGTTTTGGACAAGATTACGCAAATACGAATTCGATCGAGTGAAGAGGCCTTGGTATTTGTTGGGGATAACCTTGCAAGGGAGTAGCATGAAACGGTGGAACGTGTTCGTGAATCTCAGGTTCGAAAAGGGCGTGCTAGGGATTAATTCAACCAAGTGAAATCTTGAAGATGAGGAGGTCTTGCAAGCAGGTAGTCAAGTACTGGTGGATTATAGTACCATTTTTGGTGACTTGATCAACCTTTGATTAAGGGTTTGGAAATGGTAGAATCAACAATAAACCATAGGGTTTGTGGGGCTAGACTTCTTCATATCTTGTATATACATTATTTACAAATTAAGGTTAATTGTAACTATCTCAATTTGATTTCGAATTAAGGGGAAACATACCCATAACGAGGCCGATTGAGGAACTGCCTAAACAAATTCTTGTCTCTCTACCTTCCTCCCTCTCTCTCTCTCTCTCTCTCTCTCTCTCTCTCTCTCTCTCTCTCTCTCTCTCTCTCTCTATATATATATATATATATATATATATATATATATATATATATATATATATATATATATATATATATATATATATATATATATATATATATATATATATATATATATATATATATATATATATATATATATATATATATATATATATATATATATATATATATAAAAATTTTGTATTTGCAAATTATCGAATCTTTGTTGTTTGGATCAATTCGTTTGGAAATTAAATTTTTGATTATGTTTTGAATTACAATTTATTGATATAATCATAATCATTTTGATTGTGATTGGTTTTAACATCAACAAATCAAATCAAATTTCCAAACATTATCGATTGCACTCAAGGTGTTCGATAAATTGTGTTTATTGATTTTAATTGAATTTTTATCATTGTAAATAAGCTCTACGTGTAGCTTAACATTTAATTGATTTGTGAATTAATTGTTGTTGAAATATTTGTGTTGATTATCATCCAATTGTTTTACGTTATGCATATCTAAGATTTTCGATAGTAGGTTCAGTTAGACAATTCGATTTGAGTTGTTTTCCGTTGTGCCATAAAACTTTTGAAAACCATTTTTGCCAAAAGTTTTGTTTTTAATTTGTGATATATTCACCCCTTTATATATCAAATCCTATCATCTAACAAGTATATCACGAGCTCCAATTTATTTCGTGCTGAATATTTTATTTTTAGAAGAATGGCTACCGAACCTAAGAGAGAGCATACAATAGAGCACCAATTTTCACCAACGAAAATTATGGCTATTGGAAGGCTTGTATGCATATTCATGTCAACTCCGTTGAAAAGGGTATATTGGACGCCACAAAAAATAGCCTGAATGAAATAACCATGACCAATGATGAAGGTGTTACATTACCTAAACCGGAAGCACAATAGGATGTTAATGATTGTAAAATCTTGTCACATGATTGGAAAGCGAAAAATATTCTCACATCCACTTTAGGTGTTAATGAGTATTATCGCATTTCTCATTGTAAGACCGCCAAGGTTATGTGGGACACATTAGAGGTTGCCCATTAGGGTACTAATAATCTCAAACAAGCTAGGATCAACACATTAAAGCAAGAGTTTGAATTGTTTCATACTGAGCATGGTGAAACCATTGCGAACATGCGAAAATGATTCACACATCTTATCAATTGATTAAATATGCTAGGTAAGTCTATTTCCAATGAGATTGCTACTAACAAAGTTTTGAGATGTTTAAGTAGGGAATGGCAGCCCAAGGTCACTGCCATCAAGGAGGCAAATGATCTGAAAGTGCTTGATCTTATGACTTTGTTCAGTAAATTAGAAGAGCATGAGCAAGAACTCATTTTCTTAGAAAAATATGAAAAAGAGCAAGAAAAGAAAGTGAAGAAGGACAAAGGCAAAGAATAGGAATAAGGGAATAAATCTATAACTTTAAAGACTTTTATCTCAAGGTCTACACATTATGAGCTAAGTGATAGTGAAAGTGAAGATGACAAAGATTCTGATGAAGAAGATATGAGGTTGTTCATTAAAACACTTAATAGACACATACGGAAAAAACAGAGTCATGCACTCCAACCTCGATGATGAACAAGTTGGGTTATTTGTCAAAAGATATCAAAGGGATATAAGGATGAATGGAGTCAAGCATTCTGGAAAGAACTTAACCAATTTTGGAAGAGTGGCAAAAGCCTCAAGAGAAGATGAGGACAAGAAAGGTAAACATTGAAAGTCTTGCTATAATAATGGAGAATTTGGTAACTATAGACCGAAATGTCCTAAGCTTGAGAAAGACAAAGAGAAAGAGCATCACAAGAAGTCTAGAAGAACATATGGTGCTTGAGAGAGTGCAAATGATTCCTTTAGTGATGAAAGCTCTACTTCTAGTGTAGAGTCAGCCCGAATTTGCCTCATGGCAAAGAGAAAGAAAAAGAAAAGTGTAAGTCTTTCTAAGCTTGAAACCATTAATGACTTATCTTATCTTAAATTACAAAGATCCTTTGAATATCTTCATAGAGAGGCCTTAAGAGCTTTTAACAAGTTAGCTTCACATGAAAAAGTAATTTTAAATTTAGAAGCTAAAGTGTTTGAATCTGAAAGGAAGTTTGAAGCTATTAAGAGATCTATGATAAATATTAGAAGTGATAAGAATGAGGATATAAAACCTCCTAGGTTTATTTGTGAATATTTTCATAATATACAAGAGAAAGTAAAATCTCTTCAAGTCAAATTAGACGATGCCTTACAACCTAAGGTTGCATTTTTTATTAATCCTTCAAAAAATGAAAAATCTTTGAAGCATTTAAAGAAAAGGCATAAATTTGAAATCTCATCATAACCTATCTTGTCATTATTGTTACAAGAAAGGTCATGCTATTGAAAAATGAAAATTTAGGAGTTGTTCAATGGTCGCCCAAATGCAACCTTGTTTTCACTCACCTCCAAGGATCTAATGAAGATTGGGTACCTAACACTATTTGTTGATCATGCAGGAAAATGGTCTTAGACCTATGAAGTGAGTATGGGATATTGCTTATGGAGGGTCAATGCTTAATTAAGGTGGCATGTCCTTATTGTGTTGACTATGTAACAAACAAGGTGGATTGTGTTACCATGAAGGTTAACATTTGGTGTTATTTAATTGGTAAAAGCGTGTCGATTAATATTAATGTTTTATTCGAGAAATTTCGGGATATGTGTTTCTTTTCATAATATAGGTATATCTTCACAAGACATTCTCAAAGAAATCATAAAAGTAATTTATCAACCTAAAGCAATGGAACATGAGAAAAAAGAAGATAACAATTGTGAAAAGGGGAAGGTTGAAAGTCCAGTTGAAGTGGACAATATTCTTTTGACTTGGAGAATCTTCAATGATAATCAAATCAATAATCTTCTTAGATACATTATTAATCACACTTTCAAGTACTTTGACACAAAGAAAAGTGGTAAGATCATTGTTGTCTAAAGAGTTTGTGACACGTTTTACATTTATACCAACTTGCCTTTGAGAGTTCTTTGTGAAATGCATGTGCATCCTCTGTCATTCGTACGGTAAGGTAATATCTTTTCAAATTTTGCTATGTATGGAAGTTCTTTCTTTTACCTGGTTATTTTTCAATGCTTATGCTTCTTTCAGTTCAAGTTTATGTCAATGATATTATTTTTGGATCCACTAACATGCAACTTGTAGATGAGTTTTTATATGCTTATGTAGGGTAGTTTTGAGATGATCCTTATGGAGGAGTTAAATTACTTCTTTGGTCTTAAAATAAAACAATTTAATGAAGGGAATTGGGGATACTTGATATCTCAAATATTGCCTAAAATATGATTTGTTGCATGCAATTTATATACTTTTTCTATAAATTTCCTTGGAAGTTCTATTACATAAGAGTGCATCCTTTATCAACTCATAAGCTAAGTAATTTTATTCCATTTTCCCACTTTGAATGTAAACTTCTACTTTTGCATGTTGTTTATGTTCCAAATAATTGATATTCTTGATGTATGAGATTGTTCATGAATGTTCGCTTCTAAAAATTTATATTGATGTATGTCAATTATATGCTTATAGTAACTTTGTGTTATTCCATCTATATGCTTGAAATGTACTCTTGGTGCATTGCATTGTTATGTATTCTTTCATGAAATATGGTTGAGTATGTTACAATGTTAGCAAAATTCTTGTTGCGTGTCATTGCTATGATAACATCTCCGTTTTGGGTTTAGGTGGTGATAAATCGTATATCACGTAGCTAGAGCACATGCATGTGCAATATTTTGAGAGCGCCAAAGGGATATGTCACGTAATCGTGTTGCTTTTATAGCAAACTCAAGAGTTTTTAATTACATTGTATCCCTCATGTTTCAAGTGTGTTATGTCATTTGGCATAAAGTGTAGCAATTATGTTCTATTGTTTCTTGATATGCTTGTATTTATATTTAGGCATTATTGTTCAATATGTATATCATTCTATGTGAGTTTTATGATATTGATACTCTTATCTTTTCAAATTGCCTCTGTATAGTATTTTGGTTTGTATGTGAATAAAGATACTTCTCATGGTTTTCTTGTTTTCTTTTTGATGTTACCAATGGGGGAAAAGTATATAAGATGAAATTGGATACATATATTCAGGGGGAGTCTTCATGAAGACACAAAACGTCACGAAACACATTGTCTCAAGTTTTGCCATCATAAAAAAGGGAGAGTATGTGAGTGCAACTTTCAGTTTGACGTGTTTTGAATTATGTCAAAACTAGGATAGTTTAACGTTAATGTATATTGGACGGTATCCTTAGATTCTAGATGTGCATCTTTGCATTAGAAAGCATAACATCATTTATGAAATAGTTTAGAAATGATTTAGAAAATGTTTCATGCATTATAAATTATTTATATAAGGTTTCATGCATTAAAAATGATTTAGAAAAGGTTTCATGTGAAAAATAGGTCTATAGGTAGGCCAATATGAGTTTCAGGTTGACCTACGTAACTCATTTTTAAAGGCTGTTTTATGTGCTGACTGCATAGGTTGGCACATAACCTATATAGGTTAGCCTATAGAAGAATTTTTACAATATAGATCGACACACACACACACACTGCAGTATTAAAGCCTGTAGGCTATGTTCCATGTGCTGACTACTATAGCCTGACCTAAGACCTTCATAGGTCGACCTATATAGGTCGACACATACGATGCATTTTTCCAAAAATCATAAATTTCTCCATTATTTTGCATTCCTCTTGCTTCCAAACTTGCATACTTATATATACTTGATAGATATCATTTCTATAAAAGGTACTAGTGAATTACCTAAACAAAACCAGAATTACAAATCATTCCCATCATCTCCAACCTCTCATCTATGATACACACAATCAAACTATACATAATCATTTTTTTGATTGGGTGACTATCTATATTAGAGTCGATAACATCCAATTAGGTCAGTGTAAACGAGAATATTGAGTTGTGATCTTTGTGTGTTTCAAATAACCAATATGGGGTTTTGTCGCACCTCGAAAAATTCATTCGAACATACGACCCTCGCGCGAAAGGGCGCGGAAATGCGGTTCGACAGAGTCGCCACCGAACTTTATTTATCCCGAATAAACGGAAGAGGAAAATATCGAGAAAACCTCTTAAAAAACGAAAAGGATAGGAACAGGGCTGTCGCAACCAAGTTCCGGGTTCGGGAGTCGGTTACGTGAGGGGAAGGTATTAGCACCCCTCACGTCCGTCGTACTAGACGGGAACCTCTTAAGGTAAATGTGGGGAGTGTTGTTTAGGTTTACTTGTTTCTTCTCGTTGTTAAAGGTAGAATTGATAGGGTAAAAGGTTAAAGACGCTAAGGAGAGATGGGTGGTTAGAAGATAGGGTGCTCGCCAAGGATTGGGGCCCTTGTGCCTACGTATGCTCATCCGGACGAGAATGAGAAATCAGAGCGTCGTAGTTCGACTGCGGGAAAGAATGGAGGAAATGGAAGATGGAGGGGAATGTGCTCGCCAAGATTATCGCAATCTTGTGCCTACGTATCTTTTATTCAAGAATGAATAAAGAATCAGAGCATCCGTAGTTCGTGGTTACAACCACGAAAAGATGAGGTTGAATGAGTTGAAAGTTTTGCGAAGGAGACGAAAGGATGACTGACAAGCAACCCAAGAGCGCGTCTCAAGAGCTTGTCACTCAAGAATCCAAGGAATGCGAGACTCCAAGAACTCAGTTCTTTCGGGAATTGACTGAATACATTGAAGATAGAGAGTTGGATGTTTTGAAATTGAAAGAATGAACTAATAACAACTCAAGGGCGCGCCTCGAGAGTTACTCATTCGAATATCCAAAGAATGCTAGATTCTGAGAATATCCCTCTTTCGTAAGTTTCGGAAATGCTTGTGAAAGGATCGGATCGGAAAATGGCATGCGAGGCCAATAAGAAGTTGTTTTGAACTGGTTCAACGACGTGTCGAGGATTTGATCGAATATGGAACCGACTTGACGACGTGTCAAGGGTTAAGGTTGTGAGAAACGATATTAGTCCCTGAGGGTGCTCCTATTATCGAGACCACGAGGAATTGTGAATGTGTATGCGAAGTGTCAAAGGTTGCGAATGCGTACGAGCACTCGTCTTAGGAGGATGTTTGAAAATGTTTGAGTTTGAAAGAAAGTCGAAAGGTTGAGTGAATAACAACTCAAGAGCGTGCCTCGAGAGTTATTCACTCGAAAATTTAAGGAATGCTAGATTCCAAGAATCTCCTTCTTTCGAAGTTTGATCGAGAAAAATATTTTAAAAATGATTTGAAGCGAAATGGGGTATGAAAATAATTTGTGAACGTGTGAAAAGTGAGAACGCGAGATTGAGCTTGAAAATATCGATTATTTAATAAATGAGACGTCGGCCCCACAACTAAATAATCGGGGTATTACCGAAATGCTAGATTCCAATAACACCATTTTTATTTGAAAAAATATTTGGATGAACAACGGAAATATCACACAGAATGCTAGATTCTTATGATATTTTTTGTTCTAAATTGCGTACTAAACGAATAGTTTGAATGACATATTATTTAAGGTGTACACCCCAATAATGTTTGTCCAAAAATTCAAGAAGTGCTAGACTTCAAGAATTTAATCTTTATGACTTGATTGAGAAATAATTTAGTAATAAAGAAAATATACTGAAACAGGATTTAAAGAAAATCAAACATATTTTAGAAATAAGCTGAAAAATAAATTGTAAGTTAAAATAATGATTTGAATTTAGCAAAAAATAAATTAATTAAAAAAAAAATTAAAAGTAAATTTGAAAAAGGATCCAAAGTGTAATTTATTGAATTGTTTAAAACATGCTATTTACTAAGCATAGACAAAATATAAAAGTTGAATCGCCTAAATTAACTATCTAAAAAAATGAATAACACATTATTTAAGGTGTACACCTTAATAATGTTCATTCGAGAACTCGAGAAGTGCTAGACTTCAAGAGTTTAATTTTCACCCATTGATTTAATTTATGAAATATTGTTTGAATAAACAACGAATATATCACACGGAGTGCTAGACTCCTATAATATATTTTTTGTTCGAATAATTAAAAGCATAAAAAAAATGAACAATATTATCCAAGGCGTACGCCCCAATAATAATTACTCAAAAACCCAAGAGGTGCTAGACCTTAAGAGTTTAATTTTCGTGATGGATTAAAAAAGTTGTGCGTTGAGAATGAATTAGATTAAGAAATTAGTGTATAATTAATCATTTTTTTTAAAATACACTTTAAAATGGTCCATGATCTTGTTTAGAAAATATTTTGCAATTGTCCTTAACTGATTAGTATGTTGAATAGAATCTCCCAATTTGGGAGGGGTTTATTAATTTAAAATAAGTTGTCAATTAACTAATAAAACATTAAGATTAAAAAGGACATTTGTACTGAAATAAACTTAATTAATTAAAAAAACAAAATGCTGAGTTTTTCCTTAATTAACCCACACCAATTAGCGTCACTTTACTTCTTTGGTGCACATCAACATAACCATGAGCGAAACATAAACTAAACAATGGCAAAAACGGTAGCAGTTCCGCCAATAGTTATCTTAAACATATAAAAAGTGCATATTATGCTACCGTTTGAAGATCAACCAAGGATGAGTGTAACCTAATTGAACCCGAACCAAAAAAAATATAACAAAATTAAACCGTACAGCAAATTCAGCAAACTAAAACCAAACCAGACAGAAAAATACTGAAAGAATCGAAACCTAGAATTTCAAATGTACAGAAAATTCACAATCATAACTTACATATTATACAATCTAACACTACATAAGCATCCTAATTGAAACCGCAAAAAGGCTCAAATCCACAAAGCTGCGTTGAAAACAAAACTGATAACGAGAACATAACATCAACAGATATCAAACATTAGCAGAATAGTAAAGAAAATACCCCAACCAAAAGACATGTTGAACTGATGCCTGCAGGTAGGATATCGAGCTGTGATTGAAGCTAGTCAAAAGATAACGTTGTTCCCGCCGTGTCGTTGTCATGCAATAGCGCAGAACTGAACTGCTATTGTGATGTTCTTAAAATTTCTTTTTACCGAGTCATCACTGTTCCTGGCGATATTAGTATTGCGGCTACCGTCAAAACAGAATCCTGTGCGCAAAATAGTAAAACCAAGTCCCCTTGTTATCCAACTCTAGTCTGTAACAGCAGTGTGCAAGGTAATGGCAACAACAACAGCTAGCACGTAGTTGTCTCGGCATTATGGTGGGGTCAAAACCATGTCTTTGAAACCATCAGGTCTTCAATGTTTTAGCGAGCGCGACGGAGTGTTTATGACCTGCACAAAAACTAAACGAAACCACAAGTAAGACAAACATGGTCAACACAGAAAATACGAAACACAAATTAAATCAGAAATTCTGTTTGAATAGCCGTCCATTCGATTGCATCACTGAGGCTATGATAAATTACTGCCTTGAGCCATTACGGCGAAGTCGCAACCGCGTTGGCGTTGCTTGTGGAATGGACCCACTGTCGGAGAAAAGGTCATAACATTGTTGCTTGCTTGCATTTAAAGACATCGTTTCTCGGAGATCAAGGAACCAATGGCCATGTCTTCACCATGGGTTGTTGCAGAGAGAACAGGGTCTCGTCTGAATCTTATATTAGAGTTCAAACCTGCACACAAACCAGTCACAGACAATAACATAATTTCTTAGAGAAATAATAACAGATGACAACAGAGTCGAGCCGAAGACCCGAACAATATCATCATCTTGCCGCTGCTACGCCGTTTAATTTCACCATCGCTCCGTTTGAAACTTGGTGATATTATAACACCCAGACTACCAATAACTTGCTCTCTCAGCACAAGCCACTTTTACTAATGCTAATCAAACAATCTCAACAAACCTCCAGGCAGTATCAGAATCACTCTAGTCAATACATAACGAATAACTAAAATAAGCGAGGATCGGTAGAACAACTAATCCTGTGAGAAGATTCACAAATCGCATCCAAACAGAATCAGAGTTAACGAATAACATGAACTGATAATAACCATAACAACTCCTAATATGCACATGAGACATGAATATGCATCTTAATCCAATCGAAGTTAAAGTGACTACTGAACAACAACACAATACTGATATATCATGATAAACTCTCCTCATGTTTTTTCAGTAAGCCATCTAAGGACCAACATCACAGTCACAACAAACAGCAATGCATTAACCAAATAAACTTCAATGTTAGCTTTTGGACACATTGACAATAATGACATCAACTTAAAATGAGATAAAACCTTAAAAGAACACAGACAAAAATACATTATTCACGGTTAAATCCAAAAAAAACCAACCGAAATCCGAATGCGACTTGCTGAGATGAAGACAGAAATCATGTTGATAAGTTTTCCTTGTCGTTGTCGCAGAGGCCAATACCGCTTTGTTGTTGTAATGATGTCGCCACCGCTACTTTCGACCTCAAGCCATGATGTTGAGTTGGCTTCAAAACGCTTAAATTCGTCTGGATTGAGCTATGTCGTCATCGAAAATAGAACCATATGTGAGCTCTGTTGTTGTTGTGGTTGTACTTGAAACGAAAAAAAAGGTGTCGTCGAGTTGTGTTACAAGGTCGAAGGTGTCACTGTTACAGCTTTCGTCGAGTCAGAGTCGTTGCTTCAACATCGTTGAGTTAAGGCCGAGTGAAGTTGTTTCCGGTGGTGGTGATCCGAAACGTTTGTATGGTGGGTATTTCCACGACGAGTGAAGGTGGTGAGGCTGTAAATCGGTGAAGAGATGGTGATGTTTGAAGGTTTCGGCTGAGTAAATTCAGGTGGTTGTCGTGATTAAGTTTTCATGAGGGTTCATGGTAGCCGTTGCGAAACGAGATCAAGGAGTGAATGGCGGATTCAATTTTAGGGTTTTCTGTTGGGATTGCGGCGGCAGATTTGGGGTGAATTGGGGTTCCTCAAAGGGGTCGCCATTCTAGGGTTTTGTTTAAGAGTGATGAACAATGTTTTCTTCATCTGAGCAACCCTCTCTTCTTATACCGCGTGAGGTCTCCAGCTCTTCCTAATGGGCCTCCAACCGTGGGCTCACTCCCACAAATGATCCACTCAGCATTTTTAAATGCTGTCCTCTTACTTTAAATTATTAACAAACTACTTAAAAATGTTAACAAATATAAATAAAGAATATTAACAAAAAAGTGCTAATCAAATCTACACTACTATTAATTAATTAATTATTACCAAAATATCATAAATAAATTAAAATTTATAAATAAAAATAAAAGAAAGTTATTAACAAAAACTATTAGTAACATTTTTTTAAAAGAAAAAGTTTAAGTAATTAAGAAAAGAAAAAAGATTCACAAAAATACCCTTTTAGGCCACATGTCACGCTTTGATTGGTCAAAAGATAAATTTTTTTAAAAAACGACCAATTGCGAGCGGACATGTGTCTAAATGGCATGAAACAAAAAAGTGAAAAATATTTTCAAAAAGGTAGGACAAATTTAGGGTATGACAGGTTTTCCTTCAAGATCATTGTGATTTGAAGGTTTAGGACAAGATCATGCAAACACATATTCGATCAAGTGAATATGCCTTGGTACTTGGTGGGGATAACCTTGCAAGGGAGTAGCGTGAAACAATGGATCATGTTTGTGAATCTTGGGTTCAACAAGTGCGTTCTAGGGATTAATCTGACCGAGTAAAACCTTGAAGACGGGGAGGTCTTGCAAGCAAGTAGTCAAGAACTGATGGATTGTAGCAGCATTGTTGGTGACTTGATCAAAATTTGATCAAGGGTTTGGAGATGGTAGAATCAACAACAAACTATCGGGTTTGTGGGGTTAGACTTATTCATCTCTTGTTTATACTTTGTTTGCAAAGTAAGGTTAATTGCAACTATCTCAATTCAATTTCAAATTAAGGGTAGACGTACCCATGGCGAGGCCGATTGGAGAATGACCTAAACAAATCCTTATCTCTTTCTCTCTCTCTCTCTCTCTCTCTCTCTCTCTCTCTCTCTCTCTCTCTCTATATATATATATATATATATATATATATATATATATATATATATATATATATATATATATATATATATATATATATATATATATATATATATATATATATATATATATATATATATATATATATATATATATATATATATATATATATATATATATATATATATATATATATATATATATATATATATATATATATATATATATAATTGTTGTACTTGCAAAAATATATATATATATATATATATATATATATATATATATATATATATATATATATATATATATATATATATATAATTGTTGTACTTGCAAATAATTGAATCTTTATTGTTTGGATTAATTAGTTTGGAAATTAAATTTTTGAATCTTTGTTGTTGATTATGTTGACCCTATCTCGCAATGTTGCACCCTTCTGTCACAAATGGTAGGGAAATGCTCGTATATCCAACACTAATATCAAAACAAAGACACGACAAATAATAAATAAGAAATGCTATTCGTAAAAAATAAATAAGAAATCAACAACAAATAATAATTTCTTGTTTATATGTAACATACTCAAATAGCCAACAAGCTGTTTGGTCTCAAAGACCATCGCCATTCCAAGGGTTGTATACAAAAGGGTCAATGCAATAGACCCCAAGGCCCACATGGTGTCCTTAAGGCTACTGAAGAGGCACACATACCGAGCATCGATATTAATACCAGACTTGTCTGCAATGAGAGTACATGCTACTATATGTAACATGTACGCTTATGTGGCAACCTCATACCCAGCAACTACAAGTTGATCGTATGTCTTTTGAAGCCAAGACATGCGAAGGTGTGTGCCCCTGGTATCACCTAACTCCTTTTGAAGCTCCGCCTTAGACAATCCCAAATCTTGTGCAACAGTTTGACATGCAAGGGACATGCTAAGAACAAGAGCCGTCTAGAATCTGCTGCCGATGGGGAGATGAACAATGATGAGACATCATCCAGAGTGATAGTCATCTCCCCAAATAGAAGATGAAATGAAGATGTCTCCTTGTGCCATCTCTCATCAAACACACTAAGTAGTGGAGTGTCGAGCATGGTGAGGGAGCAGTGGCAAAATCAAGCAGCTGAAACTCTCGTATAATTTGACTGACATGCTCAGACATCAGAATCTTTGGGAAGTCCTTCATCTTCGACCCGTGCGATGCCACCATCAATATGGGTCGCTCCTGTGAAAAAAACATATAAATAAACTAGTCGATACCTCCTGTGAAAAACATATATAAACAATAATTAATAGAAGACACATACCTTGCCCTGCCATAGTCGTAATGCCACATGGTCAACATACTCTGTAAGGACCGACCGATCGATGAGTCCTCCAAAGAATCCTCCATTAGTGTGCACATAGGGCTCAGTTGAAGGAGCCATAACCTCTGTGTCAGCCGTAACGGATGGGATCGAATCAACAATAGCAGCATTTGGCTGGACCATCCGAGCAACCTATTCCAAACTAACTTCCTCAGCAACCTCTAACCAACCTTCTTAGCAACCTCCTCAACCACTAGATCAACAACCAAATCTGAAACCTCCTCAACCACTAGATCAACAACCAAATCTGAAACCTCCTCAACCATCGGATCATCAACAACAACATCTGACACCACCTAATTTCTAGGCTCCTCTACTGATTGTACCATTCGGCGTCTATTGCAATGAGGTACCCGAAACTGACCTGCTCAACCAACTGCTTCCAATGTGAACTGGTTGGGGCCACTCGTCCTGTCCGTATATGTGAAGACTCAACATTAGCACCCCTGGTAGCCCTACTCTGGTCTACCGCTCGATCAACAACTCTTCCTGCAATAATGTCGTCTCTGCCTCTGTATTTCATTACAATAGAAGAAAAAAAAGTTGACAATTACCGGAAATTTCAAAATTTTCCGATACAAAACAATGTTTTTGCACATACCCAAAATTTCAAAATTTCCGGTACAAACCCATGGAATTTACCAGAAGTTTTAGAATTTCTGATACAAAACCAAATTTTTATAACTATCGGAAAATTTGAAATTTCTAGTATAAAGAATGAGATTTTGTACCGAAAACTTCAAAATTTTCGGTATACATTTCAATGTAAACATCAGAAATTTGAAATTTTTAGTATATATTTCAATGTAAGTATCTGATACAAAATACTGAAATTTTTGAAAAACTCGATATAAAAACTCATTATTTTTGAAATTTTCGGTATTGCTCCAAGAATTTGAAATTTGCGCATCTGCACTGTAAATTTCGATAATTTATAAAATAAATTTGCAGGAGCCGTGTCGTCTTTTCACACGCATTAGAAAATGCCAAGTCTAATTGGAGTGTCAAGTTAAATCCTCCACAAAATTGATCTAACAATGAAATACCCCAATCCTAATTATTACTAGATTTAGAATTTTAATATGAATATTTCTTTTTAGAATAAAGCCAAATAAAGGAAAGATTGATACACACTAATATATATATATATATATATATATATATATATATATATATATATATATATATATATATATATATATATATATATATATATATATATATATATATATATATATATATATATATATATATATATATATATATATATATATATATATATATATATATATATATATATATATATATATATATATATATATATATATATATATATATATATATATATATATATATATATATATATATATATATATATATACTAATTTAAAACACGCGAATATTAAATGTAAAAAAAATAAAATTAATTTTAAAATATTTCTCCTCAAATATATTTTTAATCAAAAATTTTATCTTTCCCTTTCCTTTTATATTTTCAAATCAAATAACTTTTTATGAGTTTGAAAATATCAATTATTCATTTACATAACGCAACATATATTAGTAATCTACAAATAAAAATATAATATTCAATATAATTTTTCATGTGTATTCTAATATCAATATTATTTAACACTCATTTAACCAATTTATAATTAACTCAATTTTTTCTTATAAAATAAATTTATTTTAAAATTAGATCCGCAATAAATTCCTATTTATTTTTATGAAAAGACTATAAACTAAAGAATCAATTCTCGAAAGAATATCGTAATTAACATCCAATCATGCAAATAAATAAAACAGAAAGATCAATCAACTCCATTCATCAAAATTTAAGAATATATAAATAGTTTATAAATAAATTTCAAAAATAAATTTCTCATTGATTAAATAATTGCAAAATAATAATTTTACTCTTTAAAACATAATAATAATAATAACTTTATTCATTAAAACATAATATAAATTTCTCTTTTTAAGTAATATTTCTGTCAGAGCTAGCTAAATTACATCTAGCAATAAATAAATGTTTGTGCATCAATCAAATAGAGAAAAATCAATCAATATTAAAATGTATTTCCTTTTTATTTAGAGTTAATTTAGATTCAAAAAATAAATTTAATAATAATTAAAATTTAATTAATATACATCAATAATATAAAAATATTTTATACCCACGTTGATATAATCGTTAAAGTTTTACATTAAGGTGCATAGTTTCAAAACGGTTACAAAATCAATTGATGAAAAGTATTGTGTCCACTCATAGTTGTAATCAAAGAGTGAGTTTGGGTATGCATGAGAAATTGTTCGCTGTTGGAGAGATGTACCAGCTATTAGATGAGAATAATAACCAAGTCAAAGACGTAAAATGGAAGATTATCTGGAAGATTCATGCAGCAGAAAGAGTGAGAAGTTTTGCCTGATTTTGAGAGACTAAGGGGTTGTAGTTCTGTGGAGGTTAAGGTTTGTCTCTAGATGGAAGCATTGTCGGTGAAATTGAAGGTGACTTTGGTTGACAAGCTTACAAGACTAGTTGATCACGACAGGTGTCAAAGATTATGGTCATAATCAAATATTTTAGTCATAGTAAAAGATTATGGTCAAAGATTGTGGTTGAATAAAATTATAATTTATGGATAAAAAAAGAAACAGCCATAGTTTTATAACAACTCTCATGGTTTTGTGAAGATGAGCACCTATAAATAGAGATGCATTTCTCATTCCTAATATAACAACACAAAGCATTGCAACATAATATAAAAGAAAAATTTAGAGAGGTAGAATATATTGTATTTTCTCCTATAAGGTTCTTTTAGTGAGTGTTCTCTTATTACAAAAGAGAGTGTAATTTGTTCTCATCTTGTATATAAAGAGAAATGTTGTATATTACATGGCCGCTTGTAAGGAAGCAATTTGTAAGGAAGCAATTTGGATCAAAGGTTATTGGAAGAACTCGGGTACAAGCAACAAAAGATTAATGTATACTTTGACAGTCAGAGTGCCTTTCACATTGCAAGGAATCCAGCTTCTCATTCCCGGACAAAACACATAGGAGTTTAATATCATTTTGTCAGTGAGGTAGTAGAAGAAAGAAGTGTGGATATACAGAAAATTCACAATAAAGATAACCTAGCAGATGCAATGAAGACGCCAATTAACTCTGATAAGTTTGCATGGTGTAGGTCTTCCCATGCATATTAGAGGCGTAATCAGCATGGAGTTGGCAAGGTAGAGAAGATTTTGGAAGATCACAAATGTGACTTTAAGTGGGAGATTGTCAAAGACCAATAGTCAAATATTGTGGTTATGGTAAAATATTATGGTCAAGCATTGTGGTTGAATAAATTCACAATTTGTGGACTAAGAAAGACACACCCATGGTTTTGTAACAACTCCCATGGTTTTGTAAAGATGAACATCTATAAATAGAAGTACATTTCTCATTTCTAATACAACAACACAAAACATTGCAACATAACATAAAAAGACAAATTTAGAGAGATAAAATATATTGTATTTTCTCCTATAAGGTTTTTTAGTGAGTGTTCTTCTATTACAAGAGAGAGTGTAATTTGTTCTCTCCTTGTATATAGAGAGAAGTGTTGTAATTTCTTCCACTTAGTGAAAATCTTTTCTACCGATGCCCGTGGTTTTTCTTTTATTTGTTGAGGGTTTTCCACGTAAATATTTTGCGTCAATTTTCCTACTCCTTGATCTCTTATTTTTATGATATTTATCTTACTACTCTGATATCCAACTGTTTTTCCAAACTTATAGTGTTGCTGATGCAATGGGCTCATACCACTCTGAATTCGTGGAGCTATTACAAGATGCACACATCTTTGATTTTGATAAGGATTGGTTGAATGATGTTGAAAGACGTGCTCTGTTTCGTGATATACAAGTGTTGGATTCCAAGCAACATCTCACCAAAGAATTTGAAATGTTTTCAAGATAGAGAATTTAAGTCAACATGTGGAAGATCTTAAGCATCAATTGACATCTTCTGAAACTATTATGGAGACCATCATTCAGAAAGAGACAGATTTAAGCTCCCATATTGGCTATTAGATTTTTTTTTAAACTTCTTTTCCTTTTGCATTTCAGTGCGATAACTTTTATCCTTCAATATTATTTATTTCTTGGGTGTGAAGTTTCATCATTTATTATTTGAAATGAACTTAAAAGTCATCTTATTATATTTATGTATTAAAAACTATTATTGATTGTTGTATGAGGTTATTTTGCTGGATTTTCCTTGCAATTTAATTGGAGAATCATGTTTAATTGGTTTTTCTTTTTGGTATTTTGGGTTGTCAAAATAAAAATCAAAATTTAAATTTTAGAATCGCTACAAAAATGTAAAAAGTTAGAAGTGTATTTTGAGAGTTAGAAGTGATTTGGAAAAATTGGGGAAACCTTTGATTTATGAGATCTAGGAAAAGCTAGTATTTAGTTGTAAAATAGGAATATTGGTGAATAATTACTTTAATTCTCTCATATAAATATAAGAGAATTTTTTTTATTACACTCTATGTGTTTTTTAGATACCATGCAGATTTCTCATATTATCTATAGTTTTCAGAGATATATTTCCGAACGCACCCTTTTCACATTTAAGGAAGGTTATTCTGGATGGCGCCCCATGCATTTGCTAAAGATTTATTTCGAAGATATATCTCTGGAACCATATCATAATTATATTTTTGGGACAAAACTAGATATAGAAACAACCCAAGATGAACTTTCCAAATATAAAATGAGTATCATAACATGAAATTAGCATTATAATGAAATTTTCAACAGAGAATTAAATATTACATTTCAATATTCCGGTGAACGCTTGCACATCTCTAAGATATCTTCGACCGAACTTCATAGTGTTGCTTCCAACTCGAGCAAAACTTTCTCTTCGAAATCGAAAAATGTTCACCACATCACCATAACATCCGTTCAAGTCTTGAGCTCAAATTTGTTGAACGCAATGTTCCATTCGTTGTCAACTGAGGGTGACGGTACTCAATCTTGGCAACCCTCAGTGTGTCTCCGTAAGGAAGAAGATAGTGGATTTCGTATATGATATTTTCGAGGAAAGTGAGATCGGTCAGCTTGAATTTCCTTCCAATTGTAGAGGCGCTGGAGTAGGAGACACTTGCGATATACTAACAGATGTTTATTTCACACATCTGAGACATTTTGAGTTTGTGTGAAGTATAACACAGGAACACCCAAATTTATAAAAGACCTAGTTCAATGAGTACCACTCATTGACTATCATTCATACTCTAAATATATATCTCCGAAACAACACCCCATTATCTTGTTCCGGATATGCATCTCCGGAGCTTTCCTTGAACCATTCAAAAACAATGCAAATAAAAGAACCTTCCGGAGATGTATCTCTGAAACCTTTCCTGATACATTTTTAAAACAGAATCATATGACAGAGAGTTGAGAAAGACCAAATATGAACCAAACATGCATAAAGACCAAATATGAATAATAAGTGAATATGTAACACTTCATTTATATTGATACACACTTATATACAATTATTTGTCTGATTACAAAAAAAAACAAAACATGTGTCGCCGGATAAATCTATAAGTGGCACCCCCTTTGACTTTTATGCATTCGATTCCTTTTCAATATTATTCAATCTATCGAATTCTTACATCTTTTCTATAAAATGATCCAGACATGTCTTGACAGTTGCGGTTGAATGAGTCGTTCATTTCGATGATGTAGGTGGTATGGGGTATCCCGGTTTCAAGTAAACTTGAACAAAATGACTTGATTTTGAAAGACATTCAATACACATGATGCGATCATTTGTATTTTGGGGTGGTGCGATGCGCAGTGGAAAAAAGGTTTCCAAAAATCCGTAGCGTGTCAGGTCAATGCACACCTTATCATATGCAGATGCAATTAGGTGACCCATATCCGAGAAACTCATCCATTTTGACTCCGGTGCCATACCGCTCAAGCAAGGAACAAGTGACTCATAAACCACATCAATTTTTCCCAGTACAACCGCATGTATGATTCCTTATGCGTCTTCAACTCTTGGATAAGTTAATGATGGACTAGCGCATGACGATCTTCTCCTTTACCAAGTAAAGCCGAAACAGTTCGGTAACCGCAATTACCGTCTCCCGCAACATTGAGGATACGATCGATATATTTGTGCATAAAAACCAACATCTCGTCAATGAATGGAATCTTCGTTGGAAGCGGCGTCGCAGGCGGTTTGCTAATTCGAGCACCTTTAACAACACTTTTTTGAGATTTTGGAGTCGGTGAGTCGGGAAATACTTTGTGAGCATATTCAAAGTATGAAGGAGACCATGTAGTCGAGTTGTCATTCGGTGTAGGCTTCATTTTCTTCGGAGCACCTTTCAGTTTTACCGGTTGAGAAAGAGGTTTCATGTCAGTGGTTTTGCAATAGGAAATTTTTCTGAATTGTTCTTTGATGTGGAGTTTCATGTTGTCATCGGCCTTCGAAAATCTCTCTTGTATCGCTTCCCATTCAGACAAAATAGAGATATTCAATTTACCTTCATCCATGCATCCATCATCATTGAAACTAAGTCTCTTCCAATGAGAGCAAACCTCGTTTATTCTTATTGGCTCACCAAGTTTCACTTTATTAGCAATAACACAAGCACATGGGAGACCATATGTTTTCACAATAGTGCAACCACACTTTTCACTATCGGAGCCTACATTATCAGCTCGTTTGGCCTCATAAAAAATATAGTTCAACCCCGCCCGAGAAATATTGTCGACCAAATGAGAATAAAGAATATTGTCTTTGAATCGGTGTTTTAAAAATGTGATGCTTCGACCAAATGTTGTTTATATCTCATTATGTTGGTTTTGAATCATGTGGTTCACCGAGTCCCAATTTGACACAAATCCCCTTTGTTATTTCCCAACCAATTTTTTAAAGTAGCATGGGCCGACTCAACTCTGTTGGTGGTTGTATTTCCAAGGTGCCAGACATTATCAGTCCACGTGCAAACTATTTTCTCCTTCACCTGATCAAGAATGGTGCTTTCAACATATTTCAACAAAGTCGGATACTTTTCACGTACTTTCCAGAAATGAATGACAGAATCAACATATAATTCTTTTGTGGAAGAGTCTATTATGTGATTCCATACTTCCATTATTTTCTCCACAATTACACCCGACTTCACCAATTTTCCACCTTCGGACTCTACTTATTTCGTCTCTACCGCAGGTTTAACCTGAGTTCTCACATTCTTTGTTATGTGATACTTATAAAGTAATACATAAGAAGAAGGAAACACATTTGCAGCCACATTCATCAATGAGGTATCGCGGTCCGTAACAATAGCTTTAGTCATCTCACCTTGATCCTTCAAAAGTGACTGACACACCTCTAATGTCCAATAATAATTTTCCTTTTTTCACACTCTAAAAATGCAAAACCAACATAATGTTATACACCGAATGTTATACGCTGGCTTGATATTTGATAAATTTTCAGTTTGCTTCTGTTTCAATGTTGCAAGTATATATTTTTCGGTTGTGCAAGATTCAAGGTCATGTCACTAATACTTACCTTTTCCTCCGGCTTGAGCCGACATACACTAGGATGTCCGACTAATTTTAAGCATAATTCATGGTTATGCACACCATAAATGACATTATATCTCCATTTTTTGCTAGCCAACGTATAACCACGAAGCTTAAACAGACACTCACATTTTCTACTACCAGTGTCTTCTCTCTTAAAATTTCAAAGAGGAGTTCGATATTTCCCGCTTCTTTTGCACAATATAGTCACAAAGGCGCTTCTTCTATCTGATCCATTATACGACCTTTTGATAAACACACCGAATCCAAGTCTAGATGCCACCATACGAATCCATTTAAGCATGTTATCATAATTTTCAAACTCTCGCTTGTTATTAAAATCATTGTGAACATCTACTGCCTTAACAACAATCCCTTGAACATTCGCAGAAATTTCGTTCGAAGAAACTACTTGTTTCGAGATATTATCAGGGTGCACTATATCTATTGGGAACAATAAAAACAGTAAAAATGATTAATCTACTGTTGCAGAAAAGGATGGAAAATGAACACAGAAATATTTCGGAAATATATCTCTGGAAAAGTTCATATTCAACACGTTTCAGAGATACATCTTAGGACACTGCGTAAGTTTTTTTTAGAAAAGTTTCATGATTAATGTAAGTAATACAGAAGAGAATGAACACAATTTACCTGAAATTTGATATTCTTTTGCTCCCTGTGATATGTTGAACCAAAAGGATGGAGATTTGGAGTGAAAATGGGATTGAGAATGTAAGGTTTTTAGGGTGAGGGTTTGAGTTGAAATGAAGAATGGCAACAATGGGGGGACTGATCATGCATCTTGAAACTATATCAGGTATTTTCGAAGATATATCTCCGGAACAATCTGACATACAAAGGTGATAGTAAAATTCAATTTGCCGCTCACATCTTCCAGAGATATATCTCCGGAACATTCACTGAACTGATTAATTTTCATGTTTTCTCTAAATGGTTCCAGAGATATATCTCTAGAATAAATCTTTAGCAACTGCATAGGACGCCATCCAGAGTGGCATTCCTTGAGTGTGAAAATGATGCGTCCGGAGATATATCTCCAAAAACTAGAGGCATTATAGGAAATTTGTATGGTGTATAAGAAATACATAGGGTACCTTAAGAAGTTCTCTAAATATAATTCATCTTGTTTTCAAAATGAGTGTACCATGTAATCTTGGTATGGTAGAGCAATTGGATCATATTAGCCTTCATGTTAAGAGAATTTAATCTATCATCCCCAAAATTATACTTGGCACCCCCAAATTTCACATTTCCAAAACTTCCCTTGGATGAAAAAAGACCAAACTTCCGTATGAAATTTCGTAGTTATATAAAAATTTTCGGTAGTGTATTTGAAATTTTTGGTATATCGGAAATTTCAAAATTTTCGGTAAGTTGCATTCAGTTCTGAAAATTTGCAATTTACGTATTTCGTGAAGATTGAATTGATACTAATGGGAGGGTAAAATACAATCTTTTTGAGTTGAAGACCGACGAAGATGTAAGAAACGTCTAGAAGCGTCTGGTAGTGTTTAATTTTTTCTTATTTATTAATCATATTGTAGTGTAAAGTTTTTTTGTTTAAATTATGTCATCCATTGTCTGATGTCAGTTAATGTTCACTTTGCAATTTAAGGAAGATCAATAATATTAGCAAATAAAGATGTCTGGATAATATACAAATGAAGATGTTTGAATAATATACAAATGATACAAATAATATATAATACAAAATATATCTAAATAGGGCCCCCACAGGCTATGTGTGCAGGCCGAGATAGTCCAGTATAAACCTCGCCATTTAGGTTTACCAAACCCATTAGGTTATCAATAATAACTGAAATCATCTGGAGGCATTGTTGGTCATCAACGTGATCTACTGGAGGAGGAGGCGGCACCACGTTATCAGTAGGTACCCCGTCACCAGAAGGCACAACATCAGTTGCAGGTGGGGTGATGCGAGGGTGTGATACAGTGAGGTACAACTCTAAGTAACCATCCTTACACTACGAGGGGTGTTGAACAGTGACTGATCGATCTCTAATGGCACGACCAGAGTTGATGAAGTTACTCTGTAACCATCAATCAATACATGAGGATGGTATATTTGGAACTAGTCGTGAGATACTCTAAACATAACCATATTGTCACATATACGTCTCAGGAAAGTGTCTAGCAACCACGGTCTCCCACAACATATAATCTGAATATAATGACGACTCTTTAAACTGACGATGGACTCTATGACCAGTGTATGATGTCTATATGACATCATCTACTATCTGCACATCGAGCCTCCTCCTGTACTTAGCAACACCATGGGATGTGCCTTCCTGACCTTCCATCTCTTTGCCCGTGGGGCCCCCACCTCGCAATGTTGCACCCTCCTGTCATAGATAGGTGGGAAATACTCGTATATCCAACACTAATATCAAAATAGAAACACAACAAATACTAAATAAGGATTACACAACAAATACACAACAATTAAAATAAGAAATCATTAACAAATAATAATTCCAAGTATACCTGTAACAGACTCAAATAATCAGCAAGTTGTTTGGTCTCAAAGACCGTTGCCATTGCAAGAACTGTATACAACTGGGTCAATGCAACACCCCCTTAAGCCCAATTGGTGTCTTGAAGGTCATTGAAGAGACACACGTATCAGGCATCAATATAAATACCAGACTTGTTTGCAAAGAGAGTACATGCTATTATATGTAGCATGTATGCCCTAGCGTCAACCTCATACCTCCCAACAGCTACAAGTCGATCGTATATCTTCCGAAGCCAAGACATATGAAGGTGCACACCCCTGGTATCACCAAAATCCTTCTACACCTCTGCCTCAAACAATCACAAATCATGTGCAGCAACCTGACATGATAGGGTCATGCTAAGTATGAAGTCGTCCAGAATTTGTCGCGCTGATGGGGAGATGAAACAATACGGAGACATCATCCAGAGTGACGGTCATCTCGCCGAATGGAAGATACAATGATGATGTCTCCTTGTGCCACATCTCAACGAACGCAGTAAGTAATGAAGCGTCGAGCATGGTATGAAAGCAGTGGGAAATATCAAGCAGCTGGAAGTCCCGTATAATCTGACTGACCTACTTAAGCATTAGAATCTTCGGGAAGTCCTTCATCTTTGACCTGTGTAATGTCACTTTCGATGTGGGTCGCTCCCATGACATGAAAAAATAAACAAATTAGTTGATACCTACTGTTACAAACATATATAAACAAAATTAAAGTTAAACATAAAAGGCATATACCTCGCCCTGCTATAATCGTAAGGCTACATGCTCAGCATACTCTATAAGCACGGACCGATCGATGGGTACTCCAGAGAATCCTCCATCCGTGTGCACAGAGGGTTCAGTCGAAGGAGTCGTATCCTCCGTGTCAGCAGTAACCGATAGGCCGACTCAACAACAGCAGCATCTGACTGGACCATCCGAGCAACCTCTTCCTCAACAACCTCCTCAACAAACTCCTCATCAACTGGATCAGCAACCAACTTAACAATTGTATTAAAAACTAGATGATCCATGGGAAAATCTGGCACCGCCTCATTTGTAGGCTGCTCTACTGATCGAACCGGTCGGCATTGAATGGAACGAGGTTTTCGGAAATGACCCACTCAGCCAACCACTTCTGGTGTGAACCTGTTGGGTCCATTTTTCCTGCACGTGGCTAGGAAGATTCATTTCTTCAATACCCTACCACACGTGTGTGTTCCAACCCATTTCTTCATTCTATACGTGTGCTTATTCCCAACTTTACTTACAAGTGCTAAAAACCCACATTTGCCCTTGCAAATTACCCTTACTCTAACTTTATTATTTTTCACATACTTTATTTGTCTCCAATTTAATACTGACCATTAAAAATGTCAGTGCTAATGCATAAAGAAGCTCATCTAAAACTATTTACACATCTACGATTAATAAAAATGTCAGTATTATCAGTCAATAAAAATGTCAGTGCTAATGCATGCTAGAGAAGTGACATGTAGATCACTCTGCGAAAGCAATACCGCACGAAAAGAAAATAGATAACGATCTCATCTTCATCAAAAACTTGAAATAAGTTCAAACGATATCAAAGATTTTTATCGATCAAAAGAAAAAAGAGAAAATGATAGGGAATGTCAAATTGAATTACAAGTTCAAGATCATTCCATCTTTAAGTTCATCCACTCATCTTGGTGGATTAAAACACTAAACATATCATTAACTCAAAGCACCTAAAATGAATTGAACAATTCAATTTAAATATAGATTTGAATTAGTGAATGTTTATCCAATTTCATCTATAGCCTAAGTCCAATGAATTTAAAGATGAAAAGGACCTTTAAAAGTGTATTCCAAGGCAAAAAAAAACAAAAGGAAATGGAAGAAGAAAATGAAAGAAACAAAACAGTCCCAAAACAAAGGAAAAAAACTAAAATCAACACTGTGTAATCGATTACCACGAGGAGGGTAATCAATTACCACTGCTAAAAAAAATTAGTTGAAAATAAAATTTTTCTTTTCACCACATTTAAAATATGTGAGTCTTTTCACTTGGCTATTGCTATAAAAAAAAGTTACTAAATTATCGATGTTATAACAGAAAAAATAGCCTAGAATGTTCAACATAATTTACTTGTTTTTATTAAAGCAAAAAGTAAGAGAATTATATGCCTTATCAAATAAAACCCAAGGAAAAAGAGTGCAGAGATAACACAATGATTCAAACATAAATAAATCAAATCAATGAAAGCTTCAACAAATAATTTTGGCAGTGAAGAAATGCAATAAATAGTCTAATAACCGATAGGATCACTTAAAGTAGCTCGAGTTTCAAAAATGTGTGCCTCCTGTTGAGTGATATTCTCCAAAACAGCTTCAGAGGATAACAATTGATGCTTTAGACCCTTCACATGTTCAGTCAAGATGTGCTTTGAGTCCAACAATTTCTGCAATGCTGCTTGAGAGACTTGTAAACCAGGAAGCATAACACGTTTTTCGACAACATCCAACCATTCCTTATCAAAAGGAAATCTGCGCGCATCTTGTAATAATTCAATAAATTCAGAGCGGCTTGAACCTAACACATCCAACACGCTATGGGTTTTTAGAAATTTCAATAGCTCAGCTAGACAGTCGTATGCATAACCCTTGTATCTATTACTTAGTGAAATGTCCTTTAAATGAAGGGAAGGGTGCAAAACAAAGAAATCAGTTAACAAAGACAAGTTCTCAGAAGCCAAATGTTTCTCGGAGACTAGTTGCTCAAGCTCCTTTGTGACAAGCAAAGAAGAACTTAAATTTTCTACTTTTTTATATGAGTTCCCTGAAAGTAAAGGAAATAACAGTTTTACTTATTTAAAGGGCACAGAATAGTTACTCAAAAACAAATAGAATCAATAAGATACCTTTAGAAGGTATTGAAGGCAACTTATATGCAATAGAAGAGGGTTTTGATTTTGAAACTATTATATCATCTTCCTTAGTCAGCTGATCCTCAACATTTGAGCTTACATTCTTAAACGCATCATCATTCCGAGAAACTACACAAATTATGAGAGGAAAAAGTTCATACTCAAAAAGGTGATGAGTGTTGAAGTAACATAAGAAATGAAAATATATTCAGATTCTTCACCTTGATCATTGGTCTCTTTATTGGCAACTGAAAAAGAAGCCGTAGCTATTTGGTTATCACCACGTTCCTGCACATATTCAAATAAAAAATTGATATATAGCATCTATATATTTTCATTACAGATAGAATAAAAAATAGAAACCAAAAGAACATGTTTGCATACATACTATATAAGTTTTGTGCTCCGAAGATGTTTTACACTCAAAAGTAATTAATGGGCTTGATAATAAACTTACTAATTCTAAATGAGTTGGTGATGTTATTGTCTTGACATTATTTGATGTAGTTCCTTCTTCAAGACTTATCTCAGCACCCTGCTGAAAATTCAAAAAAATGTATATAATTTTAGTAGTATAATTCAATCCCTGCATTGAAAATGAGTAGGGGAAATGCCTTTTGTTTAGGAGCAACTAATTGTACAGTTGACTCATTCTTGTTTTCTGAAATGGTTGGAAGAGTTGTTGCTACATTTTTTAGGGACATAGAGCCCTCCAACTAATTGCATAAAATGAAAATTAGTTGGAATGTATTTTTTAGCTTTAAATGCACAATGAATGAAGTGGTACTGTATTACATTATTTTCCTGACAAGGTTTGGCAGTAGCATCAGGTTCTCCAAGTGGACTTGTTAAATGCTCATTCTTCAATTCCTATCATAAGAAAATATTAATTATATCTTTTACTAATCATATAAAATCCAAGGGATTTTGACATTGCCTACAGAATCTGTTAGTATTAGTCTCAGGTGTTGTTAGCTTGAAAAATAAATTCCTATTGACCTGTGAAGATTTCAACTCGTGTCCGGCGGCTTTGATATGGTGGCCATGGGACTCTTTTTTTATTTGTCCCATCAGAGTCCGCAAACATCTGAACGTTTCTCGCTCCATACCTAAATATTTTATATTAATATTGTTAGATATTAACTCAAATAAACATAATAATAAAATCAAAATTTTAACTAGATTTCACTTGTTAATTTGTCTACGACTAATAAATAAAATTACAAACGCTCAAATGTATTAGATAAAGTACGTACCAAATGTGAAGCGCTCAAATAATAAAAAAACGTAGATGCTGCTGGGTAGCAATGCTGAAGTGAAAGAGAGGTTTTGACAATCCATTACAAAACGATATTTTATAGTTTGAAATTGAATTCCCTGTGTTTGGAAAAGGCTTGGTAGCTTAACAATTGCAACAAATATCAAATTTGGAATCTTGACTTTTTGAATTTCCTCCCCCTCACTTTTAAATATTTCCTCTAGTTCATCTGCTTCTCTTATGATCAGAAACTTTAGGTCAGGAAGCTCATTACATACTGAGACTGGAAACACGCATTTCAACTTGTTGCACTTTTCTACAACAAGAACTTTTAGCTTTGGGAAGCATGTCCTTGAGGATGAGGAACTTGACACTTTTTTATTCTCTAAATCATCTTCAATGATATGCTTCAACTCATTACATTCCATTATCATTATATCAAGCAATTGTGGTAGACATCTTAAAATTGAATCAGAGAAAATGACTTGCAACTTTTCACATCGCACAATTTGTATCATTATTAGGTTTTGGAGGACAAAAGAATTTTTGGGACCAACAAAAAGACAAGTCGCCACATACAAATCTTCCAGCTTAATCTTTTGCAACACTAAGTTTATTTGTTGTTCATTTACTTCATTGACACAAAATATACTTTCTAGTTTGGACTTATTTAACACCAGTCTTTCCAAAGCAAGCAAACACTCTATGTTCCCACTCAATTTCTGTGATAAATCAATGGAAAATAAACTCAGTTATTTAGCCATAAATATGACCACCTAAGCTAAGGTATGTCTTATAAGCCATTCAAGGATAATTTTGAATAAAAAATTATGTCGTAACAAATTTATTTTTTTAAGAAATATTTTAAATTTCTTATTTTAGGTAAAATGGTAAAATAATATTTATATTTAAAAATGAAAGTAATAATTTGTATCAAAAAAGAAGATAGCAAATGAACATAAATATGTTAATGGAGGTTGTATTTTTTTTAAAGGGATATGTTTGTGATCCTCGTAAATATCTCATTTTTCAGTTTTAGTCCTTCAAAAAAATTTCCTTTAAAGAATAGTACTTCTAAAAAATTTCATCCACACTTTTGGTCCCTCTTGTTAAAATCGTCGCTAAATAATAAATCTTCGATAAAATCGTCACAAATTCGATCGTTAAGTTGTAAAAACAGCTGCTAAGTTGTAGAAAGAACTAAAAGTGTGGATAAAAAATTTTAAGAGGACCATTCTTTAAAGAATTTTTTTTTTTGAGAAATGAAAAATGGAAACAAAATATTCAGGAGGACCACAAACATATTTAACCTATTTTTAATAATAAATAATATATAAAATTAAATGCAATATTTTTTTACAAGAAAATAAAATAAAATAGTTTTTTTAAAATAGTTAAAAAATATACACTAGTATTTATCTTTAATATATTTGGTAACTTTTTAAAAGATACAAATATTTATAAATTTGTAGGAGGGTTATAGTTTTGTTTTCCTGGGTTGTGTTATCCATCATACATGAAATCCATAAAATTGGGGTGCTAGTGACAGTGTTAAGTATGTGATAGGCCCTTTTTATCATTTTTTTTAAATAATTGTTAAAGAAATTATCAATTGCAATATCATAGCATTCTTTAAGTAAGATTGAAATCATTAATTATTTTTAGAATCATAAATATATAGTGTTAAGAGTCCCACATCGGATAATATATGATGAACATGTGTTTATAAGTGGAAGCAATCCATACTCTACCAACCGGTTTTGTAGGGTTGAGTTAGGCCCGACCACATTTCTTAACAGTTCTATCCCACATCGACTATATCATGTAATTAGTTGTAATCTACTTATATATAATAATGTCTCCGCTGCTCTGGCGCTTCCAACCGTTTTTCTGCCGATCTACTCGCCTCTCCTCACTCATTCCAGATCTGACCTCTGTTTTACTTTCCGACTCACGGAAAACAGTGCTCCAGTGCAAACAGCCCCGATTTCACTCTGTTTTTTGTGTCATTAAGCTATGGGAGAGGCTGATTCTGTCTCGTTTACTAAAGTTCCTTTTATCCCATGTGAAAAACTAACCAGATCAGCAAACTATAACATATGGGCTCGTGCTTTCGATTTGTGGTTTCATGGTCAGGGATATGAAGATCACCTAACCACACAATTGACTAATGTTGCCTCCGACAAACTCGCTAAATGGAAGAAAACAAATGTCTCTCTACTTACCGTGTTATGGTTCTCCATAGCACCTAACCTCCAAGTGTAGTATCAAGCCTTCTTCACTTGTTATGAGGTTTGGGAAAAGTCCAAGAAAGTCTTCTCCAACGACGTTCATTGTCTATACAGTGTCATCCTCAAACTCGACACACTGAATATGAAAAATATGGATATGCAAACCTATCTGAGTAAGATTGATGCCTTGAAAGCAAGTTACGCAACCCTCATGCCGTACGCAAAAGATGCAACAGCTCATGCCGAACAACAGAGTAAATTTTTCACGGTCATGACACTTAAAGGACTACCATCCGAACTTGACTCCATTCGTAACCAGATTTTATCAGGTACTATTGTTCCTAACTATGATGCAGTTAGTGAACAACTGTTGCGCTTGGCTACACCTCATGCGTTTGGTCCGGTTTCCCCTCCATATATTGTTGCTCCAACACCAGGTGACACTGCTCCCCTCGCATCTCTTGCCAACAATCAGAATCGCCCTCGAGGAGGGTCATCCAACTCCAAACCTCGTCCCAAGTGTAACCCTTGTAACTGGCTTGGACATACTATCGACCGTTGTTGGAAGCTACATGGCGAACCCCCACGCCAGGTAAATGCAGCTCAAAGTGATAACCCAGAAACTATGCAGACTTCACCTTCTATTCAAAATCCTACGCCAAGCTATGAGGATTTTCTCAGGTGGTGTCAGACTAATCAGATCTCTGGTTCCACTGCTTCGATTGCACACACTGGTAATTCATCTGTTTGCTTCTCTCAATCATCTCCTCTTGGTCCTTGGGTCCTTGATTCTGGTGCGTCTGATCATGTTACTAGTAATAAAGGTCTTTTTTCTTCCCTCTCTACCTTTGGTTTCTTGCCTATTATAATTGCCGCAAATGGTTCTCAAACCCGATCCCAAGGGATTGGTACTGTTCAAATTTTACCATCTCTCTCTGTTACTTCTGTCCTTTATGTACCTAATTGCTCATTTAATTTACTGTCATTCAGTCGTTTAACTCGTTCCCTTAACTGTTTTATCACCTTTACTAACAATAATGTTACTCTGCAGGATCGGAGTTCGGGACAGACGATTGGCGTCGGATGTGAGTCTCAAGGCCTCTACTACTTCTCTATGTCATCTACCACATGCTCCACCACAGATTCTCCACTCATTATACATGCACAGTTAGGTCATCCAGGTCTTCCCAAGCTACAAAAGTTGGTGCCCAGATTATCTAAATTATCCATTTTACATTGTGAGTCTTGTCAGTTAGGGAAACATACTCGTAGTCACTTTTCTGATCGAGTCAATAAACGGGCTGCGTCCCCTTTTGCTTTAGTTCACTCCGATGTTTAGGGTCCCTCACGTACCGTGTCTACTTTTGAGTCTAGGTATTTTGTAACCTTTATTGATGATTTTTCACGTTGCACATGGCTATTTTTAATGAAGAACAGGTCTGAATTGTTTTTCATTTTTGAACAATTTTATCGAGAAATAAGAACCCAACCCACAGACACTACTTCTCCATGGTAATGTTCCTCTCCGGTTTTGGGGAGATGTGGTGCTCACGACATGTTACCTCATAAATCGCATGCCCTAATCTGTCCTTAATAATAAAATCCCCCATTCAATCCTGTTTTCAAACTCTCCACTCCACTCAATTCCTCCTCGAGTCTTCGGGTCAACGTGTTTTGTACACAATCTCTCCCCTGATCTTGATAAACTATCAGCTCGATCACTAAAGTGTGTCTTTCTTGGCTATCATCGATCCCAAAAAGGTTATCGTTGCTACTCACATACTCTACAAAGATACCTCGTATCCGCCGATGTTACCTTCTTTGAGTTTGTTTCATATTTCGAATCCAACCAAGTAACTATGGAACTTCTACATGAAAGTATTCTCACACTTCTTCCACTCCTCGCCCACTTCAAACATATCAGCGTTGCCGCCCAAAGTCTGTCGTACCTGTCCCTGAAGTCGTACCTGTCCTTGAGGTCACTACGGACTTTCCTCCGACGCTCTCGCCATCACCAGATTCGATCTTGCAACCTGAGTCTGATCTTCCGATTGCCTTTCGAAAAGGTATACGTAAAACATGAAATCCTTCTCCACATTATATTGATTTATGTTATCATCGTCTTTCCCCTTTGCAGTATACTTGTTTATCTTCTTTGTCTTCTGTTTCTATTCCTAAAACTCCAGGTGAAACATTATTTCACCCTGAGTGAAGGCAAGCAATGATGGATGAAATGTGTGCTCTTCAAAGCAGTGGTACCTGGGAACTGGTTCTTCTACCCCATGAGAAATCTTTAGTAGGTTGTCGTTGGCTTTATACAGTGAAGGTTGGTCCAGATGACAAGATTGGTCGATTTAAAGCTGGCTTGGTAGCCAAAGTATACACTCAAATTTTTGGGTTGGATTATAGTGATACCTTTTCGCCTGTAGCCAAGATGGCATCTGTTAGACTTCTTCTAGCCATTGCAGCCATTCGACATTGGTCCCTTCATCAACTTGACATCAAAAATGCATTCTTACATGGTGATCTTGAAGAGAAAGTATATATGGAGCAACCACCTAGATTTGTTGCTCAGGGGGAGTCATCGAATATGGTTTATAGGCTACACAGGTCTCTTTATGGTTTTAAGCAATCTCCGAGAGCTTGGTTTGGCAGATTCAGTATTGTAGTACAACAGTTTGGTATGATCCGCAGTGAAGCTGACCATTCTATTTTTTATCACCACTCATCCCAAGGGTGTATTTATCTTATTGTGTATGTAAATGACATTGTCATAACTGGTAGTGATCAGCAGGGAATACTCCAGTTGAAACAACATCTCTCAAAACAATTTTAGACAAAAGATCTTGGTAAACTCCGTTACTTCTTGTGTATTGAAGTAGCTCAATCTAAAGATGATTTGGTGATTTCTCAGCGGAAATATGCTATGGATATTTTGGAAGAAACAAGTTTGTTAAATGCTAAACCAGCCGATACTGCTATGAATCCAAGTGTTAAACTACTATCCAATCAGGGGGAGCCTCTATCTGACTCAGGAAGGTATAGGAGATTGGTTGAAAAGTTGAATTATCTCACAGTCACTCGTCCAGACAATTCTTTTGCAGTCAGTGTGGTAAGCCAGTTCTTAAATTCCCCTTGTCAGGAACACATGGATGTTGTTATCCGGATTTTGAGATACATCAAATGTGCTACAGGAAAAGATCTTATGTGTGAGGATAAAAGACATACCCAGATAATTGAATACTCTGATGCTGATTGGGCAGAGTCACCCATTGATAGATGATCCACCTCTGGGTATTGTGTACTTGTTAGAGGAAACCTTATATACTAGAAAAGTAAGAAACAAAATGTAGTTGCAAGATCAAGCGTCAAGGCAGAGTATAGAGTTATGGCAATGACAACATGTGAATTTATTTGGTTAAAACAGTTGTTCAAGGAACTTCAAATTGAAGAAGAAAGATCAATGACACTTATTTGTGATAATCAAGCTGCATTGCACATTGCTTCAAATCCAGTCTTCTATGAGAGGACCAAACATATTGAAATAGACTGCCACTTTGTCAGAGAGAAGACCGAGTCAGGCGACATCGTCACAAGCTTTGTCAACTCTAATGATCAATTGACAGATGTGTTTACAAAATCCCTACAAAGTCCTCGAACTAACTATATATGTAACAAGCTTTGTGCATTTGATTTATATGCTCAATGCTTGAGGGGGAGTGTTGATATATATATATATATATATATATATATATATATATATATATATATATATATATATATATATATATATATATATATATATATATTGTTGAGAATATTTGTATATAGAATAGTCTCACATCGACTATATCATGTAATTAGTTGTAATCTACTTATATATAATAATGTCTCCGTAGTGATTTTCAAAACACACGATTTATTCATATGTCTTTTAGTCTCTTGTATTTTAACATATAAAAATAGGAATACCTTTGTGATTGTACTGTCGACAACAACTTGTAAGCAGCTATCGAGTACAAGTTCTTTCAAAGGTGGAAATGTTGTGTGATATTGTTTAGGACACATGGCAGCTAAATTTTGCAGATTGGAAAGATGGAGACACTCCAATGCTGGAAGATGAAGATGAACCTCAATGTCTTTTTGATGATCATCATTGTAATGTCCGAATATATACTCCAATCGGGTGCAATCTTCAATGGAAAGCACTTTCAACTTTGGGAAGACATTGCCCAAATTATTGTCATCAGCATTGTCGTGATCTTCGGTGTCTATTATTATGTATTTCAATTCATCACAACCTTTAATTCTCAAAGTTTCCAACAACATTCTTGAAGCAATAGATAGGACAAATATTGATTTTATCTTCCTCAACTGAGTCAACTCAATCTCTTTGACATTGCACAAAATCATTGATTGTCTTGAAAGACATTGAGCACGCTCCCATATGTTTATGCTAAGGCAATATAAATTTGATTCCTGTAGTGTAATCCAAATTAAATTAAAATTAATCTCATAGTGAGTGTATATAAAATTCAAGAAAATGAAAACATATCATATATCATTTTTCTTTTATTTTATTTTTAGATTTTAATGTTTTCTATCATCTATAATAAACTTTAACACTATTGAATAATCTAATAGTCTCTCCACTCATAATGTTAATTTCACATATATTAAAAAAAAATGGTAATGTAATTAATGTATTCATTGATCTTTTCAAACTTCAATGCAAATTAGTAGTATTAGTTAGACTTATGTTCAGAAAAATAAATGCATCTAATAATTTGAAAAAGAGCTTTATATTTAGGAATACAAATATTTCCCGATAGATACTTATAATTAGAGACACGACAGAGTATTTAATAAGATGAATATATTTTTAGTTTCTGTTATTATATATATGTAGTTTTGTATATTATAAAATAAGGATAATGCTAACTTGTGTCCTTGAGACACATGTTAAAAATTCATAAATAAAAAATAAGTATTAGAAAAAACAATAAAATCATTAATGTAAAATTTGTATTAATTTAAAATACAATTTTCAATAAATTTTTATTATATTTAGCATTACCCATAAAATAAATGGGTTAAGTAACATATGAGAAGAAGGTGAGAGGGTTACCATTAAGTCGATTTGCGGCTGATTCACATAAACCAATGGGACTTTAGTACTTGTGGTACTCCTCAATTTGTTGCCGCAGCAATACATATTAGTCCATGAAAAGATGTTGCATTTGATAGGGTCCGAATGTGTTGGTGGCTTGGAAGCAGATCTAGAAATAGAAGATGACTTCTTATTGGACAAAGTCGTCGTGCGATTACATTTTGGAAAAATGTCAATCAAATTGGATACATCATCAAGCTTTATATTTTTGAGGGAATCAAGTTTGACATCTTGCCCAAATATGTATTTCAGCTTATCACAACTTCTCATTGTGATGGATTCTAATGTCGGAAGATCACTAGCAGAGACAAATGGAAGTATTATTTCAATGTTTGGACACTTCTCAATTCTAACAACTTTTAGTTTCAGAAACGTTGGGTCGCGACTCCTGCTATCATCATCAATTACTTGTCTTCTTGATCCCTCTTCTTTTCTTTCATCTATTATTATGTATTCAAGTAGCTCACAGTCAATTATTTCTAATATCTCCAACAACACTAGGCTACGAGCAATTGATAGTTCAAATAAGGAGATCAACATCGGACATCTATTCAATGAAACTTTCTTTAGACTGCATAGGTTTAGGTTGCACTTAAATAAGCTTTGCAAGTGTTTGCAATTCTCGATAGATAGGTCCTCTAAACTCTTAAGAGAGTCACAGGAAAGAGGACCATTGCACAATTCTTCCAAACTTTCCATTTCACCCAAATGCAGTTCAACCAACTTGGAGAAGACATGTGATACTTGAGAATAAGTATGCTTAGTTCCAATGAGGCACTGTAGTTGTGAAATGCAACTTAAATCAAGCACAACTAGATCATTCATTCCATGGTCCAAAGCAACAATCTCAGGTATGATATTTCTCCATCCCCCCTCGATTCTTCTTAGTCTGAGAACCTCAGCTTCTTGCATACAATACTTGAGTGTTGTTTCAGATAGGAAAAACCCATTCATTTTTTCAATAGACACACACTTTGAAAATGAATAATCAAATGCACCCTCATCGGCTACATAAAACATCTGCAATGTAGGTAAAGTTATTTCTCGACAACAATTATTAAAACTCCTTACAAAATACAACTCTTGAAGTAATGAGCATCTTTCAATCACTTCAAACGGATTATTCCAACAAATATTACAACATTCCAATTTCAACAATCTGAACTTCTCTAATTTCGTAATTCCGCTCGGCAATTCATTAATATCACAATAACTCAAATCAAGTGTCTCAAGGCTTTGCAGATTTCCCAAGACAGAAATGTCACCCAACCTACCACAATTAAAGATAAGAGATCGGATATTCTTCAACGATTGTATTGATTGCGGTAATGATAGGTCTAAATATAAATCATAATGTAATTCAAAAACTCGAAGGCCAGTATTATTTTCAAAAAATGAATCTGGTACTTTGATATTTGTATCCTGGTCATCATGATCCCTATACAAAATGACAATTAGAATCTCAAGCTTGGAACCATCAAGCTTACAGGAAAACACATCCTTTGGCTTGCCTTCACATAACAAATATTTAACATTTTTCTCCCTTTCAACCATTGCCTCTTGATTTTTGTCATTCACTTGTACTGTTTGAATCTCTTTGTTCGCTATCCATTGGGCAGCATCGCGAACCAAGTCATGCATTTTTACTGTCCATTGACTGGCTTCCAAGAATAAACAAGAATTTAGGAGTTTATTTTTGTATATAACTACTTGACTTCGAGCATCTTGGTAGATGCCATAACCTTCCCCAAAAAGGCCTCCTCCAATGGCAAGTCTGGCTAACCTTTCAATATGAACCTTTTCATCTTCTCGAAACACAGAACACAAAAGGAATAAACTCTTTTCCTTTTCATTCTTCATATTATCGTAGCTAAACTTCAAACATTTATAAATTTTAACATGTTCATCATCAACACCATGTATGGACATAGGTTTTTGAAATGATTTTAAGGCCACATCCCATTCATTCCGATGTTGTTCCCCCTTCAAACTACTAGCAATAACAACAATTGCAACAGGTAACCTTTTGCATTCATTTGCAATTTTACGGCCCTTGTCAAGAAAAAATTTAGGTGAAGTTTCACTTAGACTAGCATGCCTTTTGAACATGATCCACGCGTCTTCTTCAGATAAGAGATCTAGTTGGATTGTCTTATTGCATCCTAATTTTCTGCACACCAACAGACTGCGCGTGGTTACGACAATCCTACAACCTTTGTTATTGTCACTAGATGGAATTCCAATTTCATTAAAATCAATATCACCCCACACATCGTCCAATATTAGAAGAATCTTCTCACCATTGGTTAGTCTGCTCCATAGTTTTTTGGGTCGATCTGATTCATTACAATCATCCAATTTCAATCCCAAGGGCCCAGCAATATCATCTTGAATCTTTTTAATATTAGGAGAAAATGACAATGCGGTATCGATGATTTGAGTAAATTGTTTTGATTGCTTAAGTTTCTTACCCACTTCCTTGATCAATGTAGTTTTTCCTGTGCCCGCCATCCCTTGCAACCCAATTATATAATTGTTGTCATCTTTGAGTTCATCCAAAAGCTCAATGTATTTGGATTCTCTACTTTTAAAATGCATATAGTGTTGGGATGAATAGCGTTCAACATCTGGAAGACGAGCAGGGAGTCCAATTGTAAGTTCCTTTCCAGCTTCCATTAATTCTTTAATATGCTCCTTCTTATTTGCCAGTATTTTTCCTCTTCTATATCTCCATATGCAATGAGGACAAAATTCAAAAAAACATTTTTGTTTTTTTTTGGTGTCTTCTTGAATGAGCTTATCAGCTTCTTCTACCCAAGAAAGAGCATTAGCTTGAACATCCTCCCCTCTTCGGGTTACCACTTCAATGCGTTGCTTGAAAGTTGTCCTTTCTATTTCCAACCTAGCTTTTTCTTCTTCAAAATCCTTAGCAATGCACATGAAGCAACATATATAACTCGATTCTGCAATCACGCCATTTATCAATTTCTCCACATATGGCTTCGCCAAATCAGTCAAGAAACTCGCCATCTAAATACATTTCAATAGATCAAAGTTAGGCATATATGTATATGTGTGTATAATGAATCTTGTTCCGTGAGCATTTCATTCATGTTCTTTTTTGTGTAGGGAGATTTTCTTCATTTAGAGCATGTTTATTTGAAAAATTGAACTTGATGTACACATTTTTCATCAAAGAATTTATTTTATAGTTTGTTTGAACAAATATTTGAGAATGTTCAAACAGAGATTCCATTAGATATCTAAATTTAAGATCCTTTAAGCAGATTTCTAAATAGCCAGTCTATCTTTGAAAATGATGTACAAGTTATAGAATTATAAATATAAAACTCTAAGTTGAAGAATTATAAACTCTTGTAAATACTCTTAAACGAATAGTCTAAAACTTGGTTACCTTATTTCATGCACTTTCGGCGAATGCTCAACTCGAATAGCTACTAAGAACAATCTTCCTGATATTTTTCGAATCTGCAGTAGCGAGTATTTGATGTTCTGCAGCAAAAGTATGTTACTGTGCATTGTAATGATTAATTTATGATCCAAAAAGAGAGGAAGGGATCATATAAAGTAAAGTAGCTATCAATTGCTCTCACTTTCACATTTGTAATCAATTAATTTTCAAATGTAAAGAAAACCAATGATCAATATTTGGTTTGAATAATTTCTTTAATTTTGGGTATATATGGTGTATACAATTAACAAATTCAAAACTGGAAACACTCACCCCTGAATACAATTCGTGTATATAAGGTAAGTTAGAAGGTTCCCAAAATGCTAGGTCGTAGTAATTGGATCCAACGGTGTAAGTTTTGAAAAATCTAAGAATGAATTGAAAAGAATAACTAATAAACAATAATATGATTTATTATCTATGTGGTTAAAATGGTAATAAAATGACAAGCGTGTGACTGTTTGTTACCTTATTTCAGCAAAAGTTGAAGCTGTATGAACAATCTTTCTCCAGTCTACGGTAGCTAGTATTTAATGTTCGTCAGCAAAAGAATCTTCATGTGCCTTGTAGTGATTAACTTATGTTCCAAAAATAAAAGAATGAATCAAATAAAGTAAAGTATAAGTACTTGAAGCAACCTCCTTAGTATAAAGTAAAGGTTCAATCATTGACAAACAAGTTATGAATAATTGATCATATAGAAAAATGGAGTCAAAAGTGAAAATGGAAATCATGTTCAAATTAAAAATATGGGAAAGTAACAAAAGAAAAACATTGATGAGATTGTTTTCTACCTCAATCAATGTTTTAGTGTTATATCAGCACATACTCAAGTCTTTTTAATAATCATTTCCTTTCTTGGAAGCAGCTAGGCATCTAGAGAATTTGGAGTATTACACATTGCAATTCATGTTATGCAGTAAATAAAAACTATAAAGACAATAAGATTTATAGATTCAATATATGTATTAGTGAACCTTAAGATGTTAATGTGTATATGATTATTTAAATTGAAGTAGGATATTGCAACTAATAACATAATCCTTTCATATGATTGTTTGTTACCTTATTTCAGCAGCAAATGTTGAAGCTGTAAGAACCATCTTTCTCCAATCTGTAGTAGCTAGTATTTGATGTTCTTCATCAAAAGAATCTTCCATTTCCTTGTAGTGGTTAACTTATGTTCCATAAAAAAAGAAGAATGGATGGAATAAAGTAAAGTAGCAGTACATGAAGCAAACTCCTTAGTATCAAGTAAAGGTTCAATTTTGGACAAACTTTACAGCTAGCTAGAAATCCATGATTTGGGGTTTACAATTCATGTATCCAGTAAACTAGAAGATTCTAAAAAATGCAAAGTAGCAGTAATCGGATCCAACTGTGTAAATTCATGAAAAATGGAAGAATAAAGAAAAATCTAAACAGCAAAAATGTAAAAAATAATGGTACACGGAACACTGAAATCAGATGAAAAATTGCAGAACACTTGGATTAAGAAAAATCTATCTCAAGTGTCAACACGTCACAATAGCATTTTACAAAGCAAGATTCACAACAGGTGCACAAAACCCTGTAAATAATGTTATAACGATGCAGAGTCTTTTCTCCTTCACTCTAAATAGTTAGTTTATACAAATTATATTTGAATGTAGTTTGGCAGTAATAATATTTATAGACTCTAAATAATCTTATAATGATGCAGAGTTTTACCAGACTTATTTTGCATAAGAGAAATCATTTTTTGAAGTATCTGCATTCCAGTAGAGTTAGAAACATCAGAAGTCTTTGCTTCTTCGCTATTTATAGACAAAATCTAAGACAGATATCATTAAAATACTTTCCATCAACCAACGTACTAAATATCAATCGACCCTTATACACCAAACCCAAATGACTGCACGCCGAAAGAACCGCAGTCAAAGTCACTTCATCTGCTCTAACTCCACCAAACTCCATCCTATTAAACCACAAAATATCCTCATAACCACTTTAATAACAGCATTCCAAGTAAACACGTTCTTTTGCTTCATATAACTAAAAGTTCACACTTGACATACATATCAATCAACGCAGTCCCCAAAATCACATCCAATTCCCATCCATTCCTCCTTAGCATATCATGTATCCATATCCCCATTTCAACAGCACCGGAGCTAGCACAAGCAGCAAAAGCATTGACCATTGTTACCTGATTCGGAACCACACCCACATACTGCATCTGTTCAAACACAAGCAATGCATCATCATACATCCCACCAAAGCGATAACCCATGATCAGAACAGTCCAAGACACGACATCCCTGTGAGGCATTTCATCAAACAGTTGTTGACAAAGTGCCACATAACCACACGAAGCGTATACATCAAGAAGGTTTGTTAAATAAGAATAAACAGCATTGAAGAACATCATTGAAGGGAGTAGCCTGACTTTGAGAGAGAAACGACACTTGTTTCATTCTGCTGGCAGTCAAGTTGTGGGAAGGGAGTAGACTTCACTGGCAGGCCTTTGGTGTTCAACCTCCACAGAACTACAACCCAAGTCCTTAGTCAGTCCGCTCTCTTTCATCATTCCCTTACTCTCTCAACATCGCTCCATCTTCCCGCCTCTACATACATATTCCATAGCTGAACATAATAAGCAGTGTTATCTGGTTCCATCTTGACTAGTTTCTGAACTACAAACTCCCTGAATTCAAGGTTCCCTTGAGATTTTAAACCAATGAACACCTATCCCCACATAGCTTTTGTCGGCTCAAAAGGCATAGATATCATGATCTCAAAAGCATATACATCATGATACATCACACCAAAGCGATATTCCAAACAGTCTAAGACAAAACATCTAGGTGAGGCATTTCATCAAACAGTTGTGGACAAAGTGCAACATAACCACACGAAACACACAACATCTGGGTGAGGCATTTAATCAAACAGTTGTCGACAAAGTGCAACATAACCACACGAAGCGTATACAACATGAATTCAACAGGTGGATAGTGATCGGATCCAAGTGATCTGGAAGAATAAAAAAAAACAATAATACCTTCCACCATTTCAATTCATTTCCCCTTCAATGAAAAATGTCATCTGTTTCCTTAAGAAAAAGTCAAATATATATAAATCGTATAAAAATGGGTAATGCTAACTTGTGCTCCAAGAGTATAGGTTAAAAAATCTATAAATAAAAAATTTGTATAAAAAAAAACAATAAACTCATTAATTGTAATCTTCTATTAATGTTAATACACAATTTCCAATAAATTTTTACTATATTTATCTCTTAAGCACAAGTTAGCATTACCCTTTAACTATTATCATTAATTAGTCGAATACCATCACTTTGCAGGTAATATATATATATATATATATATATATATATATATATATATATATATATATATATATATATATATATATATATATATATATATATATATATATATATATATATATATATATATATATATATATATATATATATAGTGTAATCAGTGCAATGACTTTGAACGTGAATTTTTTATGATTAGAGCTTTCTGTGCCCATGCTCTTTTTGATGAGACAAATCATGATCCATTTTTAAATAGAGTGTAATCAGTGCAATGAGTACGATATTTAAACAACGAGATTGTTGTTTTCCAACATAAATGAATCATATAAATGACAAATTAATTTGACACTTATTTAACCAATTTATAATTAAGTCAATTTTCACTTATAAAAAATTATTTTAAAATTATATCCGCAATATGAATTCCTATTTATTTTTATCATAAGACTATAATTTTAAAAATTAATTCTCAATAAAATGTCACAATTAACATCTGAACATGCAAATAAATAAAACAAAGTGATCAATTCATTTACTGAAAAGTATTGTGTAAACTCATAATTGTAATCAATTTTAAAATTAATTGATAAATTAAACATTAAAGGAAACAACTTTCAAATATATACAACAAAACAGAGCATCAAAATATTAGTATTTTTAAAATACAACAATTTCCTCAGAAGAAAAAAGAAACAATATTGTTTTTTGTATAACATAAGGACAATTGCAAGGCCAAAAAAAATATTAAATGAATATAAATATACATAAAATAAGTTCATATTCAATTATAGATATAAATGTATAATGTGTAATATCCTATAAATAAATCTAAAATAACAACAAAGCCATTAACTTTAAAATTGAATATATTCAAACTCTCTCTTTAATAAAAAATAACAGTTGAATAATAAGATGGTTGATAGTTTATAGTTTATATTTGATGACTATTAATTTATAGTTGATAAATGATAACAAATAATTGATAAAATTAATTGAAGTATTTGATAAATATAAAATAACATAATTGTTTAATATTTTTTATATTTAATACATAATCATTTTATTTTTAAATAAATTATAAAGAGTAGAAGTTAATTTTATTAAAATAATAAGGATAAAGTAGAAGGAAAAAAATAATAAACTATTAACTATAAGCTAAATCATATTTGAAATAGGGTTTAAAAAATAACTATAAATTAATAAAATAAATTATAACTTTGTGATTATAAGATCATTACGAGAGAGATTTTTTATTATCAAGTAGCTATAAACTTATAAATGTGTCATGTCAAACACAACCTAAGTAACTAAGTCTAAATTAAAACAAATTGAAGGTTAAAAGAATTTCTTCACTTTACAATATAAAATTATTTACGAATTGTAACTTAATAAATTCACTAATTATGTGTAAAAAAAATCCAGTCATTAGATACACATAATTTCACTCATTATTGTATTTGAAAGTTTCTCGCGGTGTGATTTACAACCAGCTTCCATGGACTCCATTGTTGTGTCTGTATTTGCATAATTCCATCAAAATTGATATAATTTCGTAGACTCCATTGTTGTGTCTGTATTTGCATAATTTCACACTACACCATTTATTGTCTTTGGCAACACTTTTTTAAACAACATGTCAAAATTGTTGCCTAAAAAACATTTATGGCAACATTTTGTGAATGATGCCAGGAATATTTTTTGCAACAACTTATACATGTCCCTTAAACTCTCTATGGGGACGATTTTGAAATGTACTTATGTTATTGTTTTTGCAACATTTAATAAATGACTTCTTAAACACTTTTAAAAAAAATTAATTAATGTATTATTTTTAATTACATACTATCATTTGTAAGCGTTGCATAAAAATTTAAGATTAATGAAAGTTTTAGGAGTAATCTCCATTTCAAGTATAAAAATTTATTTACTTATTATATATTTTTCAAAATAGTTTACTTAATTAATACATAATAATATAATTAATATAAATTAATAAATAAATAATTTAAGTCTTGCGTAATTATTCATATAATTAATATTATAATATTCATTTTAAAAATTTAATAATAATAACAATAATAACAATAATAATAATAATAATAATAATAACATTGCATATACTTAAATAAAAAAGTCATTCTTTCATTGAGAAATGCTAATCGTTATCTTTCCCATTTTCAGTGGATACAAACCTCCTGATGTTCTCGCGAGCGCTGCTGCCACATTGCCCAAATCGCGTCCCCTTTGGTAATAGGCAACGCTCGTATAGAAGACACTTGAAAATTGTTGCTTATTCTTTTAGGCAACGATTTTCATAACTCTAGCAACACTTTTCCAACGTTGCAAGAGACAATAAATGTTGTAGTGTCACTAAAATTGATATAATTTCGATTCACTTGAATGCAATTATTTAATTAATTACATATTGGTGCTTTCATCATCACCATGACCGATCACACACGTTTTTGTACCATTGGAAACCAACTTCAACAACTTTCTGACACCATCTATAACCAGATTCAGACTCCGCTCACCAACCTCACAGAGAAGGTGACAAACCACAACCAATTCATCACTGATACCGCCGCTAGGTTACAACGCATGGAACCCATCTTACAATCCAATGCCGACATTGACGTCACCCATAGTCAGCAACCCCGTAACACTCAGCCACTCCATACACGTAAAGTAAAGCTGGAATTCCCTCGTTTTGATGGCTCTCATGCTCTGGAATGGTTGTTTTGTGCCAACCAATTCTTTGAGTATTATAACAATGCAGATCCTGAACACCTCACCGTAGCTTGGGTGCACTTTGATCAAACTATTATTCAATGGTATCAAATGTTGCACTGTGCACACCCGTTCCTTCCATGGCAAGAATTATCATGTTTCATCGAGCTTGAATTTGGGTTGTCAGAGTTTGAACGTCCTCGTGCATCCTTGTTCAAGCTGACATAATCAAGATCTCTGGATGATTATTATCTAGATTTCACGGTTCTCGCGAACCATTCCACCGATTTAACTGCTGAGGCTTTGCTCAATTGTTTTATTAATGGATCACAATAGGATCTGATATGTGAGGCTTTGCTGGATTCTTACATTAATTCAAGCAAAAGTCGTAGCACGTCTATATGAGGACAAATTTAATCTCACACCAAAACCTTCTCAATTCACTCATCTTGGACCAAATACAACACCCTTAATCCATCAGCACACCCTATACCACCAAAGAAACCACCACTTTTACCCAGTTCGTCCACCAAACCCCATCCTCAAAACCAACGCACCATTAAGAACATTAGTCTTGCTGGGATTCATTTGCGTAGGGAGAAAGGTCTTTGTTATTTTTGTGACGACGAGTTTAGCCCATAACATCGTTGTCCCAGCAAATAGCCGATGACGGTAACGACACATACATTGTACCTGATTATTGTTAGAAATAATTTATATTTTATAAAACTTAGTAACTAAGCTTTGTTAGAGAGTAATTTAGTATGTTGTCTATCTGACCCTAGTTTTCTGTGCATAAATAGACTAGTGGTAGATGTCATTTAATGTAATTCTTTCTTACAACTTTGTAGCCGTCATTTACATAATATAAATATATTATCTCATTCTATTCATCTCTTTTAACTTTGTGCACCAACAATTGGTATCTAGAGCTCCGGTTTGGATCCACGGGGAAACACGAGTGAAATGGTGAGGCGTTGTGTGGTTGATTTTGTTTCTTAAATTCGTATTGAATATTGAACGAAATCGTAACAAAATCATATTTTCTAATTCTACGGGATTGAGAAACACAGTGTTTGGTGAGATTTGAGTGATTGCACAAGGTTGAAGATGAATGGAAACGGTGGTCTGAGCACCAAGCTTTCAGTGTTTGATGGAAAATTTTGGACTCGTTGGATGATTCAAATGTGTGTATTGTTCGGTGCTCAAGATGTGCTTGATATTTTCATTGAAGGTTACGTTCCAGTAGCAGCAAATGCAACAGAGGAATAAAAGAATGCACAGAAAGGTACGAGAAAGAAAGATCAGAAAACATTGTTCTGCATCCATCAGTGTGTGGATGCAAATGTGTTTGAAAAAATCACTGATTCAACGACAGTGAAGGTTGCGTGGGATACACTGGTCAGGTGCTATGCTGGTGACGCATCAGTGAAGAAGGTGAAACTTCAGTCCCTACAAAAGCAGTATGAGAATCTCAACATGAAGAACAATGTTAAGGTATCTTAGTACATCTCTAGAGTGATTCTGATCACTAATGAGATAAAAGCTTGTGGAGAAACTCTTTCTGAACAAGTAATCATTGAGATCCCTTACCCTTCAGTTTGATTACATTGTGGTAGCAATAGAATATTCTAAAGATCTGAGCACCATGAGAATTGAAGAGTTGCAAAGTAGTCTAGAGGCACAAGAGTTGCGTCTGACTGAGAAAACTTTTAAAAGGAAAATAGAGCAGCAGGCTCTGAAAACACTTTCTGGTAAGAAGCATAAAAAACAGTCTTGGTCAGAAGCCATGAGAAGATCTGATGGTGTTCAGAAGTCAGAAACCTCAACTTCTGATAGGTAGAAGAATGCTCAGAAGGGAAAAGAGAGGTATGACAAGAAGAAGATCCAATGCTACTGTATCAAGAAGTTTGGTCATTTTGCTGTTGATTACTGGTCAAACAAGGAAAGGAAGTCAGAAGAAGCAAATATAGCTAGAAGTTATGATGATGAATTTGTGCTACTGATGGCTTATGAATTTGATGATACAGATTTGACAGACTGATGGTATATGGACACTGGCTGCTCAAATCATCTTACTGGAATAAGAAATGGTTGGTTGACTTTGACTTTGGTAAGAGGACAAAGATCAGATGTGTTGATGATAAATACCTCAACACTGAAGATATAGGAAATGTCAGAGTTGTTTTGAACAATGGGAAAACAACATTGATTCAGAAAGTGTGGTATGTATCAAGCATGAAAAGCAATCTGATGAGTGTGGGGTAACTAATTGAGAAAGGTTTTTCAGTTACCATGAATGACAATCTTCTGAAGTTGTATGACTGTAATCAGAAGTTAATTATGGAGTCAGAACAAGGAAGGAATAAAACATTCAAGGTGAATGTAAGAACTGTAAACTCTGAATGTCTTAGTGCAACAAGTGTTGTGAAGGAAAGTGAGTTGTGGCACAAAAAAATTGATCATCTGAATTTGAGAAGCTTAGGACATCTGAATTCGAAGAAGCCGGTGCATGGAATTCCTAAAATTAAGAAGCCTAAGAAGTCATGCAAAGTGTGCATGGAAGGAAAGAAACCAAGATTGTCATTTGCGTCAGAAGTAGCTCCAAGAGCAAAGCATGCCTTGGGAGTAGTGCATTCTAATGTGTGTGGTCCATTTCAAATAGCATCGATTTGAGGGAATAAATACTTCGTGTCATTTGTTGATGAATTCACAAAAATGACATGGGTATCCCTTATAAAGCTCAAACATGAGGTGTTTCCTGAATTCAAGAAGTTAATAATGAAGGCTAAAAATCAGAATGGTCAGACTCTGAAGATTCTCAGAACTGGTGGTGGAGGTGAGTATAACTTCACTGAGTTTAGAAAGTTCTGTGAGGAGAATGGAATTAAGCATGAGGTTACTACTTCTTATACTCATCAACACAATGGTCTTGTTGAGAGAAGAAATTGTACTTTGGTTGATATGGCGGAAGCATGCTAAAGGAGAATAAGCCTCCTCATACCTTATGAGGAGAAGTTGTTGCCACCGCAGCATATGTGCTCAACAGATGTCCAACAAAGAAGTTGAAGGAAATACTTCCTATTTTGAAGTGGACTGGAGATAAGCAAAGTGTTATCCATCTAAAGGTATTTGGTTCTCTATGCTACAAACATGTTCGAGAAGCCAAAAGACAGAAGCTGGATGATAGAAGCAATGTAGTGTTACTAGTGGAATACTACAATACAGGTGCGTACAAGCTCTATTTTCTAGAAACTAATAAAGTTGAATTCATCAGAGACGTCATTGTAAAGGAATCATACATTTGGGATTGAATTAAGTCTCAATCGAACTCTGATGTGAGAACTTCTGAAGAAAGTTCAGAATTAGAAGTTTCTGAAGATGAGTTAGAAACTGAAGAAGGTTCTGAATCTGGAGTAGACTTTGAGGTGATTCTGACTCTGAAGGAGACTCAGAAGGTGAAGATGATTTTGATCCAGATTCTAGTGGTGATTCAGATTTTGGGGATAATTCAGATTCTAGGAATATTCCAGACTCTGAAGGTGATCAAGGTTCTTGAGGGGGTCAAACTTCTGAAGCAAGAGCTTCTGAAGGAGAAGCTTCTGAAGATAGAACATCTAGAGTTCAAGCATCCGAAGGAGATTCTGAACGAGTTCAGAGACCACAGAGAATCAGAAACATTCTGAGAAGATTTGCAGAGTTTGACATGATACAAGACATTGAAGTAGATTTTGAAGAAGAAGTTATTCAGTGTGCCATATTAGTAGACTCTGAACCTATAAGCACGGAGGAGGCTCTTGAGCAGAAAGTATGGCTGAAGTCTATGAAAGAAGAACTTGATGTCATAGAGAGGAACAAGACTTGGAAGCTGACAGAACTTCCAAATGGCAAGAAAGTCATCAGCTTCCGCTGGGTTTTCAAGTAGAAGATAAAGCCAGATGGATCAATTGGCAAACACAAAGCGAGGTTAGTAGCAAGGGGATTTCTGCATAAACCTGGGCTGGATTATTCTAAAGTGTTTGCACCTGTAGCGAGACATGAAATAATCAGACTGGTGATTACAATAGCTGCTAACAGGAATTGGCTTCTGATGCATTTAGATGTGAAATCTGCATTGTTGAATGGTTCATTATAAGAAGAGGTATACGTGTCACAACCTCCTGGATTTGTTAAAAAGAATCTGGAAGGGAAGGTGTACAAAATACATAAAGCTTTGTATGGATTGAAGCAAGCGCCCAGAGCCTGGAATCTGAAGATTGATTCATTTTTCAAGGAGCAAGGGTTTCAGAAATGTGAGATGAAGTATGGTGTTTATGTTCAGCATACTTCTAAAGGCAATATGATTCTGGTGTGTTTGTATATTGATGGCATACTTCTAACAGAGAGTTATGAACAAGAGATAACTAAGTTCAAGAAAGGGTTGATGAATGAGTTTGAAATGACTGATCTCGGGAAAATGACATATTTTTCAGGAATGGAGTTTATATACTCTGAAAAAGGTATCATTTTGCATCAGTTGGACTATGAACTTGAGCTTCTGAAGAGATTTAGGCTACAGAACTGTAAGGCTGCTATCACACCTGCAGATATAAATCAGAAACTGGATTCTGACTCTAATGGTGAGCATGTGGATGCTACAATCTTCAAACAGTTGGTTGGTTCTCTGAGGTATCTGTGTAATGCCATACCTGATATCTGCTATGCAATTGGAATGGTTAGTAGGTTCATGAGTAAACCTAAATGGTCCCATTACCAAGCTGTTGTCATAGTTTTGAGGTATATCCAAGGAACTCTGAAGTATGGAGTTCTATTCCCTCCTGGAAGAAAGATTGAATCAAAACTTCTGATTCTGATTGGTGTGGAGATAGAGTTGATAGAAAAAGTACTTATGGGTCCTTGTTTAAGTTTCTGGGAGGTCCTATTTTTTGGTGTTCCAAGAAACAACTTGTTGTTGCACTGTCAACTTGTGAAGCTGAATATATCGCAGGCGATGTGACTGCATGTCAAACTGCGTGGATTCTGGACTTACTACAGGATTTGAATATAAAAGTTAACTAGCCTCTAAAGTTGATGATTGATAATAAGTCTGCAATCAATCTTGCCAGAAACCTAGTGTTTCATGGGGGAAGCAAGCATATTAAGACTAAGTATCACTTTCTGAAAAATCAGGTTTAAAATGGAGTGCTAGAAGTTATACACTGTAACACCCAGAAGCAGTTGGCAGATGTTCTGACGAAGGATATCAAGACCGATCAATTTCTTCACTTAAGGCATGAAATTGGTGTTGTTAGTTTTGGTTAAATATAAATTAAGGGATGGTGTTAGAAATAATTTATATTTTACAAAACTTAGTGACTAAGCTTTGTTAGAGGGTATTAGTACTTTAGTATGTTGCCTATGTGACCCTAGTTTTCTGTGCATAAATAGACTAGTGCTAGATGTTATTTAATGTAATTCTTTCTTACAACTTTGTAGCCGCCGTTTGCAGAATATAAATATATTCTCTCATTCTATTCATCTCTTTTAACCTTGTGCACCAACAATTCTGACATCGTTGTGATTGCACCATCTAAAACAGAGGTGGCGAAATATCACCCGTCTCTTATCCTTATATGCCATGAACAGATTCTTTTCAGTGGCACAATCCGGTTCCAAGGATTCGTGAATGGTCACCTAGTGCAAGTGTTGATTGATGGGGCAACACTGATAATTTTTTACAACTTCGGGTTGCTAAATTTCTAAAACTACATGCTGAGTGTGTTCAAAATTTCAACATCTTAGTTGTGAATGGTAATAAGATATTTTTTGAATGCAAAATTTCAGACTTACAAGTTACTATTAAAGATCTCGAAATTTAGGTTCCCGTGTTCTTATTACCTTTTGCTAGTGCGGATCTAATTTTAGGCTCATCTTGGTTAGCCACATTGGTCCCTCATGTGGCAGATTATGATTCCTTGAGCCTAAAATTCTTCTATAAAGGGACATTTGTCACATTACAAGGACAACATACCATTCCACCTGGACATGCTCAATTACACCACCGTGTACGCTTACACAGTACTCAAGTCATCTCTGAATTATTACCTTATATTGTTTCGACATGGCCGCTGAAGCACCAAAACCAATGACACTTCCACTAGATAGGCCCGTTCACACCTGAGTGTCTTTTTCTTTTAGTGTTTCTCAAATCTGCTGTGTTTTAATGTGTGTGGACTTCAGGCCCGTTTGGTTATCACCACCCATTTCATAACACACCCTTCTTTTATTTTTTTTAGTTAATAAAAAAAATTTAATTATTTTTTCGTTAGTTTTTAAGTTTTTAATAAAAAGTTTTAATTAGTTTTAGCTAGTGATTTTTTTATATATAAAAAGAAAGAAAAAACACTTTACAAAACTTTTTTTGATTTTGGTTCATTAAGTCATTCCTGATTTTAATTTATACCATTTTCTTCATTTTATCTTGATCTAGTCTTAGATTATATTTTAGTTTTATTTTTGAGTCGATGATGAGACCTTCAGAAATCTTTACTAGTCAAACTATTGATAAATAATAATGGATCCGAGACCACCTTCTTTTCTCTTTCAATCTGTAGAAAATGATCATTTGAATCATTTTTCTATACTTTGAGATCGTGAGAGGTTTCCTTCGATTAATTAACACGAGTTTATGATTAAGACGAGATCTCACCCTTCTTTTGTCCGTGCGACACGATTAAATTGGAGAATGATCCTCAATATCATTTCTCTATCTTGTTCTTAGCACGGATATCAATTTACGCGACCTCTTATAGTTCAACTTTCATCATAAGTCGAGTTACGACGGTTTAATGTTATATTTTGTCCCGATTCAATTCACTAACAAACTAACGACTAACTTTACTTTCTGTCAATATACACCTGCTTTATTTCCAATCAAATATATCATTGTTTTACTTTCAGTCAATATTATCTCTATTATATTATCTTGTCCATATACTTGTTAATATTTCTCTTGATATATTGTTGTGAATATTCTTGTATATATTGTTATATATCCTGTATATTATTCATATCTTGTATATATTCATATTCATTTCTTCTCTTATTCACATTCTTTCAAAACACCTAATAACTATCGAAACCATAAAATTCTAAATTGGTGGACTGTTGGTTATTTGTCCGAGTGACAGATCTTTAGACTTTTTCAAAAACCCTAGCTTGGAGTTGTGTTCAACTTTTGCTCAATCCTTAGTTTAGGACACATTGCATACACACGGCTTCCTTTTGGGCTACCTGACAATGAGACCTTTTATTTCGTGCAATCCTGTGTAATTTGCATGTACCCCTCTCCCATTTTTGATGTACGTATTTTATATTTCTTTGACTGCGGTTTATCTTCTAGGAGCACCCCTAAGTGTCGCTACTGCGAAAAAAGGTGTCGGCAATGACAGAAGAGTCACCACCATTCATTATTTATCCCAAGAGAGGGAAAAGAAACGATCAGGGAAAACATAACGAAAACAGGAAAAGACAGGTCATCGCAACCATATCTCGGGTTCGGGAGTCGGTTACGTAAAGGGAAGGTATTAGCACCCCTCACGTCCGTCGTATTCGATGGGATCCACGCTTGGTTATTTATCTGAAAGGGTGTTTACTATCTAACTAAAGTTATCAGGGACAAAAGAAAAGAAAAGAGACTCGGCAGAGCATCACCGTTCCGTGCCTACGTATTCCCTCGTGCAATGGGAAAGTCAGAGTCAACGTAGTTCGACTAACTGCGGGTGAAAGGTGGGGAAGGTTGCTCGCCGAGACATCGTCGTCTCGTGCCTACGTATTCTCATCTGGTATGAGAAATCAGAGAAAACGTAGTTTGGTCTAATAAGAACACCGGTTGGTTCAAAATGTTTTACCCGAGTAGGGTTAAAACTTAGTTCCAGCAGTTAGGTGTATGCAGCTCGACCATTGGAGACTTACGCGTTACCTGTTTGTGGTAGAAACAAGAGTTAACAAAACTCTCCTTATGAAAAATGTTTTCCATATTAAGTCCCGAAGGATAAAATGATTTGATGTTTGTTTGTGTTTTTAGATAAGAAGTGCATTGATTATTGTTTGTAATTCATGTTGCACTAAAGACTATGACTTAGGAGCGAATGCGTCGCATATCGTCCTAAGGACGTATACTAAACACTCTAAGCAATTGAGAGGAAGCCCCCCAATCACCACTTCCCAAGTATTTAAGGCTCTTAATGTAACACCCTCTTCTATACCCCCAAATAAATGCATATACAAATTTATCAGAGTGAAAATTTTAGAATAAGGTATAAAGGAAGAATGTCACAATTTCACCAATGAAACACTTTAACATTTGCTCCATAAAATATGTAACATTTTCATGGTCTTAGAAATCACATTTCAACATTTAAATTTAAGCGGAAGATAAAATCATTTAATCATTTCCAAAATATTAATTCACATACACATAAGATATCCAGATTAATACATCATGTCAGGTAATTACAAAACCACATCAGATGATACATCGCAATGTATCACAAAAGAATAACTATACTAGTCTAACTACCCGGTGTTACATATCAGAGCAGCCGACTCAAAAGAATGAAGATAACTTCACCTAAAAAGACTCCAGCATCCTAATCTGCAATGCCTCGTAGAGCATTATAAAACAGCAGAAGGGTGAGAAATATAACCATAATAATCAAAGCATAAGATTATATATATATATATATATATATATATATATATATATATATATATATATATATATATATATATATATATATATATATATATATATATATATATATATATATATATATATATATATATATATATATATATATATATATATATATATATATATATATATATATAGGTAATCATATAATTCAACTCCATATTTCTCACCACAATTCACCCTCTTAGTCATATATATTTACCACACATATATAGACAACATGAATATTCACAAAGCATTACCACATCATGCATACACTCACATTTCCACAATCTTATCATTCACACATAAGCATCTCTTCATGCATATGTCATATATCAATGTGACTCAACAACTCAATGCAACTCATGCAATGCGGTACCGACTCTCGTTATCATTTTTCGGTTTTTACATTAAACCGGGTCCACTCTTCTAGACCGATAACTCGTTATCATTTTTTGGTTTTTACATTAAACCGGGTCCACTCTTCTAGACCGATAACAACAAAGGCCCGTCCTCTAAGCCTTCAAACCCACTCTTCTAGGTTTGGGACAAGCCACTAGTTTCCACGAAACTAACAGACATTGCCTCTTGACTAAATGATGCATATGCAATCAACCACAACAATGCACTTAAGACCGTTCTCGCATCTTAATCTCATGCATTTAATAATTCATCTCTTCAAGAATTACACAATGATTGCACATACAACATATATCACAAAAATCAAGGTATTCACATCACAATACCAATCATACAATTACAAGTTATGCACACATATTCACAATGTTCTCATGCATACTCATCACATAATTGTATACACCTTAAGCATCCACAAGTTCATTAAATAATACACACATAATCACCTATTATGTTCACATGTATTTATACTTGATGCAATTAACATTCAAATCACAATTCTAGGATTCACGCCCGTAGGCTACCCACAGCACATATCATCACAATAGATCACATACATACTCACAATGTAGAGGTATTAGTCTATGTGCAACAAATAAATCATCAACACATAGAAACCACAACAAAGAAAACATGCTGTCAAATTCGCCCATATTCGCCTGGCGAGGCCCCGCAGCGAACCTTCGATGGACATTCGCCTGGCGAACCCTCTCAGCGAACACTCACTAGGCCTTCGCCTGGCAAGACTCCCCAGCGAGCCAAAGTCAGTAGCTACTGAATTTGTTCGCCACCATTCGCCAGCACCTTCGCTGGGCGAACCTTCGCTAACCAACCTTCGCCTGGCGAACTCGCCAGCGAAGTCCAATGGGACTTAATCATAATTATTCACCAGCGTTCGCTAGGCTTCACTCGATGAAGCTTCGCCTTCGCTCGCCTGGCGAGAGCCAACAAACCTGCGTAGAACAAAATTTTTGTTATGTCTTCTCCTTCTCAAACCACCACCAACCAACTCCCAAACATCAAAACCAGCTCAAACAACATCACTACATGTTACCCGACTATTCTACGACATTATTACTCAATTCCAACCGATTAAATCACAGTTCTACCGATTATTCCAACTTTTGCCCTAAATGGAAAAGGATGGAAACTACACCAAAACCCCAACCCAACATATATAACATCATGCAATGATCAAATAGAAACATTTCTCACCCTTACCTTGATTAATCAGAGCTTTGATGTTGGTTCTTGATGATTTTCCACTTTCCTCTTCTTCTCCTCTCTTTCTCTTCTTCTTTCTTTCCAAATGTTTCTCTCTAACTTTCTTTTCTTTTCCTTCTCTATTATATATTTCCTTTATTTTCCTTCCTTCCAATTTCCTTCTCAATTCTCTATTAATTCCAATTAATAAAAATTAATTTCCAACATTAATAAAAATCCCACTAAATCAATTAATTACTATAATTAATTATTTAATGAAATTCGGGCTGTTACAACCCTCCCTCACTTTAGGAATTTTCGTCCTCGAAAATGTTACCTGGTTCAAACAGTTCTGGATAAGACTCTTTCATCTGGCTCTCAAGCTCCCAAGTAACATTTTCACCAGCCGGTCCTCCCCATGCGACCTTCACTAAAGCAATCTCTTTACCTCGAAGCTGCTTCAATTTCCGATCCTCTATCCGCATAGGTGATGTCTCAACAGTCAGGTTATCTCTCACCTGCACATCATCTAATTGGACTACATGAGACGGATCTGCAATGTATTTCCTCAACTGAGATACATGGAATACATCATATTTTAATTATTTAGTCATTTTATTATTATTTTAAATATTATATGTTGATGTGCCCTTTGGTAGGGTGTATTTGATGATGTTTGGTGGGTGTCCCTGAGATGGGAGGATCATTGGTGGTAATTTGGTGAGTTTATAATAATATAAGAAATAATAGTAATATTGGTGGTGGTATTAATATTATTATTATTATTATTATTATTATTATTATTATTATTATTATTATTATTATTATTATTATTATATTTATGATTATTATTAATATTTGTAGTAATATTATTAATATGGAGAATATAATATTATTATTAATATAGTTATTATATTATTATGATTTTTGGTGTGAATATGATAATATAGAGAATAATAGTAATATTGGTGGGGGTATTATTATTATTATTATTATATATTATTATATTTATTAGTATTATTAATATTATTATTATTTTGATGAGATAATAATATTATTACTATTATTATTATTATTATTTTGGTGAGATAATATTATTATTATTATTATTATTATTATTATTATTATTAATAGTATTATTATGATTAGTATTATTAATATTAGTAATATTATATTAGTATTATTAATATTAAGATTATTATTATTAATATTATTTTATTATTAGTATTAATATAATTGTTATTATTATCATTAGTATTACTATTATTATTATTATTATAATTATTGTTGGGTGTATTACTATTATTATTATTATTATGTTGAATATTACTATAATATTATAATAGTATTATATTATATTATTATTATTATTATTATTATAATGATTATTATAATTATTATATTAGAATTATTATTGGGAATATTAGTGGTTGAAATAAGTAAAATAAGAGGTGGAAGGGTTATTGAGAAGTTAGAATGGAAATATGAAAAGTCATGATAGAAACCGTGAGGAAGGAAATATGAAGGGGTAGCAAGGAGATATTAGAAAAGTTGGAATAGAGAGAAAATGGATTACCATAGATCGTGGGAAATTGGTGTGATAATAATAATAATATTATTATTATTATTATTATTATTATTATTATTATTATTATTATTATTATGTTATTTTTATTAGTTATTATTATTATTGGGATAGGAAATAAAAAGGAAAATAGAATATGAAGGGGTGGGGGAAGTATTAGAGAAAATAACACGATAGAAAGAGGGAAGAGAGAAAGAGCGATAGAAAGAGAGAAGAGGAAAGAACGAGAGAAGTGAGAAGAACGAAGGAAAAAGGAACGAAGAACGGAAAGAAAAGAGGAGGCCAAGAGACCAAATCCAGGAAGAATTTCATCGATCAACCGATTAACAAGGTAAGGGGGAGAAACTTGATTGGGAATGGTATATACATGTATAGGGTAGTGGGGATTCTTTAACCCCGTAGGAATGTATCGTTGATGAAGTTTTATATTGACATGCTATTGATTGTTGAGTTATGTTGATGTTGATGGATTGAAATATGTTGATTGTTGGTGAATTGTTGTTTTTGGTTAATTTGGCGTATAGGTTGGGTTTACGGTTTTAGGGAAGTTCTGTGTGACCTTTTTGATGTGTCGATAGATTGTTTAAGTGATGACTTTGGAATAATATGTATATGATGATGTACAGATGTTTGATGTTGCCATTGTTGATTGACTGTTGGTGTTGGTTTGGTTTGAGTAAGGTTCAGAGTAACTCTAAAGTGCCGGTAGTGTGCCGTAATGTTGATCTGGAGTAGAATTATAGGAAGATTGATAAGCCTAATATGCATTGGTCGTAATACGGATAGTATAGGAAGTGGATGTTTTAGAATAGGCTTGAACCGGAGAAGAGTGAGAATTCTGAACTGTGAGAACTTGAGAAGTCGCAGGCAACTCGCTAGCACTTCGCTTAGCGAGAAGGCAGCGAGCGTTCGCTAGGTGCTCGCCTAGCGAGTGAGGTAGCGAGTGAGTCCAGTAGGTTCTGTTTGCCTTCGCGAGGAGGTTCGCTAAGCGAACAGGTAGCGAGTATTCGCTGGGTATTCGTTGTGGCGAGTTGGATAGCGAATCATTACAGTAGCCACTGCTGTCATTCGCGAGGAGGTTCGCTAAGCGAACAGGTAGCGAGCATTCGCTGGGAGCTCGCCTAGCGAGGGTGTAGCGAGCGTAGCAGAATGTGGTTTTTCTATGCTGTTATGCTGTGTGCGTTAAGAGTGTAGTGCCCTTGGACTTTGTTGATTATAGGGGAGATGATTGAGTGTTATAGAGTGAGTACTCGGTGATAGTATGTGATTTCCGTTACTAATTATTTAAATGGATAATTAGTTGGTGTATGAATCATGCGGAGCATGGTGTAGTGATCAGTAGGATCGTGTATTCCCGAGTGGTGGGACGTGTTTATATCTTGGTGATAAAGTATGAACTTGTTTACTTGGTGATGGTACTCGTTTTCCTTGATATTGTTGGTGAACAATTGGTTAACGTATATGTATGTAGTGATCAGTAGGATCGTGTGTTCCCGGGTGTTGGGATGTGGTTATATATGGTGTTATAGTATGAATTTATTTACTATCTAATTGATTTATATGGTGTTGGTGTAATATATCTACACATATATGCATTGATGTATGATGATATGATCAGGAGGATCGTGTGCACTTAGTGTGCCTAAATATGATAGTTATGCATTGGTGTGTGCATATCATGGTGTTTTGGTGGGATGAATCATGTCTCAGGAGGAGCGTAAGTGATTCATCCGTACTCCTTGGTGGAGAATGGTGGGGGATAGATCATGTCTCAGGAGGAGCGTAAGTGATCTATCCAGGTTCGATTAAATGAACCAATGAGTCGGTACCGCATGCATTGTGTTGAGTTGCATATTTGCATTATAATATGTTATATTGTAATTTGAACAGTAGGTTCGTTATATGGAGTTGTTGGGGTGAATATTGGTGTGTTGGTGTGTTTTACTACCTTGTTTACATGTATTACATTACCAATATATTTTTGATCATGTTTTCTCACCCCTTGGTTGTTGTTGTGTCTGTGCTTCTCCGGAAGTACAGATAATCTAGGTACTTAGATAGCTTGGATGGTGGTGTGCCAGTCGAGTCTAGGATGCTCTGATACGTAACACGGGATATGGGTGTTTTAATTATTTTATGTCAAACTTGTTGTAATCCTGTGACGTATCACTTTTTTTTTTGTGAATTATAATAATAAAGATTTTACGAAATTTGGCGGATGGCCGAGAATGTTGGAATAATGTTTTCCGCTGTATTATTTTTGAGAATAATTAATAAAGTATTTTTATAAAAATTTGGTGATGTGATATCCCACTATTTTGGTGAAAACTCTGATGTTTATTTATAATGTTTATATTTTATTTAATTTGGGAAGTGGGGTGTTACAATTGGTATCAGAGCAGGTCGGTCCGTCCGGCCAATGTTGTCTAGTGTTATTGTTTCCTGGTATGCGACATGTGTGTAAAAACACTGTCGGTACATGTTGTTGGTTAACTTCATTGGTAGAAGTGGAATGATTCCAGTGGGGGAGAAGTTGTATTTCTCCGAAAAGCTACAGTGTGGTGGCTTAGTGTGTTGAGGAGTGATATCATAGTTTGGTAAAGATGGTTTGTACCCCATCATGATTTCGGCTGTCTATTAACAAATTGAGGAACTGATCACCCTTAATCTCTTGTTAATAGTGGACGGGATTGTGTTGGATGGGATAGACGTATCTTGCAAGCTTGGGTGGCGTGAGCAGTGTATAGTCTTGAGTTAAGCTAAGTGCTTAAGGGATTATTTTGAGGAATTTGGCATAAGACGGTGTTGAAGTGTCTATTTTGACTGAAACTTGGAATGAGAAGGAAAGTGAGAAAAATTGGGATTTGTCAATTATTTGCGATTGCCGGAGGTTTCCGGATGAGGTAGGTGATTTACTATCGGAGTGTGAAGTAAAGCTCACACGTTGACTTTGTTGTTGGAACGAGTCCGATATTAGTGACTCCATATGGTGTGTTTTCGTTGGGATTGGAGAAGTTGAAGAGTCAACTTGAAGACCTTCTAGGAGAGAGGTTCTTTTGTTTGAGTGTGCTACCGTAATGTGCACCAATTTTGTTGGTTAGACAGATAGAAGGTTTTGTGAAGCTTTGGGTGAACTATAGATAAGTGAACAGGGTGACTATCAAGGATAGGTGTTCGCTTCCAAGAGTTAATGATTTGATGGAACAATTGATCGAGGGATGTGAGTCCCTTGGTCATGTGATCTCGAGTAGAGTTCTTGTGGTGGATGGGACGAAGGTCAAAAGTTCTATCGTATTAGGAGGCTCAAAGATCTGCTGTTGAGATTGGAAGTAATTGAGTTTTAAATTATTCATAGATTTAAAATGTGTTGGATGGCTTCCTATGGATGGCTTCCTAAGTATAAAATTGTTGTTGTACGTTAAATTCCGAGATCACAGCTTTTTACAGAATCGAAATCGGAAACTCGGACGTCGGGTAACGGTCGAAAAGAGGATTTTGGGACTGTCATGTTCGCCTGGCGAGCATACTGGCGAACGTCCATATTCGTTGCGGTGTTCGCCTGGCGAAGGGGTCCTGGGCAGAAAATGTTATTCTGGTGTTTTTGCCGTAACGGGAGAACCGTAACTCGGAATGACGCGCGGTTTGAAGCGTTGGAAAGCTATTCAAGTTATCTATGAGATGGTGAAGTATTGACATAGATTTAAGCTATTTATTGATGAAGTGTGTTTGAATGTTGTGGTAAGGACGGGCGGTACGGTATGTGTTCCCGCTATAACTCACAACTTGTTTGTCCATTTGGCATGGGATCTTCTTTAATTATTTATATAAGGCAATGGTTGTGTTAATAAATGATATTTTAAGGTATTCGAAGCGTATAGAGGATTATGTTGAGCATAAGGAACTAGAGTTATCAGTGTTGGAAAAAGAGCGGTGATATACTTCCGTAAGGAAAGTTCTGTCGAATCTGATAGAACTAATTGTGGTGTTTGTGATGCTTGTTGATATAATTAGGGGATTTGCTAAAAACAACTTCAGCGAGTTTCAATTATGCAAAAGGCAACTTGAAGTGTATAAGAGAAATCATCCGACCAATGATTTAGAGTTGGTTACTATTGTGATTGTACTGGAGTCGGAGTCTTCAAAAGTTCAGACTGAGATCGGAGATGTTTGGTGATCTTAAGAGTTTAAGGTGTTTGTTTAATTTGAATAAGACGAATATGAGGCATAGGAAATAATTGGGACTTCGAAAAGAGTACGACTTCGAGTTGAATTACCATTCGGGTAAAGCGGACATGGTAGATGATGCAGTGAGTTAGAAATATTTGCATATACCGAAGATGATGGTGAAAAGAGTTAGAACTGATTGAGAAATTTCATAATATGCGTTTTGTGAGTAAGGATACTTCTTATGGAGTTAAGCTTTTATTATTAAGATCTGACTAGTGATATCCTTGAGAAGAATCAAGAAAGTCAGAAATCTGGGTTGAATAGTGAATTAGTTGAAATTGATAAATTAGAGTCGAAGAGTGGATTGTCGGGTTTGTGGAAATAATACCACGAGGTGTTATGATAGAGTATGTATATCAGATGTTGTTGAAGGGAGTAGGAGTACCCGTGAAGAAATACATTGAGGTAGATGGAGTATCCATCTCGGTGCTATGAAGAAGTAACCGAACTTGAGTAGATTGTTTTTGAGACCATGGATAAGGAGAGGTGGAATATGCTAGTTAGAATTGTCGGAATTCGAAGAGTGAACATCAGAGACTGTTGAGTCTGATGTAGTCGTTAAATATTCCAGAGTGGAAATCAGGTAGTATTTTCACAAAATTGGTGTTGAGATTTCCAAAGAATTTGTAAAGACATAATTTTAATTTGAATTGTTAGGAATGGATTAACTATTCCGTGTTGAGGATATACGAGATGCATATTGAGAAAGTGGTGAAGTTGGATGAGATACTGACGAATATTGTGTCAGATGGAAATTTGAGGTTTATATTGAGATTTTGGAAGGGCTTACAAGAAGCTTCGGGTACTAAGTTGAAGCTGAGTTCGACCTACCATCCGCAAACTGATGGTCAGTCAGAGAGGACTATTGAGTCTGTAGAGAATTGGTGAGAGCTTGGGTGTCGGATCAAGGTGGAGCGTGGGATGATTAATTATCATTGATTGAGTTACCTATAATAACGGTTACCATCCTAGTGTCGGAATGGCACTATATATGGCTTGGTGAGATAGGGAGTGTAGGACTCTCCTGTGTTGAAATAAATCGAGTGAGAGTGTTGTACTCAGACTTGAAAATTATGCTTGAGATGGCTAAGAAAATCGAGAGGATCCGAGGCAATATATGTTTTGAGGGTCACGTCGGTGACTGGTGTTGGTCGAGCTTCGAAATCTCAGAAGTTCGCACCGTGTTCTGTAGTTGTATCAGAGTGGCGCAGCGGAGGCATGGGAGGAGTAACATGTTAGACTGTTTTTCCGTTGTCGCTGTGAATTGGCATGATATGTTTCATGTGTCTTAGTCGAGAAAGTACATTGAACCAGGTGGATGATGTACAAGTGAAAAATATTCCGATTGTTGAGGCATTACTAGTTCGTTTTGGCGAGCGAGGAATAACTCCGAAGGGAGGAGATATCTTTGGTGAAAGTAGTATGGGGAGGTGCTGCAGAAGGCAGTGTGACCTGAGAATTGGAATAAAGGATGCGGGGAACGTATCCGGAATTATTTCCATCAGGTAATTTTCGAGGACGAAAATAATTAAAGTGGGGGAGAGTTGTAACACCCATTTTAATTATTTAGTCATTTTATTATTATTTTAAATATTATATGTTGATGTGCCCTTTGGTAGGGTGTATTTGATGATGTTTGGTGGGTGTCCCTGAGATGGGAGGATCATTGGTGGTAATTTGGTGAGTTTATAATAATATAAGAAATAATAGTAATATTGGTGGTGGTATTAATATTATTATTATTATTATTATTATTATTATTATTATTATTATTATTATATTTATGATTATTATTAATATTTGTAGTAATATTATTAATATGGAGAATATAATATTATTATTAATATAGTTATTATATTATTATGATTTTTGGTGTGAATATGATAATATAATGAATAATAGTAATATTGGTGGGGGTATTATTATTATTATTATTATTATATATTATTATATTTATTAGTATTATTAATATTATTATTATTTTGGTGAGATAATAATATTATTACTATTATTATTATTATTATTATTATTTTGGTGAGATAATAATAATAATAATAATATTATTATTATTAATAGTATTATTATGATTAGTATTATTAATATTAGTAATATTATATTAGTATTATTAGTATTAAGATTATTATTATTAATATTATTTTATTATTAGTATTAATATAATTGTTATTATTATCATTAGTATTATTATTATTATAATTATAATTATTGTTGGGTGTATTACTATTATTATTATTATGTTGAATATTACTATAATATTATAATAGTATTATATTATATTATTATTATTATTATTATAATGATTATTATAATTATTATATTAGAATTATTATTGAGAATATTAGTGGTTGAAAGAAGTAAAATAAGAGGTGGAAGGGTTATTGGGAAGTTAGAATGGAAATATGAAAAGTCATGATAGAAACCGTGAGGAAGGAAATATGAAAGGGTAGCAAGGAGATATTAGAAAAGTTGGAATAGAGAGAAAATGGATTACCATAGATCGTGGGAAATTGGTGTGATAATAATAATAATAATAATAATAATAATAATAATAATAATAATAATAATAATAATAATAATAATAATAATAATAATAATAATAATAATAATAATAGTAATAATATTATTATTATTATTATGTTATTTTTATTAGTTATTATTATTATTGGGATAGGAAATAAAAAGGAAAATAGAATATGAAGGGGTGGGGGAAGTATTAGAGAAAATAACACGATAGAAAGAGGGAAGAGAGAAAGAGCGATAGAAAGAGAGAAGAGGAAAGAACGAGAGAAGTGAGAAGAACGAAGGAAAAAGGGAACGAAGAACGGAAAGAAAAGAGGAGGCCAAGAGACCAAATCCAGGAAGAATTTCATCGATCAACCGATTAACAAGGTAAGGGGGGAGAAACTTGATTGGGAATGGTATATACATGTATAGGGTAGTGGGGATTCCTTAACCCCGTAGGAATGTATCGTTGATGAAGTTTTATATTGACATGCTATTGATTGTTGAGTTATGTTGATGTTGATGGATTGAAATATGTTGATTGTTGGTGAATTGTTGTTTTTGGTTAATTTGGCGTATAGGTTGGGTTTACGGTTTTAGGGAAGTTCTGTGTGACCTTTTTGATGTGTCGATAGATTGTTTAAGTGATGACTTTGGAATAATATGTATATGATGATGTACGGATGTTTGATGTTGCCATTGTTGATTGACTGTTGGTGTTGGTTTGGTTTGAGTAAGGTTCAGAGTAACTCTAAAGTGCCGGTAGTGTGCCGTAATGTTGATCTGGAGTAGAATTATAGGAAGATTGATAAGCCTAATATGCATTGGTCGTAATACGGATAGTATAGGAAGTGGATGTTATAGAATAGGCTTGAACCGAAGAAGAGTGAGAATTCTGAACTGTGAGAACTTGAGAAGTCGCAGGCAACTCGCTAGCACTTCGCTTAGCGAGAAGGCAGCGAGCGTTCGCTAGGTGCTCGCCTAGCGAGTGAGGTAGCGAGTGAGTTCAGTAGGTTCTGTTTGCCTTCGCGAGGAGGTTCGCTAAGCGAACAGGTAGCGAGTATTCGCTGGGTATTCGTTGTGGCGAGTTGGATAACGAATCATTACAGTAGACACTGTTGTCATTCGCGAGGAGGTTCGTTAAGCGAACAGGTAGCGAGCATTCGCTGGGAGCTCGCCTAGCGAGGGTGTAGCGAGCGTAGCAGAATGTGGTTTTTCTATGCTGTTATGCTGTGTGCGCTAAGAGTGTAGTGCCCTTGGACTTTGTTGATTATAGGGGAGATGATTGAGTGTTATAGAGTGAGTACTCGGTGATAGTATGTGATTTCCGTTACTAATTATTTAAATGGATAATTAGTTGGTGTATGAATCATGCGGAGCATGGTGTAGTGATCAGTAGGATCGTGTATTCCCAAGTGGTGGGACGTGTTTATATCTTGGTGATAAAGTATGAACTTGTTTACTTGGTGATGGTACTCGTTTTCCTTGATATTGTTGGTGAACAATTGGTTAACGTATATGTATGTAGTGATCAGTAGGATCGTGTGTTCCCGGGTGTTGGGATGTGGTTATATATGGTGTTATAATATGAATTTATTTACTATCTGATTGATTTATATGGTGTTGGTGTAATATATCTACACATATATGCATTGATGTATGATGATATGATCAGGAGGATCGTGTGTACTTAGTGTGCCTAAATATGATAGTTATGCATTGGTGTGTGCATATCATGGTGTTTTGGTGGGATGAATCATGTCTCAGGAGGAGCGTAAGTGATTCATCCGTACTCCTTGGTGGAGAATGGTGGGGGATAGATCATGTCTCAGGAGGAGCGTAAGTGAGCTATCCAGGTTCGATTAAATGAACCAATGAGTCGGTACCGCATGCATTGTGTTGAGTTGCATATTTGCATTATAATATGTTATATTGTAATTTGAACAGTAGGTTCGTTATATGGAGTTGTTGGGGTGAATATTGGTGTGTTGGTGTGTTTTACTACCTTGTTTACATGTATTACATTACCAATATATTTTTGATCATGTTTTCTCACCCCTTGGTTGTTGTTGTGTCTGTGCTTCTCCGGAAGTACAGATAATCTAGGTACTTAGATAGCTTGGATGGTGGTGTGCCAGTCGAGTCTAGGATGCTCTGATACGTAACACGGGATATGGGTGTTTTAATTTTTTTATGTCAAACTTGTTGTAATCCTGTGACGTATCACTTTTTTTTTGTGAATTATAATAATAAAGATTTTACGAAATTTGGCGGATGGCCGAGAATGTTGGAATAATGTTTTCCGCTGTATTATTTTTGAGAATAATTAATAAAGTATTTTTATAAAAATTTGGTGATGTGATATCCCACTATTTTTGTGAAAACTCTGATGTTTATTTATAATGTTTATATTTTATTTAATTTGGGAAGTGGGGTGTTACAATAGGCCACTTCTCCTATCCTCTGCAAAATCTGATAAGGACCAATGAAACGCGGCAACAACTTGCGCGACTTCAATGCCCTACCAACACCTGTCATCGGAGTGGCTCGAAGAAACACATGATCTCCCTCTTGAAATTCAAGTGCCTTCCTCCTCTTGTCATAATAACTCTTCTGACGACTCTGACCAACTCTCATCTTCTCTTGAATCATCTTGATCTTATCAGTAGTCTGTTGAACTAACTCGGGTCCAACAACATAACTCTCTCCGGACTCAAACCAACACAATGGTGTCCTACACCGCCTACCATACAACGCCTCAAATGGTGCCATACCGATACTCGAATGAAAACTGTTGTTGTAGGTAAACTCAATCAAAGGCAAGTAGTTATCCCAAGCTCCTCCTTTTTCCAATACACAAGCTCTCAAAAGATCTTCAAGCAACTGAATCGTCCTCTCCGTCAGACCATCTGCCTGAGGATGATACGCTGAACTCAAACGCAACTTAGTACCCAAAGCACTCTGCAAGCTCTCCCAAAATCTCGAAGTGAACCTCGGATCTCTATCCGAAACAATACTCGACGGAATACCATGCAAACACACAATCCTCTCAATATACAATTTAGCCAACTTCTCCAACGGGTAATCCACACGCATAGGGATAAAGTAAGCAGATTTAGTCAATCTATCCACGATAACCCAAATAGCCTCAAAATTACTCGGCGTCCTTGGCAAACCCGATACAAAATCCACGGAGATACTATCCTATTTCCACTCAGGAATAAACAATGGCTTCATCAAACCTGATGGCTTCTGATGCTCAATCTTTGACTTCTGGAAAGTCAAACAAGAATACACAAATTCCGCAATATCCTTCTTCATACTAGGCCACCAAAACACTTTCCTCAAATCCTGATACATCTTAGTAGCACCCGGATGAATACTCAATCCGCTACGATGTCCTTCCTCAAGGATACTCTTTTTAAGCTCAACAACATTCAGAACACAAACTCGATCCCGACATCTCATAATCCCATTCTCATCAATCCGAAAATCACCACCTTGGCCTTGGTTGATTAAAGTCAACCGATCAACTAAACTCAAATCCGATTTCTGTCCTTTTCGAATTTCATCCAAAATACCACTTGTAAGCTTTAACATACCTAACTTAAATCCAAAAGAAGTTCTCTCACATACTAAACTCAAATCCCAAAATTGCTCGACCAATTCCAACTCTTTCACCATCAACGCCGACATATGCAATGATTTCCAACTCAATGCATCCGCTACTACATTCGCTTTACCCGGATGGTAATTCAAACCAAAATCATAATCCTTCAAAAGTTCAAGCCATCTTCTTTGTCTTGCATTCAATTTCTTTTGATCAAAAAGATATTTCAAACTCTTGTGGTCACTAAACACTTCAAATCTTGCACCAAACAGATAATGCCTCCAAAGTTTCAACACGAACACAACGGCGGCCAACTCTAAGTCATGCGTCGGATAATTCTTCTCATGCACTTTGAGTTGCCTCGAAGCATAAGCCACAACTTGGTTATTCTGCATCAACACACCTCTTAAACCCATCAAAGAAGCATCATAATATACAACGAACGGTTCTTCCGAATTTGGAAAAATCAAAACAGGGGCTGTCGTCAACCTCCGCTTAAGTTCTTGGAAACTCGCTTCACACTTGGCATCCCAAACAAAAGCTTAACCCTTCCTAGTCAACTGCGTCAATGGCAACGATAACTTAGTGAATCCTTCAATAAACTTCCGATAATAACTGGCTAAACCAAGCAAACTTCTAATCTCAAAAACTGACTTCGGAGTCTCCCATTGCGATACCGCTACAACCTTCGACGGATCAACCGCAATGCCATTACTCGAAATCACATGACCAAGGAAACTAACTTCCTTCAACCAAAACTCACACTTAGAAAGCTTTGCAAACAACTGCTTCTCTCTCAACACAGATAACACAATCTTTAGATGCTCGGCATGCTCTTCTTCGCTCTTCGAATAAACCAAGATGTCGTCGATAAACACAATCACAAACTTATCCAAATAAGGATTGGAAATCCTATTCATGTACTCCATAAATACACCTGGTGCATTAGTCACACCAAATGGCATCACAGAATACTCATAGTGTCCATACCTCGTCTTAAAGGCCGTCTTCTGAATATCCTCAGCTTTCACGCGAATCTGATGATACCCAGATCTCAAATCAATCTTGCTGAACACACTTGCACCAACCAACTAATCCATCAGATCATCAATCCTCGGAAGTGGATACTTATTCTTAATAGTCACCTTGTTCAACTGTCTGTAATCCACACAGAGCCTCATAGAACCCTCTTTCTTCTTAACCAACAACACCGGTGCACCCCACGGCGACACACTCGGACGAATAAACCTCTTTTCAAGCAAATCATCAAGTTGACTCTTCAACTCTTTCAATTCTGATGCCGACATATGATAAGGAGCCATCGATATCGGACTAGTTCCAGGAATCAAATCTATTGAAAACTCCACTTCTCGCTTCGGTGGTAAATCCTTTATCTCTTCAGGGAAAACTTCCGGAAAATCTCTAACAATTGGGAAAGCACCAATCTCTTCACTTCCACCAATTCTCAAAGTTGCCATAAGCATAAATACCTTAGCTCCATCTTGCACTGATTCTTTCACTTGTCTCGCTGTCATAAACAAATCTCTTGCAACGTCCGATTCCGGAAAAATAACCGTCTTGTCAAAACAGTTAATATATACCCGGTTGAATTCCAACCAATTCATCCCAAGGATGACATCGAGTTGGTCTAGGTGAAGACACACTAAATCAATTCCAAAATCTTTACCGAAGATACTCAACGGACAATTTAAACAAACATACGGTGTAGTTACCGAACCCATAACAGGAGTATCAATAACCATACCGCCACCAATCACAGACAACTCAAGATTCAACCTTCTAACACAATCCAAAGAAATAAAAGAATGTGTAGCTCCGGTATCAATTATAGCGATCAAAGGTGTACCATTAATGAAGCACATACCTCGGATCAATTGATCGTCGCTAGCAGTCTCAGATCCAGATAGAGCGAACACTTTTTTGCTCCCTTGATTCTTCTTAGGCTTATCACACTTGGTACTAATGTGCCCTCGCTCACCACAGTTGTAGCAAGTCACACTGGTACCGCTTCTACACTCAAGAGCCTTGTGGCCTGGCTTGCCACACTTGAAACACTTTTGTTCAACACTTTTGCATTCGGGAGCATGATGTCCCGCTTCACCACAGTTATAGCATCTAACCGGAGTAGAAACTCCCCCACTTGGCCTCTTGCCATAACCCATTCTCTGCTTCCCTTTGTCTGCAGGAGTCACATAAGGTTTTCCTCGGAATTGACCTTTTCCTTTCTTATCACTTAAACTCTTGTAGTGGCTAGACCGAGCCCTACTGTCTTCATCATAGATTCTGCTCTTGTTCACTAACTCAGAAAACCGCCTGATTTCCTGATATCCAATAGCTTGCCTAATCTCGGGTCTCAAACTGTTCACAAACTTGAGGCACTTAGACCTCTCGGCATTAGCAGTATTATAATGAGGACAAAAATTGATCAACTCTTCAAATCTTGCCGCATACTTTGCTACCGTCGAATTACCTTGTTTTAACTCAAGAAATTCAATCTCTTTCTTCCCTCGCACATCCTCTGGAAAATACTTTTCCAGAAAAGTCTCTCTGAACAGATCCCAAGTGATCACAATATCATCTTCCTCAAATCTTTGGCGAGTATTACCCCACCAATCTTCAGCTTCTTCTTCGAGCATGTGAGTCCTAAACTGCACCTTTTGTGCATCTGAGCAATTCATAACCCGAAAAATCTTCTCCACAGCTTTCAACCAAATCTGTGCTTTGTAAGGCTCATGGGTTCCCTTGAAAATCGGAGGATTGTTCCTTTGAAACATCCCCAAAGCACGAAATTCATCTTCAACAATATTCCCCGCATTCACATTGGCCGGAGGCTTCTGCCCAATCGCTCCCGCCAACCTTGTCAAAGCTTCTGCGATCGCTTCATCGTTTCTCCCTGCAACCATCTTACTAATTCCAACAACAGAACCACGTAAGAACAACAAATATTGATAATGCAACACACGCATATCAATAACACACAGGGAAAAACACTCTAATAACTTGGCCGGACGGACCGACCTGCTCTGATACCACTATTGTAACACCCCCTTCTATACCCCCAAATAAATGCATATACAAATTTATCAGAGTGAAAATTTTAGAATAAGGTATAAAGGAAGAATGTCACAATTTCACCAATGAAACACTTTAACATTTGCTCCATAAAATATGTAACATTTTCATGGTCTTAGAAATCACATTTCAACATTTAAATTTAAGCGGAAGATAAAATCATTTAATCATTTCCAAAATATTAATTCACATACACATAAGATATCCAGATTAATACATCATGTCAGGTAATTACAAAACCACATCAGATGATACATCGCAATGTATCACAAAAGAATAACTATACTAGTCTAACTACCCGGTGTTACATATCAGAGCAGCCGACTCAAAAGAATGAAGATAACTTCACCTAAAAAGACTCCAGCATCCTAATCTGCAATGCCTCGTAGAGCATTATAAAACAGCAGAAGGGTGAGAAATATAACCATAATAATCAAAGCATAAGATTATATATATATATATATATATATATATATATATATATATATATATATATATATATATATATATATATATATATATATATATATATATATATATATATATATATATATATATATATATATATATATATATATATATATATATATATATATATATATATATATATATATATATATATATATATATATATATATATATATATATATATATATATATATATATATATATATATATATATATATATATATATATATATATATATATATATATATATATATATATATATATATATATATATATATATATATATATATATAGGTAATCATATAATTCAACTCCATATTTCTCACCACAATTCACCCTCTTAGTCATATATATTTACCACACATATATAGACAACATGAATATTCACAAAGCATTACCACATCATGCATACACTCACATTTCCACAATCTTATCATTCACACATAAGCATCTCTTCATGCATATGTCATATATCAATGTGACTCAACAACTCAATGCAACTCATGCAATGCGGTACCGACTCTCGTTATCATTTTTCGGTTTTTACATTAAACCGGGTCCACTCTTCTAGACCGATAACCCGTTATCATTTTTCAGTTTTTACATTAAACCGGGTCCACTCTTCTAGACCGATAACAACAAAGGCCCGTCCTCTAAGCCTTCAAACCCACTCTTCTAGGTTTGGGACAAGCCACTAGTTTCCACGAAACTAACAGACATTGCCTCTTGACTAAATGATGCATATGCAATCAACCACAACAATGCACTTAAGACCGTTCTCGCATCTTAATCTCATGCATTTAATAATTCATCTCTTCAAGAATTACACAATGATTGCACATACAACATATATCACAACAATCAAGGTATTCACATCACAATACCAATCATACAATTACAAGTTATGCACACATATTCACAATGTTCTCATGGATACTCATCACATAATTGTATACACCTCAAGCATCCACAAGTTCATTAAATAATACACACATAATCACCTATTATGTTCACATGTATTTATACTTGATGCAATTAACATTCAAATCACAATTCTAGGATTCACGCCCGTAGGCTACCCACAACACATATCATCACAATAGATCACATACATGCTCACAATGTAGAGGTATTAGTCTATGTGAAACAAATAAATCATCAACACATAGAAACCACAACAAAGAAAAGATGCTGTCAAATTCGCCCATATTCGCCTGGCGAGGCCCCGCAGCGAACCTTCGCTGGACATTCGCCTGGCGAACCCTCTCAGCGAACACTCACTAGGCCTTCGCCTGGCGAGACTCCCCAGCGAGCCAAAGTCAGTAGCTACTGAATTTGTTCGCCACCATTCGCCAGCACCTTCGCTGGGCGAACCTTCGCTAACCAACCTTCGCCTGGAGAACTCGCCAGCAAAGTCCAATGGGACTTAATCATAATTATTCGCCAGCGTTCGCTAGGCTTCGCCCGACGAAGCTTCTCCTTCGATCGCCTGGCGAGAGCCAGCAAACCTGCGCAGAACAGAATTTTTGTTATGTCTTCTCCTTCTCAAACCACCATGAACCAACTCCCAAACATCAAAACCAGCTCAAACAACATCACTACATGTTACCCGACTATTCTACGACATTATTACTCAATTCCAACCGATTAAATCATAGTTCTACCGATTATTCCAACTTTTGCCCTAAATGGAAAAGGATGGAAACTACACCAAAACCCCAACCCAACATATATAACATCATGCAATGATCAAATAGAAACATTTCTCACCCTTACCTCGATTAATCGGAGCTTTGATGTTGGTTCTTGATGATTTTCCACTTTCCTCTTCTTCTCCTCTCTTTCTCTTCTTCTTTCTTTCCAAATGTTTCTCTCTAACTTTCTTTTCTTTTCCTTCTCTATTATATATTTCCTTTATTTTCCTTCCTTCCAATTTCCTTCTCAATTCTCTATTAATTCCAATTAATAAAAATTAATTTCCAACATTAATAAAAATCCCACTAAATCAATTAATTACTATAATTAATTATTTAATGAAATTCGGGCTGTTACACTTAACGTACAAGAATCCTTAACCTTTATTAAGTGTTTTGAAGATGTTTGAAGATGAGAAGAGAAAGACACTCTAAAGGGAGACTAAGGCTCAACCTAGTGTTCTCATACAAAATGCACCTATGATTGGGATAAGAGGGAATGCTACCTATTGTTATCATACATGGGTTTAAGCCTAAGGTCTATCATAATCTCAAGAGATTAGAGATCCTAAGGGAACATGGCAAAGAAGAAAGAAGAAGGAGAAGGAAGCATAAAATAAGAAAGATGCAAGTATGCATATGCAATGCAACACACAAGCAAAGGGAGGAAATGTGTGGGGTAAACACCTCCACAAACACATCTCAACCTTTAGTAATGAAATAAAGAAATGCAAAAACAAAGAAGAAACAATCCAAAGGAAAGCACACAATTGCACACAACAATGGGATGAAAATGGGAGAATAAATCCTACAACCATTCAAACATCAACCACAATGCCCAAAGGCAAACTAAATGAAAAGAAATGGAACCAAGAGCAAATGAGAGAATGGGAGGCAATGCGGGTACAACAAGGGAACTCATAAGGGCAACTCAACCATAAGCAAACTCAATGATTATTCAAGAAACAAACAAAAGAAGTCCTTAAGGAAGCACCATTCGTGACATGCTTCAAGTACCTCCAAAGGAGGGACTAAGCTATCTCAAATGGGATCCCAAAGTCATTGGACAGAGGTAGGGATGAGAGGAGAATGTGCATAAACCAAAGAAAGAAAATCACAAAAGAAAATGCAAAGATAGGCAAGGCAAAAGACCTAAGTCTTAAGCATGTTCAACACTTGAAGCACAAGTGGAAAGCCTAAAAAGAAATGAAATTCTCAACAAGAAATGAACATATTTATGACCTAAAAATGAACATCCAAACACCTCAATATGTTAACAAGATGAATCAACAAAATTTAGGAGTTCAATGGATCCACAAAGGTCATTTCCAAATCAAACTAGGTCAAGTACTTGTGTGAGCCTCCCTTAGAATTGACTTAACTTGTAAGTCACCTCAAAAATAGGAAAAAGGATTAAAAAAATAACTAAATAAAATGCAATAATTACATTAATATGTTGGAAATCAGAGGCCAAAAGCACAAGGGCAATGTTCCATCAAAGCACCACCAAAGGAAATAAATCCCTAAGGTGTACCACTTTGAAATGGAAGAATCGAGGGTCAACAAAAATTCCATAAAAGTCCAACCAAAATGCATCAAACCAGGGGAAAATTGTCCTATAAAATTCTTCAACTCACCATGGATATGATAAAAAAATTTCAATAATTGGAGAGGAATATTGGTCAAGAAACAAATCAAAAACAATAAAGAACAAGAAAATGATCAAATAAAACACTTCCAAATGGTTAATCCTTTTTTAATTGAAAAATAATTAGAAAATAGAAATAAAAGATTCCAAAAATTAGTTAACATGTTAAAGTATCTGGAAATATTTTGTTTGAGATTTTATCACACTTGGAAGCATTTTTGTTGAATTAAAAGTAAAACAAAAAATGAAAAGAAAAAGAAAAATAAAAGAATAAAAGATGTGTGCTGAATAGCAAATGTTTTAGTTCATTCCAGTGGGCCAGAAGGGGAGGGGGTGTGATTAGCGTATTAGGCCTAAGATTGACCCAAAGCTGAGTCCATAATGAAACGTTGTGCCCCATTTATACGCTGGCAGTTAAAGATCAAACTCAAGCGAGTCAAAGTGATTGCAATCGTTGATCATTTCCAGTCAAACGGTCAGCGCGTACAAGTGTCAAGCCTTGTCATCTCAACGGAGGAAAAACCAGACGCCGGAGCCACTGTGCTTCGGTCGTCTTCTCCGATTGCCTCACCAGAATAGCAGGTCAAAAACTGAACCAAATCAAGTGAAACCTTATACCAAATTAAAGCTCTCACTGCGTAGATCATGAATCTAAGTTTGGGTTTTATTTATCAAGCAAGAACAAAGAGAAATGAAACATCAAAGATTCAAGCGCCATAACTGAATTGCATCAAACAACAACGTAATCTATCCAGAATCTACCTACATTTATAGGACTTCAATATGCAACAAAAATGGCGTGAAATAGATGTGTATTAAGAGTGAATTCCTGAAAAGAAATTTACCTAACGGAGCCTCTCCGTTGGGGCTTATAATGGAGTCAAGCTTGCGCAAAACCTTGCAGAAACGTTCAATGAAGATCAATGAAGAGAATGTTGATCTTGAATTGCTTTGAATTTGCTTGATTCTTAGATTTACGATTTCACTTTCTCCTTGAATGCTCCAACTGTAATTGAGCTCCTCTTGCATGCAATTGCATGAATGAAGGTTCATTCTTCATCATAACCTTTTATATTTTGGATCCATGATAGTTTGGAGGCCCAATTTGACTTGTTATGGTGAATTGAAGAAAATCCAAAATTGGATGGAAGCTTCAAGTACACGTGCAAAATGGCTCCAATTGCATTGTTTTTTTATTCCAATTGCTTGCTGAGACTTGGCATTGATCTTGTGGACTGAAATTGATCCTTGAATTGATCCAATGGTTGATTTTGAATCTGTAACTTATACTTGAAGCAACTTGAAATGGCTTGTGTTTTAGCTTGCACCACTCCAATCCAATTTGTGCATTTCACTTAATATGATAATGGGACTCAAAATATACACAAATATGACATGAAAAGGGATTAAAAACAATTTAATTCAAATCATGACTTTAAAGTCCTTTTTCTTTGATTTTCCTTCACCAATCTCCAAACTCTAGCATAATTCAATCCAACTTGATGTTCCATGATGGAATTGAGCTCATTTGAAGCAAATTTCATGTTGGGAAAAGTTTCATTTGAAGTGTGCAAATGGATGAAATGGACCTATAATGAAAAGGACCTTTAATCTTACTTTCCCAAAATACCCCTGCCTTGCAAGCCTCATAACTTGAGTTCCACAAATTAGATGAAGGACTTCTAGGACCTTTTGGAAAGTTAAGATCATATGAATAACTTTCATGTTTTGGTAAAAGTGAGATGAAACATGATTCTAGGTCAAAAGTGCATTGGAAGTTGGTTGACTTTTGTTGACTGAAAACACATTCATCTGAGGACCTATAACTTGTCAGCATCATAACTTGAGTTCTAGAAATCCAATGGATGAGTTCTAGTACTCAAAAGAAATCTAAGAACATGATCTACAAGTCTCATGTTTGCATCAAAGTGAGATGTGTTGCACCCCAAAATTTGCTCAACCTTTTCTTGCCTGATTTGTGTTTCATTGCATTTCATTTGCATAGTTACATCATGTACATAGTTCAATCATTGGCATATCATAGCATAGCATGCATCTAACAAGGGATCAAGGGTGTCTATCAAGAGAAGAGCCTAGCAAGAGGTGTTATCCAAGTTTGAGAAATCATCCAAGCCATCAGGAAGTGATTGGAAATCTTGAGAAGTTTGAGTGCCTACATGTGGGTTTTACTCCTATCTTGAGGAATGTTGAGAATCATCAGTGGGATGAGAAGCATGGAATGTGAATGTGAGGTGTGTATGGATCTCATGGGATGCCTAGAGGGCCCTATTGAAGCTGAGGCAAGTCATTGGTTCAAGTATGAGAGCCACAGTTGAGGTGCAGTCAACTAGGGTTTCATCTGGGTCAACCTTAATTCAATTGAGTAGTTGGAGAGCATCAAAGCCTACCTTGAGGTCATGGTATGAATGAATTGGTATGTTGATACATGTGTGGTGTTGTACCAAGGTTAAGCAAAGAAAGATCAAGAATGTGGGAAGTTGCTAAATTAGGGTTTCAGTGTAAAATCCCTTATTTAGTGCCTAACTTCAAAGCCACATAAGTCAAAATACAAGTTTCAAATGGATCTTTGGCCAACATGAAACTTGTAGAGATTCTCAATGCCTTTAATTTGAGTACTATAAGTCTTCAATAAGATTTGTAGAACTCAAGTTATGGTCTTTGCAAATTACATGTCACTAGAGGACACTGAAATTTATCTGTGAAAGTCACTTGACTTCCAAGCAACTTTTTCCCTTCAAGGAGTTTTCAAATGGATTCTTGGCCAATATAAGAGTTGTAGATATTGATCTTAGATTTCCATAGAGTACTAGAATTCCTCAAGGGGATTTATAGAACTCAAGTTATGATCTTGGCAATCCAGGGGTATTTTGGGCATTTGTGATTATAGGTCATTTTCAAGCATGTGCCAAAATCTCCATCTTCCACTCCTCAAATGGAAAATTGTTCAACTAGAAAGTTGCTCAAAATAGGGTTTTAACCTTGACCATGCATCAAGGAGGGTTTGAATTCGCTCATATGAGAAGTTGGTTGAAAATGGTTTTGAAATGAAGGAATTAAAGTGATTAAAAGGCCAAAATTGTGATTTCTTGATTTTATGGCCAAACAAGTCCATGTTACATACCAATTTGATCAGAAAATATGTTTTGGGAAGGATGGAAATATCACATTTTGAATTTGAGGTCATTTGCACATGGTTTCACTTTGTTACTTAAGGTTGAAGAAACATAACCATCCATTGCCTTAAGATCAAATACAAGGGAATTACCATCCCAATTCAGTTCTAAATATCATGAGGAGAGAAATTCCAATGAGATGGTGAGCTAGAACAGAGCAAGGCATGGTTTTGGCATGTGAGATTTTCAATTTCTCATTCAGGTTGTTACAGAAGGTTTTAGAGTGTTCTAACACACTCTATATATTGTATACAACTGATTCAGATAGTTTTTTGGGCTTGCATTGGAGAGAATTAAGAGATAGCATCTGAATTTTCTCAACTTCATCTCAGAATCGGATTTGGAGATAGAGGGAGTTCCAAGGCAAATTGTCCATTGGAGGAGCTTTAGAAGTGATCCTTGAGTGATTCTGCAAGAGATTGGAGGTTGAATCGTGCCATAACCTCATCTATTCATCCACTTTCAACAGGTTTGCATTATTCAAATTTCATCATAATTGGTAGTGAATTGATCAGCATTTGATGCATGATTAGGTTAGTGTTGATGTGAGGGTGGATTGAAGTGCAAAAGATTAGGAATTAGAGACCAAATTAGGGTGATGCCATTTTCTGTTGAAGCTCATATCTACTAGTTCTTGAGGTTTTAATGGCTTTCAAATGGTTAGAATTGATGACTGAAACATGTAGATGAGCTTAGGATCTTTAATTGTAAGAATTGAGTTGATCAAGATTGGGTGATTTTTCTGCAACTACCATCAGGTTTTGAGTTTAGATGAGGATCAGTGGAAATGGAGGTCATATTCGTGACCAGGGTGAAAATTGGAGTGGATTAGGGTTTTTAGTTGGCTTGTTTGGTGAGTTTTGGGGTTTGCTTCGCCGGAGAAGACGGTGGCGCCAAGCTCAGGCCACCGTCTGTGTTTTCCCCCCTCAGTTCAAATATTTTGGGGACGATGACTCCCAACCATTGGGTGGTGCTTTGACCTTGACTAACAACCCCAATCCACGACCACGATGGTGTTTCAATCACTGAAGGATTGAGTTGGGATGAAACTCACCGTTTCATTTAATTGAGTTGTCTGGGCCTAAGGCTTTGCTTGCTAACCACACCTCCGTTTGGGGCCCATTGAGAATTACAACGTGAATTATTTGCTATTTGCCACACGTTTTTCCAATTTCCCTTTTAATTTCTGAGTGGTTTTAATATTGGTTTGGGCTTATTTCATGCGCGCTATTGACACCCCCTCTTGGGCCCAGGTGTGGATTTCAACTGGTTTTAATTGCTATCTGACACGCCACTTTATTCATTTTCTTTCTATTTTCTTTTATTTTACATTTTTACATAGTTTAGAAATAAATCCATAATAAATAGGAAATTTAATCTTTTTAATCCAAGTTTTTTTTCTTGACTCCTTAGAATATGTAGAATTTAATAGGGTTGAAAAATGTTTAGTTCATGCATTTTTTATTTTATTTGAATTTTTTGCATTTTAATTGGTTTTATTTTTAATTTGTTTGGTATGCCATTTTGCTGATTTTATTGTGAATGATTGGTGATGAATTTTGAGTTTATTCTTTTTGGGCTAGTTAGATTAGATATGCATGTACCCATAGTAATTTTCTCATATTTTTGTGAGATAAATTTAGGCTAGTTTGAGCATTGAACATTAGGTGGTTTAGAATTAGGGTTTTAAGATGATACCTTTAGGTTTAGGGGATAGTTTTAGGTCCAAATGAATGGTTAACCCCCTGATTTTTGTATGAGAGATTCTTAAGACGTTTAGTAACCCTTATAGTTTTTTATAGGATTTTATAATCACTTTTGGTATTTTAAGTAGAATTAGTTTTAAGACTAACTTCTAGGTGTTTCTGATGAACTAATTTGGATAGTTTAACTCAATAGTTCCCCTTAGACTAGGGTGGTGTTGCTTTTGAGCTTGGATGATCATGAAGACCAATTGAAGATGATTTGGAGAGCTTGAAGGAGCTTGGATGTGAAGATTCTCTCATCTTGTGGATGCTTGTCGGGAGCTTAGGGAAACTAGGGTTTTAAGAAGTGCCTTAGACTTAGTTTTGTTTGTTTCTTCAAACATGGAGCATATTGTTCATCTCCATTCAATCCAATGACATAAATTCCTCCTTGGGAAGCTCCATCTCTCCTTAAGAGGGATGAGTGGTATGCCCAAGTGAGTAGAACTTTGAGGATACCTTTCATTTGCAATGTTGAGTTCTCAGTGACTTCCCTTGGTTGTCATTGAGCCTCTTAACATTTCACCTTGATATTGTTGGTTTGATTCTCCCTGGGAGGTGCTTATTGAAGCTTGGTAAAGAGAAAGTTGAAGCTTATTAAAGTTGAAGTTTGAGCTTGGTGAAGCTGGTTGCTTGTTGAAGCTAGGGTTTTGCTGCTTGTTGAAGTTGAAGTCAGGGGCTTGTTGAAGCTGGTTACTGGTTGGGGTTTGAGCTTGCTTAAGCTGGGTGCTTGTTGAAGATTGAAAGTTTATTGAAGCTTGAAGATGAGAGTTATTCATGAAGATGAAGGTTGTTGCTGTCAACTTTTTGCTGGTTAATCATCTGTTGCTGCCAGAGCTGCTGTTTGCTGTAGGAGTTTGGTGCTGCTGCTTGGGCTGCCTCCTCTGCTTTGGGGTTTTGTTTTCTGTATTGTTTGTTGGCCTGTGTAGCTTGCCCCCTAGGTTTGAGGTGAATGTTGATTCACTTTGCCTGTTGTTTTCCCAGGTTCGAGGTTGAGTGGGACTCCCTTGCCTCGCTTGTATTGCTGCATTGCATGCATTTTACTGTATTTGCTTGCTTTCTTTTCTGTTTATCCCTTAGGATCTCTGATTTCCTCTGTGCAGGAGGGAATTATGACAGACATTAGGATTCTTATCCATGCATGACAACATTAGGTTAGTTTTATTCCCCTTTCAACCCTAGGTTTTTTAGAGTTTCTTTCTCTTCTTATCTCAAAACAATTCCAAAATACAGTAATAAGGTTAATCGATGTCGTACGTTACGAGCCTTAAGCTATTTGAGAAAAGGTTGCTGGAGGGTCACTCTTCAGTAATCTGACTGCTTAGTATGGTACCCTTAGGGTGACATGCAACGTAGTCACTCTCTAATCATAGTCTCTAGTGCGTCGGAGATTGCAAACAAACTAAAAAACACTTCTTTCGTAAAAGATTAAAAACAAACATCAAAGTGTCATTTTTGTCCGCTTGGACTCTTAATCAAGAAAAACCCTTTCTTAAGGAGATAAAAAACTGTCAGACAAGCTTGTGTCCTCCGTAGCCCAAACTACATTTGCTCTGATCTTTCATGCTGCATGAAAGTACGTAGGCATATGATGCTGTATCCTAGCGAGCAACCTTCCCCTCCTTTCCCGTAGGTAGGCGAACTACGTTGACTCTGATTTCTCGTTTCAGACGGGAATATGTAGGCATAAAGTGCGATACTTTGCCGAGTCATTTTCTTTTCTTTTTAACCCAGACCTGTAGAGTAGATAGAATAACACACCCTTAGATAGAAAATAAGCATGGATCCCGTCGAGTACGACGGACGTGAGGGGTGCTAATACCTTCCCCTTGCGTAACCGACTCTCGAATCCAGGATTTAGTTGCGATGGCCATTCCTTTCCCTCTTTGCGTTAGGTTTACTCTGAGCCTTTCCTTTCCCTCTTGTGGGATAAATAACGCACGGTGACGACTCTTCTGTCATAGCTGGCGCCGATTTTCACAGTAGCGACAAGATGAAACTTGTATCTTGAGATATGTGATCTTGAAGTTGGGCACTAAATTGGGGATTTTACACTGACAAAACTTTGAAACCCTGATTTAGTAACTTCTCACACTCTTGATTCTTCTTGATTGGATCTTGAAATATCACCTTAGATGCTTCAGCACAACTTTACATGATCACAATGACTTAAAACCAAGTCTTAATCTCCTTCAAATTCACAGTTGATCTTGCACTAGGCAGATGAAACCCTAGGTGTACAATCTTCTGACTGCAACCTCTTGCGCATGATGTAACAACTTGGCTAAGCTCCACAATGGCTTAAAAGCACTCAATGATCTCCCACAACATTTTCCATCCATAATCATGGACTCACAATCCTCTGATACTCTTCAATTGGCTTCCAAGATAGGGGATAAATCATAACTATCCATCCACTCCCTCAAAGAGCTTTGACCTTCTCCTGATGATGACAAGCAGTTGACCACTTGAATAAAACCTCTTGCTTAGGCTTAGACCCTTGGTAACCTTCTCTTGTTATGCGCTCCTTTCTTGATCCCTTGCAAATGAACAATGATATACAAATGCAGATGCTAGAAGATGCAATGAAAACATAAACCAAGTCCAAAAAAAGGTTGGGTAAATTTTGGGGTACAACACCAGGGACTAGTATAACCGTTTTCAAACTAATTCTCGATTCTTCATAGAGCCATTTTCAAACACCCATCTGTAAGTCGAGTGCTCGTACATATTTGCCATCAACCTATCGCACACACTGTTGCACTTCACTCTGGTCTCGATATTATGAGCACCCCCAGGGACTAGTATCGTTTCTCACACCTTGACCCTTGACTCGTCGTCAAGTCAGTCCTATTTTAAATCAAAACCCTCGACTCTCCGTCGAGCCATTTTCAAACCCACTTATATTCCACCATGTTTTGCACGCAAATACAATTCAAACGGATTTTCTCAACAAACTGTTAAACCAATTCATCACCTTTTCTCTTTTACAACTTTTCCCCTAAAATCTTGGTCTCGTACTAAGTGCATTTTCAAACTTTTTCCTAATATAACTTGAATGGTTGTGGAATGGTTAAGCGTAGGCCTTCTCCTATCCCGAGTGCTTGACATTACCTTTAGGGTTCACTGTTGTAAAGCACTTACCATTCAAGATCAAAACACTTTCAATAAGAGAATGGAGTTCTCTTTGTATTGAACTAAAGAGAGAAGATTGAGTACATACTTCTTCCTCTCTGAGTGCCAGGATACTCACTGTAGAGTGTATGGTCTCGAAATTCGTCTTTCAATACGAAGAAGTGACTATATTTGCCACACCTTTTCATAATAAATCTCTGAAATAAAGAATTGGGTACTACCCGCAAGGGGTTACTATCTGAAGACCTATTTCACTCCTAAAAACAACCTCCACAAATCAAACGTGACATCTTGCCTCGAAGGTGAAAATTAATCTTTTCAAAAAAGATATGCTACGTCCATTCTACCGCATACAGGTAACGCCTAAGACTCTATAAGCTAGCTGCAATACGCTTAACTGCTAAAATGCGTATGTTGATATCGTCTACCAAAACTCACCAGTTAACCGTAGGCCGAACTACGGCTGCTCTGATTCTTTACTTCTTTTAAGTAAAGATACGTAGGCACAAGGGCCCCAATCCTTGATGAGCATTTTCCCGTATCTTATCTGTAGTTTTTCGAACTACGTTGACTCTGACTTTCTCATCCCTGTTAAGAATACGTAGGCATAAGACCGCGAGGTCCTACCGAGTCTCTTCTTCCCCTTCATCTCTCTTTTCCCTGTTTCTAGCCCTTCTCTTTATCCCTTTGAATACTCTTATGAATTAATACCCTTTAGCAGATATCTTTACACATAGACAAATAAATGGTTTTCATCGAGTACAATGGATGTGAGGGGTGCTAATACCTTCCCTTCGCATAACTGGCTTCCGAACCCTTTCTCTTGGTCGCGAGACCATCTTATCCGTTTCTCTCTTGGGGTTTTCTCGATGTTTTCCCTTCCCCTTTTTAGGATAAATAAAGTTCGATGGCGACTCTTCTGTCTTTCTATTTTTGCCTCTCTGTCGTTGCATTTTCGAGTAGCGGCAAGAGTTTACCAGATGGAATGGACAAAGTCTGACAAAGTGTTAGGACATTGTTTAGGACTTGTGGTTATTTCAAGTTACTTTATTTGAACATGTTACTTGTATGGTGGAGCGTGTGCCTAAGAGAAGGCATGTTAAACACGTGTCTTGATATATATGCTTTCTTTGGAAGGTTTACCCTAAAGTTGAAATAATCAAAAGTACCTTAACCGGTCCATACTTTTTTTTGGTGAAGCTACATTTCTCATTTAATGTTCTCATTGAATTGACCTTCGATATTTTCAATGGTTTCTTACTTCCTAAGAAACAACTCGGGTATTTAAGGGATTCTTCACTTCGTTTTGTCTCAAGTTGTTTTTCTTTTCTGTTGTGCCTTGTTATCATGGGATTTATCCGCCTTTGGGTATGTTCAGTCTAGGTATGGGTTGTATTGGACATCTTTGTCAATTTTTGGCTAAAAAGGGGGATAAAAGTAAAAATACAGGGGTTGAGTTTGTTCTTGCAGTTGATTTGCAAGGATGTTGGATAGGATGTTCTGACATTCTATCAGAGTCTAAGGTTTTCCTTTTGTTTTAGGTCTTACCTTCGTGTCTTTTGATATGAGTTGTAAACATAGTCGTGTTGTATGATCTGAGTTACCCATGTGATGGAGTATAGGGTCTTTAGTAAATGGGAGCACTCTAGAGGGGGATTGTGTTTGAATGAAGTGTACTTTGATCAACCATTTCAGACTTCCTTCTATCTTATCTAGGAGCCTCAACTTCCTTTCAGGAGAACTTCCTTTCAAGACCTTTTTCAACTGCACTCACACTGGGTTTATTGTGCAGAAGGATTTTTAGCCAAAATTTGTCAAAAGGGATAGATTGAAAGCTCCCGAGGTTTGACTAACATTTTGGTAAAACTTTACAAAGAACAAGATGATCAAACATGAAGAATTCTACAGATAACAAAGATGTCGAATGAAATGTCCTAGCATGAAAACTCGACATCCTGGACTTATTTAGTAGGTGTTGGAGCGGTAAAGCAGCAAGCAAAAAATATTAAGTACCCAGTTTTGTCGTCTCCACAGGGATTAGTGCGATATGAACGTTGTTCAATGATTTCTACATTTCTAAACTTATTGTTCAAAAGTTTTGGTTTACAAGGTTCAAAGAACCATAGATAAAAACAGAAATTATAAAATAAAGACTGCAATATAAACGGAGCCTTGTTGGGATTGGATTTCATCAATTGATAACATATGCATTCTTCTGATCAAATTAAACACAGCGCAATCATTCGTCTAATATCATCACGTATCACTCACGACAAAGCTTATCTCTAATGCGGCATCGAGAGAAAAACCGTGTTGTCTCATTGGTGATCTCTCACCCAACAAAAACACAACACAGAGCATTAAGATCTGATACTCACGCAAATGCTAAGCCTAAATCTATCTTTAGCGTTTAGGACCTAACCGGTAATCATCCTAGATCCAGATCCGAAGAGTATATCTCTATCACGATTCAAATCAAAGATTAACAGGTAAACAAGAATGAAACCCATATCAGATAAACAATTGTTTTGCATAAAACATGATGATCAAAATACATACACACGCTTAACCCTTTTTACACGTATTCATCTAATCTGCCAAATGTTGGTGAACATCATTCTTCATCACTATTATCACATACCCACACAATATTATATTGATCCTACCCATGCTACCCATGCTACTTAATCAACACAACACCATAGAAGATACAATGAATATCAACTTCAAAACCATGCCAAAAGTTTGTTCATTGACAGAAGAAGATCTGAGATCAAAGATGTGAAAAGGTTTTGTCAAGACCCACAAATACATAATCAAAGATAATCAATCAATAGAAAATCCAAACTAGTTCACAAACATAAGTTAGATGAAATACATAAGGTATCAAAAGATTACATCCAAACCCCAACAAGAGATCGAAGATCTTACCTCCTCCCTCTTAGGGTTTTACTTCTCTCTCTCTCTCTCTGTTCTGATGTTTCCCAATGTTACAAGATGGAAAAATAAAAAAAAGTGTTTTAGTTATGACCTAAAAAGTAGTAAATATAGTACAAAAAGATGTTATGTTTCCGCCCATTCGCCAGGCGAACAGGGACCTTCGCCAGGCGATTCAAATGAAACCTGGCACTTCAAAGTGCCTCCAGCAAGCAAACCGCCCTTCTGAGTTATCGTGCCTTCGCCAGGCGAAGGAATCATTCGCCAGGTGAACCTTCATTGGCTTCACTCGCCAGGAAAAATTTATGTTGGTTTGCTTCTGGAATATCCAAAGATCCTTCTCCAACTCCTTCACCAGGCGAATGGTAGCGAAGCTTCGCTGAACCCATTTGCCAGGCGAACTTCATACCCTTTTGGTCTGGGAGTTTAATTTGAATTACTCGCCCTGGCTCGCTAGCACTCACCTGGCGAACCTTCGCTGGCACTCGCTGAGCTTCGCCAGGCGAACATGACAGATTCCAGCTTCTTCCAGCAGCTCTGATTTTGCCTTGTGAGCATGACAGCATTTTGGTGGTTTGCATATTGTCTTGGTTTCCTTGCCCATTTCTTGTGTCTTACTCTTCACTTGTTTTGTGCCTAATTCCTGCACAATAACACAAAAATCAAAGGTACCAAGAGCTTTTTACACTATATTGCAAACCACACAAAACAATAGTGGTTTTCTACACTTAATTGACGAAAATGAGTGAAAATGCCAACTTTTGATAGATCAAATAAGTGAAATTTGGCATCTAACAACTCGCCCTGACTAGCTTTTTGCTTGTCCTCAAGCAAAGTATGCCTCTCATTTTGCAACAATAGGATTTGCTCAAGACTAAGATTCACCAAGAATGGATAAAATTGGCTCAAACACAAATGATGCAAACAAGCCATGGTTTTAAATGTTTAGAATCAAAAAATGCACAAGAAATAAATTCTTAAAGCAATTATAAAGCCATGTATTAATCAACAACTATTTTTTTCATGAATGAATCACTCTATCTCTCCTCTTCGAATAAGGATTGAAGAAATTACGCGTTTGCAACCGCGGGGGCAATTTCACTCAATTAACAAACAATGCCAATATTAATTCAATTCATACAAAATCTAACAATCAAAAGCGAAAATATGGAAGCAAGAAGATCACTAAGGTCTTTAAGGTTTTAGCTTGGTCGGGTTTACAAGCAAGGGACATTTCTAAGGCCATTGAAATGAAATTGTCGATGCAAAAGAGACATTCACCGAACACGTTATTTACACATCTCAACTTCATTCCATTTGTTTTTCGATTGCAAACTGTTGCGGTGAAATTTGGATGTCAAGCTATTGATTAACTTGAATCTTAATTCATTTACAACCGGTCTTTGATTTATCCGAAGGAAAGGTTAAAGAAAGGAAAAACCTAAAAGGGAGAGATCTAAGGTTCGGGGGTTGGTTAAATTTAGGGAAGGTATTAGCACCCTAAACTTCCGTAGTACTCTACGGGAACCTTTTGTTTATTTTTTTTTATTTATTCCATTAATTATTTTGCTTTAGGGTATATACAAAGGATTGAAAATTAAAAAAGACCTAAGGGTTAATTCTAAGTTTACTCGGCAAGACATCGCATCTCGTGCCTACATATCCTTACGGGAATGGAATCAGAGTAACTGTAGTTCCCCTCAAAAGGGAGGTTAGAAACGTCTTGACTGTGGCCAAGGTTTGTTCAGAGACTCCAATCTCTATGTAAAAAAATGTTAATTAAAATTAAAATAGGGTTAAATTAGGGATTCCACGGCGGAAAACCTTAAAACAGAGTACGACGACTCTTTTGGCCTAACACTAGGATAAAAGCAATTTTGCCCACGGCGGGACACCTAGGCTAAACAGGGTTTGATCCATTAAAGGGGTAAGGCTATTGACTCGGCGGCCAAAAGGCTGGACCTAATCCTTCGGAAGGATAAAACTGTAAAAAAATGTGAAAATATGACAAATCATTATATGGAGGAATAATTAAAGTACAGAAATAAGAAAAGTAATAAAGGCAGAGGGTATAAAGAAACAAAGAAACATTTCTGAAAACATGAAGAATATGAAAATATGTAATGACACTTAGAATAAAGTGAGGGAGGAAAATAGTGTGGGGCTGTGGCCACCACAAGCACATCTCAACCTCGAGCATGCACATGAAATGCCCAAAGAAAGAAAAGTAATAAAAGGTACATAAAATGACACGACAAACATCAAACATCAGGAGTTCCTTACGAAAAGGTTTTAATTTTTTAATATTTTAATTATATAAAAAAGGTTTTAATTTTTTTAATAAAAAATATTTAAGTTAAAATTATAAAAAAAAAATTAAGTTTAAATTATAAAAAAAAAGTTTTTGGGGGAAAAGTCTTTTCAGTTTTTTAGAACAAAAAAGGTTTTTCATCCCAAAAAAAGGCTTTTCAGTTTTTTGGGAAAAGGCTTTTCAGTTTTTTTTGGGAAAAGGTTTTTGGGAACAAAAAGGTTTTTTTTTTCTTCGGAACAAAAAGGCTTTTCAGTTTTTAAAAAGGTCTTACTAAAAAAAAAGTTTTAATAATAAATAAAAAAAGGGTTTTGATTTTAAAAAAAGGTTTTGATAAAAAAGGGTTTTGATATTAAAATCTACGGACCTAAACACACATGGAGATTAACATGGCAAAATATGCACATAAACATGAAAAAGCAAAAGGTTTAATAATTTAACGGACTTAAACACATTAACATGGCAAAATATGCACATAAACATGAAAAGGCAAAAGATTTAGTAATTTAACCTACGAAGCGGAGGTTTGCTTCGATAAATGTGAAAAAGGTTTGAATAAGGGAACACTGGAGAGCTCCAATCCTTCTGACGAGTTGTGGGAACGACCGTCTTTCCTCCCTGGGGATCTCCTTTGTTTCTCCCTTTCTCTCTCCTCTTTTCTGAAGAAAACCTTCTGACCCCTTTTCAACAAGGCAACACATGTATATATAGGGAACAAATTAGGGTTAACACCAAATTGTCAATAATGTCCCTAAAGCCCATTTTAAAGCCCAAACTAAATAATTAGTTAAGAAAAAATAAAATTTAAATAATTTAAAATAATTAAAATAAACTTAAAATAAAAACTAATAATCCTATTGATTCCTAAAATCAAAAATATTATAAAAAGAACAAAATTTTTTCTAATATTTTTTATTTTATGATTTTTTGGATATTTTTATGAATAATTTAGAAAAAAGTGAAAAAAAATAATATTTTAAAAAATAATTTAATTAAAATACGAAAATAATAATTAAATAATAATAAAAAACTATTTTTGTTATTTTTTAATGAAAGATAGAAAAATTTAGAGTAAAAATAATAAAAAACAAAAAGTGACTAAGGTGAGATTCGAACTCTCAACCTCTCACCCTCACAACTCCTTACACATGTCCTCCTGCCAATTGTGCCATTTTTACTTTTTAGAAAAAAATGCATGCCATATGATATTTACCTGCAAAAAGTCAAACGACTATACAAATTTGTTAGTAATTGATTAAATGCAATAAAAATGCAATGAAATGCGACGACAAATCTTAGGGCAAAATTTGGGGTATTACAGTTGCCCCTATTTAAATAACTTCACCGGGTGATTTGAGCAACGGAGACTCGAGAAATCATGGTGGAGGAATTTAAATACAGATAACCGAAAATTTTGCCTTTAGACGCAGTGCTATGCAATGATATGGACAAAACAAAACGAACTATAATGCTAAATATGATATGAATCTGATATGATGCGTATGATGAAAATGACAAATGCACGGATACAGACGAAACAACGTCACAGGGGACGACCCATCGAGGAATTGCACTAGGGAAGAAGACATGTCATATCTGGAAGAACGTCGGGTAGACACGACACAGAATTGTTGATAGGTGCCAAGTAAATTAGAAATTGTCCGCAAGATAAGACGCGGGTAAAACACGAGCTCAGGAGAAAAACGCAAATGGGGATAAAACACCCATGATGCCAAGTAAATAAATTTTGCCCACAAGGTAAAGACACGAGTAAAACACGACCTCAGGGAGAAAAAAAAAGCAAATGGGGGTAAAACACCATGATGTTAGGTAAACCCAGGAATATCTGGTAAACGGGGAATAAAACACCCGGGATAAAGGTACATGGGGGATAAAACACCCAAGGATAGAAGGTAAGTGGGGATTAAAGCACCCAAGATAGACATGTAAGTGGGGAGTAAAGCACCCAGGATAGAAATGTAAATGGGGAGTAAAGCACCCAAGATAAAAATGTAAATGGGGAGTAAAGCACCCAAGATAAACATGTAAATGGGGAGTAAAGCACCCAGGATAGAAATGTAAATGGAGAGTAAAGAACCCAAGATAAAAATGTAAATGGGGAGTAAAGCACCCAACATAGAAATGTAAATGGGGAGTAAAGCACCCAAGATAAAAATATAAATGGGCAGTAAAGCACCCAAGATAAAAATGTAAATGGGGAGTAAAGCACCCAAGATAGAAATGTAAATGGGGAATAAAGCACCCAAGATATGCACATGTATAGGAATTATGCTATGACATATGATCAAATGCAAATGCAGACATCGACGACAAGGCTCGACTCTTTTGGTGAGATGACAAAACTGGAGGACTGATTCCTCAACACGGAAATCACTGTCATTTTGTTAAACTGTATCAAGTTGATAGTCACTGTAGGAATGATGAATAACTGCTTAGGGATTATGCAAGTAAACTGCCCCAGGTCAAATGAACTGATAACTGCTTCTGCTGTCTAATTCATGGAATCGACTGTTTTGCTGTATCCTCGGAGGGCTTGCCCCAGTCTGGGTCTTGAACAATTCTCTGGATAAACCAAATCTGAGAAGATATTTCCTTGAACAAATCTTGAACTAATTCTTTGACAAGATGTAAAAGGAACTTGCCCCTGATAAGATCACTTGACCAAGTTTCTCATTGTTTGAAAATTCCTTAGAGGAAAGCCAGTTTGCAAACAAAAATATTCATACAAACATGGTAATGCAAAGTTCATGCGATTTTTGAAAAATTATTTTTGAAAGATGGAAAATACATGAGTCGTTAGTTAGAACACAACGGTTCAAGACACTCAAAGTTTAAAACAAAGGTGTACTGCCAAAATAAATGATTCACAAAGATCTTTAGGAGTCAGGTTACGCAACCTTGCTGTAGTATACTTTCAAAATAACCTTGCTTCAATTAGGTCTTTTGAGGGTTGTAATGTGGCCTGGTTCACGGTTTATGAAACAAAAGATAAAGGCTCAAAATTTATTTGTACCCACCTAATCTACGTGATGATCTTCAGTCCTATGCTCAGTTAACTCATACTATGCATTCAGGTTCCCATAAGTTAGGGATTTCATTGATCGTAGCAGTGATGATTCAGAAGTCAAAGGGACCTATTAAAAGGCAGCCACTACTCCCCTATAACATTTGATTGTTTTGACATTGAGGATTTTCAAGATAAGGATTTAAAAATCTCTTTGTATTATCCCTAAATTTTGCCTAAACTGTTTATTTTAGAGTTTACAGTCAGCGGGATGCCCCAGTTTTGCCTAAGTCTCCTTCATAGGTTTTGACTTAGCGGACTTCTTTTGATTTTTTTATATTATTTTTTTGTGTGAAGGAAAGTGACTGTTTGATTTTAATGATTACGGTGAACCATCATCGACCTTTTGATTAGAAAACATCTTCGACACTTGTTTGACGTGTGCAAAGGAAAATTTGTTAATGAAAGGTGTATCGTATGAACACACAACCAAGTTAACTGAGAACTACCCATCCCAAGGTTAAAGTTGTGGGTTTTTTGTAACGAAAGAAACTCCAACTTCTAGGCTCGAAGGGGGTAACGAGGGATTAACTTCCTTATTTCTCCAGTGTTTAGGAATTGAAACAATGCCTTACATCGTCAACAAGGTTTGATTGAAAGCATACTGACAGCAATTATGGGTATAACGTTTTCATCATCCTCCCTCCAATCTTAGCATATCAAAAGTTTGGACAAGAAGTAAACATTTGAAAAATAAAGCATAAAGATGCAAATAAATGGACGGAAATGAATTGAATCAAAAGTCGCAATGCTTATTTCATTAATGAAAGTACAAACATAATTGAAAGCAAACAACTTAAACAAAATAAGGAAAATGCAAACAACGAGAAAAAAAAGGCCCAATGACAAAGCTTCAATTCTGATGTGTTGGCAAGGGATCTGTCTGGACGCTCGGACGACTATCCGTAGAATCAAGTATTCCGGCTCTAATCAGTTCACGCACCCTAGCTTTCAATGCAAAACAATGCTCCAAGTCGTGGCCTAAGGCACCCTCATGAAAAGCACACTTTAGATCAACCCTAAATCCAACTGGAGGATTAAGAGGAGGTGGTAAAGCCTTTGTAGTGATCAGCCCTCGTCGAACTAAGTCAGGATACAGCTCTGTGTAAGTCATGGGAATAGGATCAAAGTGATCCTTGTTCCGATTCTGGTCTTGTCTGATAACTGGGCGTTGAGGAGTCTGAGCTGGTTGTGGAGCACTAACAGGTTGAGATCCCTGGCGAGGCTTCCTTGATTCAGTTATGACAGCATTGGCCTGTTCATCCTTCTTCTTATGGAAATTCCCGTAGGGTTCCTTTGCACCATTAGAAGATTCAACAGCTTTGGATACTTTACCATTTTTCAAACCTTCTTCTAACCTTTGACCAATAGTCACCAAATCTGCAAAACTTGAAGAGACATTCCCGATCATCTTTTCCCAATATAAAGGGGACAAAGTATCCATGAACAATCCAGTTAATTCCTTTTCTGCTATAGGGGGTTCAACTTGAGAAGCTAACTCTCTCCAACACTGAGCATATTCCTTGAATGACTCTTTTTCATTTTGAGACATATTTTGTAATTGACGGCAATCGGGAGTCATATCCAAGTTGTATTTGTATTGTTTCATGAAAGCGTTAGCGAGATCTTGAAAGCAACGGACACTGTTATGCTCTAAGTTCATATACCATTTGAGAGAAGCACCACTCAAACTGTCTTGAAAGCAATGGATGAGCAATTTCTGATTGTTGGTGTAGGCCGCCATCTTTCGAAAGTACATGACCAGATGAGCTCTTGGACATGAGTGACCTTTATACTTCACAAACTCAGGAGTCTTGAATTTGGCAGGCATAACGAGACCGGAGACTAGGCACATATTGTCGGCATCTATATTGAAGAAATCAGTACCCTCAACAGCTTGGAGTCTCTTATTGATGATTTGATACTGTTCACGGGTAATCTCAGGCTCAACAAAATCTTCATGGTCTTCCCCTTGAACACTGGCAACATTGTGCTCATATAGAGGATTCTCAAAGGGAGCTCGGATAGTTTGGTTAACAGTGTGGACCACAGGTCTAGTCTCGGTAAGGACGAGAGCTTGAAAAACCGGTCTAACAGTCTGACCAATTGTAGCAGACGATGCAATAGGCGGAGAGTAGTTAGGAGGTAAACCAAGCTCGGGCCAAGTAGATGGTGGCACTGGAACAAGAGGTGGATCAACATCCGAAACTTCCTGAATGACGGTCCTTTGAGGTGACTCTCCTCTGGAAATCAGTACTTGGAGTATCTCGGTGAGTTTGGTCATGCCTGATTTCAACTCATCGATCTCCATTCGGATCTCTACATTATATGCCTCTTGCTCTGACATCTTACGTCTATAATTAACCCTGGTCTGATATCTGTGTCGAGGAATCAGCTTGACGACTCAAAGGTACACTGGAAGACGAGAGAACCGAGAATGAGAAACCGGGGGACAAATGCAATGCAAAAATGTGATGTTGATGCCATGCAATGGTTTCAAGAATTTCAACGGTCGATTGCGAATATTGCTTTTTAAGAAAGTTGGAAAAAATTTTAGACTTTAAAATGTAAGGCTTTTCGAATTTGCAAAGGACTGCTGAATTCCTTGAAACTAGAAATGATATGATGCTTTATGGATGCGAAGCACAAATACACATAAGCAAACAAAAGGTCCTAAGTTAGAGGAACAATGAATGGAGTCAAGGTCTACCCTTCCCAAAGAGGTATGTACTATAGGTTGATTGTACCTGCAGAACAAGGGTTCTAAATCAGTGCCCAAAGTTATCAGCCCATCTTTCGGATATTATCAACTTCTCGACTGACTCAAGGGTCGATAATATTCTCAAGAGAACCTCGTTCGAGTGTAGTATCGCGTAGCAACCATTGTAGGACTACTCCCACATAGTTCCCGCACTACGTCCTATATAAGGTCAAGATGGTGTAAAGGTACTACGGTTCCCAGTATCACAGACTCCAATCGATAACGGTAAAAGTTTTCACGACTACACTCGATCAACCGAACCATTTTCGAAAGTGTCTCAACTGAGCGGTGATTCTCGATTTAGCTTAGTCGGGACTCACTCCCTATAAGCCTCGTCGAATATATCGCCATCCTATAATAATGTCACTCAAGTCCGGGTGTAGGACTTATCTCACAACACAGTAATTCCCAAGCAAGGTACCCCTGAACAATATATATACAAATGAGCAAAAATATTAATGAAACAAATATATAATGAAAAATAAACAAAATGGGGATAACCCTCAAAAGTTAGGACTCCCCAGTGAAGTCGCCATTTTCTGTTGCGGTGAAATTTGGATGTCAAGCTATTGATTAACTTGAATCTTAATTCATTTACAACCGGTCTTTGATTTATCCGAAGGAAAGGTTAAAGAAAGGAAAAACCTAAAAGGGAGAGATCTAAGGTTCGGGGGTTGGTTAAATTTAGGGAAGGTATTAGCACCCTAAACTTCCGTAGTACTCTACGGGAACCTTTTGTTTATTTTTTTTTATTTATTTCATTAATTATTTTGCTTTAGGGTATATACAAAGGATTGAAAATTAAAAAAGACCTAAGGATTAATTCTAAGTTTACTCGGCAAGACATCGCATCTTGTGCCTACATATCCTTACGGGAATGGAATCAGAGTAACTGTAGTTCCCCTCAAAAGGGAGGTTAGAAACGTCTTGACTGTGGCCAAGGTTTGTTCAGAGACTCCAATCTCTATGTAAAAAAATGTTAATTAAAATTAAAATAGGGTTAAATTAGGGATTCCACGGCGGAAAACCTTAAAACAGAGTACGACGACTCTTTTGGCCTAACACTAGGATAAAAGCAATTTTGCCCACGGCGGGACACCTAGGCTAAACAGGGTTTGATCCATTAAAGGGGTAAGGCTATTGACTCGGCGGCCAAAAGGCTGGACCTAATCCTTCGGAAGGATAAAACTGTAAAAAAATGTGAAAATATGACAAATCATTATATGGAGGAATAATTAAAGTACAGAAATAAGAAAAGTAATAAAGGCAGAGGGTATAAAGAAACAAAGAAACATTTCTGAAAACATGAAGAATATGAAAATATGTAATGACACTTAGAATAAAGTGAGGGAGGAAAATAGTGTGGGGCTGTGGCCACCACAAGCACATTTCAACCTCGAGCATGCACATGAAATGCCCAAAGAAAGAAAAGTAATAAAAGGTACATAAAATGACACGACAAACATCAAACATCAGGAGTTCCTTACGAAAAGGTTTTAATTTTTTAATATTTTAATTATATAAAAAAGGTTTTAATTTTTTTAATAAAAAATATTTAAGTTAAAATTATAAAAAAAAAATTAAGTTTAAATTATAAAAAAAAAGTTTTTGGGGGAAAAGTCTTTTCAGTTTTTTAGAACAAAAAAGGTTTTTCATCCCAAAAAAAGGCTTTTCAGTTTTTTGGGAAAAGGCTTTTCAGTTTTTTTTTGGAAAAGGTTTTTGGGAACAAAAAGGTTTTTTTTTTCTTCGGAACAAAAAGGCTTTTCAGTTTTTAAAAAGGTCTTACTAAAAAAAAGTTTTAATAATAAAAAAAAAAAAAGGGTTTTGATTTTAAAAAAAGGTTTTGATAAAAAAGGGTTTTGATATTAAAATCTACGGACCTAAACACACATGGAGATTAACATGGCAAAATATGCACATAAACATGAAAAAGCAAAAGGTTTAATAATTTAACGGACTTAAACACATTAACATGGCAAAATATGCACATAAACATGAAAAGACAAAAGATTTAGTAATTTAACCTACGAAGCGGAGGTTTGCTTCAATAAATGTGAAAAAGGTTTGAATAAGGGAACACTGGAGAGCTCCAATCCTTCTGACGAGTTGTGGGAACGACCGCCTTTCCTCCCTGGGGATCTCCTTTGTTTCTCCCTTTCTCTCTCCTCTTTTCTGAAGAAAACCTTCTGACCCCTTTTCAACAAGGCAACACATGTATATATAGGGAACAAATTAGGGTTAACACCAAATTGTCAATAATGTCCCTAAAGCCCATTTTAAAGCCCAAACTAAATAATTAGTTAAGAAAAAATAAAATTTAAATAATTTAAAATAATTAAAATAAACTTAAAATAAAAACTAATAATCCTATTGATTCCTAAAATCAAAAATATTATAAAAAGAACAAAATTTTTTCTAATATTTTTTATTTTATGATTTTTTGGATATTTTTATGAATAATTTAGAAAAAAGTGAAAAAAAATAATATTTTAAAAAATGATTTAATTAAAATACGAAAATAATAATTAAATAATAATAAAAAACTATTTTTGTTATTTTTTAATGAAAGATAGAAAAATTTAGAGTAAAAATAATAAAAAACAAAAAGTGACTAAGGTGAGATTCGAACTCTCAACCTCTCACCCTCACAACTCCTTACACATGTCCTCCTGCCAATTGTGCCATTTTTACTTTTTAGAAAAAAATGCATGCCATATGATATTTACCTACAAAAAGTCAAACGACTATACAAATTTGTTAGTAATTGATTAAATGCAATAAAAATGCAATGAAATGCGACGACAAATCTTAGGGCAAAATTTGGGGTATTACACAAACATTCCCAACTCTTATTTCACAACTTGTTCTTTCACTATTTTTTTTCTTTGCCAAGCAAGCATTCTTTTTCTTTTCTTCTCTTCTTTTTTTCTTTCTTTTTTTTCATATTCACACAATTTTTTTTGTTTGTGCTTGCTTGCATTTTTCAAAAGTTGTAGCAACCTACTATCTTCCTTTTTCATTCGCCCCAACTTAACTTTTACTCAACCCTCAAGTGAATGCTCTTAGCTTTTTATGGCAAAGAAGACAATTAAAACAAATTCAAGGGTTCAAGAAAAATTTTAGAATCTCTCAAAATTAAGAATGAGATTCACCTTGTTTAGGCTCAAAGGGGTTCACGAATTCTCTCTACTCACGGGTAAGTTGCATTTGGACGTGGTTGTGCTCAATATAAACAAGTGCCTTGATCATTTCTAATGCTTCCATAAATTCACAATGATAACAAGATAAAGCATGAATCATACGAATCAACAAATTTTATCAGAAATCCAGCATTTAGTAAACAATGGAAGCTTTCTCACAAATTGTGAGTTTTTGGTCCTAAGTGAAACAATCATTCAAACAAGTTGCCAAAAGAACAAATTTCATTTGCACAAGGACTTAAGTTCTTAAGCATTCTAAAATTCTAAACAAGGAAAACCATGTACCTTGACAACATTCACTTGTTTCATACTATCATTGCCATCCAGACTCGGTCGAAGCTTCATTGAATTCTTTTATACCGATAGCAACCACTCTAGAAGGAGTTTTCGTCATTCCTGAACACACTAGAAAAAACGTAAAAAGAAACAATATATACAAAATATACAAAGCTTAAAAATATAGAACCGTTGTAATGCACTTCAAAATCTCAACACCAATCCCCGGCAACGGCGCCATTTTGTTGGAGCGGTAAAGCAGCAAGCAAAAAATATTAAGTACCCAGTTTTGTCGTCTCCACAGGGATTACTGCGATATGAACGCTGTTCAACGATTTCTACATTTCTAAACTTATTGTTCAAAAGTTTTGGTTTACAAGGTTCAAAGAACCATAGATAAAAACAGAAATTATAAAATAAAGACTGCAATATAAACGGTGCCTTGTTGGGATTGGATTTCATCAATTGATAACATATGCATTGTTCTGATCAAATTAAACACAGCGCAATCATTCGTCTAATATCATCACGTATCATTCACGACAAAGCTTATCTCTAACGCGGCATCGAGAGAAAAACCGTGTTGTCTCATTGGTGATCTCTCACCCAACAAAAACACAACACAGAACATTAAGATATGATACTCAAGCAAATGCTAAGCCTAAATCTATCTCTAGCGTTTAGGACCTAACCGGTAATCATCCTAGATCCAGATCCGAAGAGTATATCTCTATCACGATTCAAATCAAAGATTAACAGGTAAACAAGAATGAAACCCATATCAGATAAACAATTGTTTTGCATAAAACATGATGATCAAAATACATACACACGCTTAACCCTTTTTACATGTATTCATCTAATCCGCCAAATGTCGGTGAACATCGTTCTTCATCACTATTATCAAATACCCACACAATATTATATTGATCCTACCCATGCTACTTAATTAACACAACACCATATAAGATACAATGAATATCAACTTCAAAACCATGTCAAAAGTTTGTTCATTGATAGAAGAAGATCTGAGATCAAAGATGTGAAAAGGTTTTGTCAAGAACCACAAATACATAATCAAAGATAATCAATCAATAGAAAATCCAAACTAGTTAAGAAACATAAATTAGATGAAATACATAAGGTATCAAAAGATTACATCCAAACCCCAACAAGAGATCGAAGATCTTACCTCCTCCCTCTTAGGGTTTTACTTCACTCTCTCTGTTCTGATGTTTCCCAATGTTACAAGATGGAAAAATAAAAAAAAAGTGTTTTAGTTATGACCTAAAAAGTAGTAAATATAGTACAAAAAGATGTTCTGTTTCCGCCTATTCGCCAGGCGAACAGGGACCTTCGCCAGACGATTCAAATGAAACCTGGCACTTCAAAGTGCCTCCAGCAAGCAAACAACCCTTCTGAGTTATCGTGCCTTCGCTAGGCGAAGGAATCATTCTCCAGGAGAACCTTCATTGGCTTCACTCGCCAGGAAAAATTTATGTTGGTTTGATACTGGAATATCCAAAGATCCTTCTCCAGCTCCTTCACCAGGCGAATGGTAGCGAAGCTTCGCTGGACCCATTCGCCAGGAGAACTTCATGCCCTTTGGTCTGGGAGTTTAATTTGAATTACTCGCCCTGGCTCGCCGGCACTCGCCTGGCGAACCTTCGCTGGCACTCGCTGAGCTTCGCCAGGCGAACATGACAGATTCCAGCTTCTTCCAGCAGCTCTGATTTCGCCTAGTGAGCATGACAGCATTTTGGTGGTTTGCATATTGTCTTGGTTTCCTTGCCCATTTCTTGTGTCTTACTCTTCACTTGTTTTGTGCCTAATTCCTGCACAATAACATACAAATCAAAGGTACCAAGAGCTTTTCACACTATATTGCAAACCACACAAAACAAGAGTGGTTTTCTACACTTAGTTGACGAAAATGAGTGAAAAATGCCAACTTTTGATAGATCAAATAAGTGAAATTTGGCATCGAACAGTAGGTTGCTTTAAATTTGTTGCAAGATTCAAGGAGCGATCATAGCAGTGGATCAACGAATCAACTGACAGAAGAATTAAATCTCATGGACATTAGAAGATTATAAAAGGAAGACTTAGACCTATGATAAAAAAAGGAACCTCTTGTAACTCTTTTGTAAAAGGAAATAAGGGTTTAGGGTTTTGAGAGTTGTAGGATTTCTTGTGTTGTAAGTCTCTCTTTGTATCGATTTGATACATTGTAGTAGACATAGGTTTACATACTTAGAAACCTGTAGGTAATGAATCGTGTATTATTCTTGGATGAAGCTTTGAAACAAATCTAATAGAATCCGAGTAGGATTGTTAGTCAAGGTTGCTTGGCTGAACTTTGTATTGAAAGAGGAGTCTTTCAAGTAGGATGATGTAGTTGTTGTTGATTGTAACTATTAGATATCACTGGTTGTGATAAAGGGAGTGAGATGAATTTCTCTTATCAATTAGATGTGACTTCTAATGATAAAGTTTTCATTAGGTAGTGATAGGTAAACCAGAGGTTGTTTACATAAAACTATACTACTGATAGTGGATTCTTCTTCTTGGCTGGATAGCCCCTAATTGTAGGTGATTTGCATCGAACTGGGTTAACATATCTTGTGTTATTTATCATTCTTCAAATTTACAGTTCAATATTTCCCTTGTGATTAGCATGTTGAAACATCTTTTGTGTTTCTGTTGCTGATATTCAGAGTATCAGCTTGATTATTTTGCCTTTGTTTTAACGTTATTAGAGAATAATGTCGTGACATATTGTAGGACATCTATGATCTTCTATGCCAAAATTTCATATTGAATTAACTTGGATCTAAAATCTTTAAAGATTCACCATTGAGCTTTGATTTATCCAAGGGAAAGGGTAAAGATCGTATAAAGCCCTAAGTTTGCAATGTAACAACAATGTTAAGAGATTGTGGGGTTTCGGAGTTGGTTATATCTAGAGAAAGTGTTAGCATATTAAGCATCTATAGTACTCTATAGGAACCTCCTGCTAGTTTTTGTGATTTATTGGTAAGGAAATGAATCTAAGAGTTTAGTCACTAAGTATGCTCGCCAAAACTTCACGGTCTTGTGCCTACATATACTTACAAGGATAGATTCATAGCACTTGTAATTCACCTAACTAGGGATAAATGAACACTTTATTATGATCAAGGTTCAAAGGGGGCGTAAGTGTTAAAGCCTTGACACTTATTTGACTTAAGAAAGTCAAAAGAGTTGTAAGTTCTACCCTAAGTCTAAGTTGAAAGCTTAAAGACTCTAACAAGATAAAAGGGAATGGGTATGGATAAGACACCTATGACATTGAGTCAATAGAGAGACTTTCTCTTAGATTAAGGAACAAAAGGCATCTTTAAGGATGGAAGCTAGCAAGCTAACATCACATGGGAAAATAACTTGACAAAGTTAAAGAAGTATGAGATGAAAGAATGATTTGAATAAGTATGACATTCAAACATGATATCAATTCAAAGCATTCAAAGTAACATTAAAAAATGATGTTAATTGACAAGGATAAAGCATATATCACATGACTACAACTAAGGCATGAGGAAAAATATGATAATATTTAAATCAAAGACTTGACAAAGTCATAAAGGATAAATTAACAACCAAGCACATGTTTCAAAGAAGTTATAAATCATGGTGACAACCAAGATAATACAAAGATGTTACTACATCTAAACATTCATAAAGTATAGTACTAACAAGAATAAGACATCATGGATAACAAGTTTAAGTTCATAAACAAAGCAAGCATGCATTAGGATTTACTAACACCACTCAATCATGAGTACAAGACAAGTATGAATAAGTTGTAACAACATTGAATCATGAATACTAGTTAAATATTTAAACATGGATAAATCATTACAAAACTTAAGCATGGATGAAAACAAAGTTCAAGTTAACATGTCAAAGTTATAACAATACTTAAACATGGTGAGGACAAATTTCAAAGATAAAATAAAGCATGTATAAGTAAAAGCATTACTTAACATGGTATCATTCAAAGTTTAAAGTAAACATGTATAAGTTAAAACATCACTTAATCATGAATATAATTAAAGACAAGTAAAAGTAACAACCAAGCATATTCAAACAAAAGGGAGCATGTTTATGACAATAACATGAGGATGAAGATGCAAACATACAATGGATGACATGTGAGCAAACTTAAAGATGACAAGTTTAGATTCAAACATCATGTGAACAAGTTAAAACTTTACTTGAACAATTAAGCATGGATACAAGTTGAACATGTTAAGACAAGTAGGTAATAACTAAACATGAATATTAGGGTTCAAACACGGTCATAAACAATTAAGAACATATCAAAAGTTTAGGTATACAAACATGTATTCAAAGTCATTTTCAATACAAAATTAAAGTGTATAAGGACACATAAACACGGAAAAATCAACACAAAGGAAAACATGCACATTATGGTCATGTAAATATGGAAAGAACATCTCATGTTAAGGAAAAATAGTTGAGCAAAAGCTCATGGTATGGAAAAAAGTTTAACATACACTTTTATATGAACATATACTTAGAAAAATACATCAAAATCAAGTAAGGGCACAAGGTACAAGTTCACAAAGTCATACAAGGTTTATGCAAATTGTACATGGTGCAAAAAAGTCATTATAAGCAAGGAAACATTCAAAAGAAACAAAGGAGTTCTTAAGAAAACCCCAAAATGGTCATACACTTTGAACATGCACAAGTGTCACAAAAATAAATATTTTTGAAAATTAAAATTCACAAACAGAAAGTAGACATTATAATGAACATTTTGCAAAAAAAATGACCTCAAAATGATAAAATATGAGAAATTTATGATCAATTAAATTTGTGAAGAAAATGAAGAGAAAAAAAAGGTCATAAAATGTAAATAGGAAGGTCCCTCATGGGTGTTGAACCCATGACACTTCGCTTCTAGCTCAAAACATTTGTCAACCCTATTGCGTGTGCATTGTGATAATAAGGTGAGGGTGTGTTATTATATATGTCGCCTAGTTGAAAATTCATGAAAAATAAAAGAATTGGGGCAACGGGAGGTTCGAACCCCAGTTCAAAAGGTTGCAAGTACTAAAGGCGCGCATGTTAAATCACTGGGGTGATGATACATCCATTGCATCACCCTCATATATTAATTAATATGCCTAAAATTCTAGGTTTGGCCAGAACAAAAGAGGACGCCCAAGGCTAGTCATGCCTAAGATTTTCAAGTTCTCAACCTCTTGCAAAATCCACCATAACCCCCTCATTTCTCCATAAAATTTAAAAATGTAAATACCTAACTTTTTTGAAATTTCCTAAGGAATCCAATGGTGGTGGTAGTTTTGTCAAAAGATGCTCTCATTTTAAAACTCGAAGGCTACATTAAAAATGACATATTCTTGCAAGTTCAACACAACAGTCATGTATATTCAAACATAGCACTCAAAGATGGTTCAAACATAACACATATGATATATCACGCATGTCCAAACTCAATGAACATCAAAACAATACATATTTTTCAAATTTCAAGTTCTTATGTACTTACCTCTTGAAGTTCAACTGCCAACTTCAAAGATAGCTGCTACATAAGTAAAATGATGCTTTGAACAACTCAAATAAATCCCTAGGAAGCTTTTAGGATGTTTGAAATCAAAAGAAAATCTCTGCAACAGAAAGTGACCTCTTTTTGCAAAACTGGTCAAAAGTGACCAAAATGGAACCTTCACCAAATGGATTTACAGTTGAAAAACTATCTTGGAACACCTTATGGATATATTTTAGAGTGTGTTTGAGGTGTTATAAGGTTTTGAAATGGACAGAATCAAGACATAGCTAGTAGGATGCAAAAAATACAAAATATGAGGTTTCAAGGGTTGACTTTCTGGTTTTGTTGGTTAGAGGGGAAGATGAAGGTTTTAACACCTTCAAGGGATGATTTGTGATGTTTTTGGATGGTTGGATGGTTTATGGTTTGTGGAAGGCAAATTGTGAGTTTGTGCAAGTGGGAGGTTACTTGGCACAAAAGGAAGAAAAAAAAGTTTCTGGTTTTTGAGAGCTTTTGAGGGGTGATTGCTGAGGTTTTGTTGTGTATTTAAAGATTATTAGGAACCTATGTTTATATGGAAAGAGTGAGGATTGAGGTTCTGCATAATTGGAATGAATTTGTTCATTTAGTTTGGTTGAAATTCAAGTAATGGTTAGTTTGATTTCCATGGTTTCAAGACAAGTACAAAGACATTTTTAAAAGTTGTTATAGAGTGAAAACATGTTACTTCTAAGCTCTAGGAAGTTTTGGTGTATAAGGAAACAAGTATGGGCTCAAGACAAGTTGACTTTGATTAATGTAGCTTTATCAAAATGGCAATGTAATATTTCTTTCCAAAATGGCATGATTCTTTAAACAAAGCTTTAAAAACTTGGATAATGCACTTAGGATCTGTTTAAATCATCAATTAATTGGAGATTTAAAAGCAACAAAACTGGAAAGACCAGATTGAGTAGGTTTGGTATGGATTTGGTTTAAGATTGGCATGAGGAATGACTTAGAGTTCAAGCATGGAGAACCAGTTCATTCCTTCAAAACTCATAGCTCAAAAATGGGATTAACGAGTTCTTGTACTCTTTGGAAAGATAGAAACATTCTCTATAACTTTCATGTTTTAAGTTTTTCTTGATTCTCAATTGATCATGGTGAAAAATGTCTCCAAAGTTTGGTACTTTTTGGAAGTGAAAAGTGCCTTGAAAATTTTCCAAGTGTTCAAATTTTTTTACAAACTTGATGGCTCTATAACTCAAAATCTAAGCACTTTTTGGAGATTAACTCTCACTGAAAAAATTTGTAGTATGTTGAAAGGGCTTCAACTTGATTCTTTGAAACACAAAAATTAGATGTGTAGATTGAAAGTTATGAATTTCCAAAGTTACCACCAAAACTAGGGTTTTTCTTCCATACTTAGAATAATTTCAAGTTTCTTAACTTTGCCCCTTTTTCAAGAAACCAATTAAATCTTGATTTTTCATGCTCAAACTCAATGATCAAACATGTCTTGATGAAATTTGGCTTGAAGACTTCAATTTTGACCAAAAATCCCTAAATTTAAAGAGTTAACTGTCAGATAAAGCTTATGTATCAGATGAATTCAACTGTGTGATCTTCTTGATTTTGCATTCTTGAATCTTTCAGACATCATGGATGGAATCCAAGGATGTAGTTGAGTGTTTTGAATCATGTGCCAAGACTTGGGATCATGCTTTGAGCAAAATTCAAAGGCACAATTGACTTTTCCTGATAAAACTCTAATTTGGGGTCAGATGAAATTGAGCTTTAGAACTTATTACAAGACCAATTTACACTTGATTCTTGATGAAGAGAGGTCCCTTGAGTGTATGCACACTTGGTATGTTGATTATTAATCCAATACATTGACTGATCAAATAAAGATCGTTTTGATTCTCTTGAGGCAAAACCCTAATTCAGATGAAACAAGGCAAAATTAAATTGAACATAATTAGGGTTAGTAATACAATGTGATATGCTTCTAGAATGATGATGACATCTAGGGTGAAAATTTGGAGTATGACAGTTGACGCTATTTAAATAACTTTACCAAATGGCATGAGTGGTGACAACCCCTCATGAAATCAGAGTAAAAGGTGTTTAAATACATAATTAACCAAAAAATATTCCCCAAGATGCAATGGCATGCAATACTACAGACAAAAACGACTATCAAACAATGCTAGGAACAATGCAGACATGAAATGAACTCTAGCATGACAATCCATGATGGAATGATAAATGTAAAATACTGACAAAGACGACAATGGGTAAAGACTCGCAGGGGATAACAGGAAATAACACTAGGGATACCCAAAGAAGACATTATTGGGATGACTTGACAAAGGTAAGACCTCTCACAAGAGATCAAAAGACAAAAGGGAATCCTTATAACAAAAGGAAACAAAAGAGCAAAAGATGATCTCCAGCGGAGAATATCTAGAGCAGTTGATCAACAAGTTCAGACATGATTGGTTGACACTTCAATACAAAAGATAAGACAAAACCCTCATAACAATAGGATTGAACACACTAAGATCCCTTATAACAATAGGGAAAGATCCTTATAACATTAGGATAAGATTCTCATTACAATAGGATTGGTAACAAAATCCTCATAACGATAAGATTGATAAAAACAAAACTCTTCATATAAATAGGAATGGTAAAATGAAGCTCCTCATAACAATAGGATAGTAAACAAAATCCTTATAATGATAGGATAAGATAATATGAACCTTCATAACAATAGGCTAGAGATCCTCATAACAATAGGAATGGTAAAAAGGTAGAATTCTCATAATAATATGACTACCAAGCAAATGAGGTCCTTATAACATAGGATCAACAACACATGCTATTAGAGCTCTTAGACATCCAGTCTTCTAGAAATTCCATAAAGTGAAGAGTTCAAACGGGATCTCTAGAAACCATCAAGAAAGGAACAGGGTAACAACTCTTTTGTACGTGCCAAATCAATTGAGCTTAGACCGCAAGTAAAGGTATCATAACCAGCTTTCGACGGATTAGTGCTAATAACAACTAGACTTCCAGGGGAATATTGGTGACGACCAAAATAAATACCAATAACAATTGGGCTCCAAGACGATATACTAAGGAAAGAAATATTGGCAACGAACAAATATTTCAAGAATAAACAGACTGATGAACGCCAATGAGAACTAGGAATAAGATAATCGATGACGACTTGGGGAAAAGGTTTAACCATCATGAAGTACTGATAACTGACTTCATGGGGAAATAAAACTGGTGACAACCAACGTCCAAGACAAAAAAGCTAAAGTTAAATGCGCGTGATTGAACATGACATGTATGATCATGGTATAATACTATCGAAAAAGTTATGAGACTTTCTGTGTTAAGAGAGTTATTTTATTTATCATACTTATAATACTATCGAAAAAGTCAATGGATCACAGCCTAAAAGAATTGAAATTTCTTTTATACTATCAAGTGACAAACTCTTATTCTTTCAATGTGACATTTTTATTATTTCTTTTAAGTTTGTTTTGCATTATTATAGTTATATTAAATTGCAAGTTGAGGTTTCAAATGGTTTGGTTTAACGTTCTTTACAACGAGGAGATTAAGTTTCATTGATTGTGGTCAAGGATGACGGAGACTATTGTGTTTTTAAATCTTATTTATTGTACATATACTATGTTAGCTTTCAGACGGACACTTCGCTTTTATTAATTTAGAGATGAGTAAAAATATAAACGGTATTTTTTATGTATTTATTTTTTATTTTAATTAAATTATTTATAAAATAATAAAAAATATTAGAATAAAAAAGATATATAAACCACCATATAGCGGTTAATAAAAGAGAAGTTGAGATTTAGCGGTTAATAAAAGAGAAGTTGAAATTTAATTAAAAAAATGGAAAAGGATATAATTGAAAGAAAAAAACCTACACCAAAAACAAGTTTTACCTTTATATATAGTTATAGATTAAAAAAAATTAAATTAAAAAAAAACATCTGTTTATATTTTAATACGTGTGTCAATTAAAAGAAGCGGACAAACGGGCACAATCTGCTTTTTTATATGGAACCCTTCAATATATAAATGTATTTTTTATATTTAATTTTGATCTTAATCTAAATTATTTATTTAATAAATTTTGGTATTTTTATTTGTGTATAATAATTTAATTTTGCATTAAATATATAATAACCATGACAATCACAAATATTATGATTAGTCTCTGGAAATCCTTTATCCTCAACTGATCTTTTAAATGTATTAAACGAATTATCATTATTTGTAAGAAGATATTTTCAATTAGTTTGACCTTTGACATGAGATAACAATAATCAGAAGGAAAACTTCTCTCCCTTCGAAGGCTGTACTATATAGACTCTTCCGATAAAAGAGTGATTTGCCAATAATGTATGCACACTAAAAAAACATGCGCACATTTTAAGAATACTTAAGGATATTTAAAAACATTATTTTTAATCCAAGTATGATAAAAAATTCATACAAAATATACACACGTTTATTTTTCTATGTTGTGCACATTAAAAAAAGTGTGTCCGTCTGAATGCTAGTTAATAATAATAATAATAATAATAATAATAATAATAATAATAATAATAATAATAATAATAATAATAATAATAATAATAATAATAATAATAATAATAATAATATTAATAGAATATCTCATTATTCATATATTTGTTATTACAATGTTGTTCTGAGACTTAATTTCACTTAATTCCTTCCACTAAGCTCTCACGCCCACCCTTACACACATACCCTTAACCAAGTTAATATCAAAATAATGACACAAAATAAATCACAAAACAACTAAATATTAGAATGGGGTGTTACAGGAGAAGCTTCTAAAGTTCTTAACATTTTGCTTTTTTTAGGCAGTCTATATGGATAAGCTAGTATGGAAGTTGGAAAAGAATAGTATATTTTCAATGTGTAGTGCTTAGAGATGGCAATGAACCTAACCAACTCAAAAAAAAGTTTGGAACTCGATTCGATAATTAATTTGTTGAACTAGGTTCATGCACCAAATGACCTGAATATGAGCGAAAAATCAAGTTCGTTAACTAAATGAGCTGAACTTGAACTATACTTAGTTTAACTTGTTAGGTTCACGAGTCAACTCGATTATACATGAGAAAGATTATATTGTCTTTCTGAGTAGGTTTAAAGATTTACTCTAAAGTTTAACTCTACATTGTCTCTTCCGTATTAGTTATGGTAGTAAAGCTGACAATTACATTTAGAGTCATCCTTGTTGGAGACATTATGACATTTGCTAATATAACATGTGTAATGAAGGTTGCAAGTAGCGTAATCATTTTGTGATGAAAATTTATTAACTTTTAGTAATTTTTGGTGTACTATTTCATTAAAAGTGTAAGGTTCCTAAATATTTATATGAAGTTGTGGATTTTTTAGACAAATTTAAACTCTAATTGGGTAGTTTTTGAATTAGACTTTAAAATGTATCTCGTGAAAGTTGTGTAATTTTTGAATTCTTAGATTTTTTAAACAAAGTTAAATTTCAATCTGGTCACTTTTATTTTATTTCAATATTTTTTTTTAAAATATTAATTTAAAATGTCATATATATATATATATATATATATATATATATATATATATATATATATATATATATATATATATATATATATATATATATATATATATATATATATATATATATATATATATATATATATATATATATATATATATATATATATATATATATATATATATATATATATATATATATATATATATATATATATATATATATATATATATATATATATATATATATATATATATATATATATATATATATATATATATATATATATATATATATATATATATATATATATATATATATATATATATATATATAATAGACTTAATAATGGCTTTTAAGTTCGCAAAACAAGTCAGTTGAACCTAATGAGATGAACATAATTTTTCGTGAACTTATAACGAGTCGAGTTTAAGCTTAAAAAAAGTTTGTGTCAAGCTCGAACCGAGATTTGAGCTGAATCAATTCTTAACGAGTCGAGTTGAGCTGAGGCGATTTCGACCCGACTCAACTTATTTCGAGCCCTTGTAGTGCTTATTTTTATTGTATTAGAGAAGTCATTGATACCTCATATCTCATAGTGGATGAGAAATAGAATTTGATTTGGAATATGAAGATCCCTCATAGGATCAAAAACTTTTTGTGGCGATTATGTAGGAACTGTGTGCCAACAAGAACACGCCTTATTGATAAAGGAGTGGTTTTCCCTACTAATTGCGCTATTTTTTGGTGGAGAAGAAGATAACTACATTCCTTTATTCCTATAGTGTCCGAATAGTAGAGAGTGTTGGGAGAAAGTGAGTCTATAGCCTTTGTTGCAGTTGCTTCTAAATAATGAAGTAACTTTTGCTTCTTTGATATTCTTCTTCTTGCAGTTGTAGGTATTAAACTAAGAACATCAATCATTGTTCTCTACTACTTTGTGGAGTTTATGGAAATGTAGAAACAACCATGTTTGGAATCATATTGAAAAAGCAGAAGCTCCTGTCGAAAATAAGGAGACTGGTGATGACTACCTGCTAGTAAAAGACAAGTCAAGGAGACCATCAAGTCACCTCAAAGACTTGGATATGCAGATCTTATAGCTTATGTGTTAATCTCTGCAAGTAAGTTTATCGATGAAGAACCTATAGACTATAAGAAAGTTATGAGGATTCAAAAGAAGACTAAATGGTTGAAGACCATGGATGATGAGATGAAATCTCTTCATGATAACAATACATGGAAACTGATCAAGAAACCTGATGGAGCCAGGTTAGTCAGCTGTAAATGAATTTTCAAAGTTAAGGAAAGAATCGAAGGAATGACGTCGACAAGATACAAGGCAAAATTGTTCACTGGGGGTTTCACTCAGAAAGAAGGTGTTGACTTCAATGATGTGTTCTCTCCTGTTGTGAAGCACAAATCCATTTGAATGTTGTTTGCCAAAGTGGCACAATTCGACCGTGAATTAAAACAGATGGATATGAAGATTGCGTTCTTGTATGGTGATATAGATGAAACAATCCTGATGAGGCAACCTGAAGGGTATGTCAAAAAGGGGAAGGAAGATTATGTGTGCAAGCTGAAAAGATCCTTATATGGACTAAAACAATCTCCTCGACAGTGGAATAGGAGATTCAACAAGTTCATAACACGCATAAATTTCATTAGAAGTCAGTTCAACCATTGTGTTTACTTCAGATTTTGACTTGGTAATTCATTTGTTATTTTGTTACTTTATATGGATGATATTCTAATAGCAAGCAACAATGTCAAAGATGTAATGAGGGTGAAGGATGAACTCAATAAGGAGTTCGACATGAAGGATTTGGAAGATGCGTCCAGTCATGTCCCAAGGCTTGGGATCATGCTTGGATCTAAAGTCAATGGCACAATTGACTTTTCCTGACAAAACCCTATTTTAGGGCCAGATGACATTGTGCTTCAATGATCATGGATTGAGACAAATTTGCACTTGATTCTTGTTGAATATAGGGTGCTTGAGTGTATGGAATCTTGATTTGATGATAATCAATCTAAAACATTGACTGATCAGGCAATACTCCTCTTGATTTCGAAGATGCAAAATCCTAATTCAGATGTGGCTCAACAACAACAAACTTGAAACAAGGTTAGGGTTAGTAAACATGATTGATGCTCTTAGAATGGTGATGAAATCTATGGGTAAAAATTTAGGTTATGACAACACTGATGAGTTTCTTCTTGATAATGGTCAAGGTTTGCTCATCACTTCTATAGGCACAAAACTAGGTTTCAATCACCCCACTTAGCACCGACTCAATTCACACTTCAAAATCGATTGCTTGTCCTTGCTATTACTAAAACACTAATGTCTGTTAGTCAGTTTTCCAAGGATAACCAAGTATTTTGAGTTTCATCTTGATAAATGCTTTGTGAAAACTCAGGAAATTCTGAAGTGGTGCTTCAAAGTACTCTAAATAAATATGGACCATATACTTTTGGTTCCATTCAGCTCAATCCTTTCTCAGCAGTAGCAGTCAAAAAAGTCACTAGAATCTCCACACATTCTGACTTCACCCCTGCAATAGTCTTTACACCAACAACAGCCTTTGCTCAACGACTTATCTCACCTTACCTTATGTGGTATAACAGACTGGGTCATCTAAATCATGAAGCTCTAAAAACTATTCTTCAATAGTGCAAAGTGTATGTTCCTCACATATATGTTCTAGATTTTAGTAGTCATTGTTGCCTTGGCAAAGTTGATAGGTTACCTAGCTCACCTTTACACACTATATAAACTAAACCTTTTGATTTGTTGTTTGATGATGTGTGGAGACCTGCCCATGTACTTTCCTCATGTGGATATAAATATTTGTTGACTTGTGTTGATTCTTGTTCCAAGTATACTTGGGTGTTTCCTCTGAAGCTTAAATTTTATGTTCTTATCACTCTCACACATTTTATCCCAGCTGTTGAAGTTCAATTTTCTACTAAATTAAAAGTTATTCAAATAGATAGAGGATGAGTGTTCCAAGCTCTAAAGTCTCGCTTACTCACAAAGGGTATTGCTCATAGACCTGTCTGCCCTCACACATATCACCAGAATGATACTATAGAGAGAAAACACAGATATGTAGTTTAAACTAGTTTGACCTTACTAGCTCAAGTCAACCTTCCATTGAAATTTTGGGATCATGCTTGCCTTTCTGCCACATATCTCATAAACAAGATGCCTACTCCCTTATTGTTCATGCAATCTCCTTATTTTATTCTATACCAAGTTCATCCTAACTACACTTTTCTCAAGGCTTTTGGGTGTGCTTGCTTCCCACACCTTAGGCCTTACTCTCCTCACAAGTTTAAGTTTCACACACAAGAGCACATTTTTCTAGGTTGCTCATCTAATTACAAAGGTTACAAGTGTCTTTCTTCTATTGGAAGACTTTACATCTCCAAATATGTCATTTCCAACGAGTCTAGTTTTATCCACAATTATTTCCCCTTAAGGCTACTTCTTCTACTACTACCTCTCAAAGTTCTTTTTCTTCTTCTCCTTTTCCCTTCCAACCTCAATTGTCTCATATACCATTATATATTCGTCATGCATATTCTTCACATTCCACTGCCTCTCCATCTGGTGGCAGCTCATCTTCTTCTCCTAACACAAATGCCTCATCTTTTCCACCATCCTCTATTCTTCCCTTGAATCATCCTGTTGAGTCCCCTTCTGCATCTGACACTGCACCATCTCCTTTTGAAGCATCTCCAACATCTTCTTCCTCCTCTCCAACATCTTCTTCCTCCTCTCCAACTTCACCTACCAGTCCTACATCTCCAAATCTTCCTTTTCTCTATCTCTAAAATACTCTCCCTATGATAACTAGAAGGAAGGGTGACATAGTTCACCCTAGACTGCATCGTGCCCTTCTTCTTACTGAATTGGAGCCCTCTTACAAAATTTTTATGAAAGATCCTAAGTGGCTAGAAGCAATGCATGAAGAATACTTTGCACTAGTCAAAACTCAGACTTGGACTTTCACTTCTCTCCCACCTAACATACATGTTATTTGGTGCAAATGGTTTTTTTAAAGTGAAACAAAACCCTGATGGCACTTTGAATAAGCACAAAGCCAGGCTGGTACCCAGGGGCTTTCATCAATAACATGGTTTTGATTTCACAGAGACCTTCTCCCTTGTTGTAAAACCTGTTATTGTTTGCATAATCCTCACCATTGATATATCCAAAAGCTGGCGAATGACACAACTTGATGTCAATAATGCCTTTCTTAATGGCATCTTAGAAGAAGTATATATGTAGCAGCTTCTAGGTCTAGAGAGTACTGATACATCATTAGTGTGTAGACTTCACAAAGCCCTACATGGCTCAAAATAGGTCCCTAAGGCATGGTTTGACAAACTGACCTCTGCTCTAAAGGGTGTTGCGGTGAGAATCGTGATACCAAGCTATTGGATTAACTTGAATCTTTAATTCTTAAATTCACAACCGGACTTTAATTTATCCAAAAAAGGAAAGGTTTAAAGAAAGAAAAACCTATAAAAATGCAAAGCAAAAAGCAAGGATTAAAGCTAAGCAAAGAGAGATCTAAAGGTTCGGGGGTTGGTTATGCCTAGGGTAGGTATTTCACATCCTAAACATCTGTAGTACTCTACAGGAACCTCTTGTTAATATTTGTGTTTGCTAAAGTTTTCTTGCTAAATAAGATGTGTTAAGGGTAAAGATATAAAGTATATACAAAGTTTGGTAAAGTATGCTCGCGAAGACATCGCATCTCGTGCCTATGTATTCTGATGGGAATGGAATCAGAGCAACTGTAGTTCCCCTGGTTAGAGTGAGGAACTCTTGACTATGGTTAAGGTTCCAAAGGGAAAGTAAATGTCTACGGCGAGACACTTACATAGAGTGCGGCGACTCTAAACTAAAGTTAAGTTAGCAAAGAAGGGAACGTCCACGGCGGGACGACTAAATAAAGCATGGCGACACCAAGCCTAAGTTGCAAAGGTAAACAAAGGGAATGTCCACGGAGGGACGACTAAATAGAGCACGAGACTCCAATTCTAAGTTTTAAATGTTAATAGGAAGTTAGTTGTTAGTGAGGGATAAAGAAAAGGTTGGTTGTTAGTTGGTTAATGGGTTAATGGGTTAATTGGAAAAGTGTGAAGTTGGTTAGTGGGTTAATGGGTTAATTGGAAAAGTGTGAAGTTGGTTAATGGACTCGCTAAGACTTCGCATCTTATGCCTACGTATTCTCAATGAGAAATCAGAGCGTTCGTAGTTCCCCTAACTAAGGGGGGAGGAACTCTTGTCTGTGGTCAAGGTTCCAAGGGGATGTAAGCATTCATAGGGAAGTACTTACATGGAGTGCGGCGACTCCTAAATCTAAGTTGAGATTATTATGGTAGAGAATATCCACGGCGGGACGCTAAACATGAGTACGGTGACTCAAATCCTAAGGTTAGGATAACGGGAAAAAGATGTCCACAGCGAGACGCTAAACATGAGTACGACGACTCAAATCCTAAGGTTAGGATAAAGAGTAAAGAATGTCTATGGCGGGACACTAAATAGAGCAAGGCAACTCCAATCCCAAGGTTAGGATAAAAGGGATAAAGGATGTCCACAGCGGGACGCTAAATAGAGCACGACGACTCCAATCCTAAGGTTAAGATAAAGGGGAGAGAATGTCCACAGAGGGACACTAAATAGAGCACGAAGACTTCAATCCTAAGGTTAGGAAGGTGTAAAAATGTCCACGACGGGACGCTAAAAGTGAGTACGGCGACTCAAATCCTAAGGTTAGGGTAAAGGGTAAAGGATGTCCACGACGGGACGCTAAATAGAGCACGATGACTCCAATCCTAAGATTAGGATAAAAGGAAAGGATGTCCACGGCTGGACGCCAAAAGTGAGTACGGAGACTCGGATCCTAAGGTTAGGATAAAAGGGGTAAAGTTAAAGGATATCATATGTAAACACAATGTCACAATAATATAAACAAAAGTTTCAAAACCCCATGGGGATAATCAACAGTTTTAAAGGTGAGCCACTTAAATGCGTACAAGCAAAGTTGAAATTCAAACTTAAATTCACAAGGTAGCTAACAAGCCAAGTTCATGCCAAGTTTATTCCTATTTCAAATTAAACTCAAATGGAATTAAAGTTTTGAAATGAAGAATGAGAGATAGGAGGGTGAAAACCCTAAAATGGGTTATAACTTGCTCATAATGCAAAGTGTTTCTAAAATAGGATAATTAGAATTCTTTAAACATCATATGGAAATATGTTACAACACAAGAATTTTTCAAAAAGAACCACTTAAAAATGATTTAAAATGGAGAAGTTATGTGGTTTTTAAGTTTGTGAACAAAACATAAAAATCTAAATGATAAAAAGAATAAAATGCACATGGTAAGACAATGAATCAAAAAAAATTTATTATTTAAAAATGTTAACAAACATGTATATAAATAATACAAGATCAATATCACAAGAAAAATCAAGTTACAAGTTGAAAAAGTTTAAGAACATCATGGTAAAAACCCTAAAAACAGTCATGGTAGCATGTGAAATGCAAATGGAAAGTTCACATTTATGAGTTTTAGGTTTACCTCTTGAAGAAAGATTAAGAAATAAGAAAACCAGAGATCTTGAAAGCTCTTCCAATATCTTCAAATGTTCCTAGAATGATGCATAGATGCTCCAAACAACCTCCAAGCAAGCTAGTGGACGAAATGCCTTGTAAATGAAGGAAAATCTCCAAAATCCAAAGATTTCAAAGACCAACTCACTAGAACCTTGTTGCATAAATATGGAAGTGATTTGGATGGCTTCAATACATCATATTTGATGTGTTTTAAGTGTTTATTGAGTTGGAAGAAGTTTGGAAATGGTTTTGAAAGGTGTTTTGCAAAAGTAGATTTTGATGGATTTTGGAAACTTAATGAGATTTTGCAAGAACTTGTGATTGTGTAAGGAATGGAGTTCTAGATGGTTTCTAGCATGAAAATTGTGTATTTGTGATGTAGGAAATGAGTTCTATTTATAGCCAAAAGCCTTGGATCAAGGTATGGGTAAAAGTGAAGCAAATTGTCAATTTCCAATGCAATCTTCATCTTTGTCTTTAAGTCACTCTACTAAGATATTCTCCATACCCCATAGATTTTTTTCATCATGCTTGATAGGATAGGAGGTGACTTGTTGAATTAAAGTTGATGAGGGTAGCCACCTTTTTTCTCTTTCTTCACTATTCACTTTTGCAACTTGCATTAAATAATGATTTCCTTTGATCTTTGTACCATTTTCATGGGAATTGATGTAAAAATGTTCATTATTAATATAAACATCATAAATGAGGCTTAGTCTTTGATAGCATTGATTTGGAGAGGTTTTGGAATCAAAAAACTCATGTTGACCTAGTTTTGTCAATGTGAGTTTTTGCCAATGGAGAGGCTTAGTCTTTAATTAATAATTTGATATTCTATTTGAAATTCTGGTATGCAGATCTCAGATGTCCTGAGAACATTGATCTCTGCTAAGACAGAACATGACCATTTTAAATTCCTTTAAGAATTAACAATGTCATGACATCGATTGTAACAACAGCAGACTGACAGAACTATTTATCTAACCATTTAAGTTGTGCAGAATTGTAAATGCTGAAAGATAAATAACACAATGAATTGTTAACCCAGTTTGGTGCAACATCACCTACATCTGGGGGCTACTAAGCCAGGAAGGAAATCCACTATTAGCAGAATTATTTAGAGCTAAACTCCCCCGTTTACAACCCCTCACTTAATCTCTACCTAATGCAATTTCTGCCGAGAACCCACTAGACAAGAGACACCTCTCACTCCCCATAATCACAACAGTGATAAACAATTCAATACAAAAAGGAAGACTTTGGAAGACACTCTTCAAAGTCACAATACTTGATTTTGCTTAACAGCTTCAATCAAGAACAATACACTCTTGCTTAAAAGCTTTGAGTGAACAATTAACAATGTTCAAATAACAGCCTCAACATGTCTACCACGATGCATCCAAAGATACAAAGGGTGACTTACAAGGTCACACACAAAAGACTCTCAAAGCCCTAAACCCTTATTTTACACTCAAGTTTTTCTTGTTGTGAGTGCTTAATTTCCCTTGCTTCTGCGCCTCCTTTTATAGTAATGCAGACTGGGCTTGGGATGGTCAAAAGTAACATAAATTAGGTTTAACCAAGTTAAACCACTTTCCATAATTCAAGGTGCTTTCAAATAGGTTATAGGCGTTTCATGATAAGCTCAGCACTGCCTAGAATCTCGTCTGAGATAACTAAGGAAACCTAAATCTAGCCTGAGCTTACTCATGCATTATAATAGAAAACCAACATGTGTCCTTGCTGTTAGCTACCTGATGTCATGACATTCAGTATGACATCCAATTCACTTTGTGCTAGGTAACTAAACTTACACTGCAGTACACTACACACGTATGTGATGTCATCAGTCAAGACATCTACACACACAGTAGCTACTAGCTAATACACCCACTCAACACACATGTTGTACTACCAAATCCGAGTCAACAACACTACCAATCACATATACTAACAATATCAGCTTCTTGTCAATAAACAGCTACTCAGGATCAACCTGTTCACACAGAATCAAGTAGTCTGTTCTGGATTTATGGATGTCATGACATCCAGGATGACATCCTGAAGCACAATAGTTCCACAGCACAATACTATCACCTGTTAGCCTAGACTACATATGTCACAGCATCCTGTGTTACTCCCCCCTCAACTGATGCATACCACATCAGCCAAACACAACCTGCACAACACACAGACTCCCAGCAACCTGCAGACGCACACAGTACTGTTGCACCCCAAAATTTGCCCTCACAATACAAGACTTTGTGTTCCAAGAAGGTTCACAAGATTCACAAAATTCACAATTGGTCAGAAGAGTTGACAATTCCCTCAGACAATGCACCTCCTAAGCAGTGCATCCAAAACTAGGGTTTTGACTTTAATCAGGCTAAACGGACTTCCAAGACTTCAATCTGTTTGTTTTGCAGGAAGTGCATCTGAGGCGTTTTGGTCATTTCAAGCAGAGTTTGTAATGTTGGGATAAATAAGACGTTATTTCCGAAGCATTTGTTTACATGGACTGATTATGTCAAGGGCATTTGACGAGCAGTTTATGAGTTGAGAGTATTTTGAAAATAAGGAAATGCCGTTAGGCGTGGTCTGAGAAGTCACGTATTCAAAGGGATTTCAGTTGGATTTGCTTATGTTACGGGATATCATTTACTTGATCAAGGCGAAGAGGAAGTAAGTTTTAGATATTTTGGAACTCATAAGTTATGACTAAAAGGTGAGTTTAAATAATTTATGGATTATTATTCATGAATATTTAGATTTACCATTGAGAAAATAACAATGAACATTTTATTGGATTTTATTTCACAAATATCTAAAGTTACAAGTTGAAAGAAAAATGCTTTTGAATCTTTATTCTGGGGTATTCGGTAGCTTACAATAGATTTATATTTACAAACACCCTATTCTAAATCTTAAACTATAATTGTTCTTCATTGGTCTTTCTTTGAGTTCTTCACGAGCTCCCGGTTACCTGAAAAAGAACAGATAAACAAAACACAACAAAAACACAACAGGAAAAGAGGTTAGAAGTTGTTTGACACTCTCAGAACATTATCATCATCGAGTGTCGGGAGGGCACGACTAAAGCCGCATCCTACTCCCGTTACCAATCTGAGCCATCGGCGTCAGATCAGGTAGTTATTGTTCTTATCATAAGGGACTGTCGAAAGATGAAGAGTAAAAGAAGTAGGATTAACTGATTTGCCAAAAGGATTCACGCGACTTTGGATTCAAAACTAAAACAACATTCCATCAAGTAAATATGGTAAGTTCCAATTTATTTTTCAAACTGATACAAAGCAGCCAGCAGCAGTCAAGATTGGGTAACGCAAACTTCCAGATCTCTACCGTCTTCATCATATTGGGTGAGTGTGTTCGCATTTTATCCAAAGATTTCTCAACCTCCAAGCTAAACATCAAGTATCCAAACCGATCCTGCAAAGATAATCCATTCAAGATTCATCATATGGTAAAGTGAATTCCGAGAAACAAGAAATAAACACCTATGTAAGATCTTAGCAGCTAGTTGCTTTTCGGTTAGCACGGGCCCTGCGGCAAGCCGGCTCCATGAATTCTTCTCGCATCAGTTCTGTGATGCTGCTGTTACTTTGCTATACATTTATTTGTATCAGAGAATATTGAAAAGAGAACTTAAATACCGAAACGAAGTAAAGACATTAAAGAGCTAAGGTGAGTAATAACAACCCTCAGGTTTTTTAATCATCATCGGGCAGTTTCGAGCAGCCGAGAGGATAATAGCCGAAGCTGTCACCAGCTTCCTACTGAACATCGATGATTGGGATTCGAACGCAAGAGACAACTAGCAGATAGTTCAACAATGTGAGACACAGATGAGCAGCTGCATTCAACAGCACCAACGCGGTTCAGACCATCAAGTCATCATCACCATCAAACCTTTCTCGGCAGCGACAAAGATCGGCAGCTTCCGAACTTGGAGATGGGCCCTGAAAGAAGAAGAGGAAAAATCAGTTTGGTCTAGAGCAACAATCACAAGCATTTCAGCTTTTGCAAGCAACTGCGACAAAAGTGTATCAACAGGCAAGCTCGTACAAACAACCATAACAGGCATCTCAATAACAGAAGAGATAAGCACATCCCCTAGCAATAACTCATCTGCGTCTATGATCATGACTAAAATGAATGAGACACCCACAGAGAATAACTCTTCTACTTGTGAGGGCTTAACAATTCAAAATATGCAAAATCAAATAGTTGCTATTGATGACAACCAAAGTTCTTTGCAAACCAACTGGTAAGCAGGATTTGGAGTCAGGGCAGTTGAGGCTGAGGCGAATCGGTCTGATAACCCATTTCGTTTAATCCATAGGGAAGACGCTTTGGAAGGAAACGAGTTAGCATCAGTTCAATGTCCAGTTCATAAGTCCATAAAATCAAATAGATCACAAATAAGTTTGGTTCCAAAACAGATCAAAATAAGCCGTTTCTAAAAACAATCCGCCAAATCCAAAGCAGGAAGATCCACATCTGAAAAAAATCCAATGAGATCCAATCAAAGTGAATTCAAATCCAGAAAAGGAAAGAAATCGAAATCATGAGTCCAATAGAATCAAATCATGTAAAAAAGGGTCCCAATCAGGACAAAATTAACATCTATAAAAATGTATATCCAAAAATCGTCAAAAGCCCAATAAATGGGAAGAGGATATAAGAAGGAAGGATACCACCTTTGAAACCCTAGACGAAGCAGAGCAGAATAGTGCAAAAAAGGGGCAGAAAAGTGGCGAAACCCTAGTCATCGAACGAACGCAAATCACCGCGAATGTCCATCATCGGCCGTTGACAAATACCAACCATCGCCACATCACCGTAGATATAGAACGGACTCACCGCGAGCGTGAAACCCGATGGGACCAACATCGCCGATGGAAGACCAACAACGGGCAATCCGTGAATGAAGCCTCAGAACAAGGTTCATCAAAGGCCGCAAATACCTACGAGAAACCACCAGAAACCTCAGAGGAACACCAAATCTGTCAACAAAGACAACCCTCGAGAAAAAGCGTAAGCCAAGGTTGTCTAATACTATCATCATTTAACGATTTTGTTTGATTTCAGGTAGAAATAAGAATAAGAAATGGCAAAAACGATCGAGGGAGATATGGGGTGAAACGGCGCCGCGATGAGAGGAACAGGGTTCTCCAAACCCTAAATATTCAATCACCACCGTTTTGAGTTGGGACCAGGTTAATCACCGGCCCAACTTTTGTTCTTTATTTATTATTTATTTTTCTTTTTGTTGTGTAGTTTTGTATCAAATATATATAAAATCAACCAAAAATATTTTTCAAATAATAATGTAATTTTCATATAATAATAATATAACTTCTTTATTAAAAAATAATAAAAATGATTAATTCAGTTTTTACTCTTTTTTTTAAATAAATGAAATTCCTCTCTTTATCAAAAATAAATTAAAACTTTTTCTAAAGTGAATCCTTTCAGAATAATAGTCAGAATGCTAAAGAAAAATGACAAACAATTAGCTTTTTGATTAAAAATGAGATTTTGAAAAATAAAAAATGTATTAACTTTTATCTTAATTTAAGTTGAAGTTTTTATCACCATCATAAAACCAAAAACCCCAAAAATATGCATAGCATCACAATTCCGTTTCATAACGTATCTGATGATTCATGTAATTCTGTCCACTAACACAGTTTGTTCGTCTTCGCAGCTTGTTATGGTGCTTTGTTATTTGATTCGGTTGTATTTTATTCAAGTTCTCACTATTATTGTTACTGCTTCTCAATTGTAACCTCGCGAACATAACAATCGCGTTTACTTCCCGCATTTAAATTTCCGCTTGCATGATTTAAATTCCTCGTAATTTTTTCACCAATATCTCTGTCACTGTCACACTCTGAAGGAATTAGGTCTAGCATTTGACCGCCGTGTCAATAGTCCTCACCTTCAACCCTTACAACTTTTACAAACCCTAATTTTCACAAATGCCTCGCCGCAGGCAAAATTACAATTTTACCCTTAACATTAGGTCAGAGAGCCGCCGCGCTCATTTTAGGGTTTCCCGCCGTGGAATCCCTAATTTAACCCTAATTACAACTTAACAGTTCAACATAGAGATTTGGAGTTTCTACACTCCACGTAAGCGTGTCCTTAAGATGCGTTTATTCCCCTTGAGACCTTGACCACAGTCAAGAAGTTTCTAACCTCCCTATTGAGGGGAACTACGATTACTCTGATTCCACTCCCGTAAGGATACGTAGGCACAAGATGCGATGTCTTGCCGAGTAAACTTAGAATTAACCCCCTTTATTATTTATTATTGCTTATTTATATTTTATTTATCTTTGCTATTTAATTATTTTGCTTATTATTTTGTAATTGTTTCTTGGATGTAAAGTTGTTTAATTATTTAATTATTATTATGGTTAGTAATTAGGGAGTGTAACAACCTGTATGTAATATTAAAATAAATTTAGATCACTTTTAAATAAAGATAATTAAAATAAACACGTCACACACGTAAGTCGATTTTAATCGCCGTCTCACTTCCTAAGGATATCCCTCAAGTTGCCTACGAATAATAGTTAAGTGGGGTGTATAAAGCAAGTCCCTCAAATAGAAAAATCATCAAAGTCCCTTATGGTTGCCTTTACGAATCGAGTCCCTTTCGAAAAATGATGATGGTCCCTTATACGTGCTTATTACATCCCACAATGGCCTTCAAAGTCAAATTGTCCCTCACATGTCCCTTAACATCCAAAGTAAGGACTACCTACTCCATTATAGTAGGGATAGTCTTACTAAAGGAAAGAATGAAGAATAAGAAAGACCTTTAAACATTAGGGTAGGTTACTCCTAGGTGCTTGCTCACTTCAAAACTGTTTCGCACTTAAACAAATTTTCAACAAGTTTTCAAACAAGTTCTTAACACATCCTCACATGGATTATTTATTAACTATTCTGAAAATTTTCTATTCACACACTACAATTTCAAAACAATTCAAAAGTGAGCTTAAGTACCTAAGAGCCCATGGATAACCATGGATGAAAAGGATGCTAATACCTTCCCTTTTCATAACCTACCCCCCGGACCCAAAATATTCTCTAAGGTCTTTCCTGTTCTTTTATAACCTTTCCTTATGGATAAAATAAAAGTCGGTGGCGACTCTTGCTATCCGCAACATTGTTTAAAGTCAGTTCACCGGGTTACAGAACTGGCGACTCTGCTGGGGATCTATTTAAGAGGGGTACCCTTAGGAATTAAAGATCACTTTAAATTGTTTGCCTTGTTTGCTTTATTATTATATTGTTGGGGTGCTCTTATGTGTGAAAGGTCCTAACCCGGATCTAGTGTACCTTAGGTAAATGGCAATAGACCAAGGAAACTGTACGACGTATATCGATACGGTTGATCTGGTGGCCATAGTTAGTGCGACTTCTTGGTTGGTGCTTATATTCCTTAAGTCAAGTTGAGGATAATATTGAGGCTGCCATATGTTGTCAATGCACTAACTGACTTTTAGAACCCTAGTTAACTCATCTTGGCCTTTAGAAAGTAGTGAGGTAACCGGCTTTGGTGCAGACTGAAGTTGGTTGACACTCGATACTACGCTCATTGAGATCTTAAACTTGGAGGGTTTTGGTTGGCAAGTAAGTTGCCTTCTGAACAACCACCCTTGTGAAGGATCAATGATATTGAGATCCCTTAGAACCTGGTTACTTTTGTAGGACAGGATGAACCATCTAACTTCAGGGGAGGGTACTTGCCTTTGAACCTCATGCAAGCCTTTAAACCTAGGGCTATTGTGTGACTTATTTGTGTGTGCCACATGTTTGTGATTGAACATAACATCATGACATCATCATGCATCATAAGCATATCATTTTCCCTAACCATTTCAAGGACCAAAGGATTTATCTTTGTTCTTTGTTGCAGGTCATGGCTTCTGCTCGTAGAAACGCCATCAGGATCAACTTTGTAGGGATACCTGCTAAGCTCAAGGAGTTGGTTTCCCTAGTGCCTGATCATTCCCAGTTCAACAAAAGACATGGTCACTTATTGGATCTAGTTACTTCAGGGTTCAGTGAAGACATGATGAGTGTGCTGTTTCAGTTCTTTGACCCTAAGCACCATTGCTTTACATTTCCTGATTATCAGCTGGTTCCAACCATGGAGGAGTTCTCTAAACTTCTGGGTATACCTGTTCTCGATCAGAAGCCATTCACAGGCTTAGAGAAGGAGCTTAAACCAGAAGTTATTGCTGCAACTCTACATCTGAAGAAGTCTGACATTGTTCTAGAGACGAGAAGTGGAGTTAAAGGTATTCTTGTCAAAGTATTAGTGGATAAAGCTCAAATATTCTTGAAGGCTATGAGCTACGATGCTTTTGAGGAGATCTTAGCCTTATTGATTTATGGCTTAGTGTTGTTCCCCAATCCTGATCAGTTCGTAGACGTTCATGCCATCAACATATTCCTGAGTCACAATCCAGTGCCTACCTTACTTGGAGACATCCTACATTCTCTTCACACCCGTACTACAAGGGCAAGAGGAACTTTGATGTGCTGCATACCTTTACTTTCTAGGTGGTTTATTTCTCACCTTCCTCGCTCAGTAATGAAGAATGAGCAAGGGTTCAGATGGTCCAAGAGGATCATGTCACTTTCTCACTCAGACATCCATTGGTGCTCCAGATCTATGGAGAATGTCACCATCATTGACCGTTGTGGGGAGTTTCCTAATGTGCCACTTCTAGGCATAAGAGGAGGCATCACCTACAACCCATCTCTAGCTTTACGACAGTTTGGTTACGCCCGGAGCGATGGTCCACATGACATGTTGATTCAGGGCATTGTGTTTGACTACGACCACGATCTTCAGGGTTACCGTCAGAGATTCATACGAGCTTGGGGAAAGGTAAACATGATTGACAGCAAGACACTGGAGCCTAAGTACACCATTCCTATGGAGGCTTATCTCAGATGGGTACGATTTCGTGCTCAGACACTCATGATGCCATATCCTGCCATCCTACCAGTTACCATGGAACCTGTTGCTGAAGGAGACACAGCTTATACTATCCTTCACCCAGACATGCCTACTGATATGGAAGACTTGCAGAGATCATGGATCCAACTGAAAGAGCAAAGGGATACTTTCGAGGCTCATTACAAAGCAAGCCAAGCAAGGATCCTAGAGCTAACAAAGCTACTTCAGGAGGAACGAAACCTCAACTCATACCTCAACACAAAGAGGAAACGTCCATGGGAGACTTAAAACCCCATCTTTTGTACTTATTTCGTTTTCATTTTTTGTAAGCCTAAAAGGCAAAACAAATTATTACTAATAAAAAGTTACTTTCTTGTTTGTTTAAGCAAATTTAAATCCTACGGTCCTTGAAAACATTGCATATGCATTCCCATATCATTGCATCACAGGTTTATAATTGTGCACGGGTTTCTCATCTCCTCGCTGTTTATTTCAGCAATGGCTCTTGAACAATCAGTTAAGGATCTCCATGTCTATTCAGTTATGGAGTTGAGCACATCATTGTCTGTTATCAAAAAGAGGTTAGTACAAGCTGTGATCTTTCCAGGTTGTCATGAAGATTGTCTATATTGTACCTATAAGCCGGATAGTTGCTTCATTTTGAGAGATGGGATTCAACATCTCATGGATAAATATACTATAGTGTTTGAAAGAAGACCAGCATCTGTAGAAAGTATGGTGGATCATTTGACTCAGGGTAAGAAGATTGAAGAGGTTGACATGGTTGACAAAGTACCACTAAGAATCACTTCAAAGGGTCCCATTAAAATCACTCATCAGGGCCCAATCAAGATTACTGCTGAAGGTCCTGTGAAAGTTGTTGCTGAAGCCAGAGTAGCTCCTCTGATCATTACCACTCCTGGTCCTATTCCTTATACATCTGACAAAGCTGTGCCTTGGCACTATAGGTCTGATGTTTACATCCATGGTGTCAAGCAGGAGCCTTTACCTGATATGCCTATTGACATTGATAATATTGCTGGATCTAGCAAGATCACTCGTAGTGGAAGAGTCTTCTCTCCTCCAGTTGCTTCTAAGAGTGCAGTTACCCCTGCTGTTACTTCCACCACTGATGCTCGGGGCAAGGGTCCTGTTATTGAGCCTGTATCTACTGATGTGCCAGCTGCTGATGACCTCTCTAAGCAGATGGAAGAAGTATTGAAAATCATTCGCAAGAGTGATTATGATATTGTTGATCAGCTGGGGCATACCCCCTCAAAGATTTCTATGCTCTCCCTGTTATTATGTTCTGAGGATCATGCCAAGTCATTGATCAAGTTTCTAAAGATGGCTCATGTACCCAGTGCAATTTCTGTGGACCAGTTTGAGAATTGTGTTGCTCACCTGACCTATGACAACGGGTTAGGATTTTCTGATGCTGACTTGACCCCTGCCAAGAGGGATCATAACAGGGCCTTGCATATTTCAATTGAATGCAGGGGCACTACCCTGTCTCATGTGCTGATAGACAATGGTTCCTCTCTGAATGTGTTGCCTAAGGAAATCCTGAACAAGCTGAGTCCTGAAGATACGGTATTGAAGCCCAGTAATATTGTGGTAAAGGCTTTTGATGGTTCTAGAAGAGTAGTACATGGGGAAATTGATCTTCCAATCAAGGTTGGCTCTCAGGTGTTTATTGCTACATTCTATGTGATGGATATTCGTCCTTCGTACTCATGTGTGCTTGGTCGTCCCTGGATCCATGGGGCAGGTGCTGTGACCTCCACATTACATCAAAAGTTGAGATATCCGGTGAATGGAAAAGTTGTTACTGTCTTTGGAGAGGAAGAATACTTTGTCAGCTATGTAAACACTTTCAAGTATCTGGAAGTAGAAGGTGAATACATTGAAACTCCATGTCAGTCATTTGAAGTGGTTCCCTGGGCTGTTAAGGATTGTGTGACTCCTCCTGCTATGAAGAAGGTTCCTGTGGTCATCAGAAACCCTCCAACAATGGCAATGGCCTCCCTCAATGACGCAAAAGCTATGGTGGAAGAAGGTGGTTGTACTATTTGGGGTCAGCTTCCTGATATTCCATACAAGTCTGACAAGTTTGGTTTGGGTTTCACTGCAGAGTCCCAGAAGGCTGTTCATCGTGCTCGTGCTGTTCGTATCACCAATCAAGGGGTTATCAATGCTGTGGGAGACCAAGATGAAGACTACAACTTGGAGGCATGGATTTTTCCTACTGTGGGTGCTGGACTCAATAATCGGGAAGCTGAAGATGTTGTCCCTATCTCCTTTAGTCAGGAGTAAATACTATTACTGTGTTATGTTTTTAAATTTAAACTTTCAAGCCATGTGCCTTACCCGGGGCACAATGGTGTGCTTGTTACGGGTTGTCATTTCATTTGCATACTTCATTCCATAAAATCAATGGACGTTTCGTTTTCGTAAATATTGTGTTCCTTGTCTTTCTTTTTCTTTTATTTTTGCTTTATCAGCTATGTGTTCTTACACACACCCACGTCACTAAAATGCCGATCCTCATCCACTCTGGATCCAGTTGATAACAGTTCTACTATTGCCAATTACAATTTCGAGAATCCGATCTATCAAACTGAAGACGGAGACGAGGACGATCGTGAAATACCTGTAGAGCTTGCTAGGTTGTTACAACAAGAAGAGAAAGCTATACAGCCACATGAAGAGCCAGTCGAAGTTGTGAATCTAGGAACTGAAGAAAACAGAGAAGAGGTCAAGATAGGGGCAACATATCAGCATGCTATGGTGGCTTTGTTTCATGATATGATTCATCATGAGATAGAGGTATATGTGGATGATATGATAGCCAGGTCTCAGAATGAAGAACAACATCTTGATCATTTGCACAAGTTGTTTGAGAGGTTGAAGAAATACAGGTTGAGATTAAATCCAAACAAGTGTACTTTTGGAGTTAGATCTGGAAAGCTCCTGGGTTTCATTGTCAGTGGAAAAGGTATTGAAGTGGATCCTGCAAAAGTGAAAGCTATACGAGAGAGGCCAACTCCCCGTACTGAGAAGGAGGTTAGAGGTTTCTTGGAACGATTGAACTACATTGCAAGATTTATTTCCCAATTAACTACCATCTGTGAGCCAATCTTCAAGTTGTTAAAGAAAGATCAGGTGATGGAATGGAATGATGAGTGCCGGACTGCCTTTGATGAAATCAAGAGATATTTGCTAGAACCTCCAATTTTAATGCCACCAGTTGATGGAAGACCCTTGATTATGTATTTAACAGTATTAGACAACTCAATGGGGTGTGTATTGGGGCAACATGACGAGTCTGGTCGAAAAGAGCAGGCAATATACTGCCTTAGCAAAAAGTTTACCGACTGTGAAACAAGATACTCACTGCTCGAGAAAACTTGCTGCGCTTTGGCATGGGCTGCTCGCCGACTAAGACAGTATATGTTGACCCATACTACCTTGTTGATTTCGAAGATGCAGTTCAAGATTAAGCATCACAACTCTTCTCCGTATCGTCCAAAGATGAATGGGGCAGTTGAAGCTGCTAATAAGAACATTAAGAAGATTGTACAGAAGATGACTGTTACTTACAAGGATTGGCACGAGAGGTTACCATTTGCTCTGCATGGTTATCGTACTACAATACGTACTTCAACAGGGGCAACCCCATTATCCTTAGTCTATGGTATGGAAGCAGTTCTGCCTATTGAAGTTCAGATCCCCTCCTTGAGAATTATGAAGGATGCAGGCTTGGATGAAGATGAGTGGGTTCAGACTCGACTTGACCAGATAAATTTGATTGATGAGAAAAGGTTAGCAGCAGTTTGTCATGGCCAGATGTACCAGAAACGGATGATCAAAGCTTTTAACAAGAAGGTTAAGCCAAAGGTATATCAGGCTGGTGACTTGGTAATCAAGCGTATCATATTACCACAGGGTGATCCTAGGGGCAAGTGGACTCCAACATATGAGGGACCATTTGTAGTCAAGACAGTGTTCTCAGGAGGTGCCATGATACTGACTACAATGGATGGTGAAGACTTCCCGCAACCTGTAAACGCAGACATAGTTAAAAAATACTACGCATAAAAAGAGACCCGCTAGGTTGACAGGCCTAGGCAAAAATAAGGGCATCCCGGCAAACCAAAAGGGTTTGGGCAAAAATTAGGGATATATATATATAAAAAGATGTACACCCGGCAAGTCGAAAACCTGAAAAGGCGGCTTGGGCAAAAAAGGGTATCCCGGTGGATTGAAAACCTGAAAGGGCAATCCAGGCAAAAGTTAGGGATTAAAGCGTATGACTATGTCTCTTTTGGATCACTCATGAAACTGCAACCAGTTGTACTACTTACTCAAGCTCAAACAGATAAAGCTCAATCCAATCGTTTCCGTCTCAACAGCAAGAAGATGAGATACTTGAGTGGCAATAGTAGAATTGAAACTCAATAGGATTATTTCCCACATAGCTGATTCTTTTTGTAAAACTTCATGACAAAATTCTCTTACTAGGGTTTATGTCTCCTTGTACAAACTTACCCGTGTATGGGTCACTTTTGATATAAATAAACTCCATCTTTTGAATCCAGATATACTTTTACCCTATTTACATAAGCGAAACGTCCATTGGTTGTGTTTGAATGTATGTATGCCTTTGAATATGATTGATGTTTACCAGAAATGCATGTATGCTTTTAATATGATTGATGTTTACCAGAAATGCATGAAAATGCAGTAATAGTATTTACTAAAGACGAACGAGGGAAGGATTTCAACGAAGCTTCGCCGGTTCATCTTTACAAGACAGTTACAAACCATCAGTAGGACTAATCCATTTTCACAAAGTCTAATCTCCCCTGGAATTTATATCCATCTCTTTTATCCTCATACGGATATACGGGAAATTACTTTCCAATAAGGGCACGATGAACGAAGACGGGATGTTATACTTATCCTACTATCAAACGAAAACGAAGGTTATCTATACCCTACTATCCCCAACAACGGGAGGTTATCTATACCTTGTTATCCCCAGCAGACGGAGGGTTATATATTCTTCAACAACGAATCGGGATTTATTTTCCTTGGCCAGCGGTTGTTATACAGAATGCTACCTTGTTTTCAGGTTAATTATCCAACAAACAATCTTATGATCTTTGGGACTGCTTTATTGTAACCTCAGGGTTACTTTATCCTCCTGATGAGCTTCTTATTACTTTGGGACTGCTTTATTGTAACCTCAGGGTTATTTTATCCTCCTGATAGCCTCTCATGACTTCAAGACTGCTTTAGAGCTACTGATTGCTCTATCCTCCTGAAATCATCCTATTACTTCAAGACTGCTTTAGAGCTATTCATTGCTCTATCCTCCTGAAGCCATCTAATTATTTCAAGACTGCTTTAGAGTTATCCATTGCTCTATCCTCCTGAAATTACATTATTATTTCAAGACTGCTTTAGAGCTATCCATTGCTCTATCCTCCTGAAATCATTACTTCAAGACTGCTTTAGAGCTATCGATTGCTCTATCCTCCTGAAATTACATTATTATTTCAAGACTGCTTTAGAGCTATCCATTGCTCTATCCTCCTGAAATCATTACTTCAAGACTGCTTTAGAGCTATTGATTGCTCTATCCTCCTGAAGACATATCACATTATTATTTCAAGACTGCTTTAGAGCTATCCATTGCTCTATCCTCCTGAAATCATTACTTCAAGACTGCTTTAGAGCTATTGACTGCTCTATCCTCCTGAAGACATATCTCATTATTATTTCAAGACTGCTTTAGAGCTATTGATTGCTCTATCCTCCTGAAGACATATTACATTATTATTTCAAGACTGCTTTAGAGCTATTGATTGCTCTATCCTCCTGAAACTACATTATTATTTCAAGACTGCTTTAGAGCTATCCATTGCTCTATCCTCCTGAAATCATTACTTCAAGACTGCTTTAGAGCTATTGATTGCTCTATCCTCCTGAAGACATATCACATTATTATTTCAAGACTGCTTTAGAGCTATCCATTGCTCTATCCTCCTGAAATCATTACTTCAAGACTGCTTTAGAGCTATTGACTGCTCTATCCTCCTGAAGACATATCACATTATTATTTCAAGACTGCTTTAGAGCTATTCATTGCTCTATCCTCCTGAAGCCATCTAATTATTTCAAGACTGCTTTAGAGTTATCCATTGCTCTATCCTCCTGAAATTACATTATTATTTCAAGACTGCTTTAGAGCTATCCGTTGCTCTATCCTCCTGAAATCATTACTTCAAGACTGCTTTAGAGCTATTGATTGCTCTATCCTCCTGAAGACATATTACATTATTATTTCAAGACTGCTTTAGAGCTATTGATTGCTCTATCCTCCTGAAACTACATTATTATTTCAAGACTGCTTTAGATCTATCCATTGCTCTATCCTCCTGAAATCATTACTTCAAGACTGCTTTAGAGCTATTGATTGCTCTATCCTCCTGAAGACATATCACATTATTATTTCAAGACTGCTTTAGAACCATTCATTGTTCTATCCTCCTGAAATCATATCATTGCTTCAAGACTGCTTTAGGGTTATCATTATTGATTGCTCTATCCCCATGAAGACATGCTGTTACATCAGTATCACTCCAGACTCCTGACAGTTCTCATTATACTACTGAAGAACTTTCCCCTAGTGGCATCTTTAAGCCCACTCAATCATGTTCAACCAACCATCAATATCACTCCATGCACTGGTGAGTGCAAATTTTTGGGCTTTTGTGTTCAATCCCCTTCAACCTTCCAGGTTACGACTGGCAAATATACCAATCTAACCCCTCAGGTTTCAGAAAATTGAACAGGGGCAGCTGTTGCACCCCAAAATTTGCCCTCACAATACAAGACTTTGTGTTCCAAGAAGGTTCACAAGATTCACAAAATTCACAATTGGTCAGAAGAGTTGACAATTCCCTCAGACAATGCACCTCCTAAGCAGTGCATCCAAAACTAGGGTTTTGACTTTAATCAGGCTAAACGGACTTCCAAGACTTCAATCTGTTTGTTTTGCAGGAAGTGCATCTGAGGCGTTTTGGTCATTTCAAGCAGAGTTTGTAATGTTGGGATAAATAAGACGTTATTTCCGAAGCATTTGTTTACATGGACTGATTATGTCAAGGGCATTTGACGAGCAGTTTATGAGTTGAGAGTATTTTGAAAATAAGGAAATGCCGTTAGGCGTGGTCTGAGAAGTCACGTATTCAAAGGGATTTCAGTTGGATTTGCTTATGTTACGGGATATCATTTACTTGATCAAGGCGAAGAGGAAGTAAGTTTTAGATATTTTGGAACTCATAAGTTATGACTAAAAGGTGAGTTTAAATAATTTATGGATTATTATTCATGAATATTTAGATTTACCATTGAGAAAATAACAATGAACATTTTATTGGATTTTATTTCACAAATATCTAAAGTTACAAGTTGAAAGAAAAATACTTTTGAATCTTTATTCTGGGGTATTCGGTAGCTTACAATAGATTTATATTTACAAACACCCTATTCTAAATCTTAAACTATAATTGTTCTTCATTGGTCTTTCTTTGAGTTCTTCACGAGCTCCCGGTTACCTGAAAAAGAACAGATAAACAAAACACAACAAAAACACAACAGGAAAAGAGGTTAGAAGTTGTTTGACACTCTCAGAACATTATCATCATCGAGTGTCGGGAGGGCACGACTAAAGCCGCATCCTACTCCCGTTACCAATCTGAGCCATCGGCGTCAGATCAGGTAGTTATTGTTCTTATCATAAGGGACTGTCGAAAGATGAAGAGTAAAAGAAGTAGGATTAACTGATTTGCCAAAAGGATTCACGCGACTTTGGATTCAAAACTAAAACAACATTCCATCAAGTAAATATGGTAAGTTCCAATTTATTTTTCAAACTGATACAAAGCAGCCAGCAGCAGTCAAGATTGGGTAACGCAAACTTCCAGATCTCTACCGTCTTCATCATATTGGGTGAGTGTGTTCGCATTTTATCCAAAGATTTCTCAACCTCCAAGCTAAACATCAAGTATCCAAACCGATCCTGCAAAGATAATCCATTCAAGATTCATCATATGGTAAAGTGAATTCCGAGAAACAAGAAATAAACACCTATGTAAGATCTTAGCAGCTAGTTGCTTTTCGGTTAGCACGGGCCCTGCGGCAAGCCGGCTCCATGAATTCTTCTCGCATCAGTTCTGTGATGCTGCTGTTACTTTGCTATACATTTATTTGTATCAGAGAATATTGAAAAGAGAACTTAAATACCGAAACGAAGTAAAGACATTAAAGAGCTAAGGTGAGTAATAACAACCCTCAGGTTTTTTAATCATCATCGGGCAGTTTCGAGCAGCCGAGAGGATAATAGCCGAAGCTGTCACCAGCTTCCTACTGAACATCGATGATTGGGATTCGAACGCAAGAGACAACTAGCAGATAGTTCAACAATGTGAGACACAGATGAGCAGCTGCATTCAACAGCACCAACGCGGTTCAGACCATCAAGTCATCATCACCATCAAACCTTTCTCGGCAGCGACAAAGATCGGCAGCTTCCGAACTTGGAGATGGGCCCTGAAAGAAGAAGAGGAAAAATCAGTTTGGTCTAGAGCAACAATCACAAGCATTTCAGCTTTTGCAAGCAACTGCGACAAAAGTGTATCAACAGGCAAGCTCGTACAAACAACCATAACAGGCATCTCAATAACAGAAGAGATAAGCACATCCCCTAGCAATAACTCATCTGCGTCTATGATCATGACTAAAATGAATGAGACACCCACAGAGAATAACTCTTCTACTTGTGAGGGCTTAACAATTCAAAATATGCAAAATCAAATAGTTGCTATTGATGACAACCAAAGTTCTTTGCAAACCAACTGGTAAGCAGGATTTGGAGTCAGGGCAGTTGAGGCTGAGGCGAATCGGTCTGATAACCCATTTCGTTTAATCCATAGGGAAGACGCTTTGGAAGGAAACGAGTTAGCATCAGTTCAATGTCCAGTTCATAAGTCCATAAAATCAAATAGATCACAAATAAGTTTGGTTCCAAAACAGATCAAAATAAGCCGTTTCTAAAAACAATCCGCCAAATCCAAAGCAGGAAGATCCACATCTGAAAAAAATCCAATGAGATCCAATCAAAGTGAATTCAAATCCAGAAAAGGAAAGAAATCGAAATCATGAGTCCAATAGAATCAAATCATGTAAAAAAGGGTCCCAATCAGGACAAAATTAACATCTATAAAAATGTATATCCAAAAATCGTCAAAAGCCCAATAAATGGGAAGAGGATATAAGAAGGAAGGATACCACCTTTGAAACCCTAGACGAAGCAGAGCGGAATAGTGCAAAAAAGGGGCAGAAAAGTGGCGAAACCCTAGTCATCGAACGAACGCGAATCACCGCGAATGTCCATCATCGGCCGTTGACAAATACCAACCATCGCCACATCACCGTAGATATAGAACGGACTCACCGCGAGCGTGAAACCCGATGGGACCAACATCGCCGATGGAAGACCAACAACGGGCAATCCGTGAATGAAGCCTCAGAACAAGGTTCATCAAAGGCCGCAAATACCTACGAGAAACCACCAGAAACCTCAGAGGAACACCAAATCTGTCAACAAAGACAACCCTCGAGAAAAAGCGTAAGCCAAGGTTGTCTAATACTATCATCATTTAACGATTTTGTTTGATTTCAGGTAGAAATAAGAATAAGAAATGGCAAAAACGATCGAGGGAGATATGGGGTGAAACGGCGCCGCGATGAGAGGAACAGGGTTCTCCAAACCCTAAATATTCAATCACCACCGTTTTGAGTTGGGACCAGGTTAATCACCGGCCCAACTTTTGTTCTTTATTTATTATTTATTTTTCTTTTTGTTGTGTAGTTTTGTATCAAATATATATAAAATCAACCAAAAATATTTTTCAAATAATAATGTAATTTTCATATAATAATAATATAACTTCTTTATTAAAAAATAATAAAAATGATTAATTCAGTTTTTAACTCTTTTTTTTAAATAAATGAAATTCCTCTCTTTATCAAAAATAAATTAAAACTTTTTCTAAAGTGAATCCTTTCAGAATAATAGTCAGAATACTAAAGAAAAATGACAAACAATTAGCTTTTTGATTAAAAATGAGATTTTGAAAAATAAAAAATGTATTAACTTTTATCTTAATTTAAGTTGAAGTTTTTATCACCATCATAAAACCAAAAACCCCAAAAATATGCATAGCATCACAATTCCGTTTCATAACGTATCTGATGATTCATGTAATTCTGTCCACTAACACAGTTTGTTCGTCTTCGCAGCTTGTTATGGTGCTTTGTTATTTGATTCGGTTGTATTTTATTCAAGTTCTCACTATTATTGTTACTGCTTCTCAATTGTAACCTCGCGAACATAACAATCGCGTTTACTTCCCGCATTTAAATTTCCGCTTGCATGATTTAAATTCCTCGTAATTTTTTCACCAATATCTCTGTCACTGTCACACTCTGAAGGAATTAGGTCTAGCATTTGACCGCCGTGTCAATAGTCCTCACCTTCAACCCTTACAACTTTTACAAACCCTAATTTTCACAAATGCCTCGCCGCAGGCAAAATTACAATTTTACCCTTAACATTAGGTCAGAGAGCCGCCGCGCTCATTTTAGGGTTTCCCGCCGTGGAATCCCTAATTTAACCCTAATTACAACTTAACAGTTCAACATAGAGATTTGGAGTTTCTACACTCCACGTAAGCGTGTCCTTAAGATGCGTTTATTCCCCTTGAGACCTTGACCACAGTCAAGAAGTTTCTAACCTCCCTATTGAGGGGAACTACGATTACTCTGATTCCACTCCCGTAAGGATACGTAGGCACAAGATGCGATGTCTTGCCGAGTAAACTTAGAATTAACCCCCTTTATTATTTATTATTGCTTATTTATATTTTATTTATCTTTGCTATTTAATTATTTTGCTTATTATTTTGTAATTGTTTCTTGGATGTAAAGTTGTTTAATTATTTAATTATTATTATGGTTAGTAATTAGGGAGTGTAACAACCTGTATGTAATATTAAAATAAATTTAGATCACTTTTAAATAAAGATAATTAAAATAAACACGTCACACACGTAAGTCGATTTTAATCGCCGTCTCACTTCCTAAGGATATCCCTCAAGTTGCCTACGAATAATGGTTAAGTGGGGTGTATAAAGCAAGTCCCTCAAATAGAAAAATCATCAAAGTCCCTTATGGTTGCCTTTACGAATCGAGTCCCTTTCGAAAAATGATGATGGTCCCTTATACGTGCTTATTACATCCCACAATGGCCTTCAAAGTCAAATTGTCCCTCACATGTCCCTTAACATCCAAAGTAAGGACTACCTACTCCATTATAGTAGGGATAGTCTTACTAAAGGAAAGAATGAAGAATAAGAAAGACCTTTAAACATTAGGGTAGGTTACTCCTAGGTGCTTGCTCACTTCAAAACTGTTTCGCACTTAAACAAATTTTCAACAAGTTTTCAAACAAGTTCTTAACACATCCTCACATGGATTATTTATTAACTATTCTGAAAATTTTCTATTCACACACTACAATTTCAAAACAATTCAAAAGTGAGCTTAAGTACCTAAGAGCCCATGGATAACCATGGATGAAAAGGATGCTAATACCTTCCCTTTTCATAACCTACCCCCCGGACCCAAAATATTCTCTAAGGTCTTTCCTGTTCTTTTATAACCTTTCCTTATGGATAAAATAAAAGTCGGTGGCGACTCTTGCTATCCCAACATTGTTTAAAGTCAGTTCACCGGGTTACAAGTACCACCAATAACTAGGAAGCACCTAAGTTCCAACCAGGAACACACAAACATATTCATGACAGACAGATGTCACGATATCCTATATAACACCGACTTGTGATTACACTTAATTTTACCAAAATGCCTGCCAATTAGGTCAAACTCCAAATCTTCTGCAGAATCTTCTTCATAACAGTAGAAACAAATATTTCATAGTTTCCTAAAAAGTCTCAAAGATCCTTTTTATGAAATCTAATTAAATCTGTACTTTATTCCTAATCAATCTCTTTGACCTGCACATACTGATGAGGTACCTCTGTCAAAATAGCAGCTCCTGCTGTACTAGACAAGGATGTCATGACATTCAGCATGATATCTTGATTAAAACACATGGCAGCAGTTTTGTCATAACAGTAGATGTAGATGTTATGAAATCTTGCTTAACATCAGTGCAGAATCATATTTTACCAAAATTTAGCCAATCATAGAACCATGGACAATCATAGAGTCATGGGACTAACGATCTCCCCCTTTGGAAAATTTTGGCTAAAACAACCAAACAAACATCAGGGCAGCAACAGTAGTTTTCTCACAAACATCCAGCTTCACAAACTATCATGCTTCCCCTTAATAATTGCATTCAGCGAGCAACTACAAAATACTACTCTTTCCTTAGCATTAGCAACAGATAACCACACTTTACTCCCCATTGGTTTAGTCAAAAATTGGAGAAAATGTACATACATATGCTCATAACACATCAAACAGAGCCAATCCCAAAAACTGAATCAGAAACAACATGCTTCAAAGCGAGACTCAGTTGTCAAAATGCACATGGTATCCAAACATCCAGTCATACAAATACAAAACACTTGGATATAGACCCAAAAACCTGATTTGATCCATTGATACCCAATGACAGAACCAAAAACAATACATTGCCAGGTTCACCATGAGCTAGAGCAGTAACATAATGTCACAACATCTTGTATGACATTCCATCCTCATAGAGGCATACAATCACAACCTGCTTGAGACCACAAACAATCTTGAAACTGTACTATTGCAGCAACAGATCCTAGAAGTGTAAGTCCCCATATCAAGGATAACTAATTCTCTTTTTCCAGAAGCACGTGAATGGAAAAAATAAGACTCATCTTCATGTCTTCAAGAGCTCACTCTTTGTTCAACACACCTGCTGAACGCATTCACTTACTGCTTGAACCACAAGCAACTAGTACACCCATCAGACAGAAGCTCTCGTCCTATCTTTTATAAAAGATACTCCAAGATCACCATAGTATCTCAAGACCAACCTCATGCTCATACAGCGAGAAGGTACCAAACTGTTCCATTTCTTACTAGAGTTACCACTTCTCCACAAGACTTCTGGCCTGAGTCAGAGAACAGGATAGACACCCCATAATCTAAGACATTCTTTCCTCATAATTCTCCCATATGATAAGTTAGAACACTTCTGGTTTAACTGGTGAATATTCACTTCCATATAACATATCATAATCCAGACTTTCATGCAATCAACCAATGATCCACTCCAGCCTTGTACAATACCTTCACATCATACTCCAAGACAGTCCTTTTACCTCATCATTCTCCCGTATGACAAGATAGAGTACTTCTCAGTTAAGATGTGAATCACAAGTTCCATAACAGATCTTCAAGTCCTTCTCCAAGGCAAAATAAACCAGATGATACATATCAAAGACACAACATCCAATAGTTCTTGATATGCCCACAACTGGACTTACTACTGCCTAGTAATCCAAATGAAGATCTTCAGAGAATAGAGCTCCACCATCTTGATCAAACTCCAAAAGAGGGTAATCTTTCATACGCAACTTAAAGCTTCTACCACAAGCTCCAATATATGAATAGAATCAGAACCTTCTTTGGTCTTCAAACAACTACCCTTCTGCACAAGAGTAATTTTCCTTAAGCACACTTCTTTAAATAACCAAATGCCACTGTTTGGTTACTCAGCTGCTTCCAGAGCTCTAGAAAATCTTATAATCCACCAAGCCAACTTGATCTTCAAGTTACATATCCTACTTGTTCCATAGAAAGGCATCTTAGATACACCAAGACTTGGACCTGTAACATCTACTTCTTCTTAAAGCTTCTGCAAATTGAAGTTTCTGCTTGATGTCACAACATCTGATTAGACATCCTGCTGGAAAGTTCAGGCTTTCATTCTGCCACTTAGAATAACCTTCTCCACATAACAGAAAAGGAGTCCCATGTTCTCATAGACTTGATTACTGATATCAGGTTTGAGTAGACAACCTCTATTCTGCAATAGCTACCTTAGAAATGCATTTGCTCCAGAAAAATCCTCTTTAGAGAAACCAAACATGCCAAAGGTTGATTCTTCAGAGAAGATTAGTCACAAGAGATCTTTACAGAAGGAATCTCGTTTTCCTTAAGTAGAGACTTCTTCAGAAAGTCAGAGATAACTGCTACTTATCCTTGACACCTACTGCACTCCATTACTGATCCAAGATGATGAAATCTACAACTTTACTTCTTTAGACAAGTTTCTTGCCAGGTGTCGCGGTGAAAATTGGATACCAAACTATTGATTAGTTTGAATCTTTAGTTCATTTTGCAACCGAACTTTGATTTGTCCAAATGAAGGGATAAAGATCGAAATTCCTACAATGCAATGCAAATGCAAGCTAGAGAATTATAGGTTCGGGGGTTGGTTAAACTTAGGGAAGGTGCTAGCATCCTAAGTTTCTGTAGTACTCTACAGGAACCTCTTGTTTTATGTTTGTTTATTGCTAAGGGTTATCTGCTTAAGGATGAAAGACCTAGGGGCTTATTTTTAAGTATACTCGATAATATATCGCATCGTATGCCTATATATCCTTACGGGAGCGGAATCAGAGTATTTGTAGTTCCCCTAAAGGGTTTAAGGAGTTCTTTAACTATGGTCAAAGTTCCTACGGGTTTAGGGTAGTTGATTGATTGATTTTAGGAGAAAATATGAGTTGTCATTTTAAGGGAGATTACTTTAATTTAAACCACCACAACATTGTAGGAAAATAGTCTTTGCATCGTCTTAAGAGAAGAGCTCAAGCACTCGGAATTTAATCCACAAGTATGCCACTATCTCTCTTAAGGCAAAGTTCCTACAAATTGATTGAATTGTTATGGGGTAAAAGTTTTATCTCGCTTAAGATGATTAACATCTTATTCTCTAATGTGTTTGAAAAGTTGTTTGAATTGAGTTGAATGTGTTTGTCTAAGTTGTAAAGATAAAGGTCCTTCCTATGGGTAGGATCTATCTTAAGAGACCGACTTGAATGGGATCAAGGATCATAGGGGAGTTGATGCAAAATGAAATGCACTACACACAAGAGTTGAATCATGTGTAGGTTCTTCCTTTGGACGGAATGTAGTGCGATAATATAAATGCGATAAGTGTAAAATGCGGGTAAAGCAGATAGATAAATAAACACACGCATGAAAGCGCTAAGTGCGTGAACGTGAATTGTGAATATTCGAGTGGAGAGAGGCGCAAGCATGCACGATTGGATTAAGTTATGGGAGGATTGATTAAGTTGTAGGATATTTATAAATTTTAGGCGAGATTGATTTTAAGGGGGTTATTTTTATTTATGAAATTAAATTAGATGAGGTGAATTGATTTCTTATTAATTTGGTGAGGAGATAAATTAATTCTAAAGAGGGACCTTAAATAAAAGGATTTCTTAAAATATCTAAGAAGTTTTATTTTATCTTATAAAAAAAAGAGATGGTTTATTATTATTTTTTATAAAAGTTGTTATCGTAAATTTATTAGATATAAGTTAATTCACTTAAGGAAAGGTTTTCTAATAAAAAAAAGTTTTAGTTATTATTATTGAATAGATTTTATTAAATAAGTAAGAGTTATATTAGATTATATGCAATAGTTTCTTAAGTAAATAAATATTGATGACACCCAATTAATTAGTTGGAGAAAAAAATGAAATAAAACTTATTAAATGAATACATAAGTTAATTTCATAAAAAAGGAAAATGACTAGTTAAATAATATAGTTTAATTTATATAAAAAAACGGCTGATTAAAATATGATTTAATTAATAATTGATTAATCAAATGGTTAATAAGAGGTTTAGTTTATTTTTTAAAAAAACTGTTTAAAGAAATTAGGTTAAATTAGATCAGGTTAACGGGTTAATTAACTGAGTTATTAAGCTAATTAACCAGATTAAGGTTAAAATGGAGGGCGAGTTATCCGGTGGCGCGCGGGTATAGGGCTTACGACGGGCGTGTGATCTGGATCTCCCGATCTGATCCGTTGGAGATCAGAGGGTCGTGTGTGCGGGGGTGCGTGGTAAGTGCGTGTGTGAGCGTACACATGATTGTATTACAAAAAAACAAACAAAAGAGAAACCCAAATGCCTAATTTCCCAAAAAAGCCCCAACCTCGTTCCACCGCTCTCCACTTTAATCCTTTCTCCGTTGCGACTTCCTTCCTTTTTCACCTCTCTCAATCGTGGCTCTATTCTTTCTTTGCTTCCTTCTTTCACTCAACCGGTTTTCTTCTCTTCAACTTCTCCTTCTTTTCACCTGTTCTTTGTTTCCCTAGCAAAAAATCACAAAACGAAACTCAATCATGAAAATTAAAATATTCTTAAAGAAAATGTTACCCATGGTGACGATAATCATGGATTCGCCGGTGACTTCGCGGCGGCTTGGAGTTCTGAGGTCTTGACGGGGCGACTTGTATACGGACATGGAGGTTTCTGGAAACGAAGGCTTTGCGGCGGAGTGAGGGTTTTCGGCGATGAAACTTCAAACAGATAAGTTTCTTGCTTCTTTACAAATTTTGGGTTTTTTGCGATATGGGATTTTGGGGATTTCTATCTGCGATATTTGTGTGGATTTCTCTGTATTGTTGTCAATTTTGAATCCTGATTTCCTCTTCTTTTTATAGGCTGAATGTACATTTAAGTTTTGATGTTGGAATTGAAGGGTAGGATTATGCTGTCAAATGTGGTTTTGGAAAGAAAGTGATGGTTATAATGAACATGTCTTCTGCATATTGAATCTTTTTCTATTTTTGGTTTGCCATGTCTACAGACTGCTTTGTAAACAAATTGAATATTGTTCGCAATCTTTCCATTTTTTGTTCGAATATATCTAAACACTTATTCTCTCTTCTGATATGCTTGCAGGATGAATTGAAAGACCTTCCTTTCTCGTCCCGACATGTTTACGGGTATTTTGGAAAGAAATTGAACTCTGTCTTGGGCATGTTTTGGAGATTGATGACTCTCTGACCTGTTATCATTTCTTAACTTCATATGTTCTGGTCCATTTTGCAGGTTAAGATGTTTGAACTCGTGTTTTATTTCCAGATTGGTGTTGAGCTTATTGGGAAATAAATTTGCTCGTATGATGTGCGCTTGGAACTGATACCGTTGACATTGCCGGCGAAACTGTTGGCGCAGATGCTTGGTGTTTTCTTTGTGTAATGACCTCGACTTAATGTTTTAATAGAAGTCCCTCTGTGGTCCAGTCAATGTGCTTGAGTCCAATAAAATTCGAAGAATCTCAAGAAACTGGCAGTGCATGCTCTCTTCGAAGTCAATTACCATTCCCTTAACCAAGAGTCTTAGAAGAGCAATTCCCTCCTGCCGAACAACATATGATCTCAGAAGATTAGGATCTTGATTCATAAAAAGAAGGAGGATGTCTATTCCAGTTAGCACAAGTTTCTTGTCTTGATTTTGCAGAACATCGCTGATAATGTCAAAGATGCCTTCATTCATCAGATCCCTAAAAAGCCGAAGCTCCTGGACCATTTGTAAGCTCTTGCCTACACTGCAAAACTCAAACAAGAAATGAACCAAGTTCTTCTTTGATTCTTGAGAGGCAGCGGATGATTTTAACCTAGCAAATAACTCCTAGATAAATGTATTGTCATCCTTCAACATAGCAACAACAAAGGCATTGTTTGCATGTATTATGGAGTTAATGGTTGCACAAGTAGCGTCATCTAATATTCTAGCCAAGACAACATCCTTTAAACAACCAACTCTATATGTCTGATGTATCTTCTCTAGAGCAATGGGGTCTTTTATAGGTATGGCCTCCTTAAAAATAACATGGTCCTTTAAGAATTTACAATGATGCTGAACACAAGTAACTTCTGGATCATACTCAAGGGCATCGATAATGTCCACTATGAACTCTTCCTTGAAAATTCTCTCAAGAAGTGGTGGACTATTAAGTAAAATGATCCCTTGGATAATTTTCAAAATTGTGCAGTTTGGGCCGGTTCTGATGGATGCCGGCGTGGAGAAGTCTTGGTAAGTTTTCCAATTAGTTCCTCTTTCTATTCTTTATAAATTCTGTTTCTGAAAAGAACATGAACAACAAGTCTATGATGAAAACCCGTTGTTAATGTGGCAGGGATCAAGTCCGAAAGGAATTTACGCAACGGGAGGAACTGGTATTGCAGTTGGTTACACCATGTCGAGAAGCTTCTTTCTTTATAGATAACTCATCAAAAGCAATTTCTAGTAAGCCATGTCATGAGTAGTTAGTGACGTGTCTGATACTATACTCTGTGTTGGGGCCATCAGCAAGCCATATTGTAGCATCACAAGGGAGTTACATTGAATAAACGCAAGCGGCATTATGTATCCATCATACGCTGTCACGACAGGCTCTCTATGTTTGTAGCCATTGCGCCTCCCACCATAGTTCTGTAGAGAAACTAATGGCTATTAGTTAGGGTGGTTTTTATTTCATGAAAATCTTTGTAATTTACCGTAGTACCAGATGCTGTACACGTAAAGTTGTAATGTTCCCTTTTAAATGTAATTCAAATAATACCATGTAAACATGTTGGATGTGAATCACGGATTTCGATCATATATATAAACAAACCACAGTGAGGCTGCCTCCTGCCAAATAATCATGTGTCCTGCTCCTGATTTTATTAAATGGGGATGTTGTTGGGATTTATGGTGACCCAAGAATTGAAGGAATTAAAATGGCCCTTGCATGACTTTTTAAAATCAATCCTAGCACACACACCTCCGGGAGAGAAAAAAAACGAAAGATCCCCTGGTCCTAAAAGAAAATGTTTGGTGATCTCGAGAAGTCTTTATGTAGAAATATGAATCCTCTAGTTTGAACTTCTATAGTGGAATCATAAATCCAACTTGGGAGCCTTGAAATAAAATTGCACTCGTAAGGTGACCTTGCATTGAATATTAGTTAGCGTAGAAATCTTCAAATAAGTTTGAAATAATGAACTGCCCATTTGTGAAAGGAGTAAATTTGAAGTATGAGCTTCAAATTGAACTCCTGACAAAATAAACGATGATCCCTAAAAGAGATGAACCCTTAAAGCAAAATTTCGGTTCGAGATCTTTATCCAAACCTTATCCTGTCCACTTGTTGTGTTAAGTTACCAACAAAACTGCCCTTCCTCATCAGTGATGACAAAGTTGAAGATGATGATGTAACCAATAACAAAACAGCTCAAACCTCTGGAAGCGACCAATAAAAGGATTCATAGGTATCTATAATTCCATGGTTACACCTTGAAACATTTGACTGTAGGGATCCACACCTGATATTACTGCACCTGCACCAGTTAGTTAATCGCACACAAAAGTAAAATAAAACAAGCAAAAACACAAGGAGGTGGGATCTTAAGGTCAAAAATTAGGGTGCGACACCAGGAAACTTTCTAGACAAATTGCGTGCCTCTGTAGGTCCAAGCTGATGAAGAATGCAAAAACACAAGTAAATGGTATCAAGATCATCAGCTACATCTCCTTGGCTCCAGAGAAACAAGATTTTGCATAATCTGATCATCAGAACTTTGAAGAAGATCAAATAAATCAAGGGCCAAATACTTGAGCAACATCATATGAGACACCTTGATCATTAACTAAGGATAATTCATTAAATATTTGTGAATAACACAAATAGCAATGAATCTTAAATCCTTATACATAATCCTTCTAGGATCATCTACTTGATAAACCATTTGAACATTATGGATAACCAATTAAATACTTGTGCATTCCATAAGTAAAAATTGATCTTAAATCCACACATCTTGTCAAGAAAACCATTTGTACTTCAGCAAAACCAAAAGTATTCTTTAGTTATAGGATCTTTAATGTTGAAACATCAGGGCTGACATCCTAGACTCAACCTCCCTATGACTTCCTCTGCTGATAGAATCCCTGCAAGTCATGAGTGGTGAAAATAAATCACCTCCCACTATCTTCTCTAACACAACCTTTAGCAACCTGCCATATCCATATATCACATTGTATACAGTATGCACAGTACTCTCTCAGAGCTACCAAAGTTCTTTCATCAGAAAAATATGCAGCGGAACCACCGAAAGAACATCTTCAACATCCTCGAAACAAGATGTCAGAACATTCAACAGGTCATTGGAGCTCTTATGTCAGAGGGCACAACAGCAGATACACAGAATCCTTCATAAGCAGAAGTGAACACACACTTCTCCTTAACTCCATAAGCAGTAGCTCAAACATTTAGCAAGATCAGCAAATCAGCTACCACTTCTCCTTGTTTAAACCACCAGAAAGTATCTCCCAAGATCTCATCCAGAACAGACAGGACGCCTGCTCTGATACCAATTGAAATTTTGGTATGCAGATCTCAGATGTCCTGAGAACATTGATCTTTGCTAAGACAGAACAAGGAAAGAACATGACCATTTTAAATTCCTTTAAGAATTAACAATGTCATGACATCAGTTGTAACAACAGCAGACTAACAGAACTATTTATCTAACCATTTAAGTTATGCAGAACTGTAAATGCTGAAAGATAAATAACACAATGAATTATTAACCCAGTTCGGTGCAACATCACCTACATCTGGGGGCTACCAAGCCAGGAAGGAAATCCACGATTAGCATAATTAATTTAGAGCTAAACTCCCCCATTTACAACCACTCACTTAATCTCTACCCAATGCAATTTCTGCCTAGAACCCACTAGACAAGAGAAACCTCTCACTCCCCACAATCACAGCAGTGATAAACAATTCAATAGAAAAAGGAAGACTTTGGAAGACACTCTTCAAAGTCACAATACTTGATTTTTCTTAACAGCTTCAATCAAGAACAATACACTCTTGCTTAAAAGCTTTGACTGAACAATTAACACTATACAAATAACAGCCTCAACATGTCTACCACGATGCATCCAAAGATACAAAGGGTGACTTACAAGGTCACACACAAAAGACTCTCAAAGCCCTAAACCTTTATTTTACACTCAAGTTTTTCTTGTTGTGAGTGCTTAATTTCCCTTGCTTCTGCGCCTCCTTTTATAGTAATGCAGACTGGGCTTGGGCTGGTCAAAAGTAACATAAATTAGGTTTAACCAAGTTAAACCACTTTCCATAATTCAAGGTGCTTTCAAATAGGTCATAGGTGTTTCATGATAAGCTCAGCACTTCCTAGAATCTCGTCTGAGATAACTAAGGAAACCTCCTGAAATCTAGCCTGAGCTTACTCATGCATTATAACATAAAACTAACATGCATCCTTGCTGTCAGCTACCTGATGTCATGACATTCAGTATGACATCCAATTCACTTTGTGCTAGCTAACTAAGCTTACACTGCCGTACACTACACACGTATGGCATGTCATCAGTCAAGACATCTACACACACAGTAGCTACTAGCTACTACACCCACTCAACACACATGTTGTACTACCAAATCCGAGTCAACTACACTACCAATCACACATACTAACAGTATCAACTTCCTGTCAATAACCAGCTACTCAGGATCAACCTATTCATACAGAATCAAGCAGTCTGTTCTGGATTTACGGATGTCATGACATCCAGGTGTCGCTACTGCGAAAATCGGCGCCGGCTGAACAGAAGAGTCGCCACCGTGCGTTATTTATCCCACGGGAGGGAAAGGAAACGCTCAGAGTAAACCTCGCACAATACGGGAAAGGTATGGTCATCGCAACCAAAACCTGGATTCGGGAGTCGGTTACGCAAGGGGAAGGTATTAGCACCCCTCACGTCCGTCGTACTCGACGGGATCCACGCTTGTTTTCGGGTATAGATTGTTATTCTATCTACTCTAAAGGTCAGGGGTTAAAAAGAAAAGAAAATGACTCGGCAAAGTATCGCACTTTATGCCTACGTATTCTCGCCTGGAACGAGAAATCAGAGTCAACGTAGTTCGCCTACCTACGGGAAAGGAGGGGAAGGTTGCTCGCTAGGATATCGCATCCTATGCCTACGTACTTTCATACAGCATGAAAGATCAGAGCAAACGTAGTTCGGGCCACGTACGACACGAGCTTGTCTTGGTTGATTTTATTCCTTCTGAAAAAGGTTTTCTTGATTAACAGTCCCGGCGGACAAAAATGACGTTTTGATGAGTTCACATTCTTTTACGGAAGAAGTGTCTTTTATTGTGTTTGAAATCTTTATGGTGTTTTTCTGTTTGTTTTGAGAAAGAAGAGACAGGACTCTAACCTACGGTTGCGAAGGGAAACAAACTAACCTAATGTTATCATGCATGGATTAAGACCTAGTGTCTATCATGCTCCTCTCTTGCACAGAGAGAAACAGAGATCCTACGGGATAGGCAGAAACAGAAACAATATCAGATATATACAGTAAAGCAGTAAAATGCATGGATGCAACAGTACAAGCGAGGCAAGGGAGTCCCACTCAACCTCGAACCTAGAAAACAATAGGCGAAAGTGAACAGGCTTCACTTTCAACCCAACAGGGTAAACAGCAAACAATACAATCCAGAAAACCAATCAATACATCAGCAATGAAATACAACAAGAAAAAGAAACAGCATCAGCAGCTCTGAATCAACATCTGGCTCCAAGTAATCTCCCATCAGCTACAGGCTTCAACAAGCATCATTCTCCATCTTCACGGCCTTCGGGCAAGGGCTTTGATCACCAGTCTTCTATCTGCAATGGCTTTTCTTCAAGCTCAAACCTCCAGGATGAGGTATCAGTCACAAGAGTAGATTGGGTGTTAAGCAATCAGTTGACTACCAAAGGTGGTGAACAGACTGCTTCTAACACAAAAGACATTTTCTCTCAAGAGTTCTATCTCTTAGACACTATCACCAAGCCTTCCAAAGGAAGGGGGTGAGTGTCTTAGAGAGACTCTGAATCACAGAGAAGAATGGATGCAGACAAGGCAATCCATGTTTGAGAAACAAGCTTTCTAATCTAGAGCTCTGCCTAGCTCCTAAACCCTAATCTCCTCAGCATCTGCTAGCAAGAAACTCCTCCTCAACTCTGACAGTTGATCTTCAGCATTTGAATCTTCAATAGCTTCATCTTCACAAATCTTCAGCTTCCCCAGGGCCCCAGGCAAACCCAATACCCATACAAACAATCAATAAACCCCAGGGGGCACACCACACCAAACAACAGATATACAGACAGTACTAATAGCAGTAGGGGAATCCTGACTTTTCTAAGGGATCTAATAACTACCTATAACCCATATAGTCCCATAACTAATCTATTCAAACCCTAAGTCCTAAGGGAAATGAAATCAAACTCCTAAGTTGTCACCTAAAACCCTAGTTTTGTTCATGATATTCAAGCATTTATTAATCACCTAAAATTAACCTCTAAAAATGGGAACTAAAATATTTCTACAAGCTTAACATCTCATCTAAACAATATGAAAAGAATGATCAAAAAATACCAAAGCATGTGAGAGAACAAAAATCATAAAAATGATGCATGAAATGAATTATTTAATGTGACATTTATTTAGAAAATATGTAAAAAATATGAAATAAAACTAAAAATGAAATTTTCTTTTCCTATAATATTCTAGACATTTTAATGAAAATATGGTAAAAAGAATGGATTAAAAAGCATTTTTTATGAATTATTTATGAATTTATGAAAATTGGTAAAATATTAAAATGAAATAAGAAAATAAAATTGGAATTAAAATGAAGGAGGGGTGTTAAAAGAAGCTACGCGCAGTTATAATCTGGATGGGCCTCATAATGGGGGTGCAGATAGCGCCTTTGACAAAGCCCAGAATTACTCAGAATCAATGAAAATAAAAGAAGAGCGCTGGGGGGGGGGGGAGAATAGCATCAAAAATAACGTTGAAATTGCATTGGGCTTGGTTTAGGGAGGTGGGGATAACACAATCCAATCAGGCCCGCCCGTTTCATTTAATGAAACGGTGCGTTTAGAGCCAAAGTCCTTCCCTCCAAGTTCAGATTGAATGTAGGCCACACGATCACGCTAGCAGTCAAAGGTCATACTCAACATGAAAGGCCACGATTTCATCTTCTTCAATTGGCCTGAAACTTAGGGTTTCAAACACCATGAACATCCATGCACGACTAAACTTCACTTCCTCTGTTCTCCTTCCACACGCAATGAAATGCCACGCCATAAACATGAAACCTGCTCCAAATCTCTCCCTCTACAAGCTTAGGGCATTAGATTATCTTGAAATTCACCACAACAACAAACACGATTGGATCAACATCCGGCCTCCATTGAAATGCACTGATACGAACCTTCACCATTCTTCCTCAGACTTAACCTAAACTAAACTACACCTAATGGAGATTAACATATGCTATCAAGCCACAATTATAGTGCACTAATCTAAGAGATATGAACACTAACAGTTTATGGCACCTGTCACTAACCATCACCAAATCGTTCCAAATTCATCTAACTTAATCTCCTAACCACCTAGATCAATTCTACACTAACAAAATCATGTGAAACCAACAGAATTAAGCAAATCGAAGGAAAACTTACCTGATGAGAAACCTTGAAAACAGCTATGGAAATGGAAGATATGAAGCTTCTAAGTGTTGAATCTTGATCAATCCTTGATGAACTTGATTCTGTATGCAAGCTTTGGATGAGACTTGGCCAGAATTATGCTATCCACTTGAGATTGTGATTTTGATGATCTTGAGAAAAGCACTCGAAAATGGAGGATAATCACTTGATCCTTGCTTCAATTCTGATCTACGATGAATATTGAATATGATTGGATTGATTTTGAGGAAGATTGATGAAGATTTTGGAGAATTGGAATGAAAACTTAATGAGAAAGCATGAGAAAAATTTGTGGAATTCTTGGTGCAAATGAGGCCAACCCTTGCCAAATTCATCTTTCATGAATATATAGACCCCAATGGTACATTCTAGATCCATCTTGCACATTCCCTTGTTTTCAATCTTTGGCTCATTTTGGATTATGTTTCTTAAAAGGTAAGCAACCATGGATAACTTCATTTTTTCCTTCTAAACTCAAAAAAGTGTGTGAACCATTGTTCTTAGAATTGTTTTTCCATTCAAAATCATATATTGGAAGTCTCCATTTGGACTTGTAAATCTCCCAAACCACTTTTCACTTTGAAATTATTCACTTTATAAGCCTTTTTAGTTCATATTTTGACCAATTGTGTAACATCATGCTATGAGCTTCTCCAATAACTTGTGACCTTCTTTCTAGACTTAAAATCCCATTTGGAGCAAGTTTGATGTTGTAAGTTTTTCCATTTGAGGCCTCCTTGTATGAGTTTTGGGTATAGGTTAAAATGACCTGTAATTCACAAATGCCCAAAATACCCTTTGCTTGTCAAGACCATAAGTTGAGTTCTCCACATCATATGAAGGCATACTATACCATTCTAGAAAGCTAAGACAATGAGGAACAATTCTTATGTTGACCAAGAATTCATTTGAAATCTCCTTGAGGGGCAAAACTAGCTTAGAAGTCAAGTCACTTTCACAGACAAAAGTTCAGACACCCCAAATGACCTGTAACTTGCAAGGACCATAACTTGAGTTCTATAAATCTCCTTGAGGTCTTCCACCACTCAAATTAAAGGTCTTGAGATCCTCTACAAGTTTCATGTTGTCCAAGAAGCCATTTGAAGCTAGCATTTTGACTTATCTTGCTTGGAAATTTGACCTAAACTAGGGGATTTTACAGAGAAACCCTAATTTAGTAACTCCTCTTCTCCTTGATTTTTCTTGAATTCTCCTTGTCATATCCCCATATCCTTCTTCATATGTCAAATGATGATCCCCACATCTCTCCAATGGACTTGAATGCCCTCTTAAGTCAGTCAATTGACCTAGGGTTGACCTAGGGTTGACCCAGATGAAACCCTAGTTGACTGTCTTCAACTATAGCTCTTGTGCTTTCATCAATGACTTGCTTTCTTCTCCAAATGACTTTATAAATCTCTCAAGATGTCTAGATGCTCTCCATGCTTTCATTTCACAGCTCACAACCCTCTTGTTGATCCTCAGATACCCTCAGCTAGGAGATAGACTCAAGGCTTGCTCTGCTGAACTCCTTGCTTTCAACTTCTTTCCTGATGACTTGAGTAGGGTGGAATTAGGATAATAACCTCTTGATAGGCCTCTAGAGATGAAAATAATGATTGGTCCCCTGTTGAATGACTTGCTATGCTTATGCTATGCAGATGGTTAGTCTATGTACATGACTCTATATGCAAATGCTAATGATAATGAAACATAAACCAAGGAATAAGGTTGAGCAAATTTTAGGGTGCAACAGCTGCCCCTATTCAAGCGACTTGGACCCGATTGGGTGAAGAGCCCGGAGCCTTCAGACATTCGCGGTACGAGACGGTTGAATACTAGTGAAACCAGAAATTTGCCAACCGCAGAAATAAACTGCGCTCCTGCTTGAGGAATGACATTCGTCAGCTGAATCTGACTGTTACAGTAACCCACTGATCTCGCGCGACCGTGCTGGGGATTGTCTTCATCGTTCTGAAGAGGATTTTGTCATACCAGACTGCTTGCTTGTCCACGCTAGGACTCTGTCTGTTGTCAACACGAAGAAATCTCAACTAAAACTTGTCCACATTAGGACTCCACTTACTGTCAACCCAGGAAAATCTCGGCAACTCCGCTGGGGATAATTCATCTGCATTTCCGTAAACTGAATCGCCCACGTTAGGAATAACACTCTTCCACGTTAGGAGTAACACCTGTCCACGTTAGGAATCACACTCTTCCACGTTAGGAGTAACGCTTTTATCTTTCCACGTTAGGAAGCAATCTTCTTTCCACATAAGGAGAACTGCATCAATCTGTCCACATAAGGACTCCAATACCACTTGACATGTCCGCGTTAGGACTCCGATCTTTCCACGTAAGGAACACCAACTTCTTTCCACGTAAGGAATAAATTCATCGTTCCACGTCAGGAAACCATCTTTCTTCCACGTAAGGAATGCTCTTGATATGTCCACGTAAGGACTCCGATCTTTCCACGTTAGGAATCAAACCTTGATATGTCCACGTCAGGACTCAATCTTTCCACGTCAGGAATGCCATCTTAATCTGTCCACGTAAGGACTCTCTTCTTTCCACGTTAGGAATACTGTCATTTCCACGTAAGGAAACTATCCTCTGACACGTCCGCGTATGGACTCCATCTTTTCCGCGTTAGGAATCTCCGTCTTTCCACGTTAGGAATCACCTCTGTTGATATGTCCGCGTAAGGACTACATCTTTCCACGTTAGGAATAATAATTTCTTTGATCTGTCTGCGTTAGGACACTGATCTCGTCTTGATTTGTCCACGTTAGGACTCAGGCGTCTTCGACTCACTGAGGAAATAAGACTTGTCCACGTAAGGACTCACGCGTCTTCGACTTGCTGGGGAAATAAGACTTGTCCACGTAAGGACTCACGCGTCTTCGACTTGCTGGGGAAATATCCGCGTTAGGACTTACACTTTGCCAACAACACGAAGAAGGATAAATTTGTCCACGTCAGGATTCTTGTATCTTGTCATCACAAAGAACTACAAACTTGTCCACGTCAGGACGCACATTTCACTATTACGAATAAAGATATCTGCCGAAAACAAAATGATCCACGTCAGGATACCAACACGAAGAATAACCAATCTTTTGTCAACGTCATGACCTCCCTTTCTCCAAATTTCGAGAGACCGAATCTATCCACGTCAGGATTAACACACCTTACCAATCCGGTAAAACAAACCTATCCACGTTAGGACGCCCACTTCTGAAGAAATCCCGTCATTATAGGAGTAAATGGTCCACGTCAGGACTTAATTCTTCAATGATCCTTACTCACAAACTGCTCAGCACTGACGTGACAGCGACTTCGAGACGAACTCTACTGGGGATGTCTGAAGACCAACTATCGGACGCCTGCTCTGATAACCGGCGGTGGTCTCTGAAATTCTGATTCATGCGACTCGTTGATGACAAACGAACTCCGCTTGGGGATAAGGAGATTCTTATCCTGGCCACTCTGGCTGGGAAAAATAAGATACATTTGCATGAATGACTCTGCTGGAGACAAAGAGAGTTTTATCATTATAACTCTGTGGGGGAATACCGCCGAAACTGACATTGTCATTGAATATCTCCTGCCGAGATCTGGACTGTTTGGTGATTTATTTGAGCAAGAGTTCTCTCCACCTGAACTACTAGAGTACAGAAACTGCTTCAGCAAAATAAATGCTGGAAGGGTAACGCCGACTCGCCGGGGATAGCCTGATGCTACACAATTATTCCGGCAAAATAAATGCTGGTAGGATGAAGTCGACCCTGCTGGGAAGTTGGAAACTCAAACCACACGTCTTGCTGAAGTAACCCCTGCTGGGGACAATAACTCTGCTGAGGAATAGCAGATGCGCACAGCACGATCGGACTTTCTGCTGGAATGTGAACCAATATCACCAGTATCTCTGACAAAATAAATGACAGGACCCAACATCCACTCTGCTTTGGAGAGCCTTGACCTTCGAATTCCACTGGAAGGAATGAAAATACTTGCAAAGAGAAATCCGCTGGAGATGGGATGATTCTCTCGGGGAAAATTAACTGACTCCGCTGGGGGAGAATGCATGACCCTGCGTGGGGAGATGAACCTGTCTGAATACAGCCTTACGATCTCAGAATCACTAAACTCTGCTGAGGACGAGTAACTTCTCTGGAGCACGTCCTTTGGATAAGCTACGGCTAGCTGGAGAATTCTATCCTTCTTCAGGAAGAACATGCATGACCTGCGTGGGGATCAAGCCTTTCACTATTGCAATCTTTTGATCACCTTCTTCGTACAGTTATGAAACCTGCAACAACACAAACAAGACCCGACAAGCCTGTGCAATCAAATCGATTCAGGTTAGTGACGTTACACTCAGTAAATTCAAAGCTTTAACAATTGTTGGCAAGGGCCAGTAATGTTATACTCATGCTAGCTTCAATAAACTTAGGCGTTTTATCATGCGCAAAACAGTAAAGAACAGGCATCAAGTACTGAATAACACATTTTCATTGATTGAGCCCCTGAATGGGCGGAGTTTTTGTACACGGGATGTAACTCCTGAAAAGAGGAAGCTACACAAAGCAAATATACAAGTATGCAAGTATTCACAAGAAGCATAAATATTGACAAATTAAATTTTGTACGCATGTCGGCAACTGGATGCAGATGAGCACCACGAACTGATCCTCCCATGACTCGTCCGACTCTTATACTTTCCCGGTATCCCTACTTCTGAAGAGGTTGTATCCGATAACTGACTCCTCAAACATATTCTCCCGCACTGATGCTCATTGAATACCAAATTCGGACCGCAGTCATTTGCTTTTCTCATCCCTAACTTTTGCGTGAACCGCCCTTTACGGGTTTTCAGTTCACCGGGATACCCTTTTTTGCCGAAGCCGCCCAGTGTAGGTTTTCAACTTCGCGGGTGTACATTTTTTCAATTTTATCCCTAACTTTTGCCCGAACCTTTCATTCTGTTTTTGGTTCGCCAGGATGCCCCATTTTTGCCTGGACTCTCTTTTTTGTCCAGCGGGTCTATTTTAAGCAAAGTATTTTTTAACTGCGTCCGAATTCACAGGTGACGCAAAGTCTTCCCCGTCCATGGTGGACAACAACAAAGCTCCCCCTGAAAAGACCTTACTGACAACGTATGGCCCTTCGTAATTGGGGGTCCACTTGCCCCTGTGATCTGCTTGCGGCGGGAGAATCCTTTTCAGCACAAGGTCGCCCGTCTGAAAGCTTCGCGGAAGTATCTTCTTGTCGTACGCTTTCTTCATTCGTCTTTGGTATAAGCGACCGTATGCCAGAGAAGCTAGCCTCTTCTCATCCATCAAACTCAGTTGGTTCAATCTGTTCGTTACCCATTCTGCCTCGTCCAGCTGAACGTCCCGCAATACCCTCAGAGAAGGGATCTCAACTTCCAATGGTAATACCGCTTCCATTCCGTATACCAACGAGAACGGGGTTGCCCCGGTTGATGTGCGTACCGTCGTACGATAACCGTGCAAAGCGAAAGGTAGCATTTCATGCCAATCTTTATAAGTCACCACCATTTTCTGGACTATCTTCTTGATATTCTTATTGGCCGCTTCGACAGCGCCATTCATCTTGGGTCGGTAAGGGGAGGAGTTGTGATGTTCGATCTTGAAATTCTGACAGAGCTCCTTCATCATTTTGTTGTTCAGATTAGAACCATTATCCGTGATTATCCGCTCGGGAATTCCGTATCGGCAAATGATATCTCTCTTGATGAATCTAGCCACCACTTGCTTCGTTACATTTGCGTAAGACGCTGCTTCCACCCACTTGGTGAAATAATCGATTGCTACGAGGATGAACCGATGCCCGTTAGAAGCCGTCGGCTCAATCTTTCCAATCATATCGATTCCCCACATTGAGAATGGCCATGGAGATGACATCACATTCAGAGGACTCGGAGGCACGTGTATTTTGTCAGCATATATTTGGCACTTGTGGCACTTTCTTGCAAATTTGAAACAATCAGTTTCCATCGTCAGCCAAAAGTAACCTGCCCGCAGCAGCTTTCTCGTCATAGCATGTCCACCAGCATGCGTACCAAATGCACCTTCGTGAATTTCCTCCATGAGAAGCTTTGCCTCTTTCTCGTCTACACAACGCAACAACACCAGGTCGTGGTTTCTTCTGTATAAGACGCCATCCGGGTTCAAATAGAAATTACCCGCTAATCTCCTGAGAGTTTTCTGATCTTGACTGGATGCCCCAGCCGGATACTCTTTATTCTTCAGGAAATTAAGGATATCAAAATACCACGGTTTGCCATCAGACGCTTCATCAATAGCAAATACATAAGCTGGCCTGTCCAACCGAGAGATAGTGATTTGGGGAGCTTCGTTCCAGAAATTGACCTTGTACATGGAAGACAAAGTGGCAAGGGCGTCAGCCATTTGATTTTCTGCCCGTGGTACGTGATGCAATTCAACTTTGTCGAAGAAAGGCAACAATCTCCTTGCATAATTCATATAATGTATCAAATTAGGCTGCCGTGTTTCCCATTCCCCTTTGATCTGATTCACTACCAGAGCTGAGTCTCCGTATACGTCTAAATGTTTGATTCGCAAATCAATGGCCTCTTCAAGCCCCATTATACAAGCTTCGTATTCGGCCTCATTATTGGTAACAGCAAAGGTCAATCGGGCAGTAAACGGGATGTGCGACCCGTGCGGCGTGGTGATAATTGCCCCTATTCCGCTACCGTAAGCATTCACAGCTCCATCAAATATCATCTGCCATTTGGACCCCGGCTCTGGTCCTTCGTCTGGTAACGGCTCTTCGCAATCCTTCATCTTGAGATACATGATATCCTCGTCAGGAAAATCGAATCTCATTGATTGGTACTCTTCAATAGGCTGCTCCGCCAGATATTCAGACAACACACTCCCCTTTATTGCCTTTTGCGAGACGTATTGAATATCATATTCGGTCAAAATCATCTGCCACCTGGCAATTCTACCTGACAACGCCTGCTTTTCAAATATATATTTGATTGGATCCATCTTCGAGATGAGCATGGTTGTATGATTCAGCATGTACTGCCTTAGACGCTTGGCGGCCCAGGCTAGCGCGCAACAAGTTTTCTCCAGCATCGAGTATCGAGATTCACAGTCTGTAAATTTCTTACTCAAATAGTAAATCGCATGCTCTTTTCTCCCTGTCTCGTCGTGTTGACCGAGAACACAACCCATACTTCCCTCAAGAACCGTCAAATACATTATCAAGGGCCTCCCTGCCACTGGGGGTATCAAAATAGGAGGCTCCTGCAGATACTTCTTTATTTTGTCGAACGCCTTTTGACAATTTTCGTTCCACGTTACAGCTTGATCTTTCTTTAACAGCTTGAATAATGGTTCACACGTGGCCGTTAGATGAGATATGAACCGGGCAATGTAGTTCAATCTCCCTAAAAATCCGCGCACCTCTTTCTCTGTTTTAGGCGTCGGCATTTCTTGAATCGCTTTTATTTTAGCAGGATCGACCTCTATTCCTTTTTCGCTTACTATGAACCCCAGGAGCTTACCCGATCTCACCCCGAAGGTGCATTTGTTAGGGTTCAGCCTCAGCCTGAACTTCCTAAGCCTTTTAAACAACTTCAACAGATTCACCAGATGTTCTTCCTCCGTCTGGGATTTGGCAATCATATCGTCAACATATACTTCGATCTCTTTATGCATCATGTCATGAAAGAGAGTTGTCATCGCATGCTGATACGTTGCCCCAGCATTTTTCAAACCAAAGGGCATCACTTTATAGCAAAATGTTCCCCAAGGCGTTATGAAAGTAGTCTTCTCCATATCCTCTGGCGCCATTTTAATTTGATTATAGCCTGAAAAGCCATCCATGAAGGAGAATACAGAATATTGAGCGGTATTATCAACTAACACGTCAATATGAGGAAGTGGAAAATCGTCTTTTGGGCTTGCTTTATTCAAATCTCTATAGTCCACGCACATTCGAACCTTGCCATCTTTCTTTGGCACTGGTACGATGTTAGCAACCCATGAGGGATACTTCGTCACAGCCAGGAAACCAGCGTCCCACTGTTTCTGAACCTCCTCTTTGATCTTCATTGCCATATCTGGGCGAGTTCTGCGAAGTTTTTGTTTGACAGGCGGGCAGTCTTCTTTCAGTGGCAGACGATGCACAACCATATCTGTATCGAGCCCTGGCATATCTTGATACGACCAAGCGAATACATCATTATACTCTCGGAGCATTTCAACCAGTTTTCGCTTGATATCACTCTGCAGTGCGGCTCCGATACGAATGTTTTTCTCAACCCCTTCCGACCCCAAATTGATAATCTCGATAACCTCGTCGTGAGGCAGAATGGCTCTTTCCTCTTGCTTCACCAACCAAGACAGTTCTTCAGGAACGTCGCTATCTTCGACAACCTCTTCTTCGGTCTGGAATACCGGGTGCTCGAAGTCGGGACAAGTCATAGGTGGCTCAAGGGTGTCATCTGAAAATGTTATCCTGCAAAAGAAAGGGTTAAGTGCTTCAAAATGCGTATAAAGCGGATAACCACGTTGCCATTTTATTGAAAAATACAAAACAAGAAAGACAGGGATTACAGTATTTGCACATGAAAAAAAACGCCATTTATTTAATGATTAACGAAGCGATGTTTATAACAACACAGCCCTAAGCAAATCCTGATGCCCCGGGCAAGACATCAGATTATTCAACAATTAATAAAGCAAAGCATTACTGTTTAAAAGTCACAGGAACAAGCTCCTGAATGGACCAGTTGCACAGTCCTTGTCCTGGCGTGCTTGGCTGAATCCAGGCATCCATATCACAGTCGCTGTCCCCTTCATCAGACTCCGAAGCAGCATTGACAGATTCATGGCATACTCCACTGGCAGAGATGGTGATTGACTTTCTGAAATGAGGGGCCCCCACGGAAGGAGTTGATGACGACGGTCGGTACCCCAGTCCGAACCGGTCCATTTTCACCGGAATGTCCAATACTTTGCCCCAGCCCGTGGCTTCTCCTGCCTTCACTAGCGCTTGGGCTTCTTTATACGAAGAAACAGCTATCTCTGGCACTTTGCTTGGCCCGGGACCCTTGTCCTTTATGCGCAAACCTTCGAATGCTTGGCATGGCGTCTCGTGGATCTCCCCGTCGACTTCCACATATTTAAACGAAGAAAGATGGCTGACCAGAATGTCTTCCTCTCCGCACACGGTGACTACACTGTCTCCGACCATATACTTTAACTTCTGATGCAGGGTAGACGTGACTGCCCCCGCCCCGTGAATCCAAGGTCTCCCCAGCAAGCAGCTGTACGCAGGCTGTATATCCATGATATAAAACTCCGTTGCAAACACTTCCGGCCCCACTTGCAGAGGCAAGGTAATCGATCCGAAGACTGTTCTCCGCGTGCCGTCAAACGCTCTGACCACCAAATCACTTGGTGTACACAAAATTCCTCGAACATCCAGCTTCATCATAGCCTTCTTAGGCAGCACATTCAAAGACGACCCGGTGTCAACCAATACGTGCGACATTGTCGACCCTCTGCACTCAACGGATACATGTAATGCCATATTATGATCCCTTCCTTTCGGAGTCAAGTCAAAATCAGTAAAGCCCAGACTGTGGCCCGCATTTACATGTGCCAATACCCCTTCTAGCTGGTTCACGGAGACATCCTGTGGTACAAAAGAAGTGTCCAGGACTTTCAGCAAAGCGTTCCTGTGGGCTTCTGAACACAACAGCAATGACAGAATAGATATTTTGGATGGCGTTTGCTGCAGATGCTCCACGATTTTATAATCGCTCTTCCGAATTAAACGCATGAATTCTTCGACATCCTTAGATGCTGCTTCTTTTTCATTTGCTTGAACCGGAACATTTTCCACCGCTTTCCCCTTTCCTTTCGCTAGCCTTTCGGCTTCCACTTCAGGAGATATAAAGATCCTGCCGCTCCTCGTCATGCCTCCTGGGCCCACAACATTATCCACAATCTCCGCCGACTGCTTGTTAACATCGATTTTAATCCCGTCACAATACACCTCTAGCCCATATGACCATGGAACCGCTTTCGTGCTCTCATACGGGATTGGCCCGGCTTTAGTTATAGTAATCGGTGGTCGCTGAGCTGGTGCTGAAATAGTGATCGTCTTCCTAGGAATTGTCACTGTGGCAACATCACTCTGATTATCCATTACTGCCCCTGCCGGCTCATCAGTTGCCGTTCTATCAAACTGCAATATACCATCATCAATCAAGGCCTGAATGCCTTTCTTCAAATCCTCACACCCCCCAGACAGGGCCCAACAATCTAAGCAGTACTCATTACAACCCGGGTAAACATCTCCTTGCAACAGTCGGCTTTTTATTTCGCTCAGCGGCGTCTTTAAATCCTCAACATTCATAATCAGATTCAGACCTTCCTCAGTCAGCACGGCATTCGCCCCATGATTAGGCATGGGTTTCTGGACTATATTCGCACCGGTCGTTCCGAAGTTGATAGACTTGTTGTCCAAGAGATCCTGCACAACGTGCTTAAAAGCATGACAACCTTCTATATCATGGCCCGGGGCCCCAGAATGAAACTCGCAGCGCCTATTTGCATCATAGCCGAACGGGGGAGTTCCCGTTATCGGTGCCAAGGTTCTTTTCTCCACCAGATTCAATCCCAACAAGGTCTGCAATAAATCAGCATAGTTAGAGGGAGGCTTCTCGAACACCCTTCTCGGCTTACCACCCTGGAATTTTCTCTGAGCCTGCTGTGCCCCCTGCTGAGGCTGCTGCTGCTGTGGCATTGGTTGCTGCTGAACCTGTTGTTGTTGCTGAATTGGTTGTTGTTGATACGGGATGGTGACACTCGACACTTGCTGCTGCTGACGATATTGATTTCTTCCCCTGCCTCGGCCTCGGCCTCGGCCTCCAAATACCGCGCTAGCTTCGCCCTGACGGCGCCCACCATAAGCTTTCCTATTACTGCCAGATGCAGTTGATTCATCAACCTGGAACTTTCCTTGCTTAATGTTCCGCTCAATCTTTTCACCCATCAGAATCAGATCTGAAAAACTAGCCAGAGACGTATGAAACAACATATCATGAAACAGCCCGGTGAATGTGCCAACAAACATGTCGTTCATTTCCTTATCTTCCACGGGAGGACGGACCCTGGCGGCCATATCGCGCCACCTTTGCGCGTATTCTTTAAAACTCTCCCCCTTCTTCTGCGAAAGCCCGGCCAACTGGACCCGATTGGGTGCCAGGTCACTGTTATATTTGTAATGGGCTACGAACGCCTCTGCTAATTGCTTCCAAGTCTTGATATCAGTGGGCTCCAACCCCATGTACCACTCCAAGGAAGGACCCGATAGGCTATCCTGAAAGAAATGCATGAGCATTCTTTCGTCAGTGGAGTATGCAGACATCTTTCTGTAATAAGCTCGTACATGCACTTTCGGACATGTATCTCCTTTGTACTTATCGAACGCAGGCGCTTTGAACTTGATTGGCACCCTCAGCCCAGGTACCAAGCCCATTGTTGCCATGTCCAGACCCACAGCACTCTGGTTTAGGACTCCCTTCATTTGCTCTTCCAGCATTCTAATCTTTTGAGAATCATCCATCGGCCCTTCAAAAACCCCTCCAGAGAAGGCGTCTTCCTGCTGATCCTCTTGCCACATACCGTTTCCAGCCCCGTATCCATCATACGCATTATTACGTCCAGCTCTGACCTGATTCATCCCCGGAACTCGGCCTCTGTTGCCATACCCTTGAACACCTCCAGCAGGACCACCAGCCATAAAACCAGCACCGTTTCCGTTTCCAAAACCTCCATAGCCCTGATTGACCATACCATAACCATCTTGCCCAAAGCCTTGAGCATTAAAGCCATACTTGCCAGTATTGTCGAATCCCTGATCGTTGAATCCGAACCCAGCGTTGACAAAGCCATTGCCTCCGAGATTATCTCCCACATTGACATCACCCAGCCCAGCGTTGTGGACAGCAGTTTCATTTCCACCTCCGACGTTACCATTCACAGCAGCGGTAGCGTTGTTGACGTTAGCAGCATTCACATTGACGACAGGCGGAGCCACTGGCGTTGGAGTGCCATCTCCATGAGCAGTATCAACCCGGACAGACTGATGATCTTCGTTACCATGACCAGCGTTGCGAGCCAACAGAGGCTGGACCATGGCCTGCAAATTCTCTTGCCCTTTTGCTATAGCCTCCATGGTTTGCATGAAGAGGGCGAGCTTCTCGCGTACATCCTGCATCTCGTTCTGAATCTGGTCCATGACTTTCCGACAGTTGGATCGTGTAGAATAGCGGTGCGGATGTTGATCTGGAATCCTGATAAGTACCTGATGCAGAGCAAGAGATAAGACACCATTCATAAATTACCTGTTATGCAATATGAATATGAATGCAATGCAATGTGTCTGTGCATTAGGGAAGTTCATTCCCCCAGTTCTAGTGCGAAGGTGCCGGTGCGGTGACAGTGTTGACAATAAGAATATCGGAGCTGAATCATAGAAAGCCTCATATATAACAGAGAGAATCAATAAGCCCAGGGTACAATATCACTGAGAGTACAAAGATGGCATGACCTCAACCAACAATCCTGGTGATGGTCAGCACTGTGCAAATAAAGCATACAAATAATGGAATGATCAAATCCTCCCAAAAGTCTGGTACTCCTCTATCAACTTCTTGGTCTCCGGATGGCTTGGTCGATCAAGCAGCCCTTCAACAAGCTGGTTTCTCTTCTTAAGGACACGGCGTACGTCTTCAGCGGTTTCTTCCCATGTTGCTTCTCCGAAGCAATCTTCTAACTTTCGCTTCTGAGACACCGCTTCATCTCTGGATTTGATTGCCTTGTTCAGTGCATGCTGGACACTATACCGGTTCATCACTTCCTCCTCAAATTTCTTGATGCTAGACTTCAACTTCTCCTCGAGGTCGGAAATTTGCTGCTTTAGCTTATCTTCCCTCTGCTTGTTGTTGGTGAGTGTAGCATTCCAAGTCTTGTTGCAAGAAGATATCTCTCGGTGTGCTGCGTCGAGCGCCTTCTTTTTGGCTTCCAGCATGTCGTGGGAACTTCTGAACTCTTGCCCCAGACGTTCACGCTTCCTCTTTTCCTCGGTCAACTCAGATCCTAACCTGTTTACCAGCTCAATCTGTTGTTGGAAAGCATATACGGCCTTGTTCTTCTCGCTGCGCGCCTGGGCTAACTCTTGCTCTAACCCTTCGTTAATCTTCATCAGGGCTTCTTTCTCCTTCACAACCTGTTCATATGCTTCTCTAGAAACAGTGGTCGGCTCTTCTACCGGAATAGGATCAAGAATTGGTGCATCTGGAAACGGCATCTTCAACTGACTAGCCCTCTCTTGAATCCAAGCTCTATAAGATGCATAGGCCTGACAGTCATTCTTTCCTAACAACGGCTTCCCTTTGCGATTAATACGCGTCCAGGCATGTCGCAACTTGGCTAATAATTCCCCCTTCAAATCTCCGGTGAAGTACAGAGATTCCTGTACTTCTCCCTCTTGAGGTGGATTCTTCAGTGCATATCCGAACTGGCGAATGAAGAGAGAAGGGTTGTAATTGATACACCCTTTTCTTCCTATCAATGGCACATTAGGGTACCCAGCACAGCTAAAGATGAGCTCAGATCCCAACAGATCTCTATCAAACCACTCCATATCTTCCGACGATAGCCTCATCAAACGCTCCGGCCAACCAACTGGACTTGTAGTCTCTGCAGCAGATCCTCTCTTAGGAAGGTGACTCTCAAACCACATACTCAATAAGGGTACACACAGATGAACATTCTTCCCTCTTCCCTTCTCATTCTTGTAATGCAGCGAGTGGTAGAGATCTCCGAGTAAGGTAGGCACAGGATTACCAGCGGCAAACAAGTAGAAAGCCTCGAAGTCCACAAAATCCGGTATATTAGGGAATAAAACTATGCCATAAATGCACAAGGCCAACACAGCATTGAAAGCAACCCAGCACCCATTCTTGGCGTACTCTTGGGCTTTACCAACTAAGAACTGAAATGAGAAGCCTGGAACTCCACGGGAAACGGTAGTCACAAGTTCAGAAGCATCAACATGCAAGGCTTTTGCCAATTCCTCCGGCTTGGGTTTGGCATCATAATGAATGAACGGAACCTGGTTCTGCACAGGCAGCTCAACATACTCAGCGTATTCCTCCAAAGTCGGTCCCATAATAAAGTCAGAGAACGTGAAACACCTCAAAGCAGGGTCGTAGAATTGCATCAAAGCATACAGCCCATCTAACTCTACCTCTGTAGGTTTGCACACCAATCTCAATAGTCTACCATAGCTCATCCGGAAACTCCTACGAACACCCTCATCAGCAAGAGAGATCAACCCCAGTAAAGGAACAATATCAGGCGTAGGCAATTTGTAAGCAACTGTTCTCCGTAGGCTAGTCATGATCAAACACTCAGGAGTTTGGGCACTAGAACTAGGGAAATGCAAATGCACCTGCAGCACAGACACACGTTAGTGAAATGCAAATGATAATGTATATGCAGGGATGCAATGCAAGTAACATTCAACAGGGACCAAAGCTGCAGCTGCATAGCCTAAACCCAATCAAGAAAGGTCTCAAATAGACCGTCCAGAAGTCATCAAACCCTGGTCTCAGATAGACCTAAAATAGAACTCCAACACTAGTCTCTGACAGACCTCAAACCATAACTCACTGGTCTCTGATAGACCTCAAATCCCATCTAGTCTCTGACAGACCTCATAACACATCTCCAAATGGTCTCTGACAGACCTCAAATCACATCCATAGTTGGTCTCTGACAGACCTCATAACACATCTCCAAATGGTCTCTGACAGACCTCAGAATAAATCTCCAAATGGTCTCTGACAGACCTCATAACTCTCCCAATGGTCTCTGACAGACCTCAGAATAAATCTCCAAGTGGTCTCTGACAGACCTCATAACTCTCCCAATGGTCTCTGACAGACCTCAGAATAAATCTCCAAGTGGTCTCCGACAGACCTCATAACTCTCCATAAATAACCCGGATCTCTGATCAGGAAATAACCGGTAGTCTGGAGGTCTAGTTACCTGCATAACCCTGAATCCCCTCACAGGTGGGTGGCCCTATAACTGGCACAAGGTACGGCATCCTATGCGGTCGTCGGCGTCACAGACTTTCAGGGTTGATGATACGATTCCCAGAAGGAGTGGCATCATCAAATCCTGAAGAGGCCTCACTCAGCCAACTTCCAAATGATCGGTCCCCAGAGTCGACAATCCAACTAACCAGCAACCCACGCCAACCAAAGGAAGGGGCAGGAGGCCAACCAGAGGAACCTCGTCTGAGTGTAGATTTCATGGGACACCAAAGCAAGCAAAGCAAGCGGGCGCCCACTAATTTCTACTCTAATTCTAGGTGCACTCAAGCCCAGGTCCGGCTTATCTCTCAATATCAGAACACCCGTCACACCCCAATACAGCAATAATAAACAATATATAAAGCTGAAAATACAAGGTTAGAAATATAAAATAACTCCATACAAAATCCTCGACGGGAAAACAAGCGCTAGGATTGACTCTCTTAAGGGACGTTGGATCCCAAATGCATAAGAACCATCGCAGTCCTTAGCAGCCAGGGGACGTTGGATCCCCAGCAGAGTCGCCAGCTGTCGCTACTGCGAAAATCGGCGCCGGCTGAACAGAAGAGTCGCCACCGTGCGTTATTTATCCCACGGGAGGGAAAGGAAACGCTCAGAGTAAACCTCGCACAATACGGGAAAGGTATGGTCATCGCAACCAAAACCTGGATTCGGGAGTCGGTTACGCAAGGGGAAGGTATTAGCACCCCTCACGTCCGTCGTACTCGACGGGATCCACGCTTGTTTTCGGGTATAGATTGTTATTCTATCTACTCTAAAGGTCAGGGGTTAAAAAGAAAAGAAAATGACTCGGCAAAGTATCGCACTTTATGCCTACGTATTCTCGCCTGGAACGAGAAATCAGAGTCAACGTAGTTCGCCTACCTACGGGAAAGGAGGGGAAGGTTGCTCGCTAGGATATCGCATCCTATGCCTACGTACTTTCATACAGCATGAAAGATCAGAGCAAACATAGTTCGGGCCACGTACGACACGAGCTTGTCTTGGTTGATTTTATTCCTTCTGAAAAAGGTTTTCTTGATTAACAGTCCCGGCGGACAAAAATGACGTTTTGATGAGTTCACATTCTTTTACGGAAGAAGTGTCTTTTATTGTGTTTGAAATCTTTATGGTGTTTTTCTGTTTGTTTTGAGAAAGAAGAGACAGGACTCTAACCTACGGTTGCGAAGGGAAACAAACTAACCTAATGTTATCATGCATGGATTAAGACCTAGTGTCTATCATGCTCCTCTCTTGCACAGAGAGAAACAGAGATCCTACGGGATAGGCAGAAACAGAAACAATATCAGATATATACAGTAAAGCAGTAAAATGCATGGATGCAACAGTACAAGCGAGGCAAGGGAGTCCCACTCAACCTCGAACCTAGAAAACAATAGGCGAAAGTGAACAGGCTTCACTTTCAACCCAACAGGGTAAACAGCAAACAATACAATCCAGAAAACCAATCAATACATCAGCAATGAAATACAACAAGAAAAAGAAACAGCATCAGCAGCTCTGAATCAACATCTGGCTCCAAGTAATCTCCCATCAGCTACAGGCTTCAACAAGCATCATTCTCCATCTTCACGGCCTTCGGGCAAGGGCTTTGATCACCAGTCTTCTATCTGCAATGGCTTTTCTTCAAGCTCAAACCTCCAGGATGAGGTATCAGTCACAAGAGTAGATTGGGTGTTAAGCAATCAGTTGACTACCAAAGGTGGTGAACAGACTGCTTCTAACACAAAAGACATTTTCTCTCAAGAGTTCTATCTCTTAGACACTATCACCAAGCCTTCCAAAGGAAGGGGGTGAGTGTCTTAGAGAGACTCTGAATCACAGAGAAGAATGGATGCAGACAAGGCAATCCATGTTTGAGAAACAAGCTTTCTAATCTAGAGCTCTGCCTAGCTCCTAAACCCTAATCTCCTCAGCATCTGCTAGCAAGAAACTCCTCCTCAACTCTGACAGTTGATCTTCAGCATTTGAATCTTCAATAGCTTCATCTTCACAAATCTTCAGCTTCCCCAGGGCCCCAGGCAAACCCAATACCCATACAAACAATCAATAAACCCCAGGGGGCACACCACACCAAACAACAGATATACAGACAGTACTAATAGCAGTAGGGGAATCCTGACTTTTCTAAGGGATCTAATAACTACCTATAACCCATATAGTCCCATAACTAATCTATTCAAACCCTAAGTCCTAAGGGAAATGAAATCAAACTCCTAAGTTGTCACCTAAAACCCTAGTTTTGTTCATGATATTCAAGCATTTATTAATCACCTAAAATTAACCTCTAAAAATGGGAACTAAAATATTTCTACAAGCTTAACATCTCATCTAAACAATATGAAAAGAATGATCAAAAAATACCAAAGCATGTGAGAGAACAAAAATCATAAAAATGATGCATGAAATGAATTATTTAATGTGACATTTATTTAGAAAATATGTAAAAAATATGAAATAAAACTAAAAATGAAATTTTCTTTTCCTATAATATTCTAGACATTTTAATGAAAATATGGTAAAAAGAATGGATTAAAAAGCATTTTTTATGAATTATTTATGAATTTATGAAAATTGGTAAAATATTAAAATGAAATAAGAAAATAAAATTGGAATTAAAATGAAGGAGGGGTGTTAAAAGAAGCTACGCGCAGTTATAATCTGGATGGGCCTCATAATGGGGGTGCAGATAGCGCCTTTGACAAAGCCCAGAATTACTCAGAATCAATGAAAATAAAAGAAGAGCGCTGGGGGGGGGGGGAGAATAGCATCAAAAATAACGTTGAAATTGCATTGGGCTTGGTTTAGGGAGGTGGGGATAACACAATCCAATCAGGCCCGCCCGTTTCATTTAATGAAACGGTGCGTTTAGAGCCAAAGTCCTTCCCTCCAAGTTCAGATTGAATGTAGGCCACACGATCACGCTAGCAGTCAAAGGTCATACTCAACATGAAAGGCCACGATTTCATCTTCTTCAATTGGCCTGAAACTTAGGGTTTCAAACACCATGAACATCCATGCACGACTAAACTTCACTTCCTCTGTTCTCCTTCCACACGCAATGAAATGCCACGCCATAAACATGAAACCTGCTCCAAATCTCTCCCTCTACAAGCTTAGGGCATTAGATTATCTTGAAATTCACCACAACAACAAACACGATTGGATCAACATCCGGCCTCCATTGAAATGCACTGATACGAACCTTCACCATTCTTCCTCAGACTTAACCTAAACTAAACTACACCTAATGGAGATTAACATATGCTATCAAGCCACAATTATAGTGCACTAATCTAAGAGATATGAACACTAACAGTTTATGGCACCTGTCACTAACCATCACCAAATCGTTCCAAATTCATCTAACTTAATCTCCTAACCACCTAGATCAATTCTACACTAACAAAATCATGTGAAACCAACAGAATTAAGCAAATCGAAGGAAAACTTACCTGATGAGAAACCTTGAAAACAGCTATGGAAATGGAAGATATGAAGCTTCTAAGTGTTGAATCTTGATCAATCCTTGATGAACTTGATTCTGTATGCAAGCTTTGGATGAGACTTGGCCAGAATTATGCTATCCACTTGAGATTGTGATTTTGATGATCTTGAGAAAAGCACTCGAAAATGGAGGATAATCACTTGATCCTTGCTTCAATTCTGATCTACGATGAATATTGAATATGATTGGATTGATTTTGAGGAAGATTGATGAAGATTTTGGAGAATTGGAATGAAAACTTAATGAGAAAGCATGAGAAAAATTTGTGGAATTCTTGGTGCAAATGAGGCCAACCCTTGCCAAATTCATCTTTCATGAATATATAGACCCCAATGGTACATTCTAGATCCATCTTGCACATTCCCTTGTTTTCAATCTTTGGCTCATTTTGGATTATGTTTCTTAAAAGGTAAGCAACCATGGATAACTTCATTTTTTCCTTCTAAACTCAAAAAAGTGTGTGAACCATTGTTCTTAGAATTGTTTTTCCATTCAAAATCATATATTGGAAGTCTCCATTTGGACTTGTAAATCTCCCAAACCACTTTTCACTTTGAAATTATTCACTTTATAAGCCTTTTTAGTTCATATTTTGACCAATTGTGTAACATCATGCTATGAGCTTCTCCAATAACTTGTGACCTTCTTTCTAGACTTAAAATCCCATTTGGAGCAAGTTTGATGTTGTAAGTTTTTCCATTTGAGGCCTCCTTGTATGAGTTTTGGGTATAGGTTAAAATGACCTGTAATTCACAAATGCCCAAAATACCCTTTGCTTGTCAAGACCATAAGTTGAGTTCTCCACATCATATGAAGGCATACTATACCATTCTAGAAAGCTAAGACAATGAGGAACAATTCTTATGTTGACCAAGAATTCATTTGAAATCTCCTTGAGGGGCAAAACTAGCTTAGAAGTCAAGTCACTTTCACAGACAAAAGTTCAGACACCCCAAATGACCTGTAACTTGCAAGGACCATAACTTGAGTTCTATAAATCTCCTTGAGGTCTTCCACCACTCAAATTAAAGGTCTTGAGATCCTCTACAAGTTTCATGTTGGCCAAGAAGCCATTTGAAGCTAGCATTTTGACTTATCTTGCTTGGAAATTTGACCTAAACTAGGGGATTTTACAGAGAAACCCTAATTTAGTAACTCCTCTTCTCCTTGATTTTTCTTGAATTCTCCTTGTCATATCCCCATATCCTTCTTCATATGTCAAATGATGATCCCCACATCTCTCCAATGGACTTGAATGCCCTCTTAAGTCAGTCAATTGACCTAGGGTTGACCTAGGGTTGACCCAGATGAAACCCTAGTTGACTGTCTTCAACTATAGCTCTTGTGCTTTCATCAATGACTTGCTTTCTTCTCCAAATGACTTTATAAATCTCTCAAGATGTCTAGATGCTCTCCATGCTTTCATTTCACAGCTCACAACCCTCTTGTTGATCCTCAGATACCCTCAGCTAGGAGATAGACTCAAGGCTTGCTCTGCTGAACTCCTTGCTTTCAACTTCTTTCCTGATGACTTGAGTAGGGTGGAATTAGGATAATAACCTCTTGATAGGCCTCTAGAGATGAAAATAATGATTGGTCCCCTGTTGAATGACTTGCTATGCTTATGCTATGCAGATGGTTAGTCTATGTACATGACTCTATATGCAAATGCTAATGATAATGAAACATAAACCAAGGAATAAGGTTGAGCAAATTTTAGGGTGCAACACCAGGATGACATCCTGAAGCACACTAGTTCCACACCACAATACTATCACCTGTTAGCCTAGACTATAGATGTCACATCATCATGTGTTACTCCCCCTTAACTGATGCATACCACATCAGCCAAACACAACCTGCACAACACACAGACTCCCAGCAACCTGCAGACGCACACAGTACCACCAACAACTAGGATGAACCTATGTTCCAACCAGGAATACACAAACATATTCATGACAGACAAATGTCACGACATTCTGTATAACATCGACTTGTAATTACACTTAATTTTACCAAAATGCCTGCCAATTAGGTCAAACTCCAAATCTTCTGCAGAATCTTCTTCATAACAGTAGAAACAAATATTTCATAGTTTCCTAAAAAGTCTCAAAGATCCTTTTTATGAAATCCAATTAAATCTGTACTTTGTTCCTAATCAATCTCTTTAACCTGCACATACTGATGAGGTACCTCTGTCAAAATAGCAGCTCCTGCTGTACCGGACAAGGATGTCATGACATTCAGCATGATATCTTGATTAAAACACATGACAGCAGTTCTGTCATAACAGTAGATGTAGATGTTATGACATCTTGCTTAACATCAGTGCAGAATCATATTTTACCAAAATTTAGCCAATCATAGAACCATGGACAATCATAGAGTCATGGAACTAACACTATTGTCAACACAACAGAAAATGGCGACTTCACTGGGGAATTCCAAACTTTTAAGGGTTATCCCTGTCTTGTTTTATGCCTGCTTATTTACTTTATTATTTGCTTGTATATATTTGTACATTGCTTGGGGTACCATGTTGTTGTGAGATAAGTCCTACACCCGGACTTGAGTGACATTATTATAGGAAGGTGATATATTCGACGAGACTTATAGGGAGTTAAGTCCCGACCAAGCTGACTTGAGAATCATTGCTCAGTTGAGACCCTTTCGAAAATGGTTTGGTTGAACGAGTATATTTGTGAAAACTTTTACTATTTTCGACTAGGAGTTCGTGATACTGGGGACCGTAGTACCTTAGCACCACTTTGATCTTATCTAGGACGTAGTGCAAGGACTATAAGGGAGTAGTCCCAAAATAGTTGCTATGCGATACTACACTCAAAAGAGGTTCTCTTGAGAATATTATTAACAACCGAGTCAGTTGGGAAATTGATAATATCCAAAACATGGACTGATGACTTTGGACACTTCTTTAGAACCCTTGTTCTACAGGTACAATTAACCTATAGTATATACCTTTCGGAACGGGTAGACCTTGACTCCGCTCACGTTCCCCTAACCTAGGACCTTTGTTTACTTGTGTGTGATTATGGATTGCATCCATAAAGCATCATATCGTTCCTAGTTTCAAGGAATTCAACAGTCCTTTGCCAATTCAAAAGTCTTACATTTTAAAGTCTAAAACCTGTTCCAACTTTCCTAAAGAGGAATATTTGCAATCGACCGTTGAAGTTCTTGAAACTATTGCATTGCATTAGCATCATGTCTTGCATGACATTTTTCCCCGGTTTCTCATGTCCAGTTGTCTTTATCTTCCAGTGTCCCTTTGAGTCATCAAGCTGATTCCTCGATACAGATATCAGACTAGAGCTAACGATAGACTCTAGATGTCAGAACAAGAGACATATAATGCGGAAATCTGAATGGAGATCGATGAGTTGAAATCAGGCATAACCAAGCTCACTGAGATGCTTCAAGTATTGATTGCCAGGGGAGAGCCACTGCAGAGGACCGTCATTCAGGAAGTTTCAAGTGCTGATCCACCTCCTGTCCAATTGCCACCATCTACTTGGCCAGAGTTTGATTTACCTCCTAACTACTCTTTATCTCTTGCATCTGCTGCTATGATTGGTCAGACTGTCAGACTGGTTTTTCAAGCTCCCGTCCTTGCCAAGCCCGGACCTGTGGTCCATAATGTTAACCAGACTGTCCAAGCTCCCTTTGAGAACCCTCCCTATGAGTACAATGCCTCCAGTATTCAAGGGGAAGACCATGAAGATTTTGTTGAGCCTGAGATTACCCGTGAATAGTTTCAGATCATAAATAAGAGACTTCAAGCTGTCGAGGGTATTGATTTCTTCAACGTATATGCAGATAATATGTGCCTAGTTTATGGTCTTGTTTTGCCTGCCAAATTCGAGACTCCTGAGTTTGTGAAGTATCAAGGTCACTCATGTCCAAGAGCCCATCTAGTCATGTACTTCCGAAAGATGGCAGCTTACACCAACAATCATAAGCTGCACATCCACTGCTTTCAAGATAGTTTGAGTGGTGCTTCTCTCAAATGGTATATGAACTTAGAGCATAATAGCGTCCATTTCTTCCAGGATCTTGTCAACGCTTTTATGAAGCAATACAAATACAATTTAGACATGGCTCTTGATCGCTGTTAACTTCAAAGTATGTCTCAGAGTGAAAGAGAGTCGTTCAAGGAATACGCTCAGCGTTGGAGGGAGTTAGCTTCCTAAGTTGAACCCCTTATAGCAGAGAAGGAACTAACAGGAATGTTCATGGATACTTTGTCTCCTTTCTATTGGGAAAAGATAATTGGGAGTGTCTCTTCAAGCTTTATAGATCTGGTGACTATTATCCAAAGGTTAGAAGAAGGTTTGAAAAATGGTAAGGTATCCAAAGCTGCCAAATCTTCTAGTGGGGCAAAGAAATCCTATGGGAATTTCCAGAAGAGGAAAGAGGATCAGACCAATGTTGTCATGACTGAAGCAATAAGGCCTCGCCATGGACCTTCATTTGTTGATCATCATGTTGTTACTGTTGTTACTGCTCCATAACCAGCTCCGGTTCTTCAATGTCCAGTTGTTAGACAAAACCAGTATTGGAATAGGAATCAATTTGATCATATTCCCATGACTTACACATAATTGTATCCTGACTTAGTTCAAGAAGGGCTGATCAATACAAGGGCTTTACCACCTCCTCCTAATCCCCCTCCAGCTGGATTTAGGGCTGATCTCTAGTGCGCTTTTCATGAGGGTGCCTTAGGCCACGACTTGGAGCATTATTTTGCACTGAAAGCCAGAGTGCGTGAGTTGGTTAGAGTTGGAATACTTGATTTTGAGGATAGTCATCCGAATGTTCAGAGCAATCCTTTGCCAGTGCATCAAAAGTGAAACTTCGGGCTGACCCCAGCGGATTTATTTTCCTAAACGCCAGTGTTTCGGACAAGACGACTCATCTTTGTACTGATTTAGTCACTAGGCCTTTTGTTTCTCGCTGTTTGTACTTTCCTTATTTTTATATTAGTTGTTTGCCTTCAAATTATGTTTGTACTTTTATATTAACGAAATGAGCATTGCGACTTTTGATTCAATTCATTTTGTCTATTTGGTTGCGTCTTTATGCTTTATCTTTTAAAATATGCATTTTTGTTCAAATTTTTGATATGCAAAGATTGGAGGGAGAATGACGAAAATGTTATACCCATAATTGCTGTCAGTATGCTTTCAATCAAACTTTGTTGACGATTATAAGGTATTATTTCAATCCCCAAACACTGGAGAAATAATGAAGTTAGTCCCTTGTCAACCCCTTCGAGCCCAGAAGTTGGAGTTTCTTTCTTTACAAAAAAACCCACAATCTTAACCTGGAGCATGGGTAGTTCTTAGTTAACTTAGTTGTGTGTTCCTGTAATACAACTTTCATGTGAAGGTTTCATTCACAAGTTTTCCTTCTCACACCACAAGCGAGTGTTGGAGATGTCTTTTAAGTCGATGATGGTTCACCGTAATCATTAGAGCTAGGTTCACTTTCTTCCACACAAAAAAAAATCAAAAGAAAAGCCGCTAAGTCAAAAACCTATGAAGGAGACTTAGGCAAAACTAGGGCATCCCGCTGACTGTGCGCTTTACAAGAAACAGTTTAGACAAAAGTTAGGGATAATAAAAAGAGGAGATCTTTAAATCCTTACCCTGAAAATCCTCAATGTCAAAACAACCAAATGTTATAGGGAAGTAGTGGCTGCCTTTTCATAGGTCCTTTGATTTCTGAACCATCATTGCTACCATCAGTGCAATTCCTAACCTATAGGAACCTGAATGCATAATATGAGTTAACTGAGCGTAGGACTAAAGATTATCACGTAGATTTGGTGGGTGCAAATAACTCTGGAGCCTTTATCCTTTGTTTCATAAACCGTGAACCAGGCCACGTTACAACCCTCAAAAGACCTAACTGAAACAAGATTATTTAGAATGCTTACTACAGCAAGGTTGAGTAAACTGACTCCAAAAGATCTTTGTGAATCATTCATTTTGGCAGTAAACCTTTGTTTTAAACTTTGGGCGTCTTGAACCACCGTGTTCTGACCAACGACTCATTTATTTTTCATCTTTTAAAAATAATCTTGATTTCAAAAGTTGCATGAACTTTACATTAACATGTTTGTATGAATATTTTTGTTTACAAACTGGCTTTCCTCTAAGGAATTTTCAAATAATCGAGAAACTTGGTCGGTGATCCTATTAAGGGCAAGTTCCTTTTATATCCTGTTGAAAATGAGTCCAAGATTTATTCAAGACAAGGTCCTCTCAGATTTAGTTTATCCATAAGTTTTTTCAAGACTCAAACTGGGGCAAGCCTTCCGAGGGCACAGTAAAGCAGTCATTTACAGAATCAGACAAGCTGAAGCAATTATCAGTTCACCTATAATAGACAGTTTAATCTGGGGCAGTTTACTTGAAGGATCCCCAGGCAGTTGTGCATCCTTCCTACAAGGATCAACAACTTGATACAGTTTAGAAGTGTGGCCGAGATGTGTTCAGCAATAGCATCTTTAGTCCCCGAGCAGAAAAACATTGATCTCCGTGCTGAGGAATCAGTTTTCCAGTCTTGTCATCTCACCACAAGAGTCGAGCCTTGTCGTCGGCATCTGCATTTGCATTCGATCATATATCATAGTATTATTCATATACATATGAATAACATGAGTGTTTCATCCTCATTTGCATTTCTCCCGAGGTCGTGTTTTCTCCATGTCTTACCTTGTGGTTGAAGTCCAACTTACTTGGCACCTACCAAACCGTTTTTGTCACGTCTATCTGACGTTCTTCTATATATGACATATTTCTTATTCGATTGTTTTTTCGGATATGTTTGTGCCTTACACCTAATATTACTCTCGGATATTGTGATTATATCTTTCATTCAAAGCCATTATTGGATGTCTAGTATCCTTTTTATTCACTGCCATTCTGGGATGTCACCCTTATTTTTGTGTCTCCTTCTGATGGTTTTCCAGATTGAGTCTTTGTTCTAATGTTCTTCCAGAACTTATCTGATGGTTTTCCAAATATTTTCCTTCGATTCTGATGGTTTTCTAGAATCTTTCCAATGGTTTTCCGGATTTGTTTCTCTTTCTGATGGTTTTCCAGATTGAGTCTTTGTTCTGATGTTCTTCTAGAACTTATCTGATGGTTTTCTAGATATTCCTTTTGATTCTGATGGTTTTCCAGAATCTATCCGATGTTTTTCCGGATTTATCTCTCTTTCTGATGGTTTTCCATATTAAGTCTTTGTTCTGAGGTTCTTCCAGAACTTATCTGATAGTTTTCTAGATATTTCTTTGTGATTCTGATTTTCTTCCAGAACCTCTCCGATGGTTTTCCAGATATGTTTCTCTCTCTGATGTTTTTCCAGACTGAGTCCTTGTTCTGATGTTCTTCCAGAACTTATCTGATGGTTTTCTAGATATTTCCTTTGATTCTGATGTTTTTCCAGAATCTATCTGATGTTTTGCCGGTTATGTTTCTCCTTCTGATGTTTTTCCAGATTGAGTCTTGGTTCTGATGTTCTTCCAGAACACTTTTGTTGCTTATCAGATGTTCTTCTGGATATGTCTTCAAATTCTTCCCGTACATTTAATGCTTCCTTAAATGTTTCGGATATGCTTTCAGAAACTTGTCTTCATCTAATACTCTTCTAGATGTTGTCACCTTGTTTCTGGATGCAGCCCAGAGTTCATTCGATGTTTTTCAGAGTGTCTTTGTTGTGTTTCAGAGTTCATTCGATGTTCTTTCGGATGTCTCTGACGTTTGCTTCTTTGCCTCTGATATTTTCCAGGTTTACCCTCACTTCATTCAATGTTATTATGAATATTGTGATCCCTTCCATCCATTCCCGTTCATGGGTGATGTTTACGGCTTTCTCTGTGTTGCTGCCTCGCCCCAGTGAATGGTTAATCAGTGTGTTATCTTCCCCGCTGCGCGGCTACCCGTCACGTCTGTCCCCTGTGTCGTTGTGTCGTCTGCGTCCTTACATTTATCATTTTTTTAGCATATGCATCATACTAGATTCATGGCATTGTTAGCATTATAGTCGTTTCGTTTTGTCCATAGCATTGCATATCACTGCATCCGGTGAAGCTATTTAAATAGGGGAAACTGTCATACCCCAAATTTTACCCTTAGATTAGTAGGTTCATTTCGCATCTCATCTCATTCTGCATAGCATTTTAATTGACCACTAACCAGTTTGTCCAGTTTGTGGGTTTTTGCAGGAAAATCACGTTGTGTGCGATTTAATCTATGAAGGGCAAAAGGTATTTGTTTGAACTCAGCAGTTACGTCAGATTTAAATTGGGCAAGATGATTAATTGTCGAATTCGGAGTTTGGAACATTAAAGGTTAATCAGATGAATTTATTTGAATGAACTTAGTCAGATGAATTTATTTGAATGAACTTGGTCAAATGATTTTATTTGGAGGAACTTAATCAGTTGAATTTAGTTGGATAAATTTAATTAAAGGAATTTATTCGGTTGAATTTAGTCGGTTGAATTTATTTGGAGAAATTTGATCAGGAATTAAATTCAGTTTAGTAAGAAAAATGGAATTTATTTATTTAAATTTTATGTTTTTTATTACAATGTGCAGAGACAATTACAATTCCAAATTAATTTCTAATTATTTTCCTAAAAAGCCTAATTGTCTCCGCATCCAATTCTTCAATTTTTGACTTTTTGGACCCGGCAATAATCTGTCAAGTTTGTTTCCAAGAGAGAGGAAAAGTGATTTTTTTTGAAAAAGTGCTTTTTGGAAAAGTGTTTATGTGGGAAAAGTGATTTTTCTTGGTTTTAGCCAAACAAGACTTAAGACATCCAAAATCTATAGAACGCAAAGTGGATATCTAGATCTATCAAGGAAAAATGGATATCCAAGTTCAGAAACAACTTTCCCAAAATCTTTGCAACCAAATGGGGTCAAAGCCAGAAGAAACAACTTTCCCAAAATTTTAGCAAAACAAGGTCAAAGAAATCAACAAACCAGCCATAAAAATTGCAACAACCAGCATGCCCAGGCCCAAGCAAACAAGTATTATATAAACAATAGTCTCACCATCAGTTCATGAAAAAAAAAGAAATCCAGAGAGGGGAGAAAAAAGGGAAGTTCAATCAGCAGAAAAATAAGGAAAAGGAGGCGAAAAAGAACCAACTCAAATCGCTTCAAACCTCGCGAAAAAGGTGAACAATTTTGATACTAACAGGTTTTTTTTCGTTTACTTTGTGTTTTCAGAACCCTACCGAAAAGAGTAAGAATGATGGGAGGAATGAACGAAAAGCTTCAAAAGAACAATAATGGAGAAGTTGCGCCGCCCCTCCCCTATTTTTATTTCAATTGCTTTATATTCTTTTTTTCTTTTTCTTTATTTCATTATTTTATTATTATTATTATTATTATTATTATTATTATTATTATTATTATTATTATTATTATTATTATTATTATTATTATTATTTTATATTTTTATAGTTTAAGGAAATAAGATTCATTAAAATCATTCATTCATTTTTATTTTAACTTTATATTTTGGTTTAATTAGGTTGGTAAAACCTTTCATAAAGTTAAAACTTTTTTTATTATTTTTATTTTACAATTTAGTTTAATTAGGTTAAATTAAAACTTTTCTTAAGTTAAAACCTTTTTTTTAAAATTAAAACCTTTCTTAAACTAAAACTCCTTTTTTTGAAGATGAAAGCCTTTGTTGTTTAAAAAAAATCAAAACCCTTTGTTAAAATTAAAATCTTTTTTTTAAACCTTTTCTTAAAGTTAACTAGAAACCTTTTTTTAAAAGTTGATTAGAACATTTCTTTAAAATTCAACATTCCTCAATTGAAAAAACCTTTTTTGAAAAAATAAGATTTTTATTAATCCATTAAAATTAGGCAAAATTAAAAATTAACATTTTAAACTCAAACTCTTTTTTTTTTTTGTAAATTCCTCATTTAGTTTAAATCCCTTTCCTAAAATCGTCTAACGTTGCGCTTTCAATTTCACATTGAACCTTGCCGGTTATTCTCGTATAATTTTTATGTTGGTCCATTCATTGCTTTCTCAGTTGTACTGTTATAATACTTCATATTTCATATTTCATTTTATGGTTGTAATTTACGCGAGGATATTGTCGCTTTGCGATTCTCTTACCTTTCACATTTATTTTCTTTGGGTTGTAATTTATGCGAGGATATCGTCGCTGTGCAATTCCTTTACCGTTTTCGTACTTTTCCCATATTTCAATCTCGTTGCTTAATTATTTTTTTTCATTTGCATGATTTACCGTAATTCCCTCCGAAGTAATAGGTCTAGCCATTTGACCGTCGTGTCAATAGTCCTTACCTTTGACCATCTCACTTTCCAAAACCCTAATTGCATATGCGTCCCACCGTGGACAAGTTTACTCTTTACCCTAGCATTAGGATAAGGATTCGTCGTACTCCGCATTAGGTTTCCTGCCATGGAATACCTATTTAACCCATTTTAAATTCAATTTGATTTCAACATAGAAATAGGAGTCGCCGCACTCCACGTAAGCGCTTTCATATGAACGCTTATTCCCCCGTAGAAACCTTGACCACAGTCAAGAAGTTTCTCTTCCTCCCTTTCGAGGGGAACTACGATTACTCTAATTCCATCCCCTACCTCGGATACGTAGGCACAAGATGCGAGTCTTGGCGGGTAAACTTAGGACTAACCCCTAGGTCTCTCTTTCTCCTTTAACCCTTAGCATATACCCTAAAGCAGATAATCAAGCAAAATAGTAAACTTTAAACAAGAGGTTCCTATAGAGTACTACAGAAGTTTAGGGTGCTAATACCTTCCCTAGACTTAACAAACCCCTTACCTAGATCTCTCCCTGCATTGTTTACAATGCAAAAAGTAGGTTTTTCCTTTCTTTGACCTTTCCTTCGGATAAATCAAAGACCGGTTGTGAATTAAAGATTTGTGATTCAAATTAATTCATAATTTGATATCCTATTCTTACCGCAACACATATGCATGAATAGTAAGGAACAAATTCCTAAGTTTCCCATTACTATTATGCATGGAAATATTATTCTGCATTTCCCATATGGTTGTAATTCCTTATTCCTAAGGTAGTTAATCTAGTGAATATGCCTATCATACTATTTTCAACCATATTTAGCATTAGTTCCACTTGATAAATGGGCTCCCCACACTAGCAAGCTTTTACTTGGTTCTAAGGTGATCAAACTCAAAACCAAATATATAATATTAACACAAATGCTAAAATCAATTACTAATAAACATCATAATATAAAGATTCATTACTAATAAATATCACATTGCTCAACATAAAGAGTTTTAGCTCATAATGGTTTTAACAAATACAAGCCTACTGGTTCCTAGAGTAAATATTTCTAAACACATAAACATTAAAGAAACTCAACCTAAGAAATAATGTTGACTGCTTGCAATCTTCAATCAGCAAAAGTCAGGCATTGTCATGACCACTGAAGTAGGAATCCTCTTTCTCTGAAGAATGATTCATCATTTCACTTGTCTTCTTTGTCCTCACACACTCAAAGTGCTTTCAAACTTCTTTCTAATTGTGTAAAATATGTTGAACCGCTAGACCCTTTTATCAATCACTCAAATGTTATTTTTATAGGGAACCAAGCTAGGGTTTTAGAATATGTCTTGGATCATGGGACTTATGATTTGGCTCATCAATCACTCAACATTTTCCCCTTCCTTTCTCTTATTCTGAAATGCCTAGGGTTGATGTGTCTAAACACGCAGGGAAAAAATCATACAGAGCAAGGTTGTGGAGCAAGAGGTGCAAAAATATGCAGCGTTGCAGACTAGTTGGTCTTGTACTATGCATTAGAGTTTTATCTTGTAATGCACAATCTTGTTTCATTCTCTTTACGGCTCAACAACTGCTTCCGAATCCAACCCATTCTTATTTGTTGTCTCTTGGATGCTTGAAGAAACTTGCTCTAGCATCTTCTGGTATTAAAACTTGTTAAGCCATCGCGCATTTGTTTTTCTTGCTATCTTGGCGTGTCAGGACTTGACAGGTTCTGGGTTCTTGCAAAAGCACAAAAACACATAAAACTACAAAAAGGGAGCACCTATTGTGCTCCAAGCTATGCTATCTAAAACAAAAATACAAAGCAAATAAACTAAATAAAAATGCAAATTAAAATAATAGAACTTCAAGTATTAAAGGTAAAATAACTCACAAACTATGAGTTATGAATGTGAGGAAATTGACCTTGTAATATCTATAAAATTCATGGTTATCAATAATATTTATGAGTTGTCATGTACCTCCATGTTTAATTTTTGCACAATATGCCTCCCATGGACAACCTTTCTTACATATCACTCTCATCCTTGTGTTGTCATTTTTCTTGAATATCAAGTTCCTCCCAGAGTCTATAACATATGTCCTTACACCATTTTTGAAATCCTGTTTATTAGTAATGAATGTCCCCAATTCCCACTTATAGTCATCCATTCTTTTGTAACTTGAATGGTTGTCAATCTATCTTACCAACACAATCATATTTACCGTAATATTTTTCAAATAAGTCATCACTGCTATCATCCTCAATGTTACTCAAACCTTTCAACTTTACATTTGTATCCTCTTCATTAGCACAATCATTCAAAATACTTCGTCCACCAGTTCCTTCACCATGTTTTGATTTCTTAGGTGGTCTTCCAACTTTCCCTTTATCTTTACCATTTCTTTCCCCTTACCTTTACCTTTCTATTTCCCTTTGCCTTTACCCTTCACTTTCCCTTTCCCATTCCCCCTTTTTCTTCCCTTGGTGTTCATCAACATCCTCTTCAGGGACTTCATCTTTAGCAACTACCATGTCTACATTCATACCCACGTCATCATCACAATCTTCAAAATTAATCTACAACGCAATATTCTCATTACCACCATCTAGTCTCTCATCAACCTCAGTGTTATAGTTTAATCTCATCTTCCATATTGTTACAGCTTAGCCCCTTATCAACTATGGCGGTCCCTTCATCTAGTACCATTTCCTCACTTCCACCATTTAGCCCCCCATCTTCTTCATTATTATAGTTTAGTCTATCATATACAAACTCATGTTCAGACTCAACAACATCATCCACCACAGTGTTCCCCTCATCCAAAATAGTGGTCCCCTCATCTAATACCATTTCCTCACTTCCACCATCTATATAGTCATGTTCAAACTCAACAACATCATCCACCTTAGTAGTCCCCTCATCCACCAAGTTGTCTTTAAAAATAGTGGTCCCCTTATCCAAAATGTCTCATTCATCCACAACATTTTCAAACACATTGATCCCCTTATTCAAAAGGTCTCCTTCCATAACACTTTCAAACATATTAGTCTCATTCAAATTGACTCCCTCATTCACAACATTTACAAACATAGTGGTCCCCTCTATATTATTCTTTCCTAATTCAATGTCAGTTGTACCTTTTTCAACAACATTTGACCCTACCACATTACATTCTAGTGAAAATATTTGTTCCTCAATAATGCCAGGTTGTAATATAAGATGAATAATAAATGGATTATCCCAATCAACAGTGCAATTGTTTTCATCCTACTAGTTCCCTTGTCATCTTTCAACAAAATCATCTTATTAAACTCCATTTGATCGTAATACCAAAGGCTTTCTATAGTTGGATAACCCAAATCTTTTAAACCCACTCAAAACTTCAAAATAACTCTAAAAATCAAGATTAACATCCCAAATTTCCTATAACCCTTTATAACCTAATTTGGTACTCATAAAATTCACCCCTATGATGCATAATAAACTGAAAACGATTATCCATGGCTTAAAAAAGCTACATAAATAAGAAAAATAGTAAGGATGATGGCTAAACCAAAAAAGTTTACATTTTTAGTAACTCGGAGATGAGTATCTATACCTTAGGTTTTCTTCTTCGAACGTGAGTTAGATGAATGCAGTTTGTCTTTGTATTCTGGTGAGAAAACACTTCACTTCGCCTCTAATGCAGTTCGCTTCGCCTTCTATGAAGGTTTCGTAGCATCTGAGTTTTGTCTTTTATGAAGGTATCGTCTGCTAGGGTTTCGTCTATGTAAATAGAACAGAGTTATTAATGGTGGTTTTCCGGGATTTTCAGCCGGAGCGGTCACCCTGTGTGACGGTTCCAAAGTGTGGATCCCAGATTAAGGTAGCGGACGCGAAAAACGCTATATCTTGAGCGAGTTGCGGGTCGCTACCCTTGTGGTGCGGTTTTACTTTTTCTTTTTTTTACTTTTTCATCGAATGTCAAGAACTAGTAAATCGAAGAAGAATAGAAGATGTAGTTGTGTTGGAGTTGACGAGGCAAGAAAATCGAAGAAGAAAAAAAGGAGATGAAGTTGTGGAGGAGCGAGAGATGTTTAATTAATCAAGTAAATGAGAATATATGGTTGGAAAGTAAAAAAGGTTATAAAGTGGATTGGAAAGGGCAATTTGCAAATCCACTATTTCAATTGTACCCCATAAACTTCATTGACCCCTTCTTATTGAAAATACAATAATATATTTTTGATAAGATAAACAACAATCTATTATAATATATTAAAATTGAGAATCAAACTATTTTGTTGACAAACACACTTTCTTATTTGTCACATCATTAAAAATCTGACGTGACATTTTTTAAAACATAACATTTAAAAAAATTTACTATTTATTTGACGAATATGTGTAACGTTTCATTTATAAAATTATTTTTAATTAAAACACAAGTTATTTTAATACTTCTATAAAAACTATGAAACCTAATTTATTTTCTAATAAAATTAAATTAGTCAATTTTCAAATAACTCAATAAAAAAAATTATGACAACTAATTTAATTTCTATAAAAATTAAAATAATTTTTAGTCTCTTAATAAAAGCGATAACATTATCACTACTTAAATCGCTGACAAAAAGGAGATAACGATTATTTAGCAACAATTATAAAAGGAAAATTTTTTTCATACACTAATTATTATTTTATTTTTATTTTTTTCAAATATTAAATCTCATTAAAATGCTAAAAAAACTATCAAACAATTCTTTCAAATTTAATTTATAACTTTCAAATAGACAAACAATTATTTCAAATTATTTCTAAAATATTACTTTGAATCATAATTGCAAATATATACTACAAAACTAAAGCATAAATTTTCAGCTGTCATTCATAATTCATTACAGAAAAATGTCCTCTAGATTACAAATTCAACGCAAAATAGAGAGTTTTGTTTATGATTTTAATGTTGATCGTCATGAATGATTATGTAGAGTGTTAAGGAGTTTGAATGTGAAACGCCTTTTATCTACAAAATAAGGAAGAATAAACATTCTTATATATTTTTAAAAAATAAAATATTAAAAAATTTATTGAAATTTACACTTATTTAATATTTTAAAATTAAATTATAATGTCTTATTTTCATTTCTATAATGATTATTAGTTCTTTGTATAAAAGAAAAGAGGTAAATGACAATAAATTAAAAAAGAGAAATTTTGATTATTTAATTAGTTTGATCTTAGGATTTAAAAATTATTTTATTTGTCTATGATAATTTTTATGAAAATGTATATGAAAATACATAGGTAGATTATTCATAAAAATTATCTCTTTTTATCTCATTTTCCGCTATACCACATTTGGGATCCGCCGTTCCGCTCCACTATCTGAGCTTACTAACATCCGAGACTTCTTTTGGTTTTAAGTTTTAAATTTTGGTTTTAAGTTTTAAATTTTAAATCAGTATGACCTATTTATAAGTGACGACTTATTTTTTAAATAAATTGAATAATTAATAAATGTGAATTATATATGGATCAAATATATTAACTATTCAATGTATTTAAAAAATAATCTCTTGTAAATTTGATTGAATAGAGTAAAATAATTTCATTTCATCTAATTTAACACCAACTTGAATGTCACATATACACAAAGTTAATGACAAATGACTAAATTTAATAGATAAGACCAATATAACTAACGAAATGAAATTTAAAAATATTTATTAAATAAAAGACTAAAATAAAACCTAAAATTAAATGAAGGGACATAAAACCTAGATTTTAAGAGTAAGAAGATTATTCAAACTATATGCAACAACAAAACGTGACAAAATCAAAATCAAAATCAGGAATGCAATTCCAATCTAGTCCCCAAAATATGAAAAAATTGTGTTCATTAATCACTTATAATCCTTCAACCTTCCATCACATTCTACTATCCAACAGTTTTTATTTTATTTTATTTTATAAAAATCTTTAACAATCTTCTCAATATAACTTGAACAATATCTAGAAACTCTAACTAATAATTCCATAATATATTAACAATATATGATAAAAAATACCATAACAATATCTAACAGTAGGCGTAGAACAATGCAAAGCCCTCTTGAAAATTTTGATATAAAAGCTCTGCAGTCACAAGCTTTTGAGAGTTATGACTGTAGAATTAGCACTAAATTGGATTTTCTCTTCTTAGCTCTACTGTTTTCCTTTGGGCTAATCTTGACAGATAGAGACTAAACTCAGCTGCTCCAAGGACTTCAACATTGATCTTCATTGGCTTTGTAAATATTGGAGTACGAGCGACTGTGAAATTGTACTAAACTCGTTTAAGTATGAGCTAGCTGTGTTGTTTCATAACATGGCGTCCATTGTGCTTCCTCGATCTGCTTGAACCAATCTATGAGCATGTGACATCGTGCATACTGACTAGTTGAATCCGTTTGGTTCTCTCTTTCAAAAAATTTCAATTCCGTGAGAGCTGAAATAGAATGTATGAAAAGCCATAAAACCAAGGAAACAGGTTCCACTAAGTTCCCGCTGCTTTGCTGCCCCAAGTAAACCATGTACAACTGTTGGGCCAAAACCATGTGCATATCCCTTTATTGGAGCCTCCAACACCTGTGTTTATAAAATTTTAGCAGCCCTTAGCTTCCAAACAGGTTTAGTAAAATCAAATTAGACTCAGTTCAAATCTAAGATGCAGCATTCACGCTGACTCGTAAGTTTATTATTTTTAGAAACCTTAAAATTCTTTTTTCCGCGACCGGTAGCGCATCTGCACAGCGGCCATTATTGCCAGAATAGTGAAACTAGGATAGCGTCACAGCTTCCATAGCAAGTTCACCAAAATCTGCTATGCCATAGGGCTGTTATCACTGCTACTTGACAGTACAGGTCAAAAACACATGCTACCCTATTCTGATGCGACAGAAAAAAGCAATAAGGGTTAAGGAACGCAGCACTTTTTCACCCTCTTTCTTAACCTCTTGTAGAAAACCAATCAACAATTTGACAATCATGTGCAACAAACATATCCACACATATCTCATACCACAAATCTCAAAGGGTCAGTTTACATACCTTCTCTTGTATGAGCATCAGGCATATAATTGTATCTCTTCTAGAATCATACAATTGCAATCTAGCAAGGCAATGACTTCATTTTGTTTGGGTTGAATTGTACGCTTTTGGCCAAAAAAGCTAGTTCTGAACTCTTTGCTTGATCATATCATGCTCGCCCTAGTTCTTTATAGCATACCATTTGATCAAATAGGTTCTTAAAAGATGATAACGAAAATTCACATCAAATAATGTATAGATGGTGATTAAATCCAAACAAACTTCAGTTCTTCAACTCTTAAAATGCATTACTTTCTTTATCAACAGAATAAAAGCCTATAAGCAACTCTGTGGTAGTAGCATCCACTGCAAATCCTTTGTCTTTCATTATTTGTAGGTATTTACTTGACCTTAAAAAATCACTTTTTCGCAGCAATCCCTGAACAAAGATATTATAAGAGCATGCATTAGGTGAACATCCATTCTCTTCCATTTTCCTAAGCAAGTCTTCAGCATCATCTAACAATCCTTCTCTACATAAACCTCCAATCATTATATTATAAGTATACGAATCAAATCTCAACCCTTTCACCAAAAGACGCGCAAGGACCTTCTTTGCATCACTCAACTTTCCATCTTTACATAAACCATCAATCATAACATTATAAACGACAATATCAAGATCTAAATCACTCTCCTGCATAGCTCTAAACAACAACATCGCCTCGTAACGAAAATAACATTTAATCAAACCATCCAATACAACAGTACAAGTCAAGAGATTAGGAACCAAACCATATTCCTTCATTGTAAAGAACAACTCTTTCGCAGCCAAAGGTCTACCAACTTCACAAAACCCACCAACAAGTGTTGTCCACGTCACAACATCAAGACACAAACCTTCACTAACCATTTCACTCAACAAACACATAGCTTTATCAACATCTTTAACCTTACACCAACCATGAATCAATGAATTATAAGTAACAACACTAGGCAAACACTTCCTTAAAACCATCCAATCAAAAACCTTCATAGCTTCATCCATTTGACTCATCAAACAATAACCACCAATCAATGAATTATAAGTCACAACATTAGGTTCCTCTCCTATTTGCACCATGAAACAAATTACACTCTTAGCCTCCAAAATCAACCCTTCTTTACAAAAACCATCCACCAAAATAGTAAAAGTATGAACATCAGGCATAATTCCCTTTTCCATCATCTCATTCAACAAAAAAGAAACATTTTTCCATTGAGAATTACAACAGAGCCCTTGAATTAAACAATTATAAGTAACCAAACTAGGGTTTATACCTTTTTCATTCATTTCTCTGAACAAATCCAAAGCCTCTGAAACAAACCCTCCTTTACAATAACCATCCATGATTGCATTGTAAACAACAACGTTTGGTTCATAGTTTCTCTCAATCATGTTCCTAAGACAAACAACAGCATTAACCATGTCTCCGATTTTACACAAACCGTTAACCAATGCTCCAAAAGTGTAACCGCTAGGTTGATAACCCGCGTTTTCCATGTGGCGGGTTAAATTCAAAGCTTGTGCCACTTTGCCTTCTACACAGAGCCCGTTAACAATGGTGTTGAGGGTTACGATGGTGGGGTTTAGGGCCGTTTTGAGCATTAGGCCCAGAACGGAGAAGGCGAAGGAGGTGTGGCCCAAATGGCAGAGAGAGTTGATGAGGATGTTGAGTGTGTATGTGTCTGGGTTAATTCCAAAGGAATGAGCTTGTTTGATTAGGGAAATGGTGGTTGTGTAGTGTTTGGATTTGGTTATGAAGGTGAATAAGAAATTGAAGTCTTTTATGTGAGGGAAGGGATTCATGGAGAGCATTTGGTGGAAGAATGTGACGGAGGCGTTAACGTTTGAGAGGGTTCTGATGGAGTTCAAGAGGTGGGTTCGGTTAACGGAGTTAGAGTTTGTGGTTGTTGTTGAAGAGAAGTGTTGGAGACGGAGCAGAGATGAAGAGATTGAAGCTCTTGTTCGCATCGTGTGTGTATGTGTGTGTGGAAAGAGCGCGGAGGGCGATACTGAGTCACCAAGATTGAGGAAAGGTGTAGTAATTGGGCTTACTGGGCTATTCTTGGCTTAATGGGACACTTAAAGAAGTGTATGGGAAATTTTACATTTTTTTTTATTTTGAAAATATATTTTCGGACGCATATCCAAAGTTCAGTGAATGTTAAAATATTTTAGAGATATATTTTCGAAATAATTTGGAGAGTAAGTCGGGTCAGACTCTTCTCTTCCTTCACACTTCTCAACATACACTTCTCAAACTCTACTCAACTTAAAACTTCAACTTCTTCGCAACATCAAATTTCATCAAATAAGGCTCAAAGGAAGATCAAACATCATCAATAATATCATTCAACATCATTAAAACCATAAATTTTTTAATTTCTAGATAAATTTTGAGTTTTAGTGTAAATGTGTAGAATTCAATTGTTAGGATTAGAAATGTGTAGGAATCACATGTAACGTAGTTTAGACTTAGTGTATGACTTGTTTGTTGGCTCAAAATGGCGATCGGGTCATGTTTTTTCAACTTGTTTAAGCCACATTACGCCATTGTCGCGACCTCTGAGTTTCAAAACTTTTCGGAGATACATCTCCAGAATAATTCAACGTTTCATATACTTTGGAAATTTACAGAGATGTATCTCCGGAACTCTTCAAAGTTAATAGTTTTGAGGTGTTTCCGGAGATACAATTCTGGAATTGTTCAACGTTATTGTTGTATGGTGTTTCCGGAGATGCATCTCTGAAATATCCTGCAGTCTGTTTTTTATTTATTTATAAATTTTCTTGTTTGTTTGTTTTGTTTGCGTGCACTAATGATATGTCTTACTTTATCTTACAAGCATAATGGCTAACAGAGTCGATAGACTGAGACATGACAGAGTAGCCCGACACACATTTGTTCAGCAGGAGCGGAGATAGCATGTTTCAGAGGCAGCAAGTACCTCTAGTCAGGTAGAGGCGTCGACTTCTAGGATGCAGTCTACTTCTGGGGATCATGCTTAATCTCACCCTACTCCATCTCAGTCCACTCCATCTTCTTCTTCTCCTCGTATAAGACATGATTCACCAGCTGACATGTCACTTTCCCCATCTTCGCGTAGACGTCAGGATTCACTAGTGTCACCTCCTGTTGATCCAGTTCCACCTCCCGCTGATGATCCAGCTGATCTAGTGCCACCTCCGAAGGGTGAGGCTGTTGCGGATGTCGAGCCAGAGGGTTTTAAATGAGGTCCATATGATTTGTCCTTACTTCCTTTGTATTCAGACCGCACTGCCAGACATATCTGGGACGGAGATGTAACATTAGTTGGACTTTTGATTTATTTTTAAGTTAATTTTAATTGTTGACATTGATTATTTATGATATTTATTTTTATTGACATTATTTTCTTATGGCAAATTTCATGTGTTTGATCTCTAGAAGTTTCTTAACCATATGAGGAAGATTGTTTCATTGCCTTAGCATGAGGGCGATTGGTTTTAGAGTGTTCTGTTATTATTTGGCCTGAATGACCTATGCATGACCGAGTACAACCTGGTCAACCACAGGATGCTTAATGCATTCGTGGAGAGATGACATTCTGAGACTTCTTCGCTTCATCTATCACATGGTGAGATGTCGATCACACTAGACAATATCTCGTGTTTGTTACATCTTCCAATCAGGGCGAGATTCCACGATCATGGAAGGATGATCAGAGACGAGGTAGTCGAGATGATGGTAAAGCATCTAGGGGTTGATCCATAGGATGCGATGGAGGAGGTGGATCAGACCAGAGGCGTTCATGCTAGATTTTAGTTTCTGAGGAACCTCAATGTGGTCAAGATCGCGAAGGCACAACAGACACGTGGTGATGCTGAGCAGGTGGCATTACACAGGTGTTAGCTCTCAAATTCGACTCCTGGATTTTTATTTAAGAAATAACGGAAAAGAAATACGTAAAGTAATAAATATGTGTTCAACATGGTTATATTTAATGTAGTCGAAATGGTCATTTATGCGAAGAGGGAACGTTCGATAAAGGCATGAAGGAAAAATATTCTGAAGGTTCGACAGAGATGGTATTTCGACGCGTAATTTGAATTTAAATTAAGGAGGGAATTTTCGTTCTTATCCATATTTTTGAAGGACACGTGGAGTTTTCTAAGGAATAGAGACATGCCGAACGCCACTTGTCATTCTCTTATAGTGTAACCGTTAGGGTCGGTTACTTTCTACCATTATAAATAGAAGGTCTTAGTGTTAGAATAGGTGTGTTCCAAAGATTATACAAAATTTCTAAAAATACTCAAAGTATCCGCGTGTAGAGAAAAAGAGTATGTCGAAGGAAATGTATGCTTGGTTATATCTTTATGTTTTTAATGTCAATTTTATCTTTTTATCACGAATTTAACTCTTTAATTTTCAAGTTATTTAATTATCCTTTGATCAAGTTTTTACATTTTTCTTCTTCCAAAAATTCGAAATCTTTAGTTGTTAGATCATGGATAATGCGGGAACCTTTATTATTCCCCAAACCTTTAATTAAGAATTGCTAGCACATGTCCTAGGATTTGTGTGGTCGGTCTTGTATGTAACCCAATTTCTCTTAATTAGAAAGACCAACGGTTGTTTATAATTTTTCTAGTAAACAAATTGGCACACCCAATGGGACAGTGCTAGTAGTGTTCGTGTCACAATTTTGTTTATTATCGTTTCTCTTTGAAGATTTGGTTGCATGTTATTGAGAAGTGGCAAAGTAGCCACCAGTAACGAAGATAGACCAAGGAGAAGGTATACTAAGAAAATGGTGAATCCTAACCATCCAAATGTTTCAATTCCTCAAAGTTCTTCGAGTAATAGTCGAGAACAGCCCCAAGCATCTTCGATTAGGGCAACAACGGGCCCAATGACTATATCAGAACCAATGCCATTTATGGAAAGTTCGATGCCCACACAATCAATCACCCACAGTGAGCCCATTCTAAAATATACTGGGCCAAAGGGCCCTCTAGTAACTCCCCTACCAGTGGGGATTGCCTCGAATAGGCCCTTCATGCCCCCAGGTTTCTCTATGCCTTTTGGAAATCGAGATCAACCATATGGAATGCCAACATCCATGATGGCGAATTTGCACAATGTCACCTCAACATTCTCAGAATCTATAGTGAACATTACTTCACCACTACAAGGATCAGGCTCTGGAATATACATATGGCAAAATAGCCAATCTGTAGGAATCAGTTATTCCACCCAAATGCTAAACTTTACCAATAACTTTGCAGAAATCATTAGGCAACAAATGGATGAGAGTAACCACAAAATGGTCCAAATGTTGGCCCAAACAATGGGAACGATTCTTAATCCCTTAATACAAAGCACCATTCAATCCAACCAACAAGTGACGGTGCAAATGACACACCTTACAGACTTTTTTAGAGTACCACAACCTCCTCGACATCCACAAAGAGAATACATTTTGGAAAATTAGGGAGTAGCCCTTGAAGAGGATCCCACTATTAATCAAGTTCAACAAAACCAAGGGAATCTACCCCGTGTAAATCTAATTGATGCAAGAGTGGCAATCGAACAATCTAGGGTCAAAATTCCTAGAGCCCAACCCCAAATTCCCATTGAGGAAAGACCTAGGGTAGTAATGGTAAAATGGACCAAAATGCTGATAATGTTGTACAACAGATTCGACGTGATGATATGACCGCAAATAATAATCTAGCAGCCATGGTCAAAAGAATAATGGCGTGAAACGAATTTAATTATGGTCTTTAGAGACCAAATTATACTTTGCCACTTTCAGAATATATTTTACAATCAGACCTGTCACCTAGATGGAAGGTCCCTAAGTTCACTAAGTTTTCAGGGGATACCACTGAATCTAATGTCGAACATGTGGTTAGGTATTTGATAGAGGCTGGAGAAATTTCGAACAATGAAAATGTTAGGATAAAATACTTTCCAAGTTCTCTCACTAAAAATGCTTTTACATGGTTCACAACCTTTCCACCAAATTCGATCCATAACTGGAATCAGATAGAAAAGTTATTTCATGAACAATTTTATATGGGCCAAACCAAGATTAGTTTGAAAAACTGGTCAGTATCAAGCGAAAGTTCGCAGAGCCAATAGATGATTACTTGAACATATTTCGTCTACTTAAGGCCAGATGCTTTACGGAAGTGCCAGAACACTAACTCGTCGAAATTTCCACTGGAGGTCTAGATTATTCTATTAGGAAGAAACTAGATACCCAGTACCTTAGACATATGGCCTAGTTGGATGACAGGGTTCGACAATTAGAACGTTTGAAAGAGGAAAGTCTAGGGCAAATAAAAATAAGAGGGTAGCCTATGTCGAATCTAATGATGATGATGAAGGCCCGTATAATGAGCCGTCAGACTTCGACGAAAGTGAGATCGATCTTGCTGATTTAAAATAAAGGACCTCTTATTCATGTATGGTCTTAGCTCCCTCAAACGGAAAAAATTTGTTTGAACCCGATAAAAACGATAGATTCCCTAAGAGAACTTACACCTTCGATGTCACTAAATGTAATGAAATTTTTTACTTATTAGTTAAGGATGGTCAAATGATAATGCCTTCCGGTGCTAAAATTATTCTTATAGAGAAAAGGAAGAAAATGGGGTTTTGTAAGTATCATAACTTCTTGGGTCATAAAACTTCTCAATGTTTTCTTTTCAGGGATCTCGTTCAAAATGTCATCAAAGACGAAATACTGAGGTTCGGTGAGAAAACAAAGGCTCAGATGAAAATTGACGTTGATCCTTAACAGATATCTGATGCCCATTTCAATGAGCCTAATGTTATGAATATGATCGAGGTTACTGATGATTTCACTCACAATGTTAACATGATCGAAGTCGCCACAGACTTTGTTAACGAGGCTGTCATGATCAAGATCGCTGAGGATCTTGATGAGGAAGATGTGAAAGATGGTCGATGTGGGGTTACTGATGGCCTCACTAAGGGAGTTGTCGAAGTTACTAATAATGAAACTACTAATGGTTTCGACTCAACTGAAATCACTGAGGATTCCAACTTGGTATTGGAGACCAAAAAGATCGTTGACAACTTCGTACGGATGGACAAAGTTGCTGATGGCCTTACAATAGAATTTTAAAACCTGGGGATTTCCAAGGATGTCGCGATGGCCAAAGAGGCATAGGAGGTAGGGGAGATGTTTTCAGGCACATCCAGTAGTAGTCTGTTATTATTTTGTTGTATTACTATACTTTTTACTTTATTTTTATGGTTTTATCACATTTTGGATCTATATTGTACGGCATTTTCTACATATATTATTATACTTCATCCATTATTAGTCTCTTATTATTTGTTACGTCTATTTTTTATTTTGGATTATGTGTTATACTTTATATAAAAACAAATACACAACTTATAATAAAAAACAACCTGTTTTGATACACTTCGGAGATGTATCTCCGGAATATTACCGGAAACACATCTTCAAAACAATTCAAATATAAATGGTGTTTGAGTGACATGTTTTAAATGATTAAAATGGTTCTAGAGATGTATCTCCTGAATATGTCATGTTTATTCAGAAATGGGGATTTCAGAGATATATCTCCAAAATCAGGGGGCATATGTGGATATTCAAATGGTGCATAAGAAACATCAAGGATGAAAAAGAAATTCTCTTAAAGAATAGTCTGTATCTAATACAAGAAATGGGAATTTCTAATCCCATCCGTGGTGGAAAAGCACCCTATTAAAATTAAAAAAACATCACTCTAATTCTGGAGATACATTTTCGGACGTACTTTGTGTCTCATTGAAACACACCTCAACTGAGTCTCACCCTAACAATTTATTTCTAATTTAGCTATTCAATGACTTTTTCGAAAGTACGTTTCTGGAATTGTGAAGCAAAAATTTGAAAATTTGTCACCTTAACATGTCAGTCATTTCCGGAGTTGCATTTTTGGGACTACCAAACATAATAAAACAGCACCCTCCAAGATCAAACTCCATAACCATTTTTCCCATAACCCTTATAAAAAAAACTCTTTCATTCTCAATCTAGATTTGCACTCCAAAAATTCAATCTTGTGTTTCATCACATCAAAAAGAGCAAAAAAATTGAATTCAAGGTAAAGATCGTTTATTTCGTTCCTCATTGCTCACATTAATTTTGTTTTATAGTTGAAAAAGTTAGGTCGTGTCCGAAAATGCATTTTTGAATTCTATATGAATTCCTCTATGAGTGCATTTGTGGGTTCTATGTGTTTTCATTTTCAAACTATCTTTGAATATTTTATGTTATTGTTTGCATTAGATATGGTGCACCCCTGTGTTTTTCCCAAACCTATAGTGTCTATGAATGCCAAACATGTAGATGTGAATGAGATAGATGTTGGCAACCAATTTACAAATGGACAAGAGTTTAAATTTCATGTTTATATGCTTCAATGGATTCACACAAAGACATCCAAATTGGGGTTTAGTGTTGTAATCAGAAGGTATGATAATGGTTCAGATAAAAAAGTTGTATTTGTGACAATGAGATGCGGAAAAAGTGGGAAGTATAAAACTCCTCTTAGGAAATTCAATTGAGATGACATTGGTTCAATAAAATGCGAGTGTCCCTTTAAGTTGTATGGTTATATTTTTTCAAATAACAAATGGAAATTTAATGTAATATGTGGTTTACATAACGATGACATGTGTGAAAATTTAGTCGAACATCCAATTGCATGTCACCTCATGCAGGAAGAGAAGAAAATTGTGTCAAACATGACATTGAATATGGTGCAACCCAAAAATATACTTGTATTTTTGAAACATAAAAAATCATGAAATATCTCAAATATCAAGAAAATGTACAATATTTGCGTCCTTAACAACAAGGCGTTGAGAGGGGAGTAACCATTATGTATTTAGGTATCGAACGTGCGAGGATGGAGTAACAATTCTAGTTATATTTTGGATTCATCCTGATTCCATAAAGTTGTTCAACATATTTTCTGTTATGTCAGGTTTGCATTTACGGAGATAGAAAAAATGAGGAAAATGTCACTTGGGCTTTAGAAGTATGTCGGGCAATTTTAAAGAACAAAGAAGAAACGCCAAAAGTAATTGTCACTGACTTCAATACCCCTCTTATTGATTTGGTAGAAAAGATCTTTTCTACTTCTTATGCATTGCTTTGTAGGTATAACTTAAAAAAGAATGTGAGAAGTATGGTTAAACCCGCGGTAGGGACGAAACAAATTAAGGGCGAAGATAGAATAATTATCAAAACTAGCGTGATAGTGGAAAGAATAATGGATGCATAGAATGTTATAATATATTCTTCTACAAAAGAATTATATGATGATGTTATCATACATTTCAGGAAAGTTTGTGAGAAATATCCAGATTTGTTGAAATATGTTAAAATTACAATTCTGGATCAGGTGAAGAAAAAAATTGTCTATGCTTTGACCGATCAGGTTAGACACCTTGGAAATATAATAACTAGTTGAGTTAAGTATGTATGTGCTACAGTGAAGAATTAGTTGGGAAATATTAAGATTGATTTGTGTAGAGATTGGGACTCTGTGAACCAAATGATCCAAAATCAACATAATGAGATACAAACATCATTTGGTCGCAGCATCATAGTGTTGGAACACATATTCAACGAAAACAATCTATATTCTCAGTTGGTCGGAAAAATATATCTAGCTGGACTGGATTTTATTTTTCACGAAACCAGCCGAGCTGAGAATGTAGATTCTAATAGATCAAGGCACACTTAGGAAAACATATGGGCTCACATGTGCTTGCCTAATTTCAAAGAAGGTGAAACTCGATATTCCAATACGAATGGATGAGGTTTGCAGTCACTAGAAAAGGCTCAGGTTTGATAATGACGATGATGGTGCGATAAAAGAAGGTAAACCAAATATCTCTATCTTGACCAGATTCTTGAAGCCATAGAGAGCTTTCCTCAACTTATACACATGTGAAGCCATAAAAAACTTTCCTCAACTTATACACATGTGAAGGATTCTTGAAGTATTCAAAAGCAAGAGGTTGATTGACATATACTTCTTTAATGATTTATCCATTAAAGAATGCACTCTTGACATCCATATGATACAACTAAAAATTTAAGAAACAAGAATATGCAAGTAATAATGGAATAACTTCTAACCTTGCAACAGGAGCAAATGTTTTGTCAAAATAGATTCCTTATTCTTGATTGTATCCTTGAGCCGCCAATCTTGCCATGTTTCAAACAATTATTCCATTCTCATGAAGCTTATTTTTAAATACGCATTCAATGTAAATGATGTGTTTACCATTAGGTCTAGTAACAAGTTCCCAAACTTTGTTTCCTTAAAATTGGTTTAATTTTTCTTGCATGCAAGTGTCGCTACTCGAAAAAAATGCATCGCGCAACGACGGGGAGACGAAAAAGATAGACAGAAGAGTCGCCACCGAACTTTATTTATCCCGTGAGGGGAAAGGAAAATATCGAGAAAACCTTAGGAAATAAATGGATAAGATGGTCTCGCAACCATGAACGGGTTCGGAAGCCGGTTATGCGAGGGGAAGGTATTAGCACCCCTCGCATCCATCGTACTCGATGGGAACCTTTTGTTTGTCGATGTGTGAATTTATTTGCTTAAATATTATGCTATGAAAAGGGTTTCAAAAGATAGAGAGAAAGGGTTAGAAACTGGGGAAAGAGAGGTAACGGAGGAAGAAGAGAGAAAGAACAGACTCGGTAGGACTTCGCAGTCCTATGCCTACGTATTCTCAATAAATATGAGAAAGTCAGAGTCGACGTAGTTCGGGAAACTACAGATATTGGGGGGAATGTGCTCGACAAGGATTGTGGCCCTTGTGCCTACGTATCTTTACTTAAAAGAAGTAAAGAATCAGAGCAGCCATAGTTCGGCCTACGGTTTGTTGATGTTTTTTATGGATGATGCTATCGTGCGCATTCTAGCAGTTAGGTGTTTCGCTGCTCGCTCGTTGGAGACTTAGGCGTTACCTGTTTGCGGTAGAACGGACATAACATATCCTTTTTGAAAGATTGATTAGTTTTCGCCACGCGAGGCAAGAAGTCACGTTTGATTGATTGGATTGTTTTTTAGGGGGCGAGACAGGTCCTCGGACAGTAACCCCTACGGGTAGTACCCAATTCGTTATCTCAAAGTTTTTGTTATAAAAAGGTGTGGCGAACGAGGCGTCTTTGTATTGAAAGACGAGCGTCGAAACCATCCTCACTACAGTGGGCATCCCAACACTCGAAGAAGAAAAGGTCTACACCCAATCCTCTCTCTTTAATTCAACATAAAAAGAGCTTCGTTCTCTTATTAAGTGTTTTTGGTTTTGAATGGTAAGTGCCTTGCGACAGAGAACCCTACGGTAAACGTCAGCACTCGGGATAGGAGAAGGCCTACGCCTAACCACTCCACGACCATTCAAGTTTTATTGCGGAAATGATTTGAAAATGCACTCGGTACGGGACCGAGGTTTTAGGTGTGAAAGGTTACGGAATGAAGTTATGAAAGGAGAGGTAATGGAAGATGTCGCGTCTTCGTATTGAAAGACGAGTGTCGAGACCACCCTCACTACAGTGGGCATCCCAACACTCGAAGAAGAAGAGGTCTACACCCAATCCTCTTTCTTTAATTCAATACAAAGAGAAATTAGTTTTAAAGATGGTTTAAAAAAGACTCGATACGAAATCGAGGTTCTAGGAGAGATGATATGGAAACGTCTTCATATTGAAAGACGAGCGTCGAAACCACCCTCACTACAGTGGGTATCCCGACGCTCGAAGAAGAAGAGGTCTACACCCAATCCTCTCTTTTTAATTCAATACAAAGAATTGATTTTAAGGAGATGAGATTTGAAAATGGATGGGAAGTGTCTTCGTATTGAAAGACGAGTGTCGAAACCACCCTCACTATAGTGGGCATCCCAACACTCGGAGAGGAAGAAAGTCTACACTTAATCCCCTCTTTTTAATTTAATACAAAGATAATTGGGTTTTGAAGATGGTTTGTCAATGCTTTTGAATCGAGTTGGGACAAGTGACAAAGAGAGAAAAGAGGTGGTCTCAGATCCAACATTACTTATCAATAATTTGACTGGTAATGAATTACGGAGGTCTCGTCATCGACCCAAAACAGAAAAATGGGACAAAAGTGTTCAATAATAAATGAGAATTAAAATTAACTTCAAAAAAAAGTGTAAACTTATAATCTAAATAGAAAAGTTAATGCTAAAAAATAGAGAATATGCACATAAAAAAAAAACTCTAATGAAAAATAAGAAGAAAGTTCTAAAATAAATCATATAACAACTTTTAAAAGAAATATATTAAAAAAAAGAATAATATATACAATATTCACAAACTGTTTTAAAAATTGAAAGCAAAATAAAATATATAAACATAGTTAATATAATATATAATGATATAATATATATACATAGATTTATGTCTAAAAGTATATACTTCACACAAAAAAAATTAAACTGGGGTGTGTGTAAGCTGAATCATGAGGTGGTGTTTAAAGAAACACACGGGCCGTTTTACCTATTCTCCATAAACGGCATAAAAAAAAAAGAAAAGAAATGAATCCTCTTATTCTCTGTAACGTGTCTCTCTCCCTCACTGTTACCGTTTTCGCTTCACTCTCTCTGTCACTGTTTCACTTTGATTTGGTTTAATGGGTTTCACGAAAGAAAAAAAAGATCCTCTCTTCTATTCTATTCTTTGGTTAGATTTTAGAAGGAGTATTGGTTGTGGTTGTAATAGGCGGTTTCAAGGTTGGAGATGAAGAAAGTGTTTAAGAAATGGTGGAAGAGTTTGATGGAAGGTCACGATGGTGGTGAGTTCGATTTCTGGGTTTTGCAGAAGTTTTCCGATGGGTTAGGGCTTAGATTTCGGGGTTTTGGAGAGTTGAAGTATTGATGGAGTTTAGGATGATGAAGCTGAAGATTATTGGTTTGATGATGGTTTCATGAAAAGGGGCTTTCAGAAGTCTTCGGCGGCTAAGATATGGGAATGGTTTTGAGTTGGTTCGTGCGAAGGAGTTTTTTGGGATTTTCTGAAGTTTGGAGAAATGGTGTTGTTGGGTTTTCGAAAGATTGAAGCTATGGTGTTCTGTTGTTTATTCATTGTGGTTTTCATGAAGAATAGAGGCTAGCAATTTGAAGGGAGTTATACGGCGGTATTTCAAACAGAGGAGGAGTTCGAAAACGGTTTGCCGGTGATTTTAAGAGGATTCAAGTGAAAAGGCGGTTGAAAAGGGGAGACGGTGAAGTTTCGAATCTGGGTGATTTTGGAGGAGATTTGAAGAGGTCTGTGGGTTGGTTTCGACGTGGAGAAGACGCAATTTAGTCGAGTGTTTCACGGTGAGTTTAATGGAATTTATGGAGAGGACGGAGTTTGAAGGTTGTTTGAGTTGTTGTTAGGGTTGAATCTGGCTGCTGAAGAGTTGTTGGTATGTCTGCGGCTAGGGTTAGTGTCCCTTTTATCCACAACAACCCACTGCCTCTCTCTCTCGAAGGCTTGCCATCAGAAAACAAAGTGACAATAGTTTGAGATTATGAAGACAGAAAAGACAATAGAATACTTACAGAGCTGTAGCGAATCCGACAGGTTCTCGCGCTAGTGATGAGGAGCTTGGATGATGCAAAGCTTCTTGTTGAACCGATACCACCAGATTGTCAATACCGAAAGCAGATAAGCTCCTTCTTCAATCTCTCTCTTTTCAGTTCTTTATGTGTGTCTTGTGTTATGATGAAGGTGAGTTGTGAGAGAAGGCAGCCGTTTTTCAGAATCCCCTCTTTTCTCCAAAAATCAAGCCTTTATAGTGAAGTCAATTAGGTTTAGCAGACCAACCCTTGAGGCTCTGAAATCCTCTGCACCTTAGGTTTTAGGTTTGGTCTGCTACTAATCTGTCCTATTCCCATTTCTGTGTTAAGACTGTGGTACTGCAATTGCTTGCTACTGCTCTATATTTGCCATTTTTGTGGGTCTAAACATGTGGTCCCCCATTTCTCATTATTCTGCTGTATGATTAGAAATAAGATGTATACTTAAAATTCTGACTTAAGTAAACAATATGGTAGGATGTGACTTAAACTTTGAGTCATTTGAATTTGTATTATTTTTCCTAATTCTGACTGTGCCGTATTCTCATGCTGGTCCTTTGTTTCCATGAGTTATTGTTCTGCAGAAAGCTACTTTCATCAAAATCAACGTGACTTGAAGAGGTACCGCCTGAGTTGTCTCGTAGAGAAAAGGCGCGCGACTCGGCTAGGCTTGCGAATGTTATCTGAGATTGGCCATCTTGGCTAGAACTTAAGTTTCCGACCATGCAGTCGTGAGGATGCTGAAAATCTTTATCCTTCATTGTGCCAAAATCGTCGAAAATTGTGTTTGAAGTGGAAGAAGGATCTACCATAGTGGTATTCACACTATTACTAACATCGAGATTGACGCAAATTTAACTTTGGTTATTGCTTTCATCTGAAAGATCCTTCATGTTAAAATTCTTGACATAATGATCCCAAACTTCTTGGTTCATTGAAGGTATAGAGGGATTCTCTGCTTGAGGTTGACAAGAAGAATACATCATCCATTCATCGACGTCTATCTGAGGAAGCATGCCGTTTACAACGGAAGAATCGGGCTGGACCATATCAATCAGTTGAGGATGCAACATCGACGAATCTAACTAAGGCTGCTGCTGAATAGGCCATGGACTAGTTTGAGCGAATAATAATGGATTTTGATTATGATATGTCGATTGGTTTGCAAGGCCTTGAGGATTGACAGGATTAGCCGCATTCGTTTTTTCAATGTTGTTGCAGGCTTCGAAAGAAAGGAAGTCAAAAATTTAATCAGGCAACGACTCGGATTTTATTTTCATCTTCTCGGTTTTAGTCAAAGGGTGAAACTTTTCAGGTTGATCACTTCTCAACAACCAATGCATGTTTAAGGTATTATTAGGTACGCTCTCTGTGGTCGAAAGATGAAATTTCGGATTCTCCATCGCATGCGAAGACTTGATATCTTACAAAATCTGAAGGACATGCCCTTGGATTGTAGAAAATCATGAACGAACTTCGATTTGCGGCAGCATGAGCTGCAGCAGCAAGGACACCTATGTGCATGCTATCAGCAGAAAGTACTGATGATGGCAACGCTGTTGTCTGTTGACGATTTGCACGCCTTACACCAACTCGCAATTGTGATTTCTCATCCCTGATAAAAAGAACTGAATCACCAGCTCTAAGCCTTTTTGAGTCACCCACCGACTGTTATGGAACATGTCTTGAATCAATTCAGACGGAAGACCTTCACCAGGACACACCATCCTAAATTCAGCATGCAGAATAGTGAGCCCATCTGAAATTTGTTTTATTCTTGGAAACACATGAATCTCTACCCAACCATCTGGAGATGGTACATAGCGCACCACATTCATTAAGAAATCAGCCAAGACTTGTTGAATCCTCAATTGATCACCATAAACAGCCAATGCCTTGATTTCTTCAGGAATATCACGAATTAACTGTAACTTTCTATCTCTTAGCAATAACATTACTTGGCTAACAACTGCATTTATGACATTCTCGAGCAAGAATTCCCGCTTATCAAGCTCCAGGGACCCATCCTCAATGCTTTCTAGAGCAATGTCCCGTATTATCTTCAGCATTTGCTTCTCACAAGCAGCACTAGTCTCAAGAAGCTGCTTTTGCTCATCAGTCAGGCATGTAGACTCCAAAAGAGAGTTTGTAAAGCGTATGCCACTCAAGGGATTCTTTACTTCTTGACAAATATAAGCTAACTCTTTCATTCTAGCAAGGGAACTACTATCCTGTTGTCTCTGGACTGTCAAAGCCTGTTGAAGTTCAGGGCTCACAATTTGTAAAAAGCAAAATGCGCCAATGATCTGACCATCCATGTTAACCCTCTTATTTGCGGTCAAGAAAGTCTGCACATACTTTCCATGTCTGTCAAGAAATGACAGTGGGAATTTGTCTGTATCGTGTCCACCAAGTGCATTATGCAAAACAATCATGAATTTTGTCATAGCATCCGGACCCTCCAACTGACAGAAACTACCAAAAACCTCTCCCACCAACAATTTGCCAATGGCATCTGCACGGCTCCAACCGCTGAGCTTTTCCATAGCATTGTTCCACTCTAAGCAACATGTGTTGTCATCCGATGCAAAAATGGGAGGGATCAATGCATTTGGATTATGTACAATAGCCTTGTAGTCACCTTGTATGTTAATGAATTTGTCCATTACAATTTTTTTTTGACCAGTAACATCCTGGCCAACAAAGCACACTCCAACTATATTATTTGTATAATCCTTGCTGGAGCAAGCATTCACCACTATAAAAATTGCCTTATTTTGATTCCCCGGGCCAAAAGTCTTCATTTTTATCTCAACATTTTTATCTTCTTCACCTTTTAAAGCATGAGAAAGAAGCTTGTCCACAGTTTCTCGAGACTCCTTGTACACAAGGTCATGAACCAAAGACTTGCCCATAGCCTCCTCTACCAGAAGTCCTGTCAATTCAGAAACCTTTGCATTCCACCCATTGATGCGACCATCGACATCAACAGCAAATATGGGAGCGGTGGCTGTTTCTATCAACCTAACCATTTCTCTAGCCACAGAACTCAGTTCATCCACCCCTTGTAACTCTAGTTCTGCTATATGGGTATGCACAACAGCCTTTGAATCATTATTCTCAGCTTCCTTAAACGAGTCTCGCAGGATAAGCTGCAAGGAGTGAATTGCATCCATTTCTGCATTATCCCACTGCATACTACGGCTCTTCACCACTTCTAAAAAGGCCTTGAAAGAAGAACGAGGATGCATTTTCTGCCCGTCATCCTTATCCTCCGGGTGATGTTTTGCACCACCCCATTTAATTTCTTTAGCCGTATGAGATCTGAACCAGAAAAGAAAGTCTTTTTCAGTAATATACGTAACAGCCATTCCACAAACTGCATCCCCAAGAGAAGCAGCCCCAGGGTAACCAGCATCATCCAAACTATCAGTACTCAAACCCGTGGAATCACTATGAAAGGCCAACAACCAATCTATAATATCCCTTATCTGAGACTCGGTCGGGGTAACACCCAACAGGTGGTAGTTTCCTTGATAATACAAAGCAGCCCCATCACACTTAACCAAGTCCATAATACTAGGACTCTGAGTAACAATCCCAGTATGAGAATCCCTAAGTAACATATCACACAACAGTGTCTGTGTCTTCAAAACCCGTTTCTCCAACGATTGCACGGCTAACTGAAGCTCCATATTCAACTGAAGCCCAAAAGCCAGCAATCCCACCACTGTCTTCATTCCCATTAATAATAACAGCCATAGCCAAAGAAGCAATGGAACCCATATTTGCCATGTACTGAGCATGACAACCATATATGCTTATTTGTTTGTCTTCAAGGACCTTGACTTGTCTCTGATAAAGGTAACCACTTGGTGACTTGAATATAACCTCCTTGATCAGGTTAAAAACCATTGGTAATTTTTTGTTAGACACACATTTCTTGATCCCCTGTGAAATGCAAAATGCTATGCAATGCAATGCTTATGTATATGCTGATGCAATGAAATAAAACATAAGCCAGTGAGGTCGGTCAAATTTTGGGGTACAACAGCTGCCCCTATTCAAACGGCTTGGGCCTGAAGGGATGAAAGGTAAGCGACTTTCATACAATCAAGGTAAAAGACGGTTGAATACCCAAGGACCCGGAAATTTGACAACCGCGAAACGAACTTCTGACATCGCCGCCAGGCACCCATATTAAGTAGAACGTCTGACCTTGTCGTCAGCTCTCAGTGTCAAAATTATAAATCCACTGACTTTATCGTCGGTCCTCAATATTTTTTGACTTCGCCGTCAAATTTTCACAGAACTTTGGTAAAGCCCCTGACTTCGCCGTCAGCTCTTCAAAATAATCTTCTGACCTCACCGTCCAATTTACAATATTTTCTGACTTCGCCGTGAAAAAAAATTTCAAAATCGTCTTCTGACTTCGCCGTCAATCCTCAGAATGATCTGACCTCGCCGTCAATTTTTTCGTTAAATACGAACAACCATTAAATTCAAAGATATAGTTACCTTTGACATCGCCGTCAACATAAACATCTCAACATCGCCGTTGAAGAATACAATTACTTTTGACATCGCCGTCAACACAAACATTCAACATTGTCGTTGAAGAACTAACTTATCTGACATCGCCGTCAGAACAAACTGTCAACATCGCCGCTGAAGGATACAATCACTTTTGACATCGCCGTCAAAACAAACTTTCAACATCGCCGCTGAAAAACTAAATCATCTGACATCGCCGTCAGAACAAACTTTCAACATCATCGTCGAAGATCTAAACCACTTGACATCGCCGTCAAAACTAACTTCTCAACATCGCCGTTGAAGAATCAAATCACTTGACATCGCCGTCAAAACAAAATTCTCAACATCGCCGTTGAAGAATCAAATCACTTGACATCGCCGTCAAAATAAATATTCAGCATCGCCGCTGAAGGACAACCTCTTGACGTCGCCGTCAAAACAAATATTCAGCATCACCGTTGAAGAACCAAATTACTTGACATCGCCGTCAAAACAAACTTTTAACATCGCCGTTGAAGAACTAAATCACTTGACATTTCCGCCAAGGCTTCGCTGAATATATGAGCAACAAGATTCAAACGAATTTAAGACCATCCATTGGTGACAATCACAAAAGAAGAAAACGCTGGGGAGACAGCATGAGCTAGGGTCTAGCCAACACACGGGCGAAAATACTAGTCACCTGCGGGATTCACTTGAAACAAAAGGGTAACGACTCAGCTTATGTTTCACATGCATATGTTTGGATATGACGAAATGCTCCATACGAAATGGAAATGCTTTGCGTTTGGGTAGATGCTATGCATGTATGTAGATGCCAATGAACCAATTTAGCAAAATAAATGCTAAAGAGAAAGAGCCGACTCCGTTGTGTCAGAGCTAGGTACGCCTAGCGCAAACAAACTCATGCTGGGGAATACAAGCCCTGGATGGCTTCTGATAAAAACTTCTGGGTAAAACTGCTTCGTTAAGAACAAAACCACTCTGTCGGGGATCCAAATCAAACTTTGCTGCGGTAAACGTCCCGGATGGCCTATCAGCCTACAACTCTTCCGGGAAGCAAACAACTTGGTTGGAGACAACAACTCCGTTCTGCCGGGGAAATCAACCATGAGCGATCAGCCAGATTAACTCTGTCGGGAAAACACAGCTTATTGCTGAGGAATAAACTCTCTTCTGTCGTCGATTGAATCCACCATCTGCTAGGGATGTTGAATAAGACTTATTGGGAATTTATCCCGTACTATCCCCGCTGGGGATGGAGATGAACCCTCTTTGAGTCGATTCCACTATGTGGGGAAGAAAAACAACTCTGCCGACTTGGCCGTGGATTAGATAAGGAGGGAACCAGTATCATCCTCTGCTTGGGGAAAGAAAAACACAAATAGACAAATGTGCTGTACATCCGGCACCAAATTATCACTTATGTCTTTATTTAAACAAATATCTTGATTAATAGTTAGCAAAGCCCACAAGTTTATGTATGCAAGGTTTTTCATCAAAAATATCAGGCGTCTTTTGCAAACAAAACGGTAAAAAGTTAAAACCAGAACAAAAGCTTTTTCTGAATAGTATACTTTATTGATAAAGGGCCGGAAAATAGGCAACTTTACATCGGATGCAACTCCTGAAAAGAGAAAGCTGCACAAAAAGACAATCGCAGGGAAAATATACAAACATGTCGGCAATGTGGTACAGACAAACACCATGTGACGACTCATCCATGACTCGCGTGGCTTTGACGTTTTCCGATACTTTAACTTCTGAAGAGGCTGATTTGAATGGTCGATCTTCGAGTTCTCCCTAGAATCCACTATGCTTGTGATGATCAATGCGCAGGCCGCAGTCATTTGCTTTAAAATCCCTAATTTTTGCCTGAATCGCCCTTTCGGGTTTTCGATTCACCAGGATACCCATTTTTGCCAAAGTTGCCCTTTCAGGTTTTCAACTTTGCGGGTTCACATTTTTCTTGTATCCCTAACTTTTGCCCGAACCTATCCTTTTATGGTTCGCCAGGATGCCCCATTTTTGCCTGAATATTCTTTTTCTTTCCAGCGGGTTTGTCTTAAGCAAAGTATTTTTTGACTGCGTCTGCGTTCACAGGGGATGTAAAATCTTCGCCATCCATAGTTGAAAGTAGCAAGGCTCCTCCTGAGAAAACCTTTCTTACAACATAAGGACCCTCATAGTTGGGAGCCCATTTGCCTCTGTGATCGTTCTGTGGCGGGAGAATTCGCTTCAACACTAAGTCGCCTGCCTGAAAGCTCCGAGGACGTATCTTTTTATCATAGGCGCTTTTCATCCTCTTCTGGTACAAACGACCGTATGCGAGAGACGCCAATCTTTTCTCATCCATCAAACTGAGTTGATTCAACCTGTTCTTCACCCATTCTGCTTCATCTAGTTTGACATCCGCCAGTACTCTCAAAGAAGGGATCTCGACCTCCAATGGCAGGACAACTTCCATGCCATATACCAACGAGAAAGGAGTTGCCCCAGTTGAAGTACGCACCGAAGTGCGATATCCATGTAAAGCAAAGGGCAACATCTCGTGCCAATCCTTATAAGTTACCACCATCTTCTGTACTATCTTCTTAATGTTCTTGTTGGCCGCTTCCATGGCGCCATTCATTTTCGGGCGATAGGGAGAAGAATTGTGATGCTCGATTTTGAAACTCTGGCACAGTTCCTTCATCATCTTGTTATTCAGATTAGAACCATTATCAGTAATAATCCTCTCAGGTATCCCATATCGACAGATGATGTCCCTTTTGATGAATCGGGCTATGACCTGTTTCGTGACATTGGCGTAGGAAGCAGCTTCGACCCATTTGGTGAAATAGTCGATAGCTACTAAGATAAAACGGTGCCCATTTGACGCGGTTGGCTCAATCTTTCCAATCATATCAATGCCCCACATGGAAAAAGGCCATGGTGATGACATGACATTCAAAGGACACGGCGGCACATGAACCTTGTCGGCATAAATTTGGCACTTGTGGCATTTCTTGGCGTACTTGAAGCAATCTGACTCCATAGTTAACCAATAATATCCTGCCCTTAACAACTTCCGAGACATGGCATGCCCACCTGCATGTGTTCCGAAAACACCTTCGTGGACTTCTTCCATAAGCAAATTTGCTTCTTTTTCGTCCACACATATTAGTAGCACTAAGTCATGGTTTCTCCGATAAAGCGCACCGTCTGGATTCAGATAGAAATTGTCGGACAATCTTCTCAAAGTCTTCTTACCTTGGGTAGATGCCCCAGGCGGATACTCTTGGTTCTTAAGAAAGTTCTGGATGTCATAAAACCATGGTTTACCATCAAGAGCTTCATCTATTGCGAACACAAATGTTGGTCTATCGAGCAGTGAAATGACAATTATCGGAGCATCGTTCCAGAAGTTAACTTTGTACATTGAGGACAAAGTAGCCAAAGCATCGGCCATCTGATTTTCTGCTCTTGGCACATGGTGAAGCTCTACTCGATCGAAGAAAGGTAACAACCTTCTTGCGTAGTTCATATATGGGATCAGATTTGGCTGGCGCGTTTCCCACTCCTCCTTGATTTGGTTGACCACTAAGGCTGAATCTCCATAGATATCAAGGTTCTTGATTCTCAAATCGATTGCTTCTTCAATGCCCATGATACATGCTTCGTACTCGGCCTCGTTATTGGTGCATGGGAATGTTAACCTTGCGGTGAATGGTATATGGGAACCATGGGGAGTTGTAATGATTGCCCCAATCCCACTACCATAGGAGTTAACAGCACCGTCAAAGATCAACTTCCACTGGGAACCCAATTCCGGTCCCTCGTCTGGCAACGGCTCATCACAATCCTTCATCTTCAAGTACATAATGTCCTCGTCGGGAAAGTCAAACTTTATTGGCTGATAATCATCGACCGGTTGCTCTGCGAGATATTCTGACAAAACACTACCTTTAATAGCTTTTTGAGATACATATTGAATATCATATTCTGTCAGAATCATCTGCCACCTAGCGATCCTTCCTGATAGCGCCTGCTTTTCGAACACATACTTAATTGGGTCCATCTTTGAAATCAACATGGTTGTGTGGTTTAGCATATACTGTCTTAGGCGTTTGGCGGCCCAAGCAAGTGCGCAACAAGTCTTTTCTAACATTGAATATCTGGATTCACAGTCGGTGAACTTTTTACTCAAGTAGTAAATTGCGTGCTCCTTTCTTCCAGTCTCGTTGTGCTGACCGAGAACACAACCCATAGAATTCTCAAGAACTGTTAAGTACATTATCAACGGTCTTCCAGCCACCGGGGGCATCAGTATTGGAGGTTCTTGTAGGTATTCCTTTATTTTCTCAAACGCCTTCTGGCAATTCTCGTTCCAAACGACCGCCTGATCCTTCTTTAGAAGTTTAAACAATGGCTCACAAGTGGCGGTGAGGTGAGATATGAACCTTGCAATATAGTTCAATCTACCTAAGAAACCACGAACCTGCTTCTCGGTCTTTGGTGCTGACATTTCTTGAATTGCCTTGATCTTCGCGGGATCAACCTCAATACCTTTCTCACTAACGATGAACCCCAACAGCTTTCCTGACCGTACGCCGAAAGTACATTTACTTGGATTCAACCTCAATTTGAACTTCCTCAACCTCTCAAACAATTTTAGAAGATTTACCAGGTGCCCCTCCTCCGTTTGGGACTTTGCAATCATATCGTCGACATAAACTTCGATTTCGTGATGCATCATGTCGTGAAAGAGTGTGACCATTGCTCGTTGATAAGTTGCCCCTGCGTTCTTTAACCCGAAAGGCATCACTTTATAGCAAAAAGTCCCCCAAGGTGTGATAAAAGTCGTTTTCTCCATATCCTCCGGCGCCATCTTAATTTGATTGTATCCGGAAAAGCCGTCCATGAAGGAAAACACTGAGAATTGCGCGGTGTCATCAACAAGCACGTCAATATGGGGAAGCGGGAAATCATCCTTTGGGCTTGCTCTATTCAAGTCCCTATAATCAACACACATCCTAACTTTGCCGTCCTTTTTAGGCACAGGCACGATGTTAGCGACCCAAGGAGGGTAGTTGGCCACAGCAAGAAATCCGGCATCTAACTGTTTCTGAACTTCTTCCTTGATCTTCACTGCCATGTCTGGCCTTGTTCTTCTCAATTTCTGTTTGATAGGAGGACACTCTTCACGAAGAGGCAGACGATGAACCACGATGTCCGTGTCGAGTCTTGGCATATCCTCATATGACCAAGCAAAAACATCCTTGTACTTTTGGAGTAACTCAACCAATCGTTGCTTGACATTACTTTGCAGCGTAGCCCCTACTCTGACCTCCTTCTTATCTTCTTCTGTTCCCAGGTTGATAACTTCCACTTCCTCCTGATGAGGCAGGATGACCTTCTCCTCTTGTCTTAGCAATCTGGCAAGCTCCTCAGGCAGGTCTTCGTCTTCTTCGATCTCTTCTTCGGCTTGAAAGATCGGATTGTCAAAGTCATACCGAGTCATAGACGAGTCTGAGTCGGTGGCATCTGAAATGTGTAACCTGCAATGATGATGATTTTATGCTTTTAAATGATATGCAAACAAAAACACAAACCACATTGCCATTTTATTGTTAAAGATAAAAACAAGAACAACAAGGATCACAAAATTCTGAATGAAAAGACGCCTTTTAATTGATGATAAAAAGATTGTTCACATGCATAAAAGATAGGGCCCTACAAATAAAATCCATTATGCCTTGGGCAGAGCATATGGAAATACATTAATCAAGACAAATCAATTACTCTTCATAAGTCACTGTGATAACTTCCTCCATGCTCCAATTCTTCAAGCCCTGGCCGGGGATGCATGGCTGGATCCACGCATCCATATCGCAGTCGCTGTCTCCTTCCTCGTCTGATATGGCATTGATTTGATCGAAAATGACTCCACTGCTAGTAAATTGGACAGGACCTTTGTAGCGTGGAGTGCTTTGTGAAGATGATCCATGTGGGTTGTATCCCAATCCAAACTTATCTTGCTTGTTTGGGACGCTTATCACCTATCCCCATCCTTGTGTTGATCCGGATTCCACCACGGCCCGTGCTTCCTTGTACGACGACATGGCAACTTCTGGAGCCTTGACCTCGACCGGCACCTTCTCCTTGATTTGGACAGTCTCAAAGGCCTGGCACAACATTTCTTGAATTTCGCCGTCGACTTCCACATATTTGAATGAAGACAGATGGCTCACCATGATGTCTTCTTCTCCACAAACGGTCACAATATTCCCACCCACCATATATTTCAATTTCTGGTGCAAAGTTGATGTTACAGCGCCTGCTAAGTGTATCCAAGGCCGACCCAAAAGACAGCTATAAGCAGGCTGGATATCCATGATGTAGAAAACTGCTTCAAACACCTCTGGGCCTACTTGGATAGGCAGAGTTATCTCCCCAAAGACAGATCTTCGGGTTCCATCGAAAGCCCACACAACCAAATCACTGGGCGTACAATAAAGACCCTGATGATCGATCTTCATCAATGCTTTCTTTGGCAACACATTCAAAGACGACCCTGTATCAACAAGTACATGTGACATCACTGTTCCTCGGCATTCAAGTGAAATATGCAGAGCCAAGTTGTGGTTCCTCCCTTTTGGTGTCAAATCGCGGTCAGCGAACCCCAACCCGTTACCTGCATTGACATGGGCCACCACGCCTTCCAACTGATTAACGGATATCTCTTGAGGTACGTAAGCATTATTCAAAACTCTGAGCAAAGCATTCCTATGAGCCTCAGAACATAACAGCAATGACAAGATAGAAATCTTTGAAGGAGTTTGTTGTAAATGATCGACAATTTTATAGTCACTCCTTCTTATCAAGCGCATGAATTCCTCCGCATCCTTCAGCAAAGTTTCCTTTTCTCTAGCCTGAGAATTCTCTTCCGCTACAACCTTCTCCTTACCTTTATCAGCCCTTTCTGTACTTACTTCGGGAGGTGCAAATACTCTCCCGCTCTGAGTCATTCCTCCAGTTCCCACCAAATTATCAACAGAATCCAACGGTGAACCCCTCAGTTCCTGCTTTTGACCATTGCAGTAGACCTCGGCCCCATAGTTCCAAGGAATTGCTTTAGAACTTTCATAGGGTACGGGCCCTGCCTTTGTGAATATAATAGTGGGCCTCGCCGGAGGCGCAGAAATTGTAATTGTTTTGTATGGGATGGATATGGTGGCCACCTCATCCTTATCTTTGATGACTACCTCTTCAACATTTTTCTCACAGATTCTATCAAATTGCAACAAGCCGTCATCCATCATGTGCTGTATATGGTTCCTCAGGTTCCGACATCCTTCTGGACAGATCATACAGTCTTCGCAATCCTTTCCACAACCTGGGAATACCCCTCCTTCTAACAACTTGCTCTTCACGAAACCTAACGGCGTCTTCAGATCCTCTACTTTGGACACCAAGTTCAGGCCTTCCTCGCTGTCAATAGCGTTCACGCCACCACCCCTACCATGGTTAGGCATGGGATTTCGATCCACGCTTGGCGCATCCTGATTGAAATTGATAGCTTTACTATCAATAAGGTCTTGTACCTTATGTTTGAAGGCTTTACAGTTGTCAATACTGTGGCCGGGGGCGCCAGAGTGGAATTCACACCTAGCGTTGGCGTCATATCCAGGAGGTGGTTGGCCAGTTAGAGGTGTCATTGTCCTTTTCTGGACCAACTGCAGTTGAATTAAGTGTTGTAGTAACTGAGCGTATGGCATTGGCGGTGTGTCAAAGTGTCTATCCGCCACCCTTCTCCTATCTTGGAATTGTCTTGGTGCATAATTCTGTTGTTGAGGTCGTTGCTGCTGTTGTTGACGTGGTTGTTGTTGCGGAGGCTGTGTCGCCAGGATGGCAATACTTGCTACTTGTGACGGTTGCTGGTAATACGGTCGCTGCTGACGCTGATCCAGGTATCTTTTTCGGTTGTTAAAGCCGTACACTGCATTTGTTTCATTATCCTTTTTCCTCGCACCAAAGAACTTCCTTCCACCTCCAGATGAGGTCCCTTCCGCTGCTTGAATTTTCCCCATTTTTATACCGTTTTCAACTCTTTCGCCCGTGATAATCAAATCTGAGAAGCTTCCTGACATGTTACTCACCAACTTCTCGTAGTAAATTCCGGGTAATGTGGCCACGAATAAATCGATTAATTCTCTTTCCACCATGGGAGGTTGAACCCTAGCGGCAAGCTCTCGCCACCTTTGGGCGTATTCTTTAAAACACTCATTGCTCCTTTGGGATAGATTCTGCAACTGCACTCGATTTGGTGCCAAGTCACTATTGTACTGGTAATGCTGGACAAAGGCCTCTGCTAAATTCTTCCAGCTCCGAATATTGACAGGTTCCAAACCCATGTACCACTCTAGAGAAGGCCCTGACAGACTATCTTGGAAGAAGTGCATAAGCAACTTCTCATCATCGGAGTATGCCGACATCCTTCGGAAATAGGAGCGGATATGCACCTTTGGACATGTCGTTCCTTTGTATTTATCGAAATCTGGTACTTTGAACTTTGGAGGAATCCTAAGTCCCGGAATCAATCCCAGATTGGACATGTCAAGTCCCATAGTGTTCTGGTTTTCCAGAATGCTCTTCATCTTTTCTTCTATTTCATCAAACCTTCTATTAGTGTCGGATCGTAACCTTCCCCCAAGGTCTCTCATGGAGAAGATATCATCCTGTTCATCTTAGTCCCATTGAGGATTCACGCTAGTAGGTATGGCGCCTGCCACAACTGGGATGGGGATTCCAGTTTGTTCTCTTCCGCCCGGAAGGTTGACTACAGTTGGGCCACCGTTGACTTGCGAGGTTCCACCATTAACAGGAGGGGGAATAGCAGCAACCCCTCCATGCAAAACGCCACTTCCATCCACTTGAGCTATTAAAGGTTGAACCAATGTCCTTAACTGGTCCTGTCCATTGGCCACCCCCTGCATCATCTCCATGAATTGCGCCATCTTCTCACGAAACTCCAAAAGCTCGGCTTGAACCTGATCCATAATTCTCTGCTGATTTCCCCGCGTGTTGTAGGAGTGTTGAGAAGTCAGCTTGCTCTTTCTCTTTCCCTCTCTTTCTCTCTGAAATGGCAAGCGGTGTGAGGTCGGGTTTCAGGGAATGCAAAGTGATGCGCAAGTTCATGCAAATGCTCAAGAGACTTTCAAAACCTATGATTATAACCGGTATTATAGAATTGCGAATGAACAAATAATAAAGAAAACACAATTAGACCAAAAGCAAATTCTCATTAATTCGGGAAGATTCAATACAAGCATTTGCTGACTAAGCCGGATAACAATTCTCATTACAAGGAAAACACTGAATAACTGAAAATCAAGAGTACTAAAAACTAGAATTTCTCCTTTTGGAGACGCTCTTCAAGCTTCTTCGTCTCGAACATGAACCTCCTAACCATTTGGTCGCAGAGCTGGATAAAGTGGTGAACAGAAGGGGGGATATCATTTCCTTCCAAGTCTTGAATGGCGCTTTCCAACCTCCATGGGATATCACGGATCATGAGGTTGCAATGCTCCACCAAATTGTTGTACCTAGCACGACACATATCTAGAGTTGACTGGTAATAACAAATAGAATCCACATGGGTGTCCAACAACTCATTGAGCTGAGCCTCTTTCTCGAGCCACTGCGCATTATCTCTTTGCAAAGCCTCGAAACGATTCCTCCACAGAAGGGCTGTTTCTTGGGCAGTTTCCAATTCTTGACATTTGTTATTCCACATGTCAGATGTGACATATGAATCTTTCAATGCTTCCTCTTTGAGTCTTCATTCATTTTCCACTAGGGTCAAGGCATTTCTCAGTCGTTCTTCAAGATCCCCAATATCAGCCTCAAGATTCTCTCGTATTTCCTTCTTTTCGGCGGAGGCTATCTCAAAGAAGTGCCATGCCCTATCACAAGAAGCTTTGGTGTCCTTTAAGCATTGTCGGAGAGTTGTTAATGATGCATCAGCCCCTTCGTAACCCTGTTGGTACCTGACTCTCAGATCCGTTTCTAATTTTAGCTTCTTGCCACTCTCAGCCGCTTGATCCTGTTCAAACTCCACTTTTCTTTTGTACTGACCGCTCTCCACATTTGCTTGGTGGACTTCATTCTGAAGGTCCTGATTCTCCTTAGTCAATCTCTCCACTATTAGCTTCAGTTTTTCATATTCTTCTATGGATACATGAGTGGGAGCAGGAGGTGCTTCTCGCATAGAGGGCTCTAAGGGAAATGGTAACGACCTTTCAGCTACTCTAGCTAGTAACCACCGGTTGTATGGCTCCTTTGCTACACAATTCTTTGCTTTTAACTCCTTCCTCCCCTTTGTATGAATCTTGCCCCAAGCCTTAGCAATCTTCCTGACAAACGCAGGGTCTTCTGATGTGGCTAGCAAAAAGAAACTCTGAACCTTCTCTGCTTCGGGCTCGCCCTCCATAGCATAGCCCAACTGACGTAATGCCATGACTGGGTTATAGTTAATACAACCGGCCCTACCGATCAAAGGTACATTACTGAACTCTCCACAACTAAAGATGATTTCCACATCATAGTACTCATGAGAGTACCAAGCAATATCACTAGCTTCCAGAGACATGATGCGTTGAGACCATTTCAATTCCTTCTTGTTTTCCATGAACGGCCCTTTCTTGGGAAAATGAGAAGCATACCACTTGTATAGTAGGTGAGAGCAGCATTGGATCATTCCCGCCTTCTTTTCACTCCTCCAATGAATAGAGTGATAAACATCGACAAGGAGTGTAGGGATGGGATTCTTCTGCATAAAGAGAACGATGGCGGTGATGTCTATGAAATTGTCCACATTTGGAAAGAGGACAATCCCATAAATCATTAGAGCAACGCTTATACCGAACTTTTCCCAATCTTCATCAACCTTGTACTGAGCGGCCTTTTCTAGCAGAAACTTCAATGGAAAACCCTGAACACCCCCTTTACTGGTTAGACCCTTCTTGACTTCTTCTTTGGTCATATGAAGAGCGAGAGCAATGACAGCAGGCTTTGGTTCTTCTTCCAAACCAGTATAGACAGGTTGATCCTTAATCTTAATGTTCAAAATGTGAGAATATTCTTCCAAGGTGGGTGCCAACTGGTAGTCTTGAAAAGTGAAGCACCGGAGAGGCGCATCATAAAATTGAGCCATAGCATACAAGGCCCAAGTATCAACTCTAGAGTGGAGAAGATCAAGCAATTTCCCATGTTTCCCTTGAAAGTTGATCTTGATAACTTTCGGCACGTCAATCAGAAGGTCTTGAATTGATTCCAACTTCGGTTCCCTAAACTTTATGGAATTTGTGCTTCTCTTTCTTAGATCAGCCATTGAGTTCACCAATACTTGAGATAATCATAGCTTCTTAAGTCTCTTGGTATGCAAAATGATATGCAATGCAATGTTTTATGAATGCATATGATAATATTCACACATCAAGATCAAATTCACAAATCCTGCGAGACAACATAAAAAAGGTATCTTCCCCAACGAGTGGGCAATCTACTGGTGTACAAAAGGGTATTCCAAAGGCTTTTCAAACAAAGTCCCATGCACTAACCCTCAAAAGTTTCCCATCATAACGACTACTCGTAAGACGGTGATCCCTTCAAAAGGATGAACACAAAGTTATGTTTTAGCAACCTTCGGAATAAGGTTCTACAAAAGGTCCTCAGAATCGCGGACTCTCAAGTTGAAGATAAGAACGCCATTACGACTACACGTAAGACATAATTATTCCAACGGAGTCTCATCTGAGCGGTGAGATTCAATCCAACTCAACGAGTCCTAAGTCTCGCAAATCAGAAAGAATCCACCTCCTAACTTAGTGTGTATGCTCGAAAACTTCATCCTCACAAACCAAATCAAATAAACCCAACAGTTAGAGAATAAAGCATAAATAAATAAAACAAGTAAAGACACAAACACGATAAACAAAATAGGCTTGGCTTGCTAGGGCTGTGTCCCCAGCAGAGTCGCCAGCTGTCGCTACTCGAAAAAAATGCATCGCGCAACGACGGGGAGACGAAAAAGATAGACAGAAGAGTCGCCACCGAACTTTATTTATCCCGTGAGGGGAAAGGAAAATATCGAGAAAACCTTAGGAAATAAATGGATAAGATGGTCTCGCAACCATGAACGGGTTCGGAAGCCGGTTATGCGAGGGGAAGGTATTAGCACCCCTCGCATCCATCGTACTCGATGGGAACCTTTTGTTTGTCGATGTGTGAATTTATTTGCTTAAATATTATGCTATGAAAAGGGTTTCAAAAGATAGAGAGAAAGGGTTAGAAACTGGGGAAAGAGAGGTAACGGAGGAAGAAGAGAGAAAGAACAGACTCGGTAGGACTTCGCAGTCCTATGCCTACGTATTCTCAATAAATATGAGAAAGTCAGAGTCGACGTAGTTCGGGAAACTGCAGATATTGGGGGGAATGTGCTCGACAAGGATTATGGCCCTTGTGCCTACGTATCTTTACTTAAAAGAAGTAAAGAATCAGAGCAGCCATAGTTCGGCCTACGGTTTGTTGATGTTTTTTATGGATGATGCTATCGTGCGCATTCTAGCAGTTAGGTGTTTCGCTGCTCGCTCGTTGGAGACTTAGGCGTTACCTGTTTGCGGTAGAACGAACATAACATATCCTTTTTGAAAGATTGATTAGTTTTCGCCACGCGAGGCAAGAAGTCACGTTTGATTGATTGGATTGTTTTTTAGGGGGCGAGACAGGTCCTCGGATAGTAACCCCTACGGGTAGTACCCAATTCGTTATCTCAAAGTTTTTGTTATAAAAAGGTGTGGCGAACGAGGCGTCTTTGTATTGAAAGACGAGCGTCGAAACCACCCTCACTACAGTGGGCATCCCAACACTCGAAGAAGAAGAGGTCTACACCCAATCCTCTCTCTTTAATTCAACATAAAAAGAGCTTCGTTCTCTTATTAAGTGTTTTTGGTTTTGAATGGTAAGTGCCTTGCGACAGAGAACCCTACGGTAAACGTCAGCACTCGGGATAGGAGAAGGCCTACGCCTAACCACTCCACGACCATTCAAGTTTTATTGCGGAAATGATTTGAAAATGCACTCGGTACGGGACCGAGGTTTTAGGTGTGAAAGGTTACGGAATGAAGTTATGAAAGGAGAGGTAATGGAAGAAGTCGCGTCTTCGTATTGAAAGACGAGTGTCGAGACCACCCTCACTACAGTGGGCATCCCAACACTCGAAGAAGAAGAGGTCTACACCCAATCCTCTTTATTTAATTCAATACAAAGAGAAATTAGTTTTAAAGATGGTTTAAAAAAGACTCGATACGAAATCGAGGTTCTAGGAGAGATGGTATGGAAACGTCTTCATATTGAAAGACGAGCGTCGAAACCACCCTCACTACAGTGGGTATCCCGACGCTCGAAGAAGAAGAGGTCTACACCCAATCCTCTCTTTTTAATTCAATACAAAGAATTGATTTTAAGGAGATGAGATTTGAAAATGGATGGGAAGCGTCTTCGTATTGAAAGACGAGTGTCGAAACCACCCTCACTACAGTGGGCATCCCAACACTCGGAGAGGAAGAAAGTCTACACTTAATCCCCTCTTTTTAATTCAATACAAAGATAATTGGGTTTTGAAGATGGTTTGTCAATGCTTTTGAATCAAGTTAGGACAAGTGACGAAGAGAGAAAAGAGGTGGTCTCAGATCCAACATTACTTATCAATAATTTGACTGGTAATGAATTACAGAGGTCTCGTCATCGACCCAAAACAGAAAAATGGGACAAAAGTGTTCAATAATAAATGAGAATTAAAATTAACTTCAAAAAAAAGTGTAAACTTATAATCTAAATAGAAAAGTTAATGCTAAAAAATAGAGAATATGCACATAAAAAAAAAACTCTAATGAAAAATAAGAAGAAAGTTCTAAAATAAATCATATAACAACTTTTAAAAGAAATATATTAAAAAAAAGAATAATATATACAATATTCACAAACTGTTTTAAAAATTGAAAGCAAAATAAAATATATAAACATAGTTAATATAATATATAATGATATAATATATATACATAGATTTATGTCTAAAAGTATATACTTCACACAAAAAAAATTAAACTGGGGTGTGTGTAAGCTGAATCATGAGGTGGTGTTTAAAGAAACACACGGGCCGTTTTACCCATTCTCCATAAACGGCATAAAAAAAAAGAAAAGAAATGAATCCTCTTATTCTCTGTAACGTGTCTCTCTCCCTCACTGTTACCGTTTTCGCTTCACTCTCTCTGTCACTGTTTCACTTTGATTTGGTTTAATGGGTTTCACGAAAGAAAAAAAAGATCCTCTCTTCTATTCTATTCTTTGGTTAGATTTTAGAAGGAGTATTGGTTGTGGTTGTAATAGGCGGTTTCAAGGTTGGAGATGAAGAAAGTGTTTAAGAAATGGTGGAAGAGTTTGATGGAAGGTCACGATGGTGGTGAGTTCGATTTCTGGGTTTTGCAGAAGTTTTCCGATGGGTTAGGGCTTAGATTTGGGGGTTTTGGAGAGTTGAAGTATTGATGGAGTTTAGGATGATGAAGCTGAAGATTATTGGTTTGATGATGGTTTCACGAAAAGGGGCTTTCAGAAGTCTTCGGCGGCTAAGATATGGGAATGGTTTTGAGTTGGTTCGTGCGAAGGAGTTTTTTGGGATTTTATGAAGTTTGGAGAAATGGTGTTGTTGGGTTTTCGAAAGATTGAAGCTATGGTGTTCTGTTGCTTATTCATTGTGGTTATCATGAAGAACAGAGGCTAGCAATTTGAAGGGAGTTATACGGCAGTATTTCAAACAGAGGAGGAGTTCGAAAACGGTTTGCCGGTGATTTTAAGAGGATTCGAGTGAAGGCGGTTGAAAAGGGGAGACGGTGAAGTTTCGAATCTGGGTGATTTTGGAGGAGATTTGAAGAGGTCTGTGGGTTGGTTTCGACGTGGAGAAGACGCGATTTCGTCAAGTGTTTCACGGTGAGTTTAATGGAACTTATGGAGAGGACGGAGTTTGAAGGTTGTTTGAGTTGTTGTTAGGGTTGAATCTGGCTGCTGAAGAGTTGTTGGTATGTCTGCGGCTAGGGTTAGTGTCCCTTTTATCCACAACAACCCACTGCCTCTCTCTCTCGAAGGCTTGCCATCAGAAAACAAAGTGACAATAGTTTGAGATTATGAAGACAGAAAAGACAATAGAATACTTACAGAGCTGTAGCGAATCCGACAGGTTCTCGCGCTAGTGATGAGGAGCTTGGATGATGCAAAGCTTCTTGTTGAACCGATACCACCAGATTGTCAATACCGAAAGCAGATAAGCTCCTTCTTCAATCTCTCTCTTTTCAGTTCTTTATGTGTGTCTTGTGTTATGATGAAGGTGAGTTGTGAGAGAAGGCAGCCGTTTTTCAGAATCCCCTCTTTTCTCCAAAAATCAAGCCTTTATAGTGAAGTCAATTAGGTTTAGCAGACCAACCCTTGAGGCTCTGAAATCCTCTGCACCTTAGGTTTTAGGTTTGGTCTGCTACTAATATGTCCTATTCCCATTTCTGTGTTAAGACTGTGGTACTGCAATTGCTTGCTACTGCTCTATATTTGCCATTTTTGTGGGTCTAAACATGTGGTCCCCCATTTCTCATTATTCTGCTGTATGATTAGAAATAAGATGTATACTTAAAATTCTGACTTAAGTAAACAATATGGTAGGATGTGACTTAAACTTTGAGTCATTTGAATTTGTATTATTTTTCCTAATTCTGACTGTGCCGTATTCTCATGCTGGTCCTTTGTTTCCATGAGTTATTGTTCTGCAGAAAGCTACTTTCATCAAAATCAACGTGACTTGAAGAGGTACCGCCTGAGTTGTCTCGTAGAGAAAAGGCGCGCGACTCGGCTAGGCTTGCGAATGTTATCTGAGATTGGCCATCTTGGCTAGAACTTAAGTTTCCGACCATGCAGTCGTGAGGATGCTGAAAATCTTTATCCTTCATTGTGCCAAAATCGTCGAAAATTGTGTTTGAAGTGGAAGAAGGATCTACCATAGTGGTATTCACACTATTACTAACATCGAGATTGACGCAAATTTAACTTTGGTTATTGCTTTCGTCTGAAAGATCCTTCATGTTAAAATTCTTGACATAATGATCCCAAACTTCTTGGTTCATTGAAGGTATAGATGAATTCTCTGCTTGAGGTTGACAAGAAGAATACATCATCCATTCATCGACGTCTATCTGAGGAAGCATGCCGTTTACAACGGAAGAATCGGGCTGGACCATATCAATCAGTTGAGGATGCAACATCGACGAATCTAACTAAGGCTGCTGCTGAATAGGCCATGGACTAGTTTGAGCGAATAATAATGGATTTTGATTATGATATGTCGATTGGTTTGCAAGGCCTTGAGGATTGACAGGATTAGCCGCATTCGTTTTTTCAATGTTGTTGCAGGCTTCGAAAGAAAGGAAGTCAAAAATTTGATCAGGCAACGACTCGGATTTTATTTTCATCTTCTCGGTTTTAGTCAAAGGGTGAAACTTTTCAGGTTGATCACTTCTCAACAACCAATGCATGTTTAAGGTATTATTAGGTACGCTCTCTGTGGTCGAAAGATGAACTTTCGGATTCTCCATTGCATGCGAAGACTTGATATCTTACAAAATCTGAAGGACATGCCCTTGGATTGTAGAAAATCGTGAACGGACTTCGATTTGCGGCAGCATGAGCTGCAGCAGCAAGGACACCTATGTGCATGCTATCAGCAGAAAGTACTGATGATGGCAACGCTGTTGTCTGTTGACGATTTGCACGCCTTACACCAACTCGCAATTGTGATTTCTCATCCCTGATAAAAAGAACTGAATCACCAGCTCTAAGCCTTTTTGAGTCACCCACCGACTGTTATGGAACATGTCTTGAATCAATTCAGACGGAAGACCTTCACCAGGACACACCATCCTAAATTCAGCATGCAGAATAGTGAGCCCATCTGAAATTTGTTTTATTCTTGGAAACACATGAATCTCTACCCAACCATCTGGAGATGGTACATAGCGCACCACATTCATTAAGAAATCAGCCAAGACTTGTTGAATCCTCAATTGATCACCATAAACAGCCAATGCCTTGATTTCTTCAGGAATATCACGAATTAACTGTAACTTTCTATCTCTTAGCAATAGCATTACTTGGCTAACAACTGCATTTATGACATTCTCGAGCAAGAATTCCCGCTTATCAAGCTCCAGGGACCCATCCTCAATGCTTTCTAGAGCAATGTCCCGTATTATCTTCAGCATTTGCTTCTCACAAGCAGCACTAGTCTCAAGAAGCTGCTTTTGCTCATCAGTCAGGCATGTAGACTCCAAAAGAGAGTTTGTAAAGCGTATGCCACTCAAGGGATTCTTTACTTCTTGACAAATATAAGCTAACTCTTTCATTCTAGCAAGGGAACTACTATCCTGTTGTCTCTGGACTGTCAAAGCCTGTTGAAGTTCAGGGCTCACAATTTGTAAAAAGCAAAATGCGCCAATGATCTGACCATCCATGTTAACCCTCTTATTTGCGGTCAAGAAAGTCTGCACATACTTTCCATGTCTGTCAAGAAATGACAGTGGGAATTTGTCTGTATCGTGTCCACCAAGTGCATTATGCAAAACAATCATGAATTTTGTCATAGCATCCGGACCCTCCAACTGACAGAAACTACCAAAAACCTCTCCCACCAACAATTTGCCAATGACATCTGCACGGCTCCAACCGCTGAGCTTTTCCATAGCATTGTTCCACTCTAAGCAACATGTGTTGTCATCCGATGCAAAAATGGGAGGGATCAATGCATTTGGATTATGTACAATAGCCTTGTAGTCACCTTGTATGTTAATGAATTTGTCCATTACAATTTTTTTTTTGACCAGTAACATCCTGGCCAGCAAAGCACACTCCAACTATATTATTTGTATAATCCTTGCTGGAGCAAGCATTCACCACTATAAAAATTGCCTTATTTTGATTCCCCGGGCCAAAAGTCTTCATTTTTATCTCAACATTTTTATCTTCTTCACCTTTTAAAGCATGAGAAAGAAGCTTGTCCACAGTTTCTCGAGACTCCTTGTACACAAGGTCATGAACCAAAGACTTGCCCATAGCCTCCTCTACCAGAAGTCCTGTCAATTCAGAAACCTTTGCATTCCACCCATTGATGCGACCATCGACATCAACAGCAAATATGGGAGCGGTGGCTGTTTCTATCAACCTAACCATTTCTCTAGCCACAGAACTCAGTTCATCCACCCCTTGTAACTCTAGTTCTGCTATATGGGTATGCACAACAGCCTTTGAATCATTATTCTCAGCTTCCTTAAACGAGTCTCGCAGGATAAGCTGCAAGGAGTGAATTGCATCCATTTCTGCATTATCCCACTGCATACTACGGCTCTTCACCACTTCTAAAAAGGCCTTGAAAGAAGAACGAGGATGCATTTTCTGCCCGTCATCCTTATCCTCCGGGTGATGTTTTGCACCACCCCATTTAATTTCTTTAGCCGTATGAGATCTGAACCAGAAAAGAAAGTCTTTTTCAGTAATATACGTAACAGCCATTCCACAAACTGCATCCCCAAGAGAAGCAGCCCCAGGGTAACCAGCATCAGCCAAACTATCAGTACTCAAACCCGTGGAATCACTATGAAAGGCCAACAACCAATCTATAATATCCCTTATCTGAGACTCGGTCGGGGTAACACCCAACAGGTGGTAGTTTCCTTGATAATACAAAGCAGCCCCATCACACTTAACCAAGTCCATAATACTAGGACTCTGAGTAACAATCCCAGTATGAGAATCCCTAAGTAACATATCACACAACAGTGTCTGTGTCTTCAAAACCCGTTTCTCCAACGATTGCACGACTAACTGAAGCTCCATATTCAACTGAAGCCCAAAAGCCAGCAATCCCACCACTGTCTTCATTCCCATTAATAATAACAGCCATTGCCAAAGAAGCAATGGAACCCATATTTGCCATGTACTGAGCATGACAACCATATATGCTTATCTGTTTGTCTTCAAGGACCTTGACTTGTCTCTGATAAAGGTAACCACTTGGTGACTTGAATATAACCTCCTTGATCAGGTTAAAAACCATTGGTAATTTTTTGTTAGACACACATTTCTTGATCCCCTGTGAAATGCAAAATGCTATGCAATGCAATGCTTATGTATATGCTGATGCAATGAAATAAAACATAAGCCAGTGAGGTCGGTTAAATTTTGGGGTACAACAGCAAGTATCCATTGATAATCCTCTAAAGGTTTGTTAATCTTTGATGGTTCTATTTACGAAACAAAAACCATGTTTAATAAATCATCCTTGAGATTGAGATGAGTAGATACTCCTTTGTTAATGTCACCAATTATGTTATTGATTGGGTGATCATTGTGGGTCCTCCATTTTTGAAGAAGATCATTTTGGTTATGCTTTTGTTTAACAACTTCATCTTGATGTCCGAATTGTTCAACATGATCATCATTGATGTTTCTTTTAATTAGTACTTTGACTAAATTTATCCTTCTTATAGGGGTTAGATTCATCATAATAAACATGGATAGTGTTGCGGTGGAAATAGGATATCAAACTATTAATTAATTTGAATCGCAATTCAATTCACAACCGCTCTTTGATTTATCCGAAGGAAAAGGTCAAAAGAGGGAAAACCTATTTTTGCATCGTAAACACAATGCGAGGAAAGATCTAGGGTTCGGGGGTTGGTTAAATTTAGGGAAGGTATTAGCACCCTAAACTTCTGTAGTACTCTACAGGAACCTTTTGTTCAGATGTTTACTATTTGCTTTATTTATTTGCTTAAGATATATGTGCAAAGGGATTAAAAGTGAGGAAAGAGACCTAAGGGGTTAATTCTAAGTTTACTCGGCAAGACATCACATCTTGTGCCTACGTATCCTTACGGGAGTGGAATCAGAGTAATCGTAGTTCCCCTCAAAAGGGAGGTTAGAGACTTCTTGACTGTGGTCAAGGTCTCAAGGGGAATAAACATGTCTTAAGGACACGCTTACGTGGAGTGTAGAAACTCCAATATCTATGTTGAATTGTTAAGTTGTAATTAGGGTTAAATTAGGTTAGGGATTCCGCGGCGGGAAACCCTAAAATGAGTGCGGCGACTCTTTGACCTAATGCTAGGGGTAAAGCTGTAATTTTGCCTGCGGCGAGGCATTTGTGAAAAATTAGGGTTTGTAGTTTGTAAGGGTTTGAAGTTGAGGACTATTGGCGCGGCGACCAAAAGCTAGACCTAACCTTCGGATGTGTGTAGGGTGACAGGAATATTGATAAATGTGTGAGATGATTGAATTGTGCAAACAGAGAATAATGACAGAAATTAAAGCCATACAAACAGAAATTTAAAGGCAGAAATTTAAAGCGCGATTGTTAGGGTTCGCGAGGTTACAGATGAGAAGCAATTACAATATAGTAATGAAATTTAAATAATCCAACCACGCAGTAGGAGCTGCAACTGATGAACACTGTTAATAAACAAAGTTAGACAGTAATGAGACGGGTCAGGAGAAAAATGCAATATGGAGATTCTTGTTGTTTTTAAAGGAAGAAATTTGATTAAGTGAAGAGATGTTAACATAAACAGATTAATTTTAATTTTCGAAAAAGGGTTTTAATTTAATTATCTACAAATTAAAAAGATTTGATGTCATTATTTATTTTTCTTTTTTAAAAAGACATTTATTAGTTATTATTTTTAAAAAGGTTTTTAATTTTATTATATGAAAAAAAAAAGAGATTTTTTATTATGATAAAGAAAAGTTTTTTAGTTTTTTATTTATTTTTTAAAACAATTTCAATATTTACAAAAAAAAGGTTTTAAAACAGTTTTTTTTTTTATTATAAAATAAAATGGTAAAAAACAACTTAAAAAAACAATTTTAAAAATCAAAAAAAATAAAGGGGTTGGGCCGGTACTTGCTTCCGGACCCAACCCAGAAGGGGTAAATCACAAACAAAGAATCATTTAGGGTTCCCAGAACCCTACATCCCCGCGGCGCCGTTTGCATTTCTTCTTCTTCTCTCTCGGTTACTTCCGATCTTCTTCACTCCTTTCGTTAACCTGAAACAGAACATAAAACTCGTAAGGAAAATGTCTCATGGCTCACATTTATGGTGAAAACGGCCGATGATGAAGCGAGCTGAGACTTAGAGTTGATTGCCCGCCGACGGCGAAGGCGATCTTCTCGTCTGTGATTCACGGATGATATTGATTGTTCAGTGATGATTGTTGTTCGCCGTCGATGATCTTCGTTGCTGTTTCTTACGAAGACGATGATGAGGACTTCGTTTCCTCTGAGTCTCGGCCGCGCCGCCTAGGGTTTCGCTTGCGATTTCTGATCGCCATCCTTTTCTCTCTCGCGGCCACTCGTATTCTCCGTCTAGGGTTTTTCACAGGTGAGATCGTCCCTTTTATAACTTCTCTTTTTGGGCCTTGGATTTGTGTTGGCTTTACGTTACTCTTGATTTTTCGATCTGATTGAATCTTATTTCCCTTTTTAAGATTTGATTGGGATTTTTTTGATATGATTTTGGGCTCGTGATTTGTTTCTGATACGATTTGCTGCTGTGATTTATGAACTTGGTGCTTTGACTCGTTTTGATTTACTTGATACCGATTTAATCTTCCCTGATTTGGAATTGATATCAATATCAAAATTGTTTTCTGTTATTTTTTCTGATATAGTTTGCCTTGCACCTTCAGGTTGGATACGAATTTAATGTTGGATATCCATGGATACGGTTATGATTTATGATATCTCATATCGGTTATGTCATGGATTTGATTCGCTTTCCAGATGCTGACTGGATTCATTCTGATACGGATTCTGCTTTCATTTTTTTGATAAGATTTGATTTCCAGCTGATATGGATTCTTTGATCTCTTTTCCTAATACAATCTGGATATTGGTTTGTTTTGCTGATATGGATTCTTTTCCTGATGCAGTTTGGATTAGCTTTTCCTCTTCTTCTTTCAGAGAGGGCTGGTACTACGGCTTTGGTCGAGTCAAACGATGCCGAGAAGGGGTATACGGCGATGATGACAATGTTCTGAGCCTTCGACAGTTGCTTTTGATAGTCATGGTTTCCGGGCTTATGGACTGATATAGTTTTGTGAACTTGTTTCACTTCTGAACTGATATGTTTGTTCTGAACCCTTTTCACTATTTCTGATATGGTTTTGTTGTGTATTTGGTTATCCAGATGTGTAGAACAAGATCTCAAGCGATCTTAATAGTTAGTGAAAATTGTTAGCTCTGCTAAATTTTAATAGCTCTGCTTGAAATCAAATGGCTTGTGAAAGCTTGTACAGAGACCCATTTGTATCGTCCTGGTAGAGATACCTCATTCACTACATCAAAATTGTACTTTTCCATGAATATTGCTTGTTGTTGCTTCCATGATGATTTGTGAGCTGAGTTTGCATTTGGTTCAGCTGCTGTTGTGATTTTGATGGTGCTGTTACGAGTGCTGTTCCGATGTAGTTTGGTTTGTATTTCATTTTTCTGTTCTGTGGTTCAGAATTGATGTAGCTTATGAATTGCCTTGGTTTTGAGTTCTGAATTCTGAACCTGGTACTGATGCTGTTGTGGATTTTCAGGTGTTGGAAATTTCAAAAACAAAACGACTTAGACCTGCCGGCATCCGGGTCTGAGTCCAAGTTTGCCTTTGTATCAGTTTGGAAATTCAATTGCGGCAAGAGCGAATCGGTCCCGCTTCTTTTATCACTTCTACCTCTCGGATGTCCCGTAATGATAAGAACGAATGTTATTTGATCTGACGCCAACGGCGCGGATTGGTAACGGGGGTAGGACGCAGCTTCGGTTGTGCCACTCCCGGCACTCGATGATGACGCTGTTCTGAGAGTGTCGAAAACAAACTTCTAACATTTTTTCTATTCTGTTTGTGTTCTGTTTTCGTTTCTTTTTGTGCAGGTTAATCGGAGGAGCATGGAGAAACGTCCAAGGGATGAACATCATGAAGAACACTTATGGATGTTTAGGACTTAGGATTTTTAGGATATACAATTCTTTTGTAACTTGTAACAAAAAATGTTATGAATAAATTCAATAACATTCTTTATCCAAATTATTTCCTCTTTGTAGATCATGACAAAATATTATGAATAAACTTCAAATTTCTATCCAAATTCACTTTACAAATTGTAATAATAATAATAAAATATTATGAATAAAATTCACATATTCTATTAAAATCATTTCCCAATTTCTTTTCCATGATTTAAAATTTGCAAACACCTCAACATCCGATTAAATCTCATCAGTCAAATATCCTTGAATTAATTCGATCCAATCTTGCATAATAAGCTTAATACCTTCAACATGAATAAGTTCCATTAATCAGTCGAAGTTTTCACTGTTTTCCCTCTAAAATGAACTGGAAGATAGAAGAATGATTTCTTGTTAAAACCCTGTTCCACAGATCAGATTTTCCAACCCAAATTGATATCTTAACATAATCAAACCCACGTAAATAAATGCCTCAAGAATAAAACCTCATTACGAATTATGCTTCAAAATGACCAAAACGCCCCTGGGGTATTTCCTGCAAAACAAAACGTACTTTATGACTGGTTAGTGGTTAGCAGATACACAGATGAGATGCTATGCGAAATGACTGACTAAATGTAAGGGTAAAATTTGGGGTATTACAGATAGATTCTTCAATAACGAGTTATTTTATTGAAAATTATATAGGTCTTACTTGTAAGAGAGTAATCAAGAAAGATACATTTATCAGATTTCTCATCAAACTTACCAAGGTTGTCTTTGTCATTATTTTGAACAAAGTGTTTGCACCCAAATACATGAATGTTAAAATTGGTTGAAAATATACACGTTGATACTCTTTATGGTGAAACATGATTGTCAGTGAAGACAATAAAAGCTTATGTATTATTTTCAATCAATGTGGAGATTGTTGGGTTTGGTTGAAATATACATGTTGAAGAAGTATTACATTGCTTAGTTTTATGAATGAAGAGAGAGTCCAAAACTATATATAAGATACAAATTCTTTGAAGTCCTACATCACTTAGTTTTGTGATGGAAGAGAGAGTCCAAGGCTAAATATAGGATTCAATTCTTCATTCCAAGAAGCACCAGTCAAAAACACTTTAAACCTGTATTTTACTTTCTTTATTCTCTTATACTCTTATGTTAGAGTGTTATGAGATGTAATCAAATGTTTATTTTGGATGGTGTGAGTGTACTTATATGTTGTAACAATGTTCACATAGTGTTATTCTCTGGTTGTCTATTGACAACGGTCATGGTCTTTTTTTTTTCTTCTGGTTTTGGAGTTTATATGTTATTAATATAATTATAAGTTAAATATATTTGCGGTCTTCCTAAATATCACAAATTTTGTCTTAGTCCCTCAAAATATTTCCTTCAAAGAATGGTCCTCCTAAAAATTTTCATCCACACTTTTGGTCCCTAATACTAAAACTGTCGTTAAAATGGTCGCTAATTCAGTCACTAAGTAATAAAGCGTTGCTAATTCTTTCGCTAAATTGTAAAAATCGTTGCTAAGTTGTAAGAGGGACCAAAAGTGTGAATGAAAAATTTTAGGAGGACCATTATTTAAAGAAAATATTTTGAAGGATTAAAAACAAAATTTGAGATATTTAGGAGGACCACAAACACATTTAACCTTATAATTATTTTTATCAAATTAAAATCCATTTAATAATATAAAATAAAATAAATGAGACCATCGATTTCTTAATTAAGAACGTATTTTATGTCATTTTGTAACTATCAATTAATATAATCATTAATTTATCAAACAATCAAATTAAATTATCAGCTATCAATTATCAATTATAAATTATCGATCATTACCTATAAACTGTCAATTATTAATCATCAACTACTAATTACATGTTATCTGTTATTTTTATCAAATAGAGCTTTGAAACAAATTCAATATAATTAGGAAAAAATAATAAATTTTGTATTTAATGTTTCTTATACCAATTATTAAGAAAAACATTCAAAATAATTCTTTTAAAACACTTTCACTCTAATTGAAAAAATATCAATGTTGTATTTAATTTTTAAGAAAAATATTAATAATTGAATAAACTTTATAAATTTGAATCAATTGTTAAAGTAATTAATAAATAAGAACTTTTATTTTTCGCTCACCTATTCAATTTAAAAAAGAAATAAAAATAAAAAATTTCAATTTCTAAATAGCAAAACAAACCCTATATGTATGTCACCATTATTTCAAATATAAGACGCCTAATATTTGAAAATATTTGAAGAACAACTGCCCCATTGTGTGAATTTGATATTGATATTTTTGAAATTTTAAATTTTAATATACATTTTTGTAAGATGTTGGATCGAACTCTAGTATGATCGAAGGGTAGCTTCTGGTTTGACATGAATGAAGCATGAGATCGAAGTTTATTCGCATGCTGCTGTTGAAGATAATTCGTGTTGTAGTTGAAGTTTGTTCTAACATGCATTAGTCAATATTGCTAGATTGTTAGCATATTGGATTGTGCCTTGCTTGTAAGCCCAAGTGTTTAAGTTAGCTTGTACCCTAAGTTAGCTTGTAATGGGTAATTGTTAAAAAGTCCATTAGGTTAGTGTGTTATTTCTCTATAAATAGGATGCTAGTTTCTCAATCTCGGCATAAGGAAAAATAGGAAGATAAAATCCTAATTTCAAGAGAGAGAAGTTAATTTGTTATTCTTGTATACTTGTAATCTTGTTCTAAGAGTAAGGAAAGAATAGCAGTTTATAACCAATCCTTATTGTTCCTTGTTGTTTTACCTTGGTTTCTTTGTTAACCCTAACTCCTGTGTGTTTCTTGATCATAAAGAAACCGTTTATACTTTGGTTCAAGGTATCCGATTCACAACAAATTGGTGCGGTGAGCGTGGTAAAGATGCCTTCAAAAAAGTATGAGATTGAAAAGTTCACCAGAGTGAACGAATTCGGTCTGTGGCGCTTGAAGATGAAAGCCCTACTGGTTCAACAGGGTTGTTTGGAAGCATTGAAGGGAGAGGTAGCCATGGACGTTGCGTTAACGGCACAAGAAAAGACGGGCATGATTGAGAAAGTCTACAGTACAATATTTTTGAGCCTTGGTGATAAGGTTCTTTGACAGGTATCAGAGGAGACTACAACATCGGGATTATGGGTGAAACTTGAAAGTTTGTACATTACCAAATCTCTGGTGAATCGACTCTACCTAAAGCAAGCTTTGTATTCATTCAAGATGAGTGAAGACAAAGTGTTGGTTGAGCAATTGGATATGTTCAACAAGATGACTCTTGATCTTGAAAATATTGATGTGAAGATCGATGATGAAGATGAAGCATTGTTGTTGCTGTGTGCTTTGCCCAGAATACATGCTCCCTTCAAAGAAACTCTCTTGCATGGAAGGGAGTCCCTAAAATTTTGAAGAAGTTCAATCAGCCTTGTATTCTAAGGACTTGAACGAATGAAAAGAGCATAAAACTTTGACGGTGGGCGAAGGTTTGGTCGTTAAGGGACAATTCTTACGGAAGGATGGTAAGTTCGACAAGAAGAAAGGTAAAAGTCAACAGAAATATTATAGTGGCGAAACATCTGGTATTCGATGTTATCACTATAAGAAGAGAGGTCACACAATAAAGGTGTGCCCTAAGCGCCTGAAAGATCATGGAGGTAATGGCAACGCAACCATTGTTCAAGATGACTTTGACTCATCTAATGTTCTTGTGGTTTCAAGTGGCGACTCGAGAAAAGAGTGGATTATGGATTCAGATTGCACCTGGCACATGACTTCAAACAGAGAATTGTTCGAGGAGCTATGTGATCAAGATGGTGGATTTGTAATGCTGGGAAACAACAAATCTTGCAAAATTGTAAGCATTTGATCTGTGAGATTCAAGCTCAATGATGAGTCAATAAGGTTATTGACTGAAGTCAGGTATGTACACTTAAGTTTAAGAACGTATGAAATAAATTCAGCAAAGAGAATAAATTGTATGAGAGCTTTTCAATGAATTTCTTTCAATAATCGTCAACTGAAGAAGAATGTTGAAGACTTGCTTTTATAGGCTTAGAAGTCCAAGACGTTGCATGCTTTGAAGACCGTGTCTGTGAAGTAGCTGTAACCTTTTTGTCTTCACATCACTTGACCTTTCCTAAAAGTAGAACGTTCAGAGAAATCCTTTTTGCCTGAGTTCTTGTGTCTAGCATAAATGAGGAAAGAGTCGTTTGGCATAACCAACAGACATAACTTAGAATTTTTCTTCAATAAGTTTCTAATTCACAGCAATTAACATCAGAGCCTTGAGTGATCAGAGTCTATGATGTTCATCAGAGTTTGCTGTATCAGAGCATTGCAGCAAGTGTGCTTTAGCGTGTATTAAATCATAACAGAGTTTGGGAGTAAGATCCCCAATACTAGCAGCGTACAATACTATTAGAGTCTTCTGAAAAACTATGCTTGAAACTCTTCATACAAAGTCTTCAGTCTATGCTTCAGATGCTTTTGTAGCTTCTGCTTCAGATCCTTCTGTAGGCAGCGCTCAGAGTCTTCTGTAGGCAGCGCTCAGATTCTTCTATGAGACGCTTCTGACGCTTCAGAGCCTTGCATAGATCAACATTCAGATCCATTTTTGCTTTTAGAAGAATATTAACATTAATATCTACAGCAAAAATACTTGAGCAAATTTAGAGTATATAATTTCTTAATACAAAATTTCGTAAGTGTTATCATCAAAACATAGAGATATAACTAAGAACCAATCTGTGTTCTAACAATCCCCCCCTTTTTTATGATGACAAAAACATAGGAAATTTTGTTCAATAAAAGGTAAATTATAATTCCCCCTGAGAATATGAATCTCCCCCTGAATTAAATACTTAGAAAGAATATAAACTTCCCTTTTTACATGAGTATTCTCTTCAGAATCAGAGCCTGATTGTTCCAAAAAATAAAGCTTGACTTGGATGAACGTTTCAGAATCAGAGCCTGATTGGTTAAAACTTGATCTGGGGATCTCAGAGTTATTTTAACAAAAATCTTGTCAGATTATCATACGTTCTGAAATACTACAAGTCACAAGTCCACGTTAGTTATAATTTGGTATGTCTGAATTCCATTACGGTAAAGTTTATTTGAACAGTCAGAATTTCATTTTCTCCCCCTTTTTTCATAATCAAAAAGAAAACATTAAAGACAAATAAAGGAAATAGAGAGAAAAGATATATTCATGTAGAGAAAACATCAGAATCATCCATTCAAAATAAGTACGCAGACAGAGCAGACAAAACATCAGATACGAAATATCAAGTACAAGTGCACAAACAACAGATACAAAAAACATAAAACTAGGTTTGTTTGGAAAGAATCATCTTCAGAAGTTGAGTGATCTCAGATGAGGAATATTCTTGCTTTGACATCCATTTCTCCATGTTCTCATTCTTCTGATCTTGCTTAGCCATCCATGACTTGATCTCAGATTGACCAGCTTCTAACACAACAATCTTATCTTCTAATTCTGGGTTCTCTTTCTTGATCTCAGAAGAAGTAGATGGAGCATATTCTGATGCAGGAGCAGAGTCAATAACCATTGGAGTTGCAGAGTCTAGAGCTACAAATTCAGAGGGTTTGTCCAAAGTTGTCAAAGCCAAAGCATTTTCTTCAAAAATGACTTCAGAAGCAGGTCCTTCAAGAGTTTCAGAAGTAACAGACGCTCCAGAAGTTGAAGGTACAACTTCAAGAAGCAAAGTTGGAGATCTTTTCATATTCCAAAGCATGGTTCTTGCAGTCTCAGCAAATCTGTTTCACATCATCAGAGCAGACACTCTTCATATTAGAAGCAACAATATTGAATCTGGTAATGAAGTTATTCCAAATAGCATCAGATTCATTTGAGTTCATGGTTGACAAACATCTTTTCTTCACAGAGCCTAAATTCATCTTTATTTCTTTCATAAAACTAGCAAATAGATTATCAACGTTTAGCCTGGGTTTTGGTTTAAGAAAGTCTTCCAGAGTTAATGCTTTAGTTTGTTCTGGTGGTGGTATGGTGAATTCTGGGATGATGAACAAAGGGCGAGGATAAGGTGGTGACGACTGAGCAGGCATGAGATGAAAGAATGGTTTAAGTTTGCATATGCGTGGAACAATACATGTTTTATCAAAGTAATATGGAACAAAAGCATATTGTTTTGGTTTATCAAAGAAGTGTTCGATTTGGAGTCCAGATGGAAGAGGGTCAGATGGAAAAGGTTTATAAGATGCAAATGAAACAAATTCAGATGTTCTTGGTGTAGGTTCAGGAGTGGGTTCAGGAATGATAGCATCAGATGAAATAGATGTATCAGGTTGTTTTGGTTCAAGTCCTCTGAGAGAGAGGGTGATCTAACATCTGGATGAACATCAGATTCAGATGAATCAAATGAGGTAGATGTTGGACAGGATGTTGAAGATACGTCAAACATCATTCTGAGGGGTTGGATGTCTAGAACCTCGGAATCAGGTATGTTTGATTCAGTAGGTTGGGTTTGTTCTGGTTGAGAATTAGGTTGAGGAATGGAAGGTACAGATTTTGATGGTTCAGATACAATGGGTTCAGGTATAGAAGTTTGGTGAATTTCAGGTTGTTGAGGTGTTGGAGTTGGTTCTGCTGGTTTTGTTGTTTGTGGTTCTGATTGAGGAATTTCAGGTTGAGATACTGGTTGTTGTTCTGGTTGTTTTGGAGTAGATTCTTCTGGTGGTGTTTGTATCGGTTCTGCTGTTTTTGAAGGTTGTGGTTCAGATGAAGGAATGTCAGATGATTGTTGTGGTGCAGATATTGTTTGAGTGGATTCTGGGGGTGTAGGAGAAATTGGTTTAATGGGAACAGAATCAGTTGGAATTTGTGATTCAGAAACTTTTTGTTGTTCAGGTTGATCAGATGTAATTGGTTTTGTTGGTTGTTCAGAAGATTGAGATGGAAAATAAGTGGTTTGAGTTTGAGAAGGAGGGGGTTTAGGAACAGAGCTAAATATTGATAAATCTACTGCAATTTTAGAAATAGAAGGTAAAGATGTTTTAGTACCTTTTATCTTGATCTGCTTCTTTGGTTTTTCAGCAACTTTCTGTTTCTTCTGAGCAGCAGCTTCTTCTGCCTCTAACTGTCTTCTTTTCCTCATGTTCTCCTTATAAACATCTGGAATAGGTTATCTTGCACGTATCAGAATATCAACAGGTATGGGTGTTCCATCTGCCTTGCATAGTTCAATGTACCTAAGAATAATGTCTCTTGGTTCCTCAGCACCAAAGATAGGAAAGTCTTGAACTGGAATCCTTCTCTGACTGACTTCATTAATATTCAGCTTTTTAGGAGCAGTTGTGAGTTCATCCACAACTCTTAGCCTTTGGAGACGCTTTCCATTCAAAGGTTTTCCAACTATTGAATCAAGTTCTTCTTTTACTCCAGCTTCATGTAGAGCAGCTACCAGACCATTCTCTGTCAGAATGTCTGAGATTAATCTTCCATAAGGTATCCATGTTCTGATCTTCTGACCCTTAGTCTTGACAGATTCTCTGGATGCATTAATGTGATTCCACAGATGCATGAAGAGAATGTGTGGTAGATCCACTTTAGTACTCTGACTCAAGCAGTACATGAAGTAGATCTGTTCATTGTTCACATAATCTGGAGAATTTGTGGATTTTCTGTGGTTGATGCAGCCCAAAAAAATCTTTGCCCAGATTTTGTAATCAGGATTCAAATCCTTGAACTTGTTGGAGGCTTGTCCAGAAGAAATAACTTCAGCATAAACTTCTTCCATATCAACACGCCCAGCTGGCAGATGAGAAACTCCATCAGTTTCCTCATACCCAATGAGTTTTCTGATAAGATCTTCAGTGATTATAATCTCTTTTCCCAGAACAGAAGAGATGATGAACTTTGGGTAAAAAGATGCGTGAATCCAAAATTCCTTCACTAAGTGTGGATAAACAGGACCAAATAATCTATCAAAATACTTTACCCAGCCTTGAGCATCAATGATAGGACGTAAATCAAAACCATTGTCAGCTAAGGAGTCAAATTCCACCATTGATTCACATAAAACTTCAAGCTGATCAACTAGGGTTAACAGAGTTCTCTCAGGTTCCTTGAAAGGAGTAGCACCCATATTTGACGAAGAAACAACAGCCATTGACGATTGAAACTGAGCTGATGTTGAAGATGAAGTGGCCATTGTTAAAGATGATGAAGGTTTAGGGTTTAGATGGAGACTAAAGAGCAAACAAAAATGCATATACGTGTTTGTGATGAGTGAAAGTGTGAAATGGTGAGATTTGTGATATTTATAGAGAAAAGTTAGGGCACACAAACAAACACACATTCAACACGTTCTTAATTAGCAATTAATGGCATTTAATGAAAAGAATAATAATCATTTCAAAACATTAATTGATTCTGACAAATTGGGGGGAAAACCAAGAAATTAACTATTCAAACAATACCTTAAACGTCTCTTCAGTATTGTGCACGCCATCTTTTCAGATTCAGAGTGACACGTGTTTACTTGCATGTGCTTCTAAATTCTCTTTGAGAAATGAAACGTTAGTCAACGTTCAGATCCTCTGAGATTGGTTAGTTCAAATACATACAGATATAATAATTTAGGAAATCAAATAAATGACAAATAAAATACTTCAGAGTTTTAAACATTTTGCATCTGAGAAGTTTGCCTCTGATAAATATTATTTTGGACAAAATTCCATACCAATATTTTTTAGAATAAACTTGAACCTATCTTCAGCAAGGGGTTTTGTGAAAATATCTGCCCATTGATGATCTGTATCAACAAAGGCTAAGTTTATAATACCCTTCTGAACATAGTCTCTGATGAAGTGATGTTTAATTTCTATATGTTTTGCCTTAGAGTTTAAAAAGGGGTTTTTAGACAAACATATAGCAGAAGTATTATCACAGAATATAGAAACATTACTCTCAAAGATCTGATAGTCTTCTAGCTGACTTTTCATCCAGAGCATCTGCGTGGTACATCCAACAGCAGCAATATATTCTGCCTCTGTAGTTGATAGTTCAATTGTAGGTTGTTTCTTGTTGTACCAGGAGATTAAATTTCTTCCTAGAAATTGACAACTTCCAGAAGTAATTTTTCTTTCCACTCTGTCTTCAGCGTAATCAGCGTCACAGAATCCAACTAGTTTAAATTCTTTAGAACTTCTGTAACACAAACCCACATTAGAAGTACCTTTCAGATACCTTAGAATTCTCTTAACAGCTGTTAAGTGTGATTCTCTAGGATCTGATTGGAATCTTGCACACAGGAATACACTGAATAAAATGTCAGGTCTAGAAGCAGTTAAGTAGAGAAGAGATCCTATCATACCTCTATAGAGTTTCTGATCTACTTTCTTACTTACCTCTTCCTTACCAAGAGTGCTTGTTGGATGCATAAGAGTCTTTGCCATCTTACTATCAGTCATGTTGAACTTCTTCAGAAGTTCTTTTACATATTTGGTCTGATGAATGTAAGTGCAATCTGGAGTTTGGTTGACTTGAATTCCCAGAAAGAATCTCAATTCTCCCACCATGCTCATCTCAAATTCAGCCTGCATACATTGAGCAAACTCCTTTCCCAGCGTAACATTTGTAGATCCAAAAATAATATCATCCACATATATTTGACAAATTAACAGATCTTTCTTAAATGTTTTACAAAAGAGTGTTGTGTCCACTTTGCCTCTGATAAAATTTTTCTCCAGAAGAAAATTGCTTAATCTTTCATACCAAGCTCTGGAAGCTTGTTTTAACCCATAAAGAGATTTCTTAAGTTTAAAAACATGTTCTGGAAATTTTTCATTTTCAAAACCAGGAGGTTGGTGAACATAAACTTCTTCTTCTATAATTCCATTTAAGAAGGCACTCTTAACATCCATCTGATATAGAGTGATGTTATTTTGTGCAGCAAAAGAAATGAGTAAACGAATAGACTCTAACCTGGCTACAGGAGCATAAGTCTCTGTATAATCAATTCCTTCTTGTTGGCTATAACCCTGAGCAACAAGCCTTGCTTTGTTTCTTTCAACTTCTCTTTTTTCATTCAACTTGTTTTTGAAGACCCATTTAGTTCCAATTATGTTGAATCCTTTTGGTCTTGGAACCAAATCCCAAACGTCATTTCTTGTGAACTGATTGAGCTCTTCTTGCATGGCAATTATCCAGTCATTGTCTTGCAGAGCTTCATCAACAGAAGTTGGTTCAATAACTGACACCAACCCAAATAATGACGCTTCAGATGATCTGAGGTAGGATCTTGTTCTTATAGGGTCATCCTTCTTTCCAATGATCACATCCTCTGGGTGAGAGGCCTTGATTCTGGAAGATGATCCTCTAACATTTGATTCTTCAGAAATATTCAAATTGTTCATTTGAGAAGCTAAAGGAATTACATCTGGCGTTGCTTCTGGTTCCTTCACTTGAGCTTTTTTTGCCACTGAGCCTTCAGAGTCTGTGAGAATTACTTCTCTATCTGCAGAACTTTCAAACTGCTTTGGCTTTTGAATGCCAAGCTTATCACCAAATCTAACATGTATAGATTCTTCCACAATCTGTGTTTCAGTATTGTATACTCTGTAGCCTTTAGAGCATTCAGAATAGCCAAGCATGAAACACTTCTGTACTTTAGAATCAAACTTGTTAAGATTCTCTTTAGTGTTCAACATATAACATATACATCCAAAAGGATGAAAATAAGAAATGTTGGGTTTCCTGTTCCTCCATAATTCATAGGGAGTCTTTTCCAGAAGAGGTCTAACTGAGACTCTGTTCTAAATGTAACAAGCTGTGTTTATTGCTTCTGCCCAAAAATGCTTTGCCAGATTAGTCTCATTGATCATGGTTCTGGCCATTTCTTGCAGAGTTCTATTTTTCCTCTCTACAACTCCATTCTGTTGTGGAGTTCTAGGGCAGGAGAAATCATGAGAAATGCCATTTTCATTAAAATATTTTTCAAAATAATTGTTTTTAAACTTCACTTCTCCTCCAGATTTAAGCTCTAGGCTTTGGAACATAAACCTTTCTCCTGTCATGTGACGTGAGCAGCCAGAGTCCAGGTACCATGATTGGCATCTTGACTTTTCTGCTAAATACATCTGCAACAGGGATTATCTTATCCTTAGGTACCCAGATCTTTTTGGGTCCTTTTGGGTTAGTTGCCTTAAAAGTTTGTCTGAACTTTTGTCTTTTTACAACAGTTTTGTTCTGACTCACTTTTGGTTTAAACACAGGAACATTCTGATCAGAACGTGTATGTTTAATATCATTCAGATGACCAAACTTAAAATGAGAATATAAGTGAGTCTTCTTAATGACAAGTTTATCAACAGGTTTTGGATTTAAATCCTTTCCAGAGGAAGATTCATATCCAATTCCTTTCCTGTTGTTTTTGCTAACTCCATTGATCATTGAAGCCATCTTGCTTCTATCTATGCTTTTAGCCAGAAACTTCTGAAAGCTGAAGTCATATTCTTCTAAAATATTTTTGCATTTTGACTTAGTTTCAGATTCAGAGTCTTGTTGAGCTTTTTCAAAATTGTTTTTCATTTTCAAATTGTTTTCTTTGAGCTCAGCAACTTATGACTTTAACAGATTATTCTCATATTCAAGATTGCATTTAAGCTTCTTGCATTTGAGCTTAATCTGGTTATAGTTTTTCAGGACTTTTGATAAAACTTTAATAAGCTCTTCCCTAGTGAGATCAGAAAGTACCTCTTCTGAGTCAGATTCAGAATCAGATTCAGATCCAGATGATCCTTCATCCTGATCTTCCACGCATGCCATCAGAGCCATGTTGGCGCATTCTTCTTCAGATTCTGATGAAGATCCAGAATCATCTAAATCATCCCAGGTAGCCATTAGAACCTTATTCTTTTTGTCAAACTTCCTCTTTGGCTTTTCTTTTATAAGCTTTGGACATTCATTCTTGTAATGGCCAGGTTCTTCGCATTCAAAGCAAACAACCTCCTTCTTTCCAGATCTTTTCTGTCCAGAGGACTCTTTGCGTTGATTTGGCTTTTTGAAGTTCTTGAACTTCCTTTGTTTGTGCTTCCAGAGTCTGTTGATTCTTCTGGATAACAAGGATAGTTCATCTTCTTCTTCAGAAGAAGACTCTTCAGAACTCTCTTCTAACACCTGCAATGCTTTAACAGATTTGTTAGATTTTAAGGCAATTAACTTACCTTTCTTTTGAGGCTCGTCTTCCTCAAGTTCAATTTCATGGCTCCTCAATGAGCTGATTAGTTCCTCCAATGTGACCTTGTTCAGATCCTTAGCTAGCTTCAGAGCAGTGACCATTGGTCTCCATATGATGGGCAAGCTTCTGATGATCTTCTTCACATGATCAGCAGTTGAATAACCTTTGTCCAGCACTTTTAGACCAGCTGTGAGGATCTGGAATCTAGAGAACATAGTTTCTATAGATTCAGATTCTTCCATTTTAAACGCTTCATACTTCTGGATCAACGCCAGAGCCTTGGTCTCTTTAACTTGTGAGTTCCCTTCATGTGTCATCTTCAAATACTCAAACAAATCAAATGCAGTTTCTCTGTTGGTGATCTTCTCATACTCAGTATGAGATATTGCATTTAATAAGATTGTTCTAGCTTTGTGATGATTTCTGAACTCCTTCTTTTGGGCTTCAGTCATAGATTTTCTATCAATTTTCTTACCATCCCCATCAGTGGGGTGAACATACCCATCAATGACTAAGTCCCATAGACCAGCATCATAACCAAGGAAGAAACTCTCTATTCCGTCCTTCCAATAGTCAAACTTCTTCCCATCAAACATAGGGGGTTTTGTGCTGATTCTATCCCTTTATTCATATCTGTTGTTGCTGTTAGATGTTGAAGTTTCAGCCATAATAACAACCAAGAATATATATCAAAGTTTTCTCACTGGATCTTTTCTGTCACGGTGAAGTGATAGCACACACAAAACCAGGCTCTGATACCAACTGAAGGTGAGAAAATACTTAGAAGGGGGGTTAAATAAGGATTTAGAAAATATTATGGCAATAAAAACACAAAGATTTTTATCCTGGTTCGTTGAACTCAACTACTCCAGTCCACCCTATCAAGAGTGATTTGCCTTTCTCCACAAGGACTTAATCCACTATTAATCAAACTGATTACAATAGCAAGCACTAAGAGCAACTGTTCTTAGTCTTCTCAAGAACTACTGACCACAACTGGGTCTTCTCAAGGAACTTTTACAATCAAATGTAAAACTAAACAAGTGTTTGAATGCTTCTAAGAAAGCTTTAATCACAACTGTGATTTACACTTAAGTTTAAGAACGTATAAAATAAATTCAGCAAAGAGAATAAATTGTATGAGAGCTTTTCAATGAATTTCTTTCAATAATCGTCAACTGAAGAAGAATGTTGGAGACTTGCTTTTATAGGCTTAGAAGTCCAAGACGTTGCATACTTTGAAGACCGTGTCTGCAAAGTAGTTGTAACCTTTTTGTCTTCACATCACTTGACCTTTCTTAGAAGTAGAACATTCAGAGACATCCTTTTTGCCTGAGTTCTTGTGTCTAGCATAAATGAGGAAAGAGTCGTTTGGCATAACCAACGGACATAACTTAGAATTCTTCTTCAACAAATTTCTAATTCACAATAATTAACATCAGAGCCTTGAGTAATCAGAGTCTATGATATTCATCAGAGTTTGCTGTATCAGAGCATTGCAGCAAGTGTGCTTTAGCGTGTATTAAATCATAGCAGAGTTTGGGAGTCAGATCCTCAGTACTAGCAGTGTACAGTACTATTAGAGTCTTTTGAAAAATTATGCTTGAAACTCTTCATACAAAGTCTTCAGTCTATGCTTCAGATGCTTCTGTAGCTTCTGCTTCAGATCCTTCTGTAGGCAGCGCTCAGAGTCTTCTGTAGGAAGCGCTCAGATTCTTCTATGAGACATTTCTGACGCTTCAGAGCCTTGCATAGATCAAAGTTCAGATCCATTTTTGCTTTCAGAAGAATATTAACATTAATATCTGCAGCAAAAATACTTGAGCAAATTTAGAGTATATAATTTCTTAATACAAAATTTCGTAAGTGTTATCATCAAAACATAGAGATATAACTAAGAACCAATCTATGTTCTAACATGTATACCCTTGAGGCTGAGGTTGTAAGTGGTTTGACAAATGTTGAATCTACGAAACCTATGTCGAAGGCAAAACTATGGCATGTAATATTGGGTCATGTCAACGAAAGAGGTCTGGTTGAATTGGGGAAGCAGAACCTGCTAGGAGGTGACAAAGTCGAAAAGTTGGAGTTTTGTGAAGTTGGGGAAGCAGAACCTGTAGGGAGAATTTTAACAAAGGCAAGCAAAGAACACATGGATCCCTGGATTACATTCATGCTGATCTTTAGGGGCTTGCAAAGAATCCTTCACACTCAGGTGCAAGGTATTTTCTATCCATCGTTGATGACTATTCCAGAAAGCTATGGGTATTAATTCATAAGACGAAGGATGAAACTTTTGAGAATTTCAAAAGTTGGAAGATTCTGGTCGAAACTCAAACTGGCAGAAATGTTAAGAGGTTGAGAACCGACAATGGCCTTGAATTCTGCAATGAAGCGTTTGACAATTACTGTGTTGAGTCTGGGATTGCAAGGCATAAGAATATATCAGGTACTCCTCAATAAAATGGCTTAGCTGAGAGATTCAATCGAACAATCCTTGAAAGGGTTAGATGCATGTTGGTTAGTGCTGGATTGAAGAAGGTGTTTTGGGCGGAAGCTGTTTCCGCAACAGCTTACCTAATAAATAGACGTCCCTCGACTGCCTTAGGAATGAAGACACCTGAAGAAGTTTGGTTGGGACATCCACCTAGTCTCGACAGACTAAGAGTATTTGGTTGTGTAGCCTATGCTCATATTAGGTAAGACAAGGTCGAACCTAGAGCTCTGAAATGTATGTTCATGGGATACCCTAAAGGAGTCAAAGCTTATAGGCTATGGTGCCTAGAGCCAGGTCACAGGAGGTGTATCCCCAGTCAAGAAGTAGTTTTCAATGAAGCAGAGATGGCTTTCAAAAAAATTGATGATGCTGACGAAGAGCTGGAACAGTGAGAGATTTCTATTGAGGTGGAGCATGTTGATGCTGAATTGCGTACCCCAGATCAAGTCGAAGAAGACGCAGAAGATGTTGTCAAAGATGAGGAGACTGATAATGACTACCCGCTAGCAAGAGACAGGTCGAGGAGAGTCATCATGCCACCTTAAAGACTTGGGTATGCAGATCTTATAGCTTATGCCTTAATCTCTGCAAGTGAGGTTCTAGACGAAGAACCTAGAGACTATAAGGAAGTTATGAGGAGTGGAAAGAAGACTGAATGACTGAAGGCCATGGATGATAAGATGAAATCTCTTCATGATAACAATACCTGGGAACTGATCAAGAAACCTGTTGGAGCTGTGTTAGTCAATTATAAATGGATTTTCAAAGTTAAGGAAGGAATCGAAGGAGTGGCATCGAAGAGATACAAGGCAAGGTTGGTTGCTAGAGGGTTCACTCAGAAATAAGGTGTCAACTTCAATGACGTGTTATCTCCTGTTGTGAAGCAAAGACCCATTCAAATGTTGCTTGCCGCAGTGGCATAGTTAGACCTTAAACTGGAACAGATGGATATGAAGACTGCATTCTTGTATGGTGATTTAGATGAAACAATCCTGATGAGGCAACCTGAAGGGTATATCGAAAAAGGGAAGGAAGATTATGTGTGAAAGATGAATAGATCCTTATATAGACTGAAACAATATCCTCTACAGTGGAATAGGAGATTCGAAAAGTTCATGGCACACATTAGTTTCATCAGAAGTCAGTTCGACCACTGTGTTTACTTCAGATTTCGACCGGGTAATTCATTTGTTATTTTGTTGCTATATGTGGATGATATTCTAATAGCAAGCAACAATGTCGAAGAGTTAATGAGGGTGAAGGATGAACTCAATAAGGAGTTCGACATGAAGGATCTGAGAGCTGCGTCCAGGATTCTTGGGATTGACATCCGAAGAGATAGAAAGCAGTTGAAATTATGCTTATCTCAAGAGGCATACCTACAAAAGATTTTCGAAACGTTTGGTACGTCAAATTCAAAGCCTATTGTGACTCCGACAAACCCTCAATTCAAGCTGAGTATAGATCAGTGTCCCAACACTGATGTTGAAAGAAGTTATATGAATAGCATTCCATATGATGACATAGTAGGTTCTTTGATATATGCTATGGTCTGTACTAGACCTGACATAGCATATGCAGTAAGTCTTGTAAGCAGGTACATGGAGAATCTTGGAAAAGCTCACTGGAAAACATTGAAGTGGATTCTAAGGTACATAAATGGGTCTCTGAATAGAATCCTAATTTATGGTGGAGCCTTGGGTGAAGATAGTAAAGCAGCAATCGAAGGATATGTCGACTCTGATTATGCAGGTTGTATGGATTCCAGAAAATCTATTTTTGGACATGTGCTCACTATGTTTGGGACAACAATTAGTTGGAAAGCAACACTTCAGAAGGTCGTTTCCTTATCAACCACTAAAGCGGAATATATTTCCCTAACTGAAGTTGTGAATGAAGAATTGTGGCTTGAAGGTTTTGCAAATGAGCTAAAACTTCAAGGTTGAGTTATCACTGTTAAATGTGATAGTCAAAGTGTAATACACCTGTCAAAAAATTCAGCCTATCTGAGCAAACCAAGCATATTGATGTGAGGCTGAATTTCATCATAGGGGTAATCAAGTATGGAGAAATCCAAGTGCTGAAGGTTTTTGCAGATCATAATGCTGCTGATGTGATCACCAAGACATTGCCCATTTGCAAGTTTTTCCACTGTATGCAGTTGATAAAGTTGTATGAAGAAAGTTAGTTTCTTGATGTTATAGAGTTAGATCCAAGGTGGATATTTGTAAGATGTTGGATCGAATTCTAGTATGGTCGAAGGGTAGCTTCTGGTTCGACAAGAATTAAGCGTGAGGTCGAAGTCTGTTCGCATGCTGCTGTCGAAGATACTGCGTGTTGTAGTCGAAGTTTATTCTAACATGCATTAGTCAATATTGCTAGGTTGTTAGCATATTGGATTGGGCCTTTCTTGTAATCCCAAATGTTTAAGTTAGCTTGTACCCTAAGTTATCTTGTAATGAGTAATTGTTAAAAAGCCCATTAGGTTAGTGTGTTATTTCTCTTATAAATAGGATGCTAGTTTCTCAATCTTGACATAAGAAAAAATAGGAAGATAAAATCTTAATTTCAAGAGACAAAGGTTAATTTGTTATTCTTGTATACTTGTAATCTTGTTCTAAGAGTAAGGAAAGAATAACAGTTTATAACCGATCCTTGTTGTTTTACCTTGGTTTCTTTGTTAACCCTAACCCTTATGTGTTTCTTGATCATAAAGAAACTGTTTATACTCTGTTTCAAGGTATCCGATTCACAATATTTTTTATTATTATTTTTTATTTTCATCCTTAATATGGAGGCAAATGTGGTGGATGAGAATGATGAGACATCTAATAATAATGATAGTTCTGATGACTAAAAGTTTGTGGATGCAACCTAGCTAATTGGTGAAGAATATGGTGCTAACAATAATGAAGATTCAATTCAGATCTCTAACCTTGATAAAAACCAAATCAAGATGAAGTTTTTAAATGAATAAGGCCAATATGACATAAGATGACGATAAAAGAAGTAGGCCTGACATGGAGCGGAAACCTCTAATGGAGACTCATGGTTCTGTTGGGGGAGTTTATCAATAGGGAACATTGAATATTGGGTCAAGAGCAACACAAATGAGAGAAATATCACATATTCATTCAAAACTTTAAGGTGATAGGTGTATGAGTTATTCCACTTATAAATGCTCAACTCTATATATTTATAACCAATGTGGAGCTCTAATTCACACTTGTTATATTATTCTCAACAGGTTATACTCCAAGTTTCAAAATGAACTTACATAAGAAAAATTCAAAAACCAAAGCTAAAAGTAATTAGTGTGAAGAGAAGTTCAATTTATAATATAGTTTTGATAAAGATAAATGATTCTTAAAGAAGGAAAAGTTTTCAAGATTCAAGAAGTTTTCAAGTCAATGATCTAATATGCACAAGCTATGGGAATCAAAAGGATTTAATCATAAAATAAGTACAATGATAATTCATATTTATGTAAATTTTAGGTGTTCAAAATGTCTCATCCAATCCTCTCTAAAGTTTTCCTAACACTATGCATAGTTATCATTTAAGCCACATCTTTTAAAAGGTCAACATTCAAATTTTTTAACAGTACAATCGATTGCATGTTGTTTATGCTTGGAAAATTTAAAATTTTAAAGGTACCAATCGATTGCTTCATCTATGCAATCGATTGTATCATGGATGTGGCTGAAAAAATTGAATGTTACAAAGGTAAAAATCGATTGCAGCCTGGAAAAGTTTTAAAAATATGAAATATATTCCAAATTACTGCAATCCATCATGAACTTTCTCCAAACATTACTACTAATCTAAAAGGTATCTTATGATGTATTTAAAGCAAAATATATTCAATTTTCGATTCACCGCTTTCACACAAAGTTTCATATAATTCATTTTAATTCAAGTGTTCTTTATCAAATATCATCGAAACTTTTTCTACTTATTTTCATATTCCATTGCAAAGTTTCAACCCAATATTTGAGCACTTAAAATGTTATACATTGTGAATTATATATTGAAAGGGAAGATCATCTTCTTATTCTTGGATATTGTCCAAATCAATTTTTATTCAAAAGTATTATATTATTGTAACTTGATCACCAAGGTGTGGTGACAAGCAATTGTAGAATAATGTGGCGTGCTTTCTCTAAGTGTATTGTAGAAGAAAGTGGTGTGATTTCTCTAAGTTTTGTGAAAAATAAAGTGGTGTGATTTCTTACTTGTGTTAGAAGATTGTAAGAGTGTCTTGGTACAAAGATCTAACATAGTGGAGAATCCTTCAAGGTATGAAGGAAAGATGTACCCTTAAGTTGGAAAAGGGAACTAGGATAAATCTCATGTGTCTTTTACTTTCTTGCACTTTATTTTTTTAATCCACTTTCATTCAAATCCCATACACTTAATTATGAAAAAAAAAATAAAAAGGAATTTTGTGTGTGGGTAAAATAAGAAAAATCCAGAAACCTAATTCACCCCCTATTTTATTGCACTCTATAATTACAATTGGCATCAGAGCAGATTAAAGTAACTTGTTCTTCAATCCGGGTAGATATAGCTTCTGCAAAACTGTTTTTGGTAGATAGTGGCAATAACAACAAACCACCATATTTCATTGATGAATATTATGACTTCTGGAAGATTTGTATACAAATATACTTATAAGAACAAGGAGAAGAAATATGGGATGCTGTTGAAAATGGACCATTCATTCCTACATCTGTCATAAATAATGCAGAACAATTAAAGGTGAAAGGCTCTTGGAATGGTGATGACGAGAAGAAAATGTTGCATGACAAGAAGGTAAACAACATACTTGCATCAACATTAGGAATGAAATAATTTTTTTCGAGTATCAAACTTCAAAACAGTCAAATAAATTTGGGATACATTGGAAGTAACACATGAAGACATGATGGAAGTAAAAAATCCAAACTAAACATTTTATTCCCAAAATATGAGATGTTTAGAATGTATCTCGGTGAAACAATTCTTGATTTGCAAAAGATATTTACACACTTGACAAATCACTTGATGGAACTTGAAAAAACATTCACAAATGATGAATTAAATCTGAAAGTATTTTTATCATTGATAAGAGCATGGCAATCAAAGGTGACGACTATCTCAGAGAAGAAAACTCTTTCCAAAATATCTTCAACGACATTGTTCGAAAAACTTCAAGAATGTGAGTTATAACTTGGAAGGCTAAAAAATCATGAAGATCAAGAAAAGAATCCCACAAGTATTGTCTTAAAGGAGGAGTTAAAGGAAGCAATACAAGATGATGATTGATTAGTGTACTTTGATGCACACTCTTATACTATTGTACTACGATAATTATATAGTTTATCTTATCATTTTTATTATTTTAAGTATGTTTTTCAAGATTAGCTTATTTCTACTTTTATTTTTATTCAGTTACTTATTTTCTAATAAACAGTTATTTACACCTTCTCGTTATGCAGGTCATAACTTGAGTTAAGAGAATCAGATTGATGTGTTTTAATATGTCTTGGAAAGTTGGGAGGATAAGCTACAAGTTTTTTTTGTTGAAGTCAAAAGATGATTCAGAGTGCAAAAATGGTAGAATAATTCTCTTTAGTTCCAAACTTAAGAAAATAAATAATTTTGGGCCGATTTTTATGTTTTCCGACCCGGTTTGGATTAGAATTAGAATTCCTTGTTTTATGTAACCTAAGTTGGCCGCTATTATTGATTCATTCTGAAATTTCACGAAAAAAATAAAACTTTGTACGAATTCTATGGAGTACTAACGCCCTAGGGATTAATTTACTGTAACCGATCTCCATTCACTTTGAGGCTTTTTTTAATAATTTTCAAAGCAATTTAAATTCCTTTTTTATTCTTTTTGTAAATCGGATTTCTTAATTTGGTTGCCATTGTTTGCTTAATTCAATTGTTGCTTAGAGATTGTGATTGATTTATTTCAATCGATACATGTCCCGTAACTGCGTTTGCTTAATTCGTGTATACCTAATTTGTCAGCTTAATTCAAAATTTGTTTGCTTTATTCATAAATTAGGAACACATATCATATATTAGTATCAATGCGTTTGTTATTGTTGTTGTAATCGAAAAGAGAATAAAAACTGTTACGACTTTGGAATTATATTGATCAATGATAAGCTCGGGACCAAGCATTAGATAAATTTGTCAATATTATTCATAATTAAATTCTTTTAATTGTGATCTTAATCGAAACCTAACCCCCCTCCATTTTGTTCGAATCAGTTCTAAAAATCATCTAAAATTCCTTGTAATACGACTCTCGAGTGTCACTTTCGTTATACTATGTTTTTATTGATTCGTTTTTGATCTGTGTGCGACAGTGGATCAATCACAAAGATATAATAGGGAGTAAGGCCTAAAACATTGGGTATGTCAAACATGGCAAATGCATACCAAATGGTTATTCATGACTCCCTGGGGTGAAACGACCAGATCTATACAATTCTTCCTACGATTGATGCATTTCTCAAACTCCTTTCACATTTCACTTACAAACAAACTCCTCTACAAAAATAAGTCAAGTGCGCAATTTTGAGGTATCTCCACTTCCATTTGAGATTTCTCTGTTCACTTCGTACATTAACTTGAACGTTGGAGTGCTGACTTTTTATGTTAACTTCACCACAATATCATAACCAAAGCTCAGTCGCAACAGAGTATATCGATCATCTCATCAATCACCATCTTATTCTCACACAAAACATTGACGTCGTTTAACTGACATTAAAATCTTACTATTGCCATAATTTCTTGAACTTAGATCTACGTCTACTTCACATCTTAGAATTACCATAATTTCTTGATCTCATATCCATGTCTACTTCACTTTGGAAGTAAATTATGCTTCGAATTAGTTTGACTAAGCATTAGAATCATGATAATAATTATTTAAAACTTTAACATTTTTCTTAATAATATATATATATATATATATATATATATATATATATATATATATATATATATATATATATATATATATATATATATATATATATATATATATATATATATATATATATATATAAAATTAGTATTTGTCCAATACATATGAAAGTATTCTAGAAAAGATTTTTATTTATTTAATATTTTATTTTAATAGTGTGTATAACAAATAAATACACGAAATACAAAGTAGGTGATATTTGCCAAGTCATTGTGAGAGTGTTCTAAAATAATCATGCCTATAACCTTCCGTTTTAACTTGTTATTTTTATTAAATATATAAAATTGATATTTTTTCCAATTGAGGTGCAAGTGTTTTTGAAGAATCATGCTAATGACTCTTGGTATCAAAAAAATTTCTTAATTATTTTTATAATAAAAAATGACTAAAAAATAATTATATTCAACGTCAGATACACGAGGGAAAAAAACAATTGTGTGAATTTCATGTGTTTTTTTTTAAATGAACTATTCTAAGTGATTAGTATTTTTTTTAATAAACGATGAAATTACTTAAAAGAATACAAGAGGTGCTCAACCCTTACAAAGAAGAACAAAAAGAAGCTATACCAGATGACACAATTAAGGGAAAAAACAAATCAATCATAATATGATTAAGAACAGTGTAACAACCATAAAGAACTCAACCACCTCCACGACAAGAACTTAACATTGTCAAGACTTCAAACACACAGAAAGGAGTATTACTAAACACAAAATTGTTTATACATATTCAAATACTCCAAACTGAATAAACACAGATAGTAAAGCCACTGTACTTACGACACACCGTCTTCATAGAGTTCTCGAAACCAATAAAGAACTTTGTGCTAGAAGAGTGTCTAATCACCTCAATTTTCAGCCAGTTCTCAATACCTTTCCAAAGGTTGTTAGCAAACTCACAAGTGAAGAACAGATGGGTAGAAGTTTCGGCAGAGTTGTCGCACCCTCCGCAAACCAAACCTGAACTATCTTCGATTACTCCCTTTTTCGACAGCTGAAGCTACGTTGCGATTCTGTCTATTAGCTTATATACTAGTTTAGTGTACTTAACCTATATATTACTTGTTCAGTTAAGATCCAATGACTGTTAATTAATCTTGACTTGTATATATATCATTCACCTCATGTACACAAGAACTAATGAATGTAACAGTACTTTTTCATCTATCTTTCTTCTTTGCACTTTCTATTGCATTCTATTACATTTCAGTTACAAGATCAGTTACTTTATCTCCATCAATGGCATACGTCACCATTGTTGATATGGTATCAGAGCTCATCAAGCTCTGATAGCCATTGTATCTTCTTCTCCTGCAACATCGATTGAAGGTTATCTCAATTCTTTCTCTCCTTCGTGTATCTCAATTTCTGCATTCCTCTGTTCATCTTCTTGTTTCTCTTCGATCACGATTCTTTGCGTTCTTTCTTCTGCTTCAATGGCTTACCAGAGTTACGCAGATTTCTCCACCAATTTAGCTAATCCCTATTATTTGCATCCAAACGAAAACTCAGCGCTTGTGCTCGTGTCTCCTCCTCTTGACGTCAACAGCTACCACATTTGGGCGTGTTCGATGCAGATTGCATTGATATCCAAGAACAAGGACAAGTTCATTAACGTAACCCTTCCTAAACCACCGGTATCTGATCCCCTTTATGCACCATGGATTCGGTGTAATACTATGGTTCTTGCTTGGATTCAACGTTAAATTTCTGAGTCAATTGCGAAGTCAGTGCTATAGATCGATAATGCAGCTGGTGTTTGGAGGAACTTGCAA